>CM076575.1:3963364-4648464 GCA_034641835.2 Pinus albicaulis | reverse complement strand
AATATATCTAAATTTACAGAAAAGAAACTAATACTAAACTACACATTTCATAATGCAGTCCCTCACCATCAGTCCAGCTGTGGCTTTCGGAGGCAACTGAAGACGCTATGAGCAGCTTAATATATCTAAATTTGCAGAAAAGAAGCTAATACTAAACTACACATTTCATAATGCAGTCCCTCACCATCAGTCCAGCTGTGGCTTTCGGAGGCAACTGAAGACGCTATGAGCAGCTTAATATATCTAAATTTAACTACTGAATCAGATAAGCAAAACTGAAATGTACAAAGCAAGACTGAAGTTAAACAAAAGCTATGAAGAGCAAACTAGCAGCAGAACAATGTTAGTTTCATGTCATTAGTGGTATGAAAATGCCGTGCCTATCTATAACACGAAACAAGAACACTGATCAGTGATTATCAACATAAAACATGAAAGACAGAAATGAAATGGAAATTATGGAAGTGTATAAACAGAAATGAAACAAATGCAATATATGAACATATGAATGGATTATGACACAATGATCTCTAAAGAAACAAAATTAAAATTATACACTAATGCACGAAACCTTAGCTGAGCAGGGGCCCTCTACACCAGCCTTGGCAACGGTCCTCAAATACGAATTAAGTTGGAAAACAGAGTCTTCTTATATTAAAAAGCAGTCATTTACAGAATGGTAATGTTACAGCACAAGTGCAGCGTAAACACACTATAGAGCAGACTAATAAGATAAAAGAGACTAACATCGACTAACTTCTATGCGTATGCAAATGCATCATATATAACAAAAGAAATATAACTGTCTCCTAAAGTTCATGCTGGTGGAGAGCACGTAGACCACTACGTCCACGGATCTAGGATCATGGCTGTGTTGGAAGGTAAATCTAGGAGAGGTGGATGCTTGAATTCGACTAAGGAACCTTGTACAGATGTCGATTTATCCTTCGCAGGCTTAGAAACGGCCGTATGAATCTTCATGTGACACAAAACAGAGTCCTACCGACATGAGACTCCATGGTTGACTTCCATGTGGATGCCTTTGACCGCGGCTTCTTTGGATGAGTTTGCTTGAACCAATAGGACACGAACCATGTCCACGTCATTCCTGACCTGCCCATGTGGCTCGTTTTCATTGTAGACACCTGTAGCATATAGTTTCACAAAATAGCTGCGGAAAGTTGCAGCAGCTGCGGAAAGTGGCAAGATTCCGCAGCTGAATGAACAAAATCTAAATCAAATAGCAAACACAAAAATATAATTAAAAACAATGTTAGATGCTCTTTTGCACATGATATTGACAACTTGGGAGGTTTAGGTGAGTGAAAAAGGTATAGAAAAGTGTATGGAAAAGATGCAGATTTGAGACTCAACATACCCCCACTGTGAAGGTGTTGCATGTCCTCATGCAACCAAAATTTTGATACTCTTTCTTCAGTTCATGTGCCTTGACACTTCATCCAGCACATCCAATCCTCTCCTCTTCTTTCTTGGTACTGCCAACATTCTGGGTTTCTTCATTAAGCACCTAAATTTGATATTTACAAGTGCTCTGCTCAATTTCTGGCATTTCCTTTTTAATTTCTTATTCTTCTTCTGCCATATTCCCAAATGTAACATAGTATTATCATGGATGATATTTTCCATTTTTCCTTGTTCCTTCAATGTTTCATTTTCATTTTTGATGTGCTTATTTAAAAGCTCTAACTCAAAAATTTCTTGTTTTAGTGATTGGACCAAATCATCCTGCAATGTATGTGGCTGAATGGAAGAAGTACTTGGACCTGTGGCTGCCTTTTCCAAAGACTCTATATAGTCATATACTTCCTGCTGCTTGGGGTCTATTTCAGGTGTCATTTTTATTGGGTTGTCCCCAAAATGCTGTGAAGGAGAGTTATGTTCAAAATCTGGCCGAGGAGGGCTTACATCAATATCTTGCTGAGAATAGGATGGAGTATGTTCAATGTCTGATTGGGAATGAAATGAACCCAGTTCACTAACTGACTGAGATGGAATATGGTCAGTTGGGGACTGTTCAGATGTCTCCTCACCCAAATCAATGAAATGAGGACCCTTAATTTGTGTTTTCCTCAATTTTCCCTTAAGTCTGCTGCTTCTCCTCACACGCTGTGGTACACTATCCTTTTGTTTTTGTTTTCCTTTTTCTGTCTTCTTGGGCATGGATGACTGTTTTTGAAGATAAACTAATCTTTCAGATAGCACTTGATGATCTTCTTCTTTAGAAGAAGGAGTTTTATGTACAGCCTCAATAGTTTCTCTTTATTTTGGTGTTATTGGCTTCTTACCCTTGATTTCCTTCTTCTTCCTTTTTACCAGTCTCTCTTCCCTATCAGTTCTTTCCATAGTAGTAGTAGGAGTGTTTTGGATTTCATCAATTGTTCTTTTCCTCCTACTTCTTCTTGCTGTGCTAGCTGCAGGAATTTCCTGAGTAGGAGTAATTTGGGTTTCAACATTTACTCTTTTTCTTCTACTCCTTCTTGTTGAACTACCTTCAGGAATTTCCTGAGGTTCCTCAAAGAAATTTCTAACCAGAAATTGTTCTCATGTATCTTTCTTTTCCTTTAACTCCTTTTCAATCAGAATTTTTACAAGGCCGTGGTGATATAGATGGGGCTCTACATCTCCTAAGTGTTTCTGAACAGTCACAGCCATTTTCTTCAAGCTATTGAATAGAAAATATGGGAGATTGAGAGTTTGATTTTCTAGAAAATTCATCAATAGCCTGGTATGGTACATATACATGGATCCAAAACGGCCTTCACATGTAATGAATTTCTGAACAACTAGCAATAAAGTAGCCCATTCCTCTTTCAATGCATGCACATGAATTCCTCTTTTAAAAACAGTTATGTCCATACCTTGATTTCGTAAGATTGTTCTCCATGCCTCATCACTGATGCTTTTATTTTTGAACCAACGCTCACCCTCCTGAAGAAGTTCTGTGGCTGTTGCTATAGATGCTTCATTGACCGCAAACTTGAGGTCTCCAATCTCTGCTTCCAAGCCATTAAATGACTTTGCAAATGCTTTCGTAACTTCTTTGTGATAACCCCTGAATTTCTGAATAAAACGCAGCCAATTTGCTTTCTTCAATATCTCCTTTACTTGTGGATATCCCTCTATAAACTTAGGTCCTTCCGGCTCTGCTCTTAGTAATTTACCCATTTCCCTTTTCTACTCTTCACAATTTTGCCTGCGTGAGGGTTCAAATAGAAATGGAACGATTGAATGCACAGGCTCGAGCAAAATGACTGTGGGAATGTATTATAAAATGGGAATGAGCACCATAAACGGAATGGAGTGAGACTGTGGGTAGATATCCGGGGGTGAGAATGAGCACAAGAAATGAAATGAAGTAAGACAGAACAGATTGGGGTTTCATAAACACGGCAGAGACACGACATTCGGCAGCGTTTTGAATTTTGGTGGCCGCATAATAAATATGAGCACGTTTTAACAACGGTTATGGGTTTATGCGGCTGCAAGAGTCCTTGGTCAAATCAAATACGTCTGATTGTCTCCGGTGGGATATTGGAACATGAGTGAAAATCGGAATTTTAATGATGAAATCGTTTGTGAATGAATGCAAGAGGATAATATGGAGATCGTGAAAGGTTACGGAACTGTCAATATAATCATTTCACGTAATGGATAGAGATCATGGTTCAAAACTATATAAAAATGTGTTTTTCAATGCTATTTGAAATAAATTTTATTCATACCTTTGGAATCTTTGCCTTTTCCCTTGGTCTTCAACTAATTGATCTCCATTGGTGTCTTGAATGCTCCATGTCTTCATTTTTGATCCTCTCAACTGCATTTTATTTCATAATTATGGGAATAACATCTGACTGTACATTCTCTTTGAAAACAGAGTAGTAGCTGCGGAATCTGCTTCTGGCTGCGGAAACTGGAGTCGGCTGCGGAAACAGATGTCAGCTGCGGAAACTGACACAACTATTACTTGGATGAATGGAAATGAACAAATGACAAATGACCAGATGGAAATGGTCATGAAAAAGATTTTTATTGATGGAATGGAATGAAATGAAGTGAATAAAGTGGAATGAAATGAAATGAAATGGAATGAAGTGGAATGAAGTGGAATGAAGTGGAGTGGGTGGTGACAAAGCTTGTGAAAGAGAGATTTTTTTTTCGAAAATATAGAGTGTCAGGTTTCCCTGATTTTCACCCTATATTTTCTGTATAAGACTGCCAATCAATGATTGGTTTTCAGGCTTATACCAATTTTTTTTTTTTTTTTTAACTGAAAAGAACAAAAGCTAGGCTGGTGGAGAAGAAGAATTCTTCTGTACCAGCCTGATTGTAGAACTTTCTTGAAACATTTTGACAAAATCCTCTTTTGAGAGTGGCTTATGATAAACTTTCAATCTATGGCCATTCACAATAAGAGGAGTTTGAAACTCATCAATGGTCTTGATTCTTACCGCTCCATTGGTAAAGATCTTGTCAATCTCATATGGCCCAAGCCAATGAGTCTGAAATTTTCCTTGAAAATCTTTAAACTTGGAATCAAATAACAATGCCCAATCTCCTTCTTGAAACTTCTTCTCTTTGATATACTTGTCATGCCATTTAGCTCTTTGATATTGAACTAGATCAGTTCTTAGAATTGCTTCTTGTCTGATCTCATCTAGCTCATTCAACTGCTACATTCTATGCTTTTGGGCTTCTGATAAGTCCATTCCCAACTGAACTGCTATCTTGAAGGTCTTGACTTGGAACTCAATGGGGAACAAGACTTCTTTCCCATAAACAAGTTCATAGGGAGAATGTCCCGTTGTATTCCTCCATGTAGTTCTGTAGGCCCACAAGGCTTCTGGAAGCCTTTCTGCCCAATCTCTTCTATGTAGATGAACAGTTTTGGTGATGATACTTTCAAGAACTTTGTTTTTGGACTCCACTTGACCATTTTCTTGTGGATGGTAAGGAGTAGATCTTCTGTGCTTGATTTTGTATTCTTCCATCAAATTTTCCACCAAATTGGATGTGAATTGGCTCCCCTGATCTGTCACAATTTCTCTTGGAACACCAAAGCGAGTAAAAATATCCTCATAAAGAAAATGAACAACTGAATTTTCAGTAGCAGATACTAATGCTTTGGCTTCTACCCATTTACAAACATAATCAGTACAAACCAATATATATTTCTTTTGCTTGGATGGTGGATTAATAGGTCCAATGAAATCTAAAGCCCATTTTTCAAAGGGTTCAATGAGTACCTGTGTTTGCAATGGCATTTCATTTGAAAGGGTAGGTTTCCCTACTATTTGGCAGCTGTCGCACCTTTTGACATATTGTTTTGCATCTTTGAAGAGGGAAGGCCAATAATATCCTAAAGAGAGGATTTTATAGGCCATCCTTTTGTCTGCAAAGTGTCCACCGCATAGTTCATCATGACATGCCTTAAGAATATCAGGCATTTCATCTTCCCTGACACATCTTCTGATCACAAGATCTGGCCCTGTTTTAAACAATTCGTTAGAAATCCATGAATATTTTGAACTCTCATGAATAATCTTTCGTTTTTCTCTTGGAAATAAATGTGAAGGTAGTTTCCCTGTAACCAAATAGTTAGCAATATCTGCATACCAAGGGGTCTTAATAGTTACTGCAAACAAGTATTCATCAGGAAATTTATCTTCTACAGGAGAATATTCTTTAGTATTTTGAATCCTAGAGAAGAAGTCAGCTACTGTATTCTGTTTTCCTGGTCTATCCAACACAGTAATATTGAATTCTTGCAAAAGTAAAAGCCATCTTGTCACTCTGCCATTAGTAACAGGTTTGTTCATTAAATATCTAATTGCAGAATGGTCAGTATGAATAAAAGTTTCATAACCTGTTATGTAATGTCTAAACTTATTAATTGCATGAACAACAGCTAAGAACTCTTTTTCAGTCACAGTATAATTCAACTCTGTGGGAGTCAAATTTTTACTGGTGTAATAAATGGCATAAGGTATTAAATCTTTTTGACCCAACACAGCTCCAAGAGCTGTATCTGAAGCATCTGTAGAAATATGGAAAGGAAGTTTCCAATTTGGTCCTCTCAAGATAGGTGCTTCAGATATTCTTGTTTTCAAAGTTTCAAAAGCTGATTGACAATCAGGATCCCATTTAAATTCACAGTCTTTTGTAAGCAATTTGAAGAGTGGAGATGCTATTTTAGTGAAGTTTTCTATAAATCTTCTATAGTAATCAGTAAATCCTAGAAAACTTCTAACATCTCTTTGACAATTTGGAATAGGCAACTTGGAGATAACCTCAACTTTTGATCTATCAACCTTAATCCCATCTCCTGAAATATGATGTCCTAAAACAATCCCTTCAGTAAACATCATAAAGCATTTTTCATGGCTTAATGAAAGGTTTGTTTCTTTACATCTTATAAGAACTTTTTCCAAATTTCCTAATGCCTCTTCAAATGAATTACCATAAACTGTAAAATCATCCATATAAACCTCTACACAATCATGGATTAGATCAGAAAAAATTCCTAGTACTGCTCTTTGGAATGTTGCTGGTGCATTACATAACCCAAAAGGAAGCACTCGGTAGGCAAAAGTTCCCCATGGACGAGTAAATGTGGTCTTATCTTGATCTTCAGGTGCTACCTGAATTTGATTATAGCCACTAAAACCATCCAAAAATGAAAAGTACTTTTTACCTGCTAATGTATCTAATACCTGATCGATAAAATGAAAAGGAAAGTGATCCTTCAAAGTTGCTTTGTTCAATTCCCTGTAATCAATGCATACCCTCCATTTACCATTCTTTTTAGGCACTATAACCAAAGGAGAAACCCATCGGCTATCTGAAATTGGATAAATGAAGTTTACATTGAGAAGTTTTTTGAGCTCTTCTTTCACTATCTCCCTAAGATTTGGATTCATCCTTCTTTGAGGTTGTCTGATTGGTCTACTGTTTTCCTCAATATAGATATGATGGATGAAAGTCTTAGGATCAATACCCTTCATGTCAGTATACTCCCATGCAAATGCAGTAGAATGTTTTTGCAAGATTTTGGTTAGTTCTTCTTGTTGTGATTTCTCCAAATGTTTGTTGATATTCAATGTCTTTTCTGGAAAAATCTCAATAGCAGAATTACCAAACTCTTCCATAGAGTAAAGAGACATTTGTCTTGATGATAAATATTCTATGTCAGATTCCAACCGAAATTGTGTGGGGTCATATTCTGAAGATATCTCAAAATTTTCTAATGTGTTCAGAATTTGACTATCCTCACTGATTTCAGAAATGGTAAAGACAGGTTGTATAGTGTCCTCATCATCAACCCATTCATTGTCTCCTACTTCTGTGATTGATTTTGCTGGAGGATACAAATTGAATTTCTTTGTCGAATTACCATTAGAAATGTACATATCCCCAGATCTACAACTAATGAAAGCATCAGCTGTGGCTAGCCAAGGTCTTCCTAAGATAAGTGGGTGCCCTCCTAGATTACTCTTTGGAGTCAAAATCATAAAATCTACTGGATATTCCAAAGAATCTAAGGAGACTGAAATATCTTCTAATACACTATCTGGTTTAATAATTGATCGATCTGCAAGTTGCAGTAAAGTAGGTGTAAAAAGAAGGTTAGGAAGTTTTAGCTGTTCCATAGTCTGTCTACTCATAATGTTGATAGCAGCCCCTAAGTCGATCAATGTGTTTGGAATTTCTATCCCATTTATATGTGTCTTGACAATTGGACTTCCTGGATCTACATACTTCTGCATGGTAATTTTTCCCATCATAATGTCTGCAATCTTTCCTACCAGGTGGATTCTTCTTGTGTCTTTAGTTTCCTTCCTGGTCTTTTGAAACTCAACTCCTTTATGGTTTTTGCTAGAATAGGAATTTCTCGAATGGCTTGTAGCAATGGAATCTTGATACAAACATTCTTCAATTCATCCAGAAAGTCATAGTTAGGCAACAAGATTTGTTTTTCCACCCCCTTGTCAATTTGTAGTCTTTCAGGAAAAGGAGGTGTAGATGAAGATGTTGGTTGCTCAACTATAGGAGTTGTGGGTGTTAACTTTTCTTTTTCTTTTTGCATGCTTGGATTTTGAAGAGATTCTTCCTCAGAACCCTTATTGACCTGAAGAGAGTCCTCCTCAGAGATATCTTGCTCTTGAATATCTATAGAAGGTTTTTCTAAAACTCTACCAGATCTGAGTTGTACATCGTTGAGAGGAACAATCATATAGGTAGGAAATTGTTGTCCTTCTACCATGTAAGTAGTCTGAGGATTCTTATTGTTAGGATTTGGCAATGGCTGAGCTGGAAGCTGATTTGTCTTCTGTTGGTATGGAAGCATGAGTTGAGAATTTGGATTTTGTTGAGAAGGTTGTTGTTGTGGAAATGGCAATGAAAGTTGTGGATTTGGGTTTGGAAGTTGTGGAGCTTGTTGATTTTGAAAAGATGGAGGATATTGATAAAATTGAGCAAATCTCCCATAAGGATTTTGCATCCCTTGTACCCATGGCTGATATGAATTTTGATGTTGGAGCCAAGGTTTTTGCCAAGGATTCCAATTTGGTTGGGTTTGATAATTCATAGGGTTGTTAAACCCTTGAGTTTGTTGTCCCTGCCAAGGTCTCCTTGCGACAAAACAGAGAGATTCTACTGAATTTGGGTCTTCTTGAAAAACGGCTTTGAGTCCAGGAATTGAAGGACAATCCTTGATCTCATGATTCTCTGAGCAAATCATACATGTTTCTACAACTTTTGCATCCAAGGGACATTCCCTTAAAGCATTTTTCTTCCTACATTTCGGACAAAAGATGGCTAAAGCATCTGTTTCTGCTTTCTGCTTGTTTTGGATTTTAAGGGTGTCTAGTTGTTCACTAAGGCTCCCTAGAATATCAGTTTTAAACTCATCAAGCATGTTACCAATCTCTGCCCTACTTACTGATCCAGTTGCAGATTTGTTAGCCCTAATAAGAGAAGGATCCCTAGGCCCTTTTCCTGTTTTAGATTTTCCCCTTGAGAGATGGACACATAGTTATGTTATGTCACGAAGTGGAGTTGAGAAATGTCTCCTTTCCCCATCATGTTTAAAATATCTATCCATTCATCTCTAATGGCTTTTAATATGAGGGCTTTCAAGGTTTCATCATCTAAGTTGCTCATCTTTGCTCTTTTCAAGTTGTATTGAAATCTTTCAAGTAAGTCTTCCAATTTTTCATCTTCTTTTTGCATCATTTTGAATACCTCATCCTTGTGATTGGTGGGCATACAATAGTCCAAGTATCTATCCAAAAATGTTTGTTTCATATTATTCCAAGTCCTAATAGATTGAGTGGCTAATCCCATGAACCATTTCAAAGCAGCTCCCTTCAATGTTGAAGGAAACAGTTTGAGTTTTTGAGAGTCTTCCATATAGTCATAAGTTCGGCACACAACTTCAAACTCAAACAGAAATGTTTCAGGATCCTCACTTCGCAGTCCATAAAAGTTAGGGAGAACAGATGGTGAGATATTTTTCATTGTTGCATGAGTTTCCTCATCAACTATAGGGAATCCAAAAAAATTGTCTCCTTCCCTATTTCTACCATTATTTCCTTCACCATTGTTGTCTTCATTGTTTCCTCCTCTTCTACCTTCACCTCTATTTATTACTTCCGCTGCCATGATAGTTTCTTTAGAGTTCTTAAAGTCCTCTAGTTCTTCTACCAAGGGAGGATGAGAGAGAGTCTCTTTGTTTTCTAAGTGGGTTTTAGTAGGTGATATAGGAGAATCCTCTAATTCAGCTGGTCCTTGACTTCCAAAAATCTTAAGGCTAGGGGTAGATGGTGGTGAATCTGGTCTATGCCTTGAAGAATATGGAGTTGTGAAAATCGAACTCTTGGCTTTAGCTATAAACCTTCCCCTAGAATCTCTTGCTCTATGCATGTCATTTTTATTTTTATTTTTAAAAAGTTGGGCTAATAATTCTCTTTCTGATCTTCCAGATCACACTAGGTGCAAGAAGAGAGCATACTTAAGAAATTACTAAACCAATAACTCTCTTTTATGATCCTCCAGATCACACTAGGTGCAAGAGGAGAGCATACTTCAAGAAGTTATCAAGTTTTCCCTTCTTTTATGATTTTATGTTTTTTTTTTTTTAAGAAATTGGCTACCTAGTTACACATCCCCGGCAACGGCGCCAAAATGTTTGGTCAATTTAGTGTATCCTAAATTGCTGCATTTAATTTGTCAATCCGGGAATCGTAAGCTGATGAAGTGCGGCGCACTATATGTGCAAGATAACCTATTTCTTAACTTTTTGTCGTTTTTGGTTTTCTAAGGTGAAATGGAAATTCTAAGATGAAAACAAGTTTGGTTATGTTTGTTCAAGGAAATGATCTCCTCTATAATGATTTACCAACTTGAAACCTTAAAAATAAATTTGAAATTTACAATGACAAGACTTGAAAGAAAATGAAAATGTACTGCTGAAATGAAAAGGTGCTGCTAATCTAATAAATCAAAACAGTGAACTAGTGAGCATGAAAACCAAACTATTCTTGCTGCCGACTAAACACAAAAGAAACTATGCTTAAGGAAATTCAAAATTGCAACAAAATAAATCTAAATCAGATTACATCAATTTATCTTCTGACCCTTCATCATTAGTCCAGCTATGATTTTTGGAAGTAATCATAAACAACCTGAGTAACTGATATTTAACTTGCAGAAAGTAAACTGATATCAAACCATACATTCATGATTCAATCCCTCACCATCAGTCCAACTGTGGCTTTCGGAGGTAACTAAAGATGTCATGCACGATTTAATATATCTAAATTTGCGGAAAAGAAACTAATATTAAACTACACATTTCATGATACAATCCCTCACCATCAACTACACATTTCATGATACAATCCCTCACCATTAGTCCAGCTGTGGCTTTCGGAGGCAACTGAAGATGCTATGAGCAGCTTAATATATCTAGATTTGCAGAAAAGAAACTAATACTAAACTACACATTTCATAATACAATCCCTCACCATCAGTCCAGCTGTGGCTTTCGGAGGCAACTGAAGATGCTATGAGCAGCTTAATATATCTAAATTTGCATAAAAGAAACTAATACTAAACTACACATTTCATAATACAATCCCTCACCATCAGTCCAGCTGTGGCTTTCGGAGGCAACTGAAGATGCTATGAGCAACTTAATATATCTAAATTTGCAGAAAAGAAACTAATACTAAACTACACATTTCATAATGCAATCCCTCACCATCAGTCCAGTTGTGGCTTTCGGAGGCAACTGAAGATGCTATGAGCAGATTAGTATATCTAAATTTTAACTACTGAAGCAGATAAACAAAACTGAAATGTACAAAGCAATACTGAAATTAAACAAAAGCCATGAAAAGCAAACTAGCAGCAGAACAATGTTAGTTCCATGTCATTAGTCAAAAAGCTATGAAAATGCCCGGGCTGCCTATCTAAAACCTGAAAAACATAAACACTGATCAGTGATTAACAATCATAAAGCATGAAAGACAGAAATGAAATGGAAATTATGGAAATGTATAAACAGAAATGAAACAAATGCAATATATGAACATATGAATGGATTATGACACAATGATCTCTAAAGAAACAAAATTAAAATTATACACTAATGCACAAAACCTTAGCTGAGCAGGGGCCCTCTACACCAGCCTTGGCAACGGTCCTCAAATATAAATTAAGTTGGAAAACAGAGTCTTCTTATATTAAAAAGCAGTCATTTACAGAATGGTAATGTTACGGCACAAGTGCAGCGTAAACACACTACAGAGCAGACTAATAAGATAACAGAGACTAACATTGACTAACTTCTATGCGTATGCAAACGCATCATATATAACAAAAGAAATATAACTGTCTCCTAAAGTTCATGCTGGTGGAGAGCACGTAGACCACTACGTCCACGGATCTAGGATCATGGCCGTGTTGGAAAGTAAATCTACGAGGAGTGGATGCTTGAATTCAACTAAGAAGCCATGTACAGATGTCGATTTTATCCTCCGCAATTTAGAAACGGCCGTATGAATCTTCATGTGACACGAAACAGAGTCCGGCCGAAATGAGACTCCATGGTTGACTTCCATGTGGACGCCTTTGACCGCGGCTTCTTTGGATGAGTTTGCTTGAACCAATAGGACACGAACCATGTCCACGTCATTCCCGACCTGCCCATGTGGCTCGTTTCCCTTGTAGACACCTGTAGCATAGAGTTTCACAAAATAGCTGCGGAAAGTTGCAGCAGCTGCGGAAAGTGGCAAGATTCCGCAGCTGAATGAACAAAATCTAGATCAAATAGCAAACAAAAAAATATAATTAAAAACCATGTTAGATGCTCTTTTGCACATGATATTGACAATTTGGGAGGTTTAGGTGAGTGAAAAAGGTATGGAAAAGTGTATGGAAAAGATGCAAATTTGAGACTCAACAGAGTTGGAACCCAATGTTCAAAATCTCCCTCCAATGTGGAAATGGGTATTTCTAACTCACCGGTCGAGACGCTGTTGAATCAATATCATGATAAAACCATGCAAGGTCTGCTACACGATTTCCAGAGTTAGGATTCATGATAGGAGGTCAGTCCACGTCATGAAACACACAGGGAGCATTGAACCCAATGTCCAACACTGCTCACTTTAATTTTTTTCTGAATATACGCTGCCCATTTTAAGAATTTCATCAAAATTCTACAGCATTTTTGTAGCGCTATCCACCATATATTTTTTTTTCTAAGTTTCATTGATGTCAATATCCATGACCAGCAAGCAAAATAAAGGGAATCATGAGGAAGCAAAGTCAAAGGAATCAATGAAGAGGTTCTTCATTCTATTTATGCTCTCAACACATTAAAAACATATTTTCTAATACCTTTGAGGAAAAATTATTTCATGAGGCCTCCACCGTCTGAAAGAGCATAATTTTAGCTTTCCAACGAGCTAGTACTCAACCCAAAACTCCACACAGTTTGAGAGTTATTGAATTTTTAAGTTAAAATATAATTTCTGGTCTATGAGCCGACATCATCCTTCTAGGACAAGTCGGCCTACTTTAAAGGTCACGTCCCTTAATTTTTCACAACATGATGTGTATTAGTAAGACCATAAGACCTCATTTTCTACTCAAAAAAATACAGAATGGTGAAGACAAGTTCACAACTCGTGAACTAAAGGAGGCAACATATGAAAATTTGTTTTGGGTTAAACAGACTATAATTGAAATAGTGTCCTCGGATCAGTAATACTACTGGAAGACTATAGCTATTTTTGAAGCATGAGTTAAGGGTTGACTAAAAGTCCTAACTAGGACCAAAGATTTAGGGTTATATATATGCTCAGGACCGAATTATTTTAAAGCTCAGATCTCTTATTGAGGGGATGAATACACCTACAGGACTTTAAAACAGTAAAATCAAAGTTTGTTCATTTGGACAAGAGACTCGAAAGTCTGATACAAACCCTTGGATGCATGGAAAGTATGGTTGCTGGAGGAATAATAACTCAGGACACCTAAAGGACTTTGGAATTGTAAAAACAGAGTTTCAAACATACATTACAGTCTCAGGAGTTCGGTATATTTTTTGTTGGTAGACTTAGACCAAACCAAGAATTTAGAAACTTGGCATTTGTGTTATAGAAGTGTGGGTACATCGAACTATTGACATCGGACTTGTGGCATTCCTTCATAATTCATACATGTGGCTTGGTAAAATAAGCCCTAGATAGTGGAGAACTATTTGTGCTATGTGGTGCATAACTTTGGTGAAGCTATGGTGCAAAAGAATCATCATAACCTATAGCAAGTACACTCCTGAAGTCTTGGTATAGCTATGATGCAGTAGTCTTGGAACAGTTTGGTGTTGAAATCTTAGTGGGGTGTAGAAGTATTGGTCCAATAATTTGGAGAAGATTTGAAAAAGAAGTTGATGCATAATAGTTGGTGCAATATGGTGAAGATTGGTGCAATGGAGCATCTTTGAATCAATCATCTAATAAAGAAGCAAAGAAGGATTGGTGTCCTTGGAGTAGGAGTTCCTAAACACAAGGTTGGTGCCTTGAGAAGATAGGGTCAAAGCCCTAGATGTCGCAGCCTCATCAAAGTCCAAGTTGGTGCTTGGCAACAAGTTGGTGCCTGTTTCATTAAAAGGGTTGGTGCCCTCACTCATCTATTGTATACTATTATTAGAAAGGGAATTGAAATTCTTATTAATCCTTAATATTATCATTATACACGTCTCTGTCTTTAATTGTGAAGAATCTAACTAGAAATAATTAACAATTGAAAAGAAATATTGATTCACCCCCCTCTCAGTATTTCCAAAAATTGGTTTCAGAGCCAGCTTCTTCATTATCAACCTAACAGCTGGAAGAAGGATTCTTAGGCATAATGAAGAACATGGAAGCAGTAGGGAAACTGCCTATCTTTGATGGAACAAACTTTAGTTTTTGGAAAAAGAGGATGTCCTACTACCTAATGTCTCTTGGTCCTACAGTATGGCACTCTGTTTTGGATGGGTACAAAGCTCCCACCAGTCTTCCAACTGATCAAGATGAAGGAAGAGGATACAATGCTAATTCAAAAGCTTTAAATTCCATCACTAGTGGAATTATCGATTCCGAATTTACAAAATTCATGGATTGTGACTCAGCCAAAGAAGTATGGGATAAGTTGGTTTCTCTATATGATGGGGACTCCAAATTTAAGAAGGAAAAGCTTCAAACCTATAGAAGACAATTTGAGAGTCTGAAAATGGATGATGAAGAGGATATTGCGTCATGCTTCCTCCGAGTAGTTGAAGTGGTTAACTCTCTTAAAGAACTAGGAGAAAATATTGAAGAAAGCACCATTGTTCAAAAAATCCTGAGATTGCTTTCTAACAGATTTGACTCCAAAGTGAGTGCCATAGAAGAAATGAAGGACCTAGATACTCTCAAGATGGATGAAATTCATGGAATTCTTATTTCCTATGAGATGAG
This sequence comes from Pinus albicaulis, assembly GCA_034641835.2. Lineage (NCBI taxonomy): Eukaryota > Viridiplantae > Streptophyta > Pinopsida > Pinales > Pinaceae > Pinus > Pinus albicaulis. The sequence continues at coordinate 4,633,435 of CM076575.1, read as the reverse complement.
GAAAGGGAGCCCAAATTTCAAAGAAGCAGCTTTCAAAGCCTCAAGATCTACAAAAGAAGGAAATGGATGGAATTGCAACAACGATGAATATGATACTAAAAATGAGTTAGCTCAATTTGTACAAAGAATAAAAAGGGGATCTAAGCTAAAAGGTAAGTACCCTCTTATTTGTTTCAATTGTGGAAGAATAGGTCATTATGTTGCAAAATGTCCTCATAAACATGATAGTGATGATGAAAAGGACTCTAAAAGAATGATGTACAAAAAGAAAGGGTTTAATAAGAAGAAATTCTTCTCCAAACAAGATGAGTCTGACGAAGATGAATTTGTAGTCATAAAAAATAAATCAACTAGAAATGTGCGTCATTACAAAGAAAGTCATGATGAATCAGATGAGGAAAGTAATTATGTTGGAAGCAAAGAAATGTTATTCATGGCATTTACAAATGATGATGACTCAGAATTAGAAGATGAAAGAAACATGGATAGTTTGCCAATGAGTGCCATTGAATAAAATGAGAATCTACAAAAGAAGATAATTTCTCTCAAAATATAAAGAGAAGAAGCAAAAAGAAGGGAAGACTTCTTGAACATTAAGCTAAAAGAGAAGGATGATATCTGTGAAAAATGTGAAGCCGAAATAATATATCTAAGAAAGATATTAGAGAAAGTTAAAAGGAGTTGGCAAAGCTCTCTAGGTCTTGAAAACATTCTTAATACTCAAAAACCTCAACATGACAAGTCTGGAATTGGTTTCAAAGAAGAATCATCAAGTACAAAGAATAATGCCAGAAGTTATGTTGACATACTCTCTTGCCATCTAAAAGAAGAAAATTCATCTCGTCAAGAGAAAAGTCCCATCTTAAAACCAAGAATTGAAGAAAGAGCAACTCCAAGGAAGAATGTTGGTTCAAACTATGGATACTACAATAGGTATCAAACTATTTTTCTTGGGCATTGTTACAACTGTAAAAACTTTGGGCATCAAGCTAAGCATTGCAAGGCTCATAAGAATGAAGCACCAAGATTGAATGATCAAACAAACCAACTAAATGGTCCTAAAGAGAAAGGACAAATCAAAACTTACAATTACTTTAATCCTTTAGCTAAGTTTGATCCGTCTTGCTCATTATGTGATAATTATGATCATAATGAACAAAATTTCCCTCTCAAAAGGGAGAAAGCTAAAAACGTAAATCTCAAAACTGATAAATGTGGTCTAGCTCTATGTGCTCATAGTGAAGAAAATCATTGGTTCATGGATAGTGGATGCTCAAGACATATGACAGGTGGCCAAAAGAATTTTATCTCATTGAACAAGAAAAATGGAAATGTATCCTTTGGAAGTGGATCTGCTAAAATCACTGGAAAAGGAGTTGCTACCCTTGTCAATGGACTAGGAAAGGCTCAAAATACCTTGCTGGCAGAAGGGTTCAAACGCAATCTCTTAAGTGTTAGCCAGATTTGTGACCAAGGACATAATGTTGTCTTTAGTACAAAAAATTGTGAAATAAGAGACTCATCCTCAGGAGAACTTTCGGCGAAAGGAGTAAGAACACCAGATAATGTTTATATTATCAGTAGAATCCAAGAAGATAAATGTTACTTAAGTCAAACAGATGAAATTTTGTTATGGAACAAGTGATTGGGGCATACAAGTTTTGATAACGTAGTCAACATCAACAAAATTAATGCAGTAAGGGACATTCCAAAAATGTGCAAACCAAATCAAGTTGTATGTGGCCCATGCCAACATGGAAAGCAAACCAGAACTAGCCACAAAACTAAGGAGTTCTCAACAACAAAACCTTTGAAAATCATTCATGCAGATTTGTGTGGGCCAAATAGAACTCCAACTCTTTAAGGTGAAAGGTACTTTTCTCTATTTGTTGATGACTATACTAGAATGATGTGGATATATTTCATAAAATATAAATTTGAAACATTTGAATGTTTTAAGAATCTTAAGGCTCTCATTGAGAATCAGAAATATTCTAAGATTAAATGTCTTAGAACGGATAAAGGAGGAGAATTCACCTCAAAATAATTTGATGAATTTTGTAAAGAGCATGGAATTGGAAGAGAACTCTCTACTGCTAGGACACCCCAGAAAAATGGATTAGTTGAAAGAAGGAACCGAACCATTCAAGAAATGGCAAGCACAATGCTAATAGTAGCTGATTTGCAACCAAAATTTTTGAGAGAAGCGGTTGGCACCGTAGTTTATACCTTAAATCGAACTCAACTAAGACCTAATAATGAAAAGAATCCTTATGAATTATGGAAAGGAAGACCTGCTTCAGTAAAATATTTCAGGGTTTTTGGAAGAAAATGTTTCATAAAAATAAATGATGACTCACCAGGTAAATTTGATTCTAGAGTTGATGAAGGAATATTTCTTGGATACTCCACTAGGAGCAAAGCTTACAAATGTTACAACAATCATCTATGAAGAATAGTGGAAAGCATTGATGTGAAGATTGATGAAGGCCTTCCAGAAAAAATAATTGAATATCATGAAGTTGAGCCTTTCTTTGAACAAAGTGAAGAAGAAGAACCTAAAAAAGAAGAGGAGAATGAAGAAACTCAAAGTGAACCTCAAAGTGAATCTTCACAAACTCCCTCCAAGATCAAGTTTGTTCAAAGATATCATTCGGAAGAACATGTCATCGGAAATATATATGAAGGAATCCAAACTCGAAGAAGGATGATAAGCACCCCAAGAAAAGATGATGTGGCTCTATTATCTTTAATAGAACCTAAAAAATTTTCCGAAGCAAGAAAATATCCTTATTGGATAAAGGCCATGGAAGAATAAATGTCTCAAATAGAAAAAAATGAGACTTGGGAATTGGTACCTCACCCAAAAGATACAAATATAATTGGAAAAAAATGGGTATTCAAAAACAAGATGAATGAAGATGGAAAAATCATCAGAAATAAAGCCAGACTTGTATGCAAAGGATACTCACAAATCGAAGGAATTGACTTCGAAGAAACCTTTGCACCAATAGCTCGAATGGAAGCCATAAGAATTTTTTTAGCATTTACTTGCTCAAAAGGATTCAAGGTTTATCAAATGGATGTAAAATTAGCATTCCTAAATGGAGATCTCAAGGAAGAAGTTTACATGGAGCAAACAGAAGGATTTGATCTTACTGAAGGAAAAGACTTTGTATGCAAACTAAAAAACGCCTTGTATGGATTAAAACAAGCCCCTAGAGCATGGTATGCAAAGTTGGATCACTATTTGCAACAAGAGGGTTTCAAAAAGGGAGTGGCAGGTAGTAATCTCTACATGAAGATGGAAAAGGAAAAACTTCTGATCACTCTTGTTTACGTTGACGATCTAATGTTTGCTAGCAATAATGAAAAAATGAGCCATGAATTTGCTCTAAATATGTCCAAAAAATTCGAGATGTCAATGACTGGTGAGTTGTCTTACTTTCTTGGGCTACAAATATCTCAAACCTCTGCAGGCATGTTTATATCTCAAGCAAAATATCTTAAAGACATGCTCAAAAGATATGGGATGGAATATTGTGCACCTATGAGCACAATGATGACCACAGATTGTAAATTAAGCAAAGATGATGACACCCGTCTCATAGATGCAACTCTTTACAGATCAATAATTGGAGCTCTCCTATACTTAACTGCTACAAGACCAGATATTATACAAGCAGTAGGAATGGTAGCAAGATTTCAGTCAATCCTAAACAATCCCATCTAGCTGTTGTGAAGAGAATTCTCCAATATTTGAAAGGAACGATTGATTTCGGTCTTTAGTATCCTAAGAGTTCAACTCTTATTGTGACAACTTACTCTGATGCTGATTGGGCTGGAAGCGTGGATGATCGAAAAAGTAGCAGTGGAAATGCATTCTTTATGGGAGATTGTCTTGTATCCTGGCTCAGCAAAAAACAATCCTCTATACCCTTTCTATGGCTGAAGCTGAATATATAGCTGCTGCTGATTGTTGTACACAAATTCTATGGATGAAGGAAGCCTTGAAGGATGTCAACATAGAAATTAAGCAACCAGTTACTATTTTTTGTGACAATACTAGCGCCATCAGTCTTTCAAAGAATTCGGTGATGCACTCAAGGACCAAACACATTCCAATCAAATACCACTTTCTCCGTGAACAAGTTGTTGAACACAATATCAGGTTGGAATACGTCAATACAAAAGAGAAAATTATTGATATCTTTACAGAACCCCTTCCACGAGAAGCATTTGAATATCTTTGCTAAAAGTTGGGGGTCATTGCTCTTGCATCACATTAAATCAAGCAACATGTCGAGGGGTACAATATGATAGGGGGAGCAGCATTACAGGCGGAGCACATGGGCACCCCATTGTCATTGATGTCAAAGGGGAAGAGAAGAAAAATACTTCCATCCAATGACAAAGGGGGAGATTGTTAGTCTAATTGTCATTGATGTCAATATCCATGACCAACAAACACAATAAAGGGAATCATGAGGAAGAAAAGTCAAAGGATTCAATGAAGAGGTTCTTCATTCTATTTCTGCTCTCAACACATTAAAAAAATAATTTCTAATACCTTTGAGGAAAAATTATTTCATGAGACCTCCACCATCTGAAAGAGCATAATTTTAGCTTTCCAACGAGCTAGTACTCAGTCCAAAACTCCACGCGGTTTGAGAGTTATTGAATTTTTTAAGTTAAAATATAATTTCTAGTCTATGAGTTGACATCATCCTTCTAGGACAAGTCGGCCTACTTTAAAGGTCACGTCCCTTCAATTTTCACAACATGATGTGTATTAATAAGACCATAAGACCTCGTTTTCTACTCAAGAAATTCGGTCAAGAAAATACAGAATGGTGAAGACAAGTTCACAACTCGTGAACTAAAGGAGGCAACATATCAAATTTTGTTTTGGGTTAAACAAACTATAATTGAAATAGTGTCCTTGGATCAGTAATACTAGTGGAAGAATATAGCTATTTTTGAAGCATGAGTTAAGGGTTGACTAAATGTCCTAACTAGGACCAAATATTTACAGTTATATATATGCTCAGGACCGAATTATTTTAAGGCTCAGATCTCTTGTTGAGGGGTTGAATACACCTATAGGACTTTAAAATGGTAAAATCAAAGTCTATTCGTTTGGAAAAGAGACTCGAAATTCTAATACAAACCCTTGGATGCGTGGAAAGTATGGTTGCTGGAGGACTAATAACTCAGGACACCTACAAGACTTTGGAATTGTAAAAACAGATTTTCAAACATACATTACAGTCTCAGGAGTTTGGTATATTTGTTGTTGGTAGACTTATACTAGACCTAGAATTTAGAAAATTCACATCTGTATTATAGAAGTGTGGGTACATCGAACTGTTGACATTGGACCTATGGCATTCCTTCATAATTCGGACCTGTGCCTTGGTAAAAGAAGCTCTAGATAGTGGAGAACTATTTGCGCTGTTTGGTGCAAAAATTTGGTAAAGCTATGGTGCAAAAGAATCATCATAACCTAGAGCAAGTACAGTCTTGAAGTCTTGGTATAGTTGTGATGCAGTAGGATTGGAGCAGTCTGGTGTTGAAATCTTAGTGGGGTGCAAAAGTATTGGTACAATACTTTGGAGCAGATTTGAAAAAGAAGTTACTGCATAATAGTTGGTGCAGTATGGTGAAGATTGGTGCAATGGAGCATCTTTGAATCAATCATCTAATAAAGAAGCAAAGAAGGATTGGTGTCCTTGGAGTAGGAGCTCCTAAACACAAGGTTGGTGCCTTGAGAAGATAGGGTCAAAGCCCTAGAGGTCGCAGCCTCATCAAAGTCCAAGTTGGTGCTTGGGAATAGGTTGGTGCATGTTTCATTAAAAGGGTTGGTGCCCTCACTCATCTATTGTATACTATTATTAGAAAGGGAATTGAAATTCTTATTAATCCTTAATATTATCATTATACACCTCTATGTCTTTAATTGTGAAGAATCTAACCGGAAATAATTAACAATTGAAAAGAAATACTGATTCACCCCCCTCTTAGTATTTCCAACAATATTTCATATGCACATGCCCCTGGAGTTTGTGCAGATCAATTTTCTAGTAATAAGAATTATTGCATATAGCATTAGTGACAACATTCATTTAATATCATAGTCATGTCCTTTTTTTATATAAGTTATCATAAGTTATTTCCATAGAAATTTTTTAATTAATGTTATCTATTTTTATATAAGTTATTTCCATAACCATTGTGTAATTAATGTTGTCTTTATTTTGTGTTTAGAAAAATGATTTCTTTACATGGACTCCTCATGCATAATATAAATATAGATCCCATTAATACCAATACAAGAGAATAAATGCACATTCTAACAGACCAAAAATAATAATACAAATAATAGCAACACCAAACAGGGAAGTAAGAACTCAGACAAGCAGAAGTAGTTTAAACCACTGATGAAGCCGTTGATTATGTTCTAGATTGTAATCCCGAGTCTTATCTTCATGATCAAGTTACATATCCATATCCAGGTCCAATAGCTGCTTATCTAGAAACAAAGACAACATCTCGTCCAAATACAAATCCACTAGATCGAGATAGAGAAGAGGATACATAAGTAGATCTCGTTGATGAAACATATGAGGAACTCGATTCTGTTGACTAAGCTTAAGTCGTGGATTCTGTTGATCTAGGTGATATGTCGTTAAGGATGCCCCAAAAGCAGTTCCTATTTCTAGGATTGATCCATATGTTCCACCTTCAATAGCATCAGTAGATTTAAGTGCTTCAATAACATACTATAGAGTGTATACTTGAATAATTTGGCACGTAACAACTTCCTAATATATTATGTCTACTTAGCGTATAAAGAGAAATAGGTCGCTTAGTAACTCCAACGCTCTAAAAAAAATAACTTCTATAACCCTCCAATCAAGGTAGGGACTTGCTGCCCCACAACCTTCCTTGTTTAAATGCAATGCCAGTTTTTCGTCATAAGCAGTCAAATAATTGTTAAAATGTGTCTAGATAACAATCAAATATCTATGTGCATTGGTAAGTCAATCTAGTGAGAACAATGGACATGGTGTCCTTTCATTTTTCACTCAATATCAAAGTCCGACATGTTTGAAACAAGTCACAAATATAGAAATTCTTGAAATTAAAGAAAAATAAAAATAAATTAATGGATAAAATGTTTCTTTTGCATTGGAAAATTAATAAAATCACGTGAATGTCTTGTCTTCTCAAATGATTCTGAGATAATATTTTTTTTTTCTCCCAAGGGGTTGAGGTTAAGTGAGGAACATGTCCATATATATATATATATATAATATTTCGAAAGTTACAATTTTAATTTAATAAAAATAATAATAATAATAATAATACAATATTACAAAAAAAATCTAAAAAAATCTTTTAAATACTTTAAAACTATTAACTTTTTAAAAAATCATAAGCCCAATTAGACCATATAAATCTCATCTTTTCTTCAATCACAAAAGGAGCAATAAAAATATTAAAACACTATTAACCACCAATCAACCACTACTACACAAAAGAAATGTTTATTATTTAAGATAATCTTAAAATTGTTAGAATTGTAGCAATAAAATGTTTCATTTGACTTGTACCTTAGCAAATGGACCAGTTTCATTTTCCACATCAGCGAGATGACTTGCATTGCAGTTAGTTGGAGTGGCATGACCTTGTCTACTAGTTAAATAAATAAATTCGAGTTATAGGATAAAAGAAGAGTTGTGCATGAGCTCATTACTAAAATTCAGCAATCTAGTGGAGTTATTGTTGTTATTGTTAGTTAAACTCAGTTATTTGAGCTTTAGTAGTCAGTAGAGTCAATATGAGTTTATTTGAGTGTTTATAACAATTGTTAACTCACTGATCTCTCAATTAACTATCAATTTACTAAAAATAAACCCAATCATGCATGAAATTCGAATTTCCTATTTGAGTAGAGGAAAAAAACTTCAGTGTATTTATTAATGTATATTAGAGAGTGTATAAAATTTGCATGCATTAGGTGAGACTCTTCTCTTGGGAATTGTGCAAGAAAATAGAGGCCTTTCCTATTCTTTAGGAGCCAATTTCCTCAGGAATTGCACAACAAAATTGGAGAAGCAAGAGGAAAAGATTTGGCTAAGTCTTTTGTAGAGCAGTCTGAGGAGGGGGAGATCGGAATTGCAGTGTAGGGTATGCTTTATGTGTGAAACAATGATTGTAATTGATCAATTTTTTCTCATCTTATATAATACAAGAAAAGAAGGGGTTTTTCCCAATTGGGTTCCCCTGTAAAACCATTGTGTTCATAGTGTTTTGATGGTTGCATGTTATTGTATGTGCTTCTATCATGTGTTTTCCTTTCCACATAATAGAAGAATAAATTTGTGTCTCTTGATTTGAGTTCGAATTCATTAGCAGAAGAAAATTCTTGAAATCTATACAAAAAAATATTATTTTGTCTCAACTATTAACCATTTTTTTTCAAATTATTATTTTGATATTAAATAAATTAATTAAAAATTCCCTGCCTAATAATATGAAAACCACGAGAAGCCTTGGTACTCCAAGTTATTATTCCTCCCTAAACTTGGTGCATGCATAGATGATTTAATTTATTCTTATTCAAGATTCATCCATAAGCAAAGGAGCAAGCATAAAATTTTGTTGACACTGACTTTGAATTGCGACATATCATCATATTCCAAGACAAAAGAAGCTCTCTATCTTCAATCCTAACATGAAAAATATTCCCCTCAATCGATGGAATCATAGGTAGGCCATTCAAGTTCCATGAAATGCACTGAATTTTGATACTAAAACCCAACAAACCAGGTCAATTGTGTCCTATAACTAGGGGGGGAATATTATAAGGAGTCGATTGTCATATGTTTTTAGCCCTCGAGCACAGGAATCAACAAAATTACTAGGTTCAAGGGTTGTGGGGTCCCTAAGTTGGCCCTTTCAATTAAAGATAAGCAATAGGAGATAGATAGCCATGGACATTTCAATTTTGACTCAATTGGCAATAAAATGTTAAAAATAATCAAAATAATTAAATTAAATTTGTTTGGCGTAATTTTGTTTTTATTAATAAAATTATGAATTTTTGTTTAGATTAAAGAAAATTATTATATATATATATATATATATATATTTTAAGATCTATTTAACCATATATATTAAAAACAATGCTACAATTTCATAGTTTTCCTTTGGAAGGAGCCAATAAATTGAGATTTCAAGTAGATAAATTAATTCATTGCTCGAGGGGCAATGACTTGCATGAATTTTGGTGGGTATTAACCACTAGTAAGTTTACTCATTTACAATTTTGAGTGCCAAAGAAAACATAAATAATGGTGAGAAGCTAGTCGAGATAAGTATATTTATTTACATATTTTTTACATCCATTTTTTATGCAATGACTTACTTAAATTATGGTGAGAAGTAACTTATGGTAAATATGTTATTTTTGTGAGTATGAGCTATTTTTAAAGATTTTGTTTTTGGATTAAAAAATTACTTATGCAATATTAAAAAAAAATGCATAAATATTGCAACCATATCCATACATTATGAAATATGTGACACATTTATCCACATGAAATTATATTATGCAAATATTACAATAAGACCTTTATGATATGGTCCAATCAAATGTTTGAAAAATAGTATATTTTTAAATAATATTAAAAAAATTATTTATTTTTCAAAGTTAAGCATTATAAGTTGCATTGATCAATGCTAAATTAATAATGGTATGTAAACAGAGTCCCTCCTTGGGAGGGACTAATAATGATTTTGCAACCATATTTAAATTCAATTAATAAGCACATAAAAACTTAATACTTACAATAAACTTAAAATATAACACGATTCTTAATGATGGATATTCACCCTCACATTGCCATGGATATTATTAAATTGTAAATATGCTTTGTTACAATACCATGGGCCAATACCATGGCTTATTAGTGTCACATACCTAAAAACCATAACTCATTTCACAATCAAAATATTTTATTTTAACTTAATTGGTATCTCCTTCCAAACAACAATGCATAATATATATTATATTATGAAGAAAATAAACTTGTCTTATTGAAAATACATATCTATTAATAAAAGGACACTATATATATATTGTAATTAGACATTGAAAAATATCTCATATATTTTATATCAATTTAATAATATTTTAAGGTTATTTGCCTTTTATTCTACCTAAATTTGTGCAAAGAATTCCATAAATGATGGTGGGCAGTAATTCTTAGTAAGAAGTTATTTTAATGCACAAAAAAATTTACGTATCATTTTATAATTTATTTATTTGTTTTTTAATGAAAGGTGGTTTATAGGTCTATGGTTTTGGTAAACCATTGGCCAATGGTATTTCCTACCATAAAAAATAAAACAAAATGTTTTCTTAAAACAAAGTGCATTTTAAGACAAACACTATTCTATATTTGGAAATAAGTTAATGTATTTTTCCATTTATAAGATGGTGTCCAATATTAAAGTATAAGATAGGTTAGATGGAGCAGACAATTTCAGATCAGATCATGGAAGCATAGAATACTTCTCATACTAAAAGAGAATGAGCTCTTGGATTATGTCAAGAAAGACCTACCCGAACAAAAAGAGGAAAAGGCCAAGGAAAAACATAAGAAGAATGTGATTAATGCCAAGAGGATTTTGTGAGATTCAATCAAAGACTAATTAATTCGTCATGTTATTAGGATATTCCAACACATAGGAAATAGTTAAGAATAACTTAGTCTTGTGTAGAGTTAGGTAAAGTGTGTTTCTTTACCATGTACATTTATAACTTATAATCCAACGGTCACGATTTGTAGTGATCCGACGGTTATCTCTCACCTCAGTATTAACGACACTTGATCCGTTGCTTAACACCCGATTGGTCCATGATCTCTATTTAAAGAGCATGGAGGGTCATTTGTCTGGTAACTTTTTATGAGAGAAACATATGTAACTTTTATTTATATTAATAAATTCCCTGAAGTGGCCACGTTGGCTCAAGGCGTGGACTATTTCCCTCTGTGAGGGTTTTAACCACGTGATTATACTGGTGTACTGATTTGTGATCTGTTTGTGAGCGGTGACCTTTGGTTCTTGATCTACGGAACTTACCCTGTAAATTCCTACATGGTATCAGAGCTATTTTGAGGTACGCATCCGTTGTTGATCAAAATCTGAAGCTGGTTTGACTGCATGCGAATTTCGTTTTGTAGATCTACTGTTTCTGAACATTTTTGGGCTTGGAAAACTACTCGGTTGTGTCTGGAGCGTCTGTTACAGTGAGGAACACCTTTCATTTCATGCGAAAAGGTTTCCGGCTGCCCAAGTTATGTCAGTTTAGATCTAGAGACATAAAGCATCTATTTTGCACTTATATTTGTTAATAGTTCTGCTTATTTTAGTTTTTTTTTCTTGTATTAGGGTTTTATTTATTTTCCGGATCTATACCCTCTTCTCTGTGTATGTTCTTTGCTGTGCACCCTGTGCGATCTCGGAAAATCAGAAACAAGAAAAATAGATTTTTTTTGCTATGTATGCTCTTTCCCCACGTCTTTGTGCGATCTCAGGAAATCAGAAATAGTGAAAAAAGTGATAGTTGCTGGTAAGGCTAACCGAGAATCTAACATTCTGTCGTAAGGCTTTGTATTTCATTTTTTTTTGCTCCTTTTTTGTGCAGGAAAAGACACGCACACCTCCAATAATAATAATAATAATAATAATAATAATAATAATAATAATAATAATAATAATAATAATCCCCCCTTCCTCCTTTCTAAAATAACATAATTCTTTTACTATCTCACTTGGTGAGAGGTTAGTTTATGAGAATAGAGGTCTTGGGTTGAAGTCTCCTTCTCAAGCTTCTTTTGTAAAAAGTTTTTGTTCAAAGGGGCAGAATTTTTTTAAAGAGCCGCACTTCATCTCGTTCCCGTAGCTATTCGGCATCTACAACTCAGTTTTTTTCAAAAGGCATAACTTCTTCATCCAGAAGCCGTTTTTCGAGCCGGTTTTTTTTTAAACGGCCTAATTTTTCGAGGTCTTTCCATTGGAGTAGTTAGTTTCAACTTTTCTCAGCTTCAGTTTTTTAAAAAAAATGGAAAGTGCATGCCCATTTATTCTTAACAGCACCAATTATTTCCAATGGCTAACTCACATGGTAGATATACTTAGAAGTAAAGGGCTTTATAGAATAGCCACAGGGCTAGAAACTAAACCTTCTGATAATGATAAAGTTGCTAAATGGGAAAATAAATAAGATCAAGCATGAGGGTTGATAGGAATGTCTATTGCTCAAGATCTGCGATTTCATATCCTTGACATTGACACCCCTCATGAAGCCCTGGACAAGCTAAATACTATCTTTGGCATTCAAAATCAAATCAGGGCCCATCAACTTGAAAATGAGTTGCTTACTTTGGACCCCAATAATTTCTCCTCTATTGAAGAGTTTTTTTCCAAATTCAAGACCCTCAGAGTTCTTTTAGATGGTTGTAAGGTCAAAAAGGAAGATGGTAGCCTCATCTATTGCATTCTTACTAAGCTTGGCCCTGCATACTCTATATTTGTTTCTGCCTTCCATTCCACTAGAGAAGCCATCATTTCTTTAGGAACCACCTACAATAATCCCTCTTTTGATGCCTTTTGTGATTCTTTGATAAGAGAACAAGAAAAAATTTTACACCTTGGTCTTATCACTGCTGGAAATGCTTCTAAGAAAGCCTTAGCAGCCCAACATCAATCATATCAAAAGAATCCCAAGAAGCAGTATCCTAAAAAGTATGGTCCGAAACCAAACAAGGGTCCTAAGCAATTTCAGCCACAAACTGAAAAAGAAACTCACCAAAATGATAAGGCATATAAAAACAAAGGAAAGAAGACAGATAGACATTGCAACTTTTGCAATCATGATGGCCATTTAGAGTCCAAATGTTTTAAGAAGATGGAAGCCTTAGAAGCAGCAATGAAGAAGCACAACATCAATTTGGAGCACTCTTCACCTTCATCTTCGGGAATGGCACTTTCTGCTTGTGGTTGTCAAGCATCAAGATTTGGTTATGCATTAAATATATCTTCTTCTTCTCATTCTCATGAGTGGCTCATTGATTCTGGAGCTTCTTACCACATGGCCAAAAATAAAGCCATGTTTTCTTCTTTAAATGATTGTAACACCAAACATATTTATGTTGGTGATGATAGATATCTTAGTGTTGTAGGATCTAGAACCATTCATCTAGATAATGGTCAGTTTAATGATGTACTATGTGTTCCTACCTTGTCATGCAACCTTATATTTTTTTATCAAATAACTCGTTTAGGTGAAGGGAAAATAGTAGATTTCTCACCTCATGATGTTGTAATCAAGGACCTCAAAGATCCTAAACATATTTTAGCTACTGGCATTGCTGATGATTCCACAAGGTTATATAAGTTTGAGAGATTTGGGTCATCATCTCTTCCCTCTGTTTTTGTTGCTCATAATGATGATGTGAGCAAAATTTGGCATGAGCGATTTGGTCACTTAAACTATCGCTCTCTTCAAACTCTGTGTAAGAAAAATATGGTGACGGGCCTTCCTATGGTATCTTGCCAGGATGGTGTTTTCTCCGGATGTGTACTTGAAAAACATCATCGGGATAGTTTTGACAAACGTGCCTCTTGGCACGCTTCAGCCCCTTTGCAACTTTTGCACAGTGATTTATGTGGTCCACTTCCTATTGTTTCGTTCTCTAGTTGCAAGTACTTCTTAACCTTCATTGATGATTTTTCCAGACACACTTGGGTATATTTCTTAAAACTCAAGAGTGAAGTTTTTAACATGTTCTCGGCCTTTAAAGCCTTTGCTGAGAAACAATCTGGACATCAAATTCTTAAGTTAAGATCAGACAATGACAGAAAATATGTTAACAACAAATTTATCAACTTCTGCACTGAGCATGGCATTCAATTGCAACATACTGTTCCATATACTCCACAACAAAATGGTGTAGCTGAAAGGAAGAATCTCACCTTAAAAGAAATGGCTAATTGTATGCTTCAATCTAAAGGACTTGGCCTCAATTTTTGGGCAGAAGCCATTAACTGTGAAAATTACATAGTAAATCGCACTCCTACTAAGGTTTTAAAGAATGTAACTCCAGAAGACGCTTGGAGCTCAATCAAACCAGATGTAAGTCACTTTCATGTTTTTGGAAGTGATGCTTGGGCCCATATTCCAGATGCGAAACATAAAGCCTTAGAACCTAAGAGTGAAAAATGTATTTTTGTTGGATATTCTGAATATGTCAAAAGATATAGACTACTTCAACCCGAATCCAAAAATATAATCATTAGAAGAGATGTAAAGTTTGATGAAAATATATTGGCCTGCGAGCATAGTTCGGTGGGTGTGCCACCTTTGGCCTGCGAGCCTGATGCAGCATATGTGCCACCTCTCTCTCCATCTTCTATTTTTAATAGCATTCTTTCTAGTTCAGATAATGACAGCGAGGATGAAAATCCTCCTCCAGCTCGTGAAATTGTTCCTTATATTCCACTGCTTCCAAGATGGGTCCGCTCTACTCGAGATGCAGTAGGTTCTCTTGCAGGTGACCTTGCCGATCGACGACGTACACGTTCTCAGTTCGAAAGAGCCTCTTCCTTATTGGCTCAAGTTCCAAAAAAACTTGATCTAAAAACCTTTGAAGAAGCCTCCGGTCATCCAGATTGGGATGAAGTTATGAATGAAGAGTATCGTTCCTTATTAGAAAAAAATACTTGGGATCTTGTTCCTCTTCCAAAAGGAAGAAAACTTTTTAGATGTAGATGGGTTTACAAAACAAAGTTTAGACCAGATGGAAAAGTGGATAGACATAAAGCTCGTCTTGTCGCTAAGGTTTTTCACAAGTTGAAGGCATTGAATATACTGAAACCTTCTCCCCTGTTGCCAAAATCAATTCTATCCGCCTTTTTCTTTCCCTTGCTGCCTCCTTTAAATGGGAAGTCCAGCAGATGGATGATAAATCCACCTTCTTACATGGAAATTTTCATGAAGAAATCTACATGGAAAAATCCCCTGGCTTTATCCAAAAATGCTCCAGCCTTGTTTTTCGCCATAGGAAGTCTCTCTATGGTCTCAAACAAGCTCCTCGGGCTTGGTATGCGAAAATGGATAGATTTCTCTTAGATAATGTCTTTTCTAGGTGTCATTCTGACAACACTGTCTACACCAAGAAGGTGGGTAATTCCTTCGCCATCCTTGTTCTTTATGTTGATGATATTGTCCTTACTGGTAGTGATCCAAACCATATAAACCATGTGAAATCTAGCCTCAAAAATAATTTTGAAATGACAGACTTAAGACACTTGCATTATTCCCTTGGTCTTCAAGTCTTGTAATCCAAGGAAGGCATTACCCTCTCTCAGTCCAAGTATGCCTATGATCTTCTACACCACTTTCACATGGAATATTGTAAGCCTGACCCTTCTCCCTTTCAATCTGGAGTCAAGCTTTCAGTCAACTGTACTACCCCTAAAGTTGATGCTACCTTATAACGTCAACTTGTTGGTAAAATTTTGTATCTAACCCATACCCATCCTAACCTTTCCTTTGCTGTTGGTCTTGTCGCTCGGTTTATGCACCAACTTCATGAAAGTCACTGGAAAGTAGCTAAAATAATACTTCGATATATTCGAGATATAGTTCAGTTCGGGATTAGTTACAGTGCAGGAGCATCTCCCTTGTTGATTGGTTTCACTGATTCTGATTGGGCTGGTGACCCTGATGATCGGAAGTCCACTGCATGATATGTATTCACTCTTCGTTCAGGACCTATTTCTTGGTCTTGTAAGAAACAAAGTGCCATCTCCCTTTCTTCAGCAAAAGTAGAGTATCGTGGTGCAGTTGAAGCCAGCAAGGAAGCCATGTGGCTTCGTCAGATCCTGTCTAAATTTGGTCTTCATCAGCAACATCCAACTACACTTTGGTGTGATAATCAGAGTGCCATTAAGCTATGTAAAGATCCAGTTCATCATCAGTGTATGAAACACATTGAACTCCACATACACTTCATCAGAAAGCTCATTCATGATCGTGTTATTGAAGTGCAGTATTGTCCGACCAATGATCAAGTAGCCGATATCTTCACGAAGGCTCTCACAGAAGCAAAGTTTACCAAACTTCAATCCATGCTTGTATTTCAAGAAAGTTGTCATTAAGGGGGGATAGGCTCTAATGCCTCCTTCCTTCTCCTATTGTGTCACTTTTGTAAATCCTTCAATCCTATCCCAATTTGTTCTTAAGGTGGGATGTTAGGATATTTCGACACATAGGAAATAGGCTTCTTTTGTGTCACCTTTGTAAATCCTTCAATCTTATCCCAAGTTGTTCTTAAGGGGGGATGTTAGGATATTCCGACACATAGGAAATAGTTAAGAATAACTTAGTCTAGTGTAGAGTTAGGTAAAGTGTGTTTATTTACCATGTACATTTGTAACTTATAATCCGACGGTCACAATTTGTAGTGATCCGATGATTATCACTCACCTCAGTATTAACGGCACTTGATCCATGGCTTAACACCTGATTGGTCCATGATATCCATTTAAAGAGCATGGAGGGCCATTTGTCCTGTAATCGTTTATGAGAGAAACATATGTAACTTTTCTTTTATATTAATAAATTACCTGAAGTGGCCACGTTGGCTCAGGGCATGGACTGTTTCCCTCTTTGAGGGTTTTAACCACGTGATTATACTGGTGTACTGATTTTTGATCTATTTTTGAGCGGTGACCTTTGGTTCTTGATCTACGGAACTTACCCTATAAATTCCTACACATGTATCAGAATTAAAAACACCGAAGAAAATTTTTTATGCCTTATCAAGATTATATGAAAGCAAGAATACAAGAATGAATCCAACTCTAAGACATCAAATCATAAATGTAATGATGAAAAAATCAGATGTATTTTCTACCTACTTCATGAGGATTTCTCAGATCAAGGATTAACTAGCAGCTATTAGAGATTTAGTGGATGATCCAATGCTTGTGAATACAACTCTAAATGGGTTTCCTTCTTCTTGGGATGCATTTGTTCAAAGAATTTGTGAAATAAGGAAATTACCTAAATTTGATAAGCTATGGATAGATTGTGCTCATGAAGTCTATTAAAGACTCATATCCAAGTCACAAAAGACAAATGATGAATAAAATTAAACTCTTTCTTCTCATGTGAAGAAAGGAAAATCAAGAAGAAACAAAATTCAAAAAAAATATAAGAACAATTCTATATCACAAGAAGGATGTAGATTAGGTGTTACAACTATCATAAGTTGGGACAATTTGCATACCAGTGTTCTCAAAAGAAAAGAGAATCAAAACATCATTCACATGTACTAGATATGGAGGAGTCCTCATCTAAGAAAAAGAGAAGGGAGACAAAATATGAAGAGTATGTCTTTGTATCAGCTCTCATAGGCACCACCACTCTGTGATATTTGGATAGAAGACAATGATGCTTCCAAGCACATGACTAGGTTTTGAAATTCTCTTACAAATTTGACAAAAAGGAGTTCATCCCTTCAAGTGGAACCTGGAGATGATTGAAAGCATGTACTAAAAGGAGTAGGAGAAATATCCAACCAACTTGATTTAGGTAACTCCATTTCAATAAAATATGTATTTCTTACAATACAATATTTAAACAAGAATCTTCTCTCTATCTCTCCTTTAGAACATTGAGGCTTAAAGGTAGCTTTTGTTGATGGCCAAGTCCTTCTATGGCCTAAGGGTTGAAGTATAGATTCAACCGATGTTATTGGTGCCCGAGAGGGAGGATTGTATAAATTAAAGGGAAACCTAGCACAAGCTCATATAAACAATGGTTTTAGCTACAATGAGCTATGGCTCCAAAGCATTGCTCACATCAACTACAGAGCCTTCCAGTTTTGAGAAAAATGGTCACATGTCTACTAGATATGCAGGTGGAGCATGATAGAGTATGCAAAGGTTGTGAAATTGGAAACAATGGTAAGGGAAGCTTTCCAAGCAATGACAATAGATCCATGGGGATCTTGGACATTATACATTCAAATGTATGTAGACAAATGATTGTACCGTCTCTAAGTATCTTTTTATATTATGTCAACTTTGTATGAGGACAAAGAAGAGAAAGAGGCTCTCAAGGATACAATGATGATTGACTCTACTCGAGAAGAACATATCCTGGAAGCTAAAGATGAGACAATAGAGCCAGATATACTATTATATCCACCCAAAGGGATTATATTCATCAAGAAGGGCCTAGTATGGCTCCGAAACACATTGTAAAAAGTAAAAAAAACATTTAGCTCCTAGAGGCTCCTTCATAGAGAGAAAGAGACCACATAAGTTTTCCATCTATGTGGCACTAATGAGTAATATAATCGATTCAAAACCTTCCACTTATGAGGAAGCCACAAAAAAACAAATATGTAAGGATGCTATGATGGAAGAGTACCAATCCACCATGAAAATTGATGTGTGGGATGTGGTTTTGAGACCTGAAGGGGATTTAATGGTGACTTCAAAATGGATCTACAAGATCAAACATGTTGCAAATGACAGCATATAAAAGTAGACAGTGATATTTGTGGCTAGATGATTCTCCAAAATCTTCATATCTTCAAAATGTATGTTTTTATTTTTGGTATGTAAGATCATAATAAAATAATGATAATTATAAACATGAATTTATTTGCATTATTTTATAAACTTTATTATGTTACAAAAATTCATATTATTCTAGATTTATTATTTTACAATTATTTATATTCATACAAATTTACAAATTTACAATCATGGTAATTTAACAATATTTACGGTAGACATTTTACTTACGGTAGTAATTATGGTTCAAAATTGATCTAGGTAAATTTATGCTACCCTTTTAACCAAGAGATTTTTCTTTGGATGATGTGTTAGAATTGCATTTTATAAAATCATTAATTAACACATATGCATATATAATTAAGGGGAAAACATGTCAAAAATCACACAGCAAAACACAAGATGTTTAATAACATAGTTCGTCCAATGTGGACTATGTCTCCGGGCCTCGGTGTCTCGATGGTGTTGGCCGCTTAATTCAGTGTTGTAATTGATGATAATGTACATGGATGTTGTTGAATTTTCATACAAGGAAATCCCTCAACATGAGTGGCAAAGTCTCTCCACGAAACATTCTGTTACAAGAAACTTTCACCCATCACAAATCTCCTATCAACATGATAACTTCACACATGGTGACAAAGAGTATCCCACCATCAAGGCAACAAAGGGATCTCACAACATAAATCACCATCCACGATAAATACATACCACATCAACACAAATAAAGATTTTGCATCTTACATCAACAGGAATCAACAATAACAAATAAACATAAAGAATCTGCATCATACATCAAGGAGGAATGGACATGACATAACACATCCTACAATAATAATCAATGAAGTACATGGAAAAAACACTTCATATACCTCAATATTGATGCTAGCTGAAGAATAGATTGCTCAGTCGCTAGATCTGAATGCACCATCGAAGTCGTGGCATCGAATGGCAAGACATCGACTGTCCACATTCTGAAATCTGACACTATTATTCCTTATCTGGAAAATAGCCGAAAAATATATGGCTCATATGGTAAATATTACTACACCGCTGATTTGTGTTGCCAAGAGGTGTAGGATCGACTATCAATTTTCTGAATTCTGACACTATCAAAATTTGGGCCGTAGGGAATCTTTTAGATTCCCCTTAGATTTCTCAAAGATGCAGCTCCATAGGGAATATGGAAATCTGCCACTCAAGACAGGAATTTGATCTCACCATTGAGATGCTTACAAAATTCTAAAAAGAATGAGTATAAATTTGACCTCATTTTGACACTGGCGAATTTCAACCTCCAAGGAATTTAAAAGATTCCCTCAAGATTCCTGAAGATTCTCCTCCACAGGGAATCTACAAAACTGCTCTTGAAAAGGCGAATATCATATCTGCATTACGTTCCCTACGAAAATCTGAGAAAAATGACAATATACTTGAGCATATTATGATAAAAAGAAATTTTACCTGCCCTAGGGAATCTTTGGGCATCAAAATAATATTCTTCATCTCGAAATTCGTGCCACCATTCTACCTCCTCTACCTCGAACTACGTGTCCAGGTCTACTTGGTGCACTGGGAAAAAGACAAGTTTTTATAAAAAATTCCTACAGACCTTACAAGGTCACGATTTTTTTGTGTATCAGTAATATTCCATAATGGAGGAGGAGGGGTCAGGGGATCAAATCCTGCCCCTCCTATTTTTTTACACCAGACATGTTAAAATAGCCGTGGGCGGTGGGTAGGTCTTCTCCACGTGGCTCGACCCGACTTGACCCTGTTCATGTCCAACGTATATGGAATTAGGTTGGTTTGTGGTGGGCGGGTACACTTCCACACAGTTTGACGCAACCACTATTGGTTATGCATTGTATATATAGTGTGGGTCTACGGGGGTGGTGGGGTTGACCACTCGTCCCCCAACCTTTTGTTATTTTATGATGTTATGACTTCAGTGGTGCCATGGGGTCTGACAGGGGTCACGACCTGCTGACTCCTTTAAATATATTTTTTTTGTTTTTAAATAAACCAAACCTCAAAATTTCGAAATTTGGTTTTTAGGTCGAAGGAGACATTTTAAATGTCCCACAATTTCACCTGGAAATTGGCTGGAGCTGGGTGAAATCAGATGGCCGGATTTCTACAAAATTGCATCCTCCTTAACCTTTCAATTCATCTAGTGAACCTTAGAACTTTGACCAGCTCTACCTTTCTCATACGAACTCGGTTTGACAAACCATTTGCACTATTGCGATCAAGACGATGAGATCTTCCACCTGAAACCAATTTTTCCACATTTCTGTCACTTTGATTTTTGAGCTTTCATAAGCCCTCTTTTTCCTGCGTGTGTCTCTAGAGCCACTTGGATCAATCCTCCCCAATGAGAAGCTTTTGGTCCTCCAAAATCATCAACAAGAATTTGCAACTACTCTGTACTATGCCTGCACCATAAGTGTCGTGAAAAAGGTCACCCTTCCATCTCCTTCACCTTTGCTCTATGGAGCCTTAAGCGATGAGCCGACACCTGCATCCGTACAATCTCCTGTAAATTACACCCTCAAATTATGACCAACTACGACCCAAAAATTTCCATACCTGCCACTAGTTTATATACTCGGTGGTCAAGTTTACATCAAATGGAATCAATAATACCCCAACAATTAATATAGGGCCAAAGACATCATTATCACATTGCAAGTGATGGAAAAACACATCATCACTTTTACAAAATGAATTCAACACATTATTTACAAGACACGACCATGACACATTATAAAAACCATTTCTTACTCAACAAAGTGAACCATGATGAATATGGTGGATTTTATTATTGAACATTTTCACTGACTGGTTTCTGCACAGATGCTTTGTCCTTCATACATTACTCTGGATGGAGTCTCCAACACATGGCTCTTTGATGGTCACTTCTGTTGCAATAAATGCAACGAGTCTTCTTCCTCCATACCTACTTAATCAATTTCTTTCCTTCCTGTGGAAAAGGCTTTTCGTGCCTCATCCTCCTTTGTTCCGCCATTCTCTTCCAGCACTCAGCAAACACATGGTTATGTAAACCACAAAAACGACAACTTTTCTTATGCCATGGTTTACGTTCATGGTTAGAAACTACCTATAAACAAAATTAACTTGCGATTATTGAGACTTATTATACCTTTCCTGGTGGTCTCTGGTGCAATAATGGTGATGAGAGCTTGTCTTAGCTCTTCTACTATGACATGCAGTTCCATGGGATGATGGTGAAGTGTTCCCGTCAATCCTCTCCTTGACGATTTCATCAATTTCATGGAAGCTTCAAACACCTTTGATAATTCTCCTTTAGTGTATCCCAAACCTTCATAGCAAGGTATCTGCACAACCTCCAATGGCTAAGATATGCCTTGGCAATGAATGCCAAGTCCTCCTCCTTTGTACCCCATCCTAGTAAGGAATAATATGTTGATTCCTGTAATGGGGATCTCCACCTTTCCAACATAAATAATAACATGCAAAGATTAAACTGAAGAATGATCACAATTTTTTATGTCAGCTATCGATTTTGAAACATGTGAAGAGGGCTTCTCTAAGCCTTCGTTGCACTTCACTTCCTTCAAGGCCTATGTCGCGGTTTGCAGCTAAAGCTGCAATCATTGGTTCTCCTCCTTCTATTCTTGTAGAAATGTATTTAATGAAACATGATCTATTTGAAGACTTCCATCGTTTCATTTCAATTCTTCCAATGCCTCTGTCGTGGCTTCCAACTGAAGCTGTAATCGCTGCTTCTCCTCCTTCTCTTCCTGTAGGAGTGTCTTCAACTCAGTGTTATCTGCAACTTGTTTCTCATAAGCTTTATACAACATTTCCGCTTTCTCGGACACCTGAGCATGGTCTTGTACATGTCTGTGACATCCTCCATTACTGCACGTTCAATGGTTCACGCTTGTGGTTCACATTAGCAAGAGGACTACTCTGACACCACTTGATCCGAATAAATTTCTGCTACCCTTTTAACCAAGACCTTTTTCTTCGGCTAATGTGTTCTATTTTCATTTATCAAAGCATTAATGAACACATCTGTAGATATAATTAAGAGGAAAACATGTCAACAATCACACAAAAAAATGCCAGAAGTTTAATAATGGAGCTCGTCCAGTGTGGACTACGTCTCCGGGCCTCAGTGTCTCAATGGTGTTCGCCACTTCATTCAGTGTTGTAACTGGTGATAATGTACATGGATTTTGTTGACTTGTGATACAAGGAAATCCCTCAACATGAGTGCCAAAGTATCTCCATGAGACGTTTAGTTACAAGGAACTCTCACACATCACAAACCTCCTATCAGTATGACAACTTCACGCATGGTGAAAAAGAGTATCCTGCCATCAAGGAAAAAAATGGATCTCACAACATAAATCACCATCCATGATAAATACATAACACATATATACACATAAATATTTCACACCTTACATTAGCAAGAATCAACAACATCAAATAAACATGAAGAATCTACATCGCACATTAAGCAGGAATCGACATGACATAAAGCATCCTACAACAATAATCAATGAAATACATAGAAACAACACTTCATATACCCTAATCCTAATGCTAGCTGAAGAATAGCCTGCTCATTCACTGGATCTGAATGAACCATCGAAGTTGTGGTGTAGAATGGCAAGAAATCAATTGTCCAGACGCCGAAATCTGACACCCTTATCCCTTATCTGGAAAATGGTTGAAAAATATATGTCTCATATGGAAAATATGACTAAACCATTGGATTTTTGTTGCTGAGAGGTGTAGGATCGACTGTCAATTTTCTGAATTCTGACACTGTCAAAATTTGGGCCGTAGGGAATCTTTTAGATTCCCCTTAGTTTCCTCAAATATGCTTCTCCACAGGGAATCTGAAAATATTCCACTCAAGATAGGAATCTGATCTCACCATTGAGATCCTTACAAAATTCCAAGAAGAATGATTATATAGTTGACCTCATTCTGACATCAGCAGATTATGGCCTCCAGGGAATCTAAAATATTCCCTCAAGATTCTTGAAGATTCTTCTCCATAGGGAATCTGCAAAAAATTTGAGAAAATGACTGTAAACTTGAGCATATTATGATAAAAATAAATTTTACCTGCCCTAGGGAATCTTTGGGCATCAAAGGAATATTCTTTGTCTTGAAATTCATGCCACCATTTTGCCTCCTCTACCTCGAACTACGTGGTCAGGTCTGCTTGGCACGCCGAGAAAAAGACGAGTTTTCATGAAAAAATTCTGGCGAACCTTACAAGGTCGCAACTGTTTGGTGTAACAGTAATATTTTGTGATGGAGGATGAGGGGTCGGGGGATCAAATCTCGCCCCTCCTATTTTTTTACACAAAACATGTTAAAATAGCTGTGGGTGGTGGGCGGGTGAGCTCCACGCGGCTCGACCCGACTTGACCCCGTTCATGTTCAATGTATATGGAATGAGGTTGGTTTGTGGTGGGCGGGTCCATTTCCCCGCGGCCTGACGCAACCACTATTGGTTATGCTTTGTATATATAGTGTGGGTCCGCAAGGGTGGTGAGGTTGACCACCCTCCCCCTAACCTTTTGTTATTTTATAATGTTATGACTTCGGTGGTGTCGACGGGTCGGTGGGGTTCATGACCCGCCAACCCCTTTAAATATACATTTTTTGTTTTTAAATAAACCAACCCTCAAAATTTCAAAATTTAGTTTTTAGGTCGAAGGAGACATTTTAAATGTCCCACAATTTCTCCAGGAAATCAGCCGGAGCTAGCCAGAATCCGGCGGCTAGATTTCTATGAAATTGCATCCTCCCTGTCAAGTCATCTAATCAACCTGAGAACTTTGACCAGCTCTAACTTTCGCATATGAACTCATTTTGACGAACCGTTCACACCGTTGCGATCAAGATGATGAGATATTCAACCTGAAGCTGAGTTTTCCACATTTCCATCACTTTTTTTTTGAGATTTCATAAGACCTCTATCCAGTCTGTGTCTTTGGAGCCACTTCGATAAAAAATTGACAATTAATTTACAGTTTAACAAATTTACAAATTTAAAATTTTTAATAAAATTGAATTATGACAATGCATTCAATTACAATTACATGAAATTTATGTAAATTTTCATAAGATAATTACAATTACAATTACAATTTTACAAATATTTTACATACAATTACAATTAAAATTACAATTACAATTATGATTACAATTTTACAATTTTACATACAATTACAATTACAATTACAATTTTACAATTTTACATACAGTTACAATTAAAATTAGAATTAGAATTACAACTACAATTTTATAATTCCAAATACAATTAGAATTAAAAATAAAATTACAATTACAATTTTACAATTTTACATACTATTACAATTAAAATTAAAGTTACAATCATGATCCATACAATTACAATTACATTTTAAGAATTTTACAAATTTGCAAATTTACAAATTTTACAATTTTAATAAATTGAATCATGACATGAATACATACAATTATAATTACAATTATAATTTTACATTTTACATACAATTACAATTACAGTTTTACAATTTTACATACAATTACAATAAAAATTACAATTAGAATTTTACAGTTTCATATATTAATTAGTGGAATTTTGAGGTCTAAAATGGGTCTCCTAAGGAAATTATAAAATAATAGTGGAAATGACAAAATAAGATTTGATTACATCATCAAATTTTAGAGGGAAAAAAGAAAAATTATTTTTTTTCAACTTGTATTTTCAACTTATCTCCCAAAGTTTTTACTCAAATTTCAAGCGGGAGCACTCATTGGATGAAAAAATTAATTCATCATCCAAGGAGTATCCATGTTGCATACTTTTGATGGACCCTGCTACATGAAAAATGAGAAATACATTAAATTAAAAAAATGTGATTACAATCACATTTTATAATGTATTTCTCATTTTTCATGTAGAAGGTCCATCGAAAGTATGCAACATGTGTACTCCTTAGATGAGTAATTAAATTTTGCATCCAATAAGTACTCCCGCTCGAAATTTGAGGAAAACATTTGGGAGATAAGTTGAAAATACGAGTTGAAAAGTAGTTTATTATTTTATTATTTTTAATCTTTTTACCCTTTTACTTAAAAAATGGTGAATCATCACCCATGGTTGACATCATCATCTTGAATCCTATTGGTTCTTATAAAGTCTATTTTGGTTGTACATTTTTCTTAGGAGGCCCATTTTAGACGTCAAAATTCCTGTTATTGGCAATTACAATTACAATTACAATTTTACAATTTTACATACAATTACAATTAAACTTACAATTACAATCACAATGCATACAATCACAATTACATTTTTAGAATTTTACAAATTTACAAATTTACAAATTTTACAATTTTAATAAAACAGAATCATGCCATGAATACATACAATTACAATTACAATTTTACACACAATTAAAATTAAAATTTCAATTACAATCATGACATAATATTTAATAAATATCATGATTTAATATTAAAAATAAACATCACGATGATGATAACCATTGTACAAACATCATATTTTACTAAAATACACATTCAAATTCGCTAACATCATCTAATCATCGTGATCATGATCATATAACAAAACACAAACATCAAATATACATATCATGTCAAATAACTACTATTACATACACATCTATTTGCAAGAACATTAAATGAACATATCTAACATGATCTAATAATATACACATCATGATGAAAACCAACATGTAAATTAAGTACATCAACATGGGCATAAAATACATGGAATATATATATAATGTGAAAAATATATAACTGTAATATAACTGCATATAAATGTCAAATATCTGGTGGTACATCAATACTAGTACTAGTCGAGGCCTGCTTAGTCGATGGTGTAGGCTCATGCTCAGATAGACGATGTGCCTGCTCTAGAGGTGCCTGTTGATTAGTCGATGGTGTTGTCTTCTCAAGAACTGTCTGTTGATAACTCGTTAATGGAGAAGCCTGCTCAAACGTGGATGGTGCGGCCTGTAATGATGGACCTGCCTCCTTAGATGGACCCACTTGCTCAGGACTAGGTGTTTGCTGAGATGGTTCAGACTGCTCAGACGATGCCCGCTAATCAGGACTGGATGCTCACTAATCATCATGATCTCCACCATGAGGTGAAGGAGGAGGAGGTGGAGTACAAAAATGATGATCACTACTCTCATGATCATGATCATCAGATGAAGCACTACTCTGTCGTGCATCTCCACGACGCCTACCCCTCCTAGCCTGCACCAGTGCTATGGAAGCTCCAATGATATGATGCATGAGGGTCAAAATATCGCGGGGCATGCCTCTCCAAAGCTATGTAAGCCTACGATCAGCTTGAATCTCTTCGATCATAACTGGGCAGACTCCATCATCAAATAGCAGTCGACAGAGTTGGTTACCTAACTCCATCCTAAATCGGGTGTCTGGCCCACACCTAAGCCCCGCGGGTATCTATACCCAATCAGGATCAGGTCTGTCACTCTAATCCTTTACCTCTACCATCTCGTCATCAACATCTACACCTAGATCATTCGGAGGAGGTGGAATCTCATCCCCAACTAATTTTCCAATATCTACAAAATATATAGTACAAAAAAATAATTAGACTTTCTCATTAAACAATTTAATAAAATAATTTAAATAACGTGTTAGAATAAATTTTATAATTATAATTAATTAATTAAGACAATAAAATGAAACTATATTAATTTAAAGAAAACACTAATATTACCTCTCGCGTCCGGCGGCTCATCCTATTTGAAGAGGATGTTGTTACACCCTCGCCAATCCAAAACGGCATACGAAAATGGCACTAAAAAAAGGATTGATCATCAATACTGGATAGAAACTCCAATGCATCAGGAGATATCCTAGCGGGAAATTAAGATTGGCCCCTCTTTGGCATCATTTAGCCCCACATCTGCATCCATACATGCAACATCGCCCTACGAGGTTTCCAAACAAAAGTATGCCTCATTTCTAGAACCTCTCAAAAAATGAACAAAATAACTTTGAAGAAAAAGGGAAGCTCAACCTCCCACGTGCCTGAGAATGACATCTATATAATGTTGTACAAAACTTCCGCAAAAAACTCGTAGGCCATCTCACAAGTCATGGTGCCTGGAATAAAGAATGAACGTAAAATAAAAGTGGGAAACTAATGAGTTTCCCGTCACTGGTATAGTGTGAAATGGTCATCAACAGTAGTGAGAGGCACCTCACCTCCTCTGCACCAAATTAAGCAGTACGTAACTGACCACCGGACACCTGAAGATATGCAGGAGAAACTATATCATCGCTAATGTATCTCTGGGAGTACGCCAACTGACTCCCTGCTGCATAGCCGATAGGGACATTTAGGAACTGGGGAAAATCATGCCCTCTCCTAGATATGCCATTAATAAAATATATGTCCTCCTCTGTGGGCACATACCACTGGTCAGGACCGACTAAGAAATCCTATCGGTGGGCATTCCACCTGAAGATGAGTTGTCCCAATAACCCACTATGGCGATTCAGGGATGTAACCTCCTCATAGAACTTGAGGAGGCCAACCTCCCTTCAGAGAAACTGGGTGGTTGCCATAATAGTGTGAGGGTACATAAGTCTCTCCCACTCTCGTGTCTCCCATAGGTGAATCACGTTATACTAGTCTTCCATATGTCCTTGTTGTTCCCTTTGTTCTCTCTATTGACATCATTGAATGATTCACATATTAAATACATTTTTTATTATTAAATGAGACATTTATATTTATATATATATATATATATATATATCTATATATATATATATATATATATATATATATATATATATATATATATATATATATATACACATACACCCACACACACACACATATATATAATTTTTTTTGAAAAAAAAAACAGTCGGTGCACCCAAAAAAATAGTCACGGACCATACCAGTGCATAAGTTTTTATTGCGCACTGCTCTCGGTGCGCATGGAAATTGTTCACGCACTACAAAACATAAAATGTACTTTTATGTGGTGCATTGATGAAACTATCTGCCTCGAGGCAGATAGTTAGGTTAACACACCGCCCAAAAATAATTCATGGTGAACGGTATTGTCTTGTAAACGACTACACTGTTGAACATGTATTATTGTTTGGTGGGCAACGAGTTGACCAAGATATCCGCCCAGGGCCAAGGTGGATCTTTTGGGCAACGCACTGCCCAACAACATTACATGGTCAATGATGCGGTCATGCAAACGACCGCACCATTGACTAAGTACTGATGTCAAGAGGGAGATGTGTTGACCTAACTATTCACCCTGGGGCACATAGTTTGATGAATTCACCGCCCTCCTAATACTGGTACATAGTCAACAGTGTGGTCGTTTAAATGACCACACCGCCAGGTAAGTTTAAAAAAAAAATCACGATGCGTGTTTTTCGGTATCGCATCAAAACCTGGTGTTGTTTCCGTTAGAACCGTTCGCGGTGCGCCCTGTAAATTTACAGGCAGCACCACGAACATTGCGAGTCGAACAGCTCGAGCGCACCATGTCGATTTTTTTTTTTAAATGGTAAATTTTAAGGCTTTTTAAAAATATAATCCACTAAAATGTTTAGCTATTGAGAAACAAGTAAAATACCTGTACATTTGCACGTTGAGGAGGCATATTTTCTGAGGAATTGGAGAAACCAAATTTGCCCACCATTTTCAAAAATTCGAACTCCATAGTGTGGCGAATGGACGACAGTAGTGCGTGAAATGGGAGAATTGATGGCAGGGTGCCTTGCACAAGAGAAATTCACATCAATGCTTGAGAGTTCTGGAGCACTCAAGAAGTGAAAATGCCATTTTTTTCGGCTGGTAATTTTTTTCCTGTTTAACCCTATTTCAGTGCGCAGGTTTTTGAGATGCATTGGGTAGTGCACAGGTTTTTGAGACGCACTGGGCATATTTATGCATAGCGCACTGGTGTACTATAATAATTAGATGCATCAGGCGGGTTTGTACGGAGAGCACAGTGTCTCGGTGTGCCAATTTTTATTATGCAACGGTGCAGTTTATGATGAGAAACACACTGGACAAAAAACATCTATAAAAACCTTCACTTTCCAACCTCCTCTAGAGACCTTCGCTACAAACGGATATCCGGCCTATTTTTATAAGGGATTCCTCAAAAACATCTGCTAGAGGGACTTTTCCTCGTAGTGGAAATAATGGAATAGATAAGGCTACCATATCCTTTTTTGACCTTACAACCTTCTAAAAGAATTCTAAGGGTCTTGAATTTTGACAAAAAATCTTCAATAGAGGAGAAATTATTGGGGTCCATAGTAAGCAACTCATTTTCAAGTTGGTGGGCTCTGATTCCATTTTGAATGCCAAAAACAATATTTTTTTTTTTCATAGCTTCATAAGGGGATTCAATTTATTAGATATGAAATCAAATATCTTGAGCATTTGACATTCCTATCAACCCTCATGCTTGATCTTGTTTATTTTCCCATTTATCCTTTTTATCTCCATTGGTAGGTTTAGATTCCTATACTGAGGCTATTCTATAAAGCCCTTTACTTCTAATTAAGTCTATCATGTAGTATAGACATTGAAAATAATTGGTGCTGTTAAGAATAACTGGGCATGCACTTTCCATTTAAAAAAACTAAAGCTGAAAAGGCTGAAACCAACTGCTCCAATGGAAAGATCTCGAAAAATTAGGCTGGTTAAAAGAAAAAAAGATTCCAGATGAAGAATTTATGCCTTTTTGAAAAAAAGTTGTAACAGATGCCAAGTAGTTACGTGATAGGTTTAAATTTGATGATGAAGTTGTACTTAAAAAAAAAAATCCCCCCAACCCTTCCAAACTTAATATAATAAGCTCACTTAAAAAAAAAACTACTTTATGTGACCCACTTTTATAAATAAGTGAGAGTCACTTTTACAATGTTAATTTTTCATGTGCTAAATAAATCGCTTTTTTAAAAAAAAAATTACTTGCCAATTTTTTTTTAAAGAAAAAGTAACTTAACAAAAATATTTTTAGAAAAAGAAACTTGACAAAGAGACTTGAACCCAAGACCTCTATTCTTATAAAGTAACTTTACACCAAGTAAGCTAGTAAAAGGATTCTGTAATTGTTTGAGAGTAAGGTTTTTTTTGCGTGTTTTTTCCTGCAAAAAAACAACCATCCAAACAAAAATAATACAACCCTTACGGCAGAACCTTAGATTTTCGGTTGGTCTATCCAAAAAACTATGTATTTTTCTCGCTATTTCGGATTTCCTGAGATCGCACAAAGACATGGGGAAAGAGCATACGTAGTAGATAAATCGAGTCTTTGTGTTTCTGATTTTCCAGGTTGCATGCAATGTAGAGCAAAGATCATATGCAGATAAGAGGGAATTGATCTGGTAATTAGAAAAAAAGATATAAACTAAAATAACAGAGGGATTAATAAATATAACTGCAAAAAAAATACTTTATACCTCTAGATCTAAAATGACATAACTTGGGCAACCAAAAACCTTTTCGCATGAAGCAAAAGGGGTTCCTCACTGTAATAGATGCTCCAGACACAACAGAGCAATACTCCCATCCTAAAAGTGGTTATAAACAATAAATCTAGAAAATGATAATCGCATGCAGTCAAACTGGCTTCGGATTTGGATCAATAATGGATGCGACCCTCAAAACAACTCTGATACCATGTAGGAATTTTCTAGTAAATTTCCTTAGATCAAACACCAAACGTCACTGCTCACAAACATATCATAGATAAGTACACCAGTATTTGACATGGTTAAAACCCTCAAAGAAATAAATAGTCTAGGACCTGAGCCAACACCTCAATTTCAGGAAATTTATTAATATAAAGAAAGAAAATTTACATAAGATTCTCTTAGAAATGGTTACCAGACAAATGACCCTCCATTAAATAGAGATCATGGACCAATCAGGGGTTAAGCCACAGATCAAGTGTCGGTAATACCGACGAGAGAGTGAATTGTCATATCACTACATATTGTGAACGTGGGATTATAAGTTACAAATGTACATATTAAAGAAAAACACTTTACCTAACTCTACGCTAGACCAAGTTATACTTAACTGTTTCCTATGTGTCGGAATATCCTAAAAACTAGTTATGTTACTCCAAAGTATTTTGTTGTTGTTGAACAATGATCCTAGTATATCTCTCCTGCAAATCACTCCCTTGAAAAATTGGGTAAGATGACGAAATGTTGAATAAATTTTTACTATTTAAAAGACTTTATGAAATTAGATTTTGAAAAATCAATTGCCACTCATTTTTGTATTTAAAAAAAAAAAAAAATCGCGCTTTTTTTAATTCAATTTCTCCGCACATCGGTGCATTTGATAATTAAACACATTGGTGCATTTATATAAAGAGCACACCGGCATCTCCTAGGCGCTATATTTTTTCAACACATCGATGTGATTCCATTCTTCTTCATTTTTGAAATCTTGAAATAATGATATTATTTTTTTAATGCAACGATGCAGTCTATATTTAAAAGAGCACCAAGACGATTGAATTCATTTTTATTTTATAAATTCGTGAAACAATTGCGTATTGGTGATATTTTTTATTTAAACATACATGTGTGTTTTTATGTGAAAGAGCACTGATATAACATGTTTTTTATTTTTTTCGAAATGCTGACAACTATTGCGGGTATTATTTAAACGCCTTGGTAATCTTATTATTTAAATGGACCAGTGCAATTTCTTCTGATTAGCGCACTGGTGGGGTTGAAAAGATATACAAAATTTTATTTTCACATAAAATGCCATATTAATCTAAAATTATCCTTTAGGACACATCCACATGAATTACATTAGTTCATAGTATACATTTTCCGCTTAAAGTTGCCTTGGTCTTGAAAAATGGTTTCAAAACCATATTGAAATTCGAATTGTGGTTATATGGTTCTAGAGATTAATTTTATATATTCAAGCAAAATTTTATTTCTGTTTTTTATCAAATATATGGACAAAATCTCAATAATATAAAATTTCCAATTCTTCAAATTCCAGCTCATTCCATATTGTTGATGAAATTCCTTCTCGAAGTTCTCCCTTTCCATCTCAAGCAAGTTCAAATTTTATTTATATTTAGATTATCTAATTTAATTATTTTTTTTAATCCATGTCAATTTGAATGAAATTGTATGCAAATTATTTGCAGGATTCAAATTCAGAAATAATTCCTCCATATTATTTTCAAAAACATCAGAAGTTCTTATCAAGAGCAACATATCACAAGTAGTTGGTAGATGAAAATTGACATCCTCTTCAGCCTGCCAATTGGAACATGGCATCTTCTAGCAGCAATCCTGGATCAACGATGGTAATAATTTCTTGGTATACTGAAATTTCAACAAATCAATTGCATTAACATACTTACTAATATCATTGATATTGTACTAATGATGTTCAATATTTTTTGAAATTAGGATCCTAGTGATGATGAGCGACCCACCTACCATCTTCCGGTGGACCCCACTACAAATTCAAATTGAGAGAAGGTTGCATTAAGAGAAATAATCATATATGAAGCATACAAATAATGGTTGAATCAACCACTTATTCAATTCCCACTACGTTCACTTTCACCAATTAGGAATGACTACAACAATAGTAGTTATTTATCACAGTTTGACAATGTAGGCAATCTAATGGAAGTTGGTATGGATGATTACTTACGGGATACAAATTCCATGGAAGAAATGTTGTTAGATGAAATTAATGTGCTACCCATCACCACAATAATGTGCAATGGTGCTGACTAATAATAAGAGGCAATTATCCTTCTTTGTAATAAAATAATAAATCTATATTTTTCCACCACAGACCTGAAAATATGATGGATGTACCACATGATGCCTAACATATCTCCGAGTGTGTGCAAGATGACTCTCAGATACAACACTAAGGGGGAAATCAGGTAACTGGGAAAATCCTCCCCTCTTAGATAGGCCAGTGATAAGGTATATGTTCTCCTCAGTGGGCCTATACCACAACTCAAGGCTAACACGGAAAGCTAGCTGTTGGGAATTCCATCAGCATATTAGATGTGCCTTCAAGGATGTACCCTCCTCATAGTACTTGATGAGGCCTACATTCATCAAGAGCACTCGGGTTGCTGCAGTAATAACATGAGTGTATAAATCCCTCTCCCTCTCTCTAGCCTACCATGTTCAGACCAAATTTTATGGGTCTTCCTATTACTTCAGCTCCTACTGCTGCTCCCTCTGTTGATATATCTGCTACATGATTGACATATAAAACAAATTAGCCTATAAAATACAATTTTTTATTATTAAATTAAACATTTATTTATTACTAGTGCGCTCAAAAACACAGTTATGCACCAAAGTTGGTGTGATTTCAACTATAACCGCACCGGTAATAATGTGCACATAAGTATGACACACCGCGGGTGTTTCATAAATTTAAATTTTCATAGCGGTGTGACATACTTGTGCACCAGTGCATATGTATAACCTATTGGCACTAGTATGGAATGTTTAGATTATCGAATGCACTAAGCTATAGGAATATTTTTAAATATTTATTTGTGGTGTGTTTGGTAAATATAAATGCACCAGGAGTGACATACCAACACACAATTTGTCGCATCTTTGTCGTTTCCTTTATATTTACAAAAATGAATTTCCAAAATGGCGGTGCATTATTTTCACGCACCAAAACGTGGTGCACCCTGTAAATTTACAGGGGGCACCTCTCCCGATGCGAGCCAAACATATCGAGTGAATCGTGCGTCGATTTTTTTTGTTGTTGCAAAAACAATGAGAAATTCAACCTAATTTTCAATTCTAATCTGCTAAAAACTTAAATTAGAAAGAAACATAGTAATTACCTAGACATTTGGTCGTTGAGGAGGCATTGTGAACACGTAATGGAGAAAATAAAAATTTCACACCATTTGAAAAATTGGAAACTCAAACACTGAACATGGTATTGAAAGGTGGTGAGAAAGAGAAGCACCGATGTTAGGGAGCTTGCACCTGGAAAGAGTGGCACTAGTTCTTCAGAGCTCTCTAGCAATGTAGATGGTAAAAATGAAAATTACGGTCGTGAGGGTTTTTTATTTAACCCACCTCCAGTGTGTTTCACGAAGCACACCAGGGCGAGATATAAAAGCACCATGTTTTTTTTTTTTTTTTAATTATCTCAGTGCTTTATAGAGATGCCCTGGGGATTTACATCATAGGTAACAGATTGGTGCTGTGGTTTTATAATAGCACCGATATTTTTTTTAGAGATTAGAATCTGTTTATCGATATGCTTTATAAGATACCCCAGGGTGTTCCTATACATTTACTGCATTAGGATGTTATTATCAAATAGCATCGATATGTTTTACTATATGAAGGAGTCCGGTGCTAGCGAATATTAAAGCACTAGTGTATTTTGGTATTTAGTGCATTATGATTTTTTTTTTCAAAAGACAAATTCCACAGTGCACCATGTTATATGTAGCTCTGGTGCGTTTATAGATGGTAAACCACTGTTATAGGCCATTTTGTCACATCCAATGAAAGTGAGCCTTCTAATGGGATTAATCAATATCCTACTCCCCTTCTCATCATTTTTCATAAATCCCTAAGAATTTACCTTTCATCCCTCATAATTTCAACCCTAAACTACCTTATTTGAGTCAGTTTGAGGACCAATGCTCCTTGAAATCCTATTGGGGTGTGTTCACCTACAGGTTGCTCCACTGTGGCTAGCATTGGTCACCAACAAGTTTCCCTCCTTTGAACCTGTGTTGGTTTTAGAATTCCAAGAGAATGAGTAGGACTCCAGAAGCTCCACCTTCTAGGAGTTTCTAGAATTTGTTTCAACTACTTTCTTTGGATTGACATTCAGATCCTATGCTACCCTACTTTTGATTTTTCACCACTTATCCTTTCATCCTATCCCTCCATCAAAGGTGGATCTAAATCCCTAGAATGGTAATTGGATAAGGAATCCCAGCTTACCGCTCCCTCCTATATATTTACCTTTTCATATGCTAGAGGTAATGGTTGGCTTTGGAGAGTGATTTTTCACTTATGTTGTTGCAATAAGTAGTTATCATCTCAGGCATAGGGTGAATGGAGGTGCATATTGTGACAAGGAAAGGATGAGTTAACAACTTGGAGGATCTCTTATACAAGATCGACTGCCACTTATGGTTTTAATCTCCTTCCATTTATATTAATGGAAATAATTCTCTGTTTTCCTATATGTGATGTAGATATTTCACTTATTTCAATACCATGTTGATATATTTAATAGAGTATTTAGATGATACTACATACATCTCATATTTTCATGGCTTGTGTTATTTGACTGTGTAGGATCTAATTTTGGCTAGCAAAGTTGGAATTGGAACTTCCAAGCTAAACAAGGTGCAAATAATGTGATGGATTCCAGGTAGGCATCACTCCATCATCTATTTACTTTAAGAAAAAGAAATGGGTTCTCTCTTTATTGTTCTAGGTTGACCAAAAAACCTAGGGGATATACCTTTGTCCGCAATCGTAAATCCCATATAATAAATTGGCGACTGTACTAGCAAACAAAGTATTCCCTTGGTGGTTTTCCTTATCCTTTGTGTTTTATGACCTCCTTGACACACCTTTGTTGCATCATCCAACCAAGAACAAACCAAGGAAGTGGATTAATTCAACCCTTTTTTTAATTTTTGTTTCAAAAACCTATTTCCCAAGCCCAAGGCTCCCCCAGTGCCTCTGACAGAGCATAGCACCTCGCCCTGGCCCACTCCGTGCCAGCGTTTCAAAGCACTGGTGCCCTATCTGCGCCAGTGTTGATCCCTATTTTTGTACAAGTTTTTCCTTGTTTTTTTAGCCTCTCATTCATCAGCCTACTTCCAGCTAAGATTCCTTGAGTCTTTAGTGTCTTGCAATCTCTCTAAAACCCCCATTTAGTTTTCATTTATGTTTGTTTTACTTTTATAAGAATTGGTTTCAATTTTATTTTTTCTTATTGTTTGGTTTCTTACAAACTTGTTTTGTTTGATTTCTGATTGCTTGGATGAATTGTTATTTGAGTCCTTGTTTTGAAAAGTGTAATTGAATTGGTAATTGAACTTTTACATCTTGTTTTTCTTCATTTTCAAAATTAAGTGTGGTGAAAAGAAAATATTTTCATTTTTCATTTAGGGTATTGCATGTACATTATATCAGGAACAGTTGCATCGAAAAGGGAAATTGCATCTTGCATCTTGTTTGTTGCATATTATATGCTACATCTTGATTGTTTCGACCCTTCCTTAGCTAGCTTTTCATTGAAAGAGAAAATATTCCTACTTTCTCATGCTATATTTTCATTTTAGGATATTTAGGTGACATTCGTGGTGAGTCATAAAAATGTAACTTAATAAAACATAAACAATAAAATCTATTGAATCATGCTAAGGAGCATTTGTAACATTAATGAAAACATTTAGAGTTCTAGGCTAGACACGTGTTCTGGCATTGTTAAATTTAGGAGATGTCGTTGTTTTCCAGTGTTGCATCCTGAGGGTGAAATCCTGTTCCATGTACGTAAGTGTATAACATCATTCTCCACATACCTTCGAGTATATCGGATGGAGTTACATGCATTAAAAGTATATGGGAATGCTCTCATTGAACAAATACGCATTAGAAAACACTACTATAAATTTCATTCTCATATATTGTTGAGTATATTTTGACAGTCCCCAATAGGTTTCTATACATCCATAGGTAACCGAGTCTGCAGCCTTGCACACCATGATACACCAAACACAACATTCAGGGAGATTGGCTGCCATACGTTAATTCCTTGGCTCGCCAAGGTGTATATTGCAGTTCATGGTTGCTTGGTAATCCTTTATGCCTAGATTACCCTCTTTTTGATTTCTTTCTTTTTGTGTTAATACAATTTATTTTCCAGCGTGGAAGAACAAAATTCCCCTCCCCTTTGTTTGCGTAGAATGAAAAATACGCCTCCTCTACCTCTAGAGGCTACTACTAACCAATGTCCAAGAAATAAGTAAATGAAAAATACCAAAGCAACAACTTCAAGCACTAATTCTGGCCCTCCTCTTGATACTGAATTTCCAAAATCTTTTGTCCCTTTGATGTCTAAACCCGAGATTACATCTACCCCTGATGGTGACACTAACACAACTGAAACAGAAGTCCCTAAAACTTCATTACCTGAGCTCACTAAACCTGAACTTCCTGAGTCAGACACTTTGTTTCTTGAGGTTATTAAACATGAGGAGCCACAACCATCTTCACTTGATTCAATGGGACCTTCCTCTTCTCTTCCTTTGTCTCAGACAGCCAATATATCTTGGGCCTGATAGTGAAACTATGCAATAAGAACTTTTGAGTATTGAAGATATCCCTAAAGAAGAGCCTCGTCCTTCTTCTCTTGTTCATTGAGATGGGATTCATTTTTATCAAACCAGGCCTTTTCTGTCTCTTCAAACTCTAACACAATCTCCTTCACCTGATTCTTTGGGCTTTCCCAACGATATTTGGAAACAATATTTTTTGGGATCTCCAACCATGTATGGAGCCGATTCAAGCTCCAAAACCATGTCCACCACTATAGTCAAGACATCAAGTGTTACTTCCTCATCTATGATCACGACATCACCATAAACTCATTTGTATGGTGTCCCATCCATCCCACCTAGTTATCAATAATTATCTCGTACCTTTTCTAGTGCCCCTCTGGTGCGACTTCTAGTCCTTGGACATCTCCCATGTGATCTAATTCGAGAATAATGTTTAGTAATTATCTTATGAATGTCACACAGTATACTCCACTTCATCCAAATACACCTACAATAGAGCAACAGGCTGGTCCTTATATCAATGGAAAAAGATACCCTCAACAACC
Organism: Pinus albicaulis; assembly: GCA_034641835.2. Taxonomy (NCBI): domain Eukaryota; kingdom Viridiplantae; phylum Streptophyta; class Pinopsida; order Pinales; family Pinaceae; genus Pinus; species Pinus albicaulis. Next base: position 4,594,797 of record CM076575.1, on the reverse strand, counting down.
TAACTCTCCTTATGTTGCGTACCATCCATATGGGTCATAGATTCCTCCATTATTGTCTCCTCCTTATGCAGGGAGGAAACCTGTTGTTGGTATGCATCAATATGGTAATGTGCCTAATTATGGCTCGCTTGATCTTGGAATGGTTGCCAATGTTTGGAAACCTACTTCCCCCGTTCAACCTGGTTCGCTTTGGGATCAATTACTGAATCCTCAAGCTGCACCATCCTCATCATAAATTCATATCTATCTATCAGCACCGCAAAAACATCAAATATATGTGATCCAACCTTTACAACCTATTCTGACTATATCTGGTTCTTCTTAGGCACTGCTTAGTCAAACTGTACAAGGTACCTCATCTTCTCAATCACTTGCGCAAAGTTCTCCTCAAGTTTCGATAGGTAAAATTATTTAAAATTTGGTGCAGTCTCAAGCGAACCCACCATAATAGGGGGAAATAAAAAACCCTATCGGGCAACAATATGGACCTCATCACGCGCCTTTTCAAAGACAAAAAATACAGACCCAACCATTCCAACAACTTTACCGCCATCTTGGGGCTAAGAATCAAACTCACTTGTATGCCGGTTATCAACATCCTTCATATCTTGGTAACTAGGTTCTTTATATCAAAATTTTCCTTATCTAGGAATGAAAGTACCCATTTCCTAGGCCATTCCTTCTTACCCAGGTCAACCTCCTTTGGAATTTAATCGGCAGTTTCCTTTTGTGTCTACTCTCAAATTACCTGACTTAACTTGGCTTACTAACGACCCCATCGCTCATTTGCCATGGTGGTCGATTATTCCCACTAAGTTTCCATTTGATATCCCAAATTTCAATGCGAATCCTAGATAAAACCCGTAGATGCATGTAATGATGTATCATCTATGGTATTTATCCAACTCCCTTAATGATGATTCCATTCAACTACATCTTTTCCAACGAATTCTTACAGGTACCGTAGCTAAATGGTATATTTAATTACCTAGAGCGTCATTTCATGATTTCAGTACTTTAGCCACCCCCTTCCTGACACATTTCCAATTTCCCATTAGATACAAAACTGGAATTGAACTATTAACTAACTTCAAACAATCATATTCCACTCATATTTCAGATAACATTCATGAGTGGAGGCGTCGTCACTTGTTGGTCAAGATCTTTGTTCCCAATAAATTGTTGGTGGAATGGTTCTTCAAATCTCTAATAACTCCTATAATAGAATAAGTGGCCAAAGGTGGAGTCATTAGCAAAAATCAGGTTATTTCTCATGCTCAATATTTAGATCTGGTTTATTCCCAATTAGGCACGCTCTATGATAATATACCAAATATTCCGCAAATTTCAAACATTATTCATCTTCCACCTGGTAAAGAATCTCATGATGCTGACGAAATTATTGGTTTTTCTAGTTTGCAGTTGGTGATTAAACCATCTGGTATAGCTCTTTTCGCTCCTAATCAAAACCCTCAATCCCACCCTACTACAGCTTCTACTTCCAAGATAAATTCTATTTCATCTGATAAAGTCAAATCTAAAAAAAAACATGGAAATAAGAATAAATGTAAAGGTAAGAAAAAGAAAAATTCCTCACCGCAATATAAACAAAAAAAATTTTCTTTTGATGAGAAACAAAAGCCTTGATATCCATGCTTGATTTTCAATGAGGATCACTTTACCTGTGATTGTCTGCACTGCGTTGAAGTGAATTAATTTCTTAAATCATCCACTTCTCTCACTTTTTTGACCGACCCTTTTCCAAATCAGGAGAATCATATGGTTTCTTAGGAACCCACTTACTCTAATGTTTTTAATGATTTCCTCCTCAAAGATTAGATTTGATGTTTTCGTGGCCACTAAGAACAAATAGTATGGTATTGTGAATCCACCAAATGGTCAGGATACTGATCAATATGCTAGTTCAACACCAACCTCATTTGATATTGCTCCACCTTCGGAATTGACTATCAAGGCTCCGAAGGTTGTTATCCATAAATCTTCTCATAACCCTCATTCAAGAGCTGCCCAAAATTTCAATGTGGTTGAAGACTTGGCTCAATCTCCACTAGCCATGTCCACTCTTGAGGTGTTGCAAAACTTCCCCACCTAAAATAAGGCCTTGTTATTGACTATCGAATGTATGGACCCATCAGATTCCAACCTAGTGGTTTTCTCTCATGAAAACTATTCTCCTCGGCTTCCATCTCAGTTAGATTTTATGATTTAGGTCACTGTCCATGGTAAGAACATTCATCGATCTATTGTGTACGAGGGAGACTTGAACTGCATCATGTCTATGTATTGTTGAAAAGAGATTGGTTCACCACAACTAAATCAATTGACCACCACATTAAATTCCTTTCATGGAAGGAGATATAAACCCTGTGGGATTTTCTCTGATTCCTCCAAGGGGAACTTGGGGGAAAACCCATCTCTGTTGAAATAGAAGTTATTGATGGAACTATTGATTATAATATTCGACTGGGACGTATATGGGTCTATGCTATGGTCGTCATTATTTCAACTTACTTCACGATGATCGCCTTTCCTCATAAAGGCGGGATCATAGCCATAGATCAACTCAAATTATTTTCCTCTGATTCCAATGTTAGTGGAAGTGCTCCTCTTGTAGGGGAAGCCCTACAGTCCTATCAACATGTTGGAGTTGTATTATTGAAGGATTCGTCGCTTATGGGGAATTTCCTCCCCTCCCCCTCCTCCCCCTTCCAACTCGCCACCTTTAGTTGCTTATTTGAATATGATATCATCCTCTATGATTTTGGCTAATCCATAGACTGTACCAGATGAAACTAACATCCAATATTTTAGCGAATGGATGTGGCTTAGCCCTGTTTAGAAAGATTAAAAAGCCATCCACTAGGCTTCTACAACCAATATTTTTTCTTCGATCAATTGGATAGATCGATCTATGGATTATGACATGCCCTATGATACTTTCTCATGTATATTCTAGATCGAAGAAAGCATCATGGAGATCATGATGTCAGAAGACACGTCGTGGGATGAGCATCATCATTGTTCCCCGCTTCCCGATTATTCCATAGAAGATAATATGAGTAGGATTTATCTACCTAATTTAATTGAACCCTCTACAAATTCTATTTCCATTCATGATATCGACTCTGAAAAGAAACTCGAATATAAAAGAAACCATTCCTCTCAATATTTCGAAAAAACAAGGAATAGTCAGAAATATTTACATCAGAGCATCTTGTTCTTCATCTAAAGTCGAGACCTATCAAGCCCTTTTTTATGTGTTCAATTATTTCCTTTCCTATATGTATGAGGAAATGCTAGGTATCAACCCAACAATAGTGCTGCACGAAATTAAAATGTATCCTAATGCTAACCTATCTGGAAACGCCTCCTTTCGGTCCATCCTAAGCAGACTGCCAAGATAAAATATTAAGTTGAAAAGATTCTTCTGGCTAATTTCATATATCTCGTTCCTTTAATCGATTGGGTTTGGGCCGTAGTCCCTGCCATAAATAAAAAAGGCACAATTCGAGTATGTGTCAATTATCGGGATGTCAATCGAGCTTGTCTGAAAGAAAACTACCCAACCCCATTTATTGACCATATTGCTTATGATTACACTAGTTGCGATATCTATTCATTTATGGATGGATTCTAGGGTTACAATCAAATCAAAATTCTCCTAGCGAACACACCTAAAACAACATTTATTTTTCCCTGGGGTACTTTCACTTATAAAAAGTTTGGTCTCAAGAACACAGGGGCCACGTTTCAACTTGCGATGGATTATGCTTTTCATGATATTAATAATATCTTGCAACCCTATTTGGACTACCTCCCTTCTCATTCCAAGCATCAAGCTGATCACCCTTTTCATTTACGAGCCATTGTTCTCCATTGTAGGCACTATAACTTTTGACTTAACCCAAAAAAATGTATGTTCTGTGTTGGTTCTGGTAGACTCCTTGGTTTTGTTATCTCCAAGCAAGGAATTCGTATTGATCCTCTCAAAGTTCATGAAATTTTTTATTTTCCTGCACCCTCTTCCTCAGTTTAGTTACAAATACTCCAAGGGAAAGCTAACTTCTTTAGGAGATTCGTCCCTAATTATGCCGAGCTAACCAAAGGATTTACTCGCTTACTAAAGAAATGGATTCCCTTCCATTGGGATGATGCTGCACAGAAATCATTTGATGCCTTGATAGATGTACTAGTTCAAGATTCTCTCTTATATCTCCCTGCCTATAAGTCCGATTATTTCCAGTATCTCGCTGCCACGATATCTACTATAACTATGGTGTTGGTCCAAGAAGATGACATTGGGACTGAACATCCCATATACTATATGAGTTGGAAACTCAATGATACTGAGATCCAATATACTCATGTCAAAATTTTGGCTTTGACGACCATTCAAGTTGTCCAAATATTTTTCCATTACATCTTGCTTCGGAAAACTATGGTCATTTCATATTGCAACCCGAAGACATATATTGTCTCGCCAATTTCCGGGGGGAAATTACTCGAAATGGTAATTATTCTCCAAGATTTTGACCTGGAATTCATAAAATCCAAGTCAAAGAAATCCCTAGTTTTATCGAACTAATGTGCGATCTTCCCTCCCTTGATGTGGAATCTACATTTGAAGATTATGTTCCTAACGAGTAATTGTTTCTGATATCTTCATCTGATCTTTGGCATGGATATTTCCTAATTTATCTCCAGACCCAGACTTTCTGACCTAATACCTCTCGCTCTTAGCAAAGACGTATCCATTACCAGTCTCGAAATTATCTGATTATGGGGAACACCATTTATCATCGTGGTATCGATAAGATTTTATGGAGGTGCCTCACCCTCGAGGAGGCCGAGAAAGTTTTGAATGATTTCCATTCAAGAGGATGTGGTAGACACTTATCTAGCTACGCTACCATGCAAAATATTTTACGCAATGGTTATTTTTGGCCCACCCTTTTCTGCGACTGTATCCTTGCAGTCCAAAAGTGTCATGCTTTTTAGATATACGATTGCAAACTCCATGCTCCACCTTCTCCACTACATCTCGTTATCACCATTGGTCCATTTTTGAAATTGGTATCGCCTTTATGACATGTAACCCTCATTTAACTGGGAGTCATGGTTGTATCATTGATGCTATTGGCTACTTTACCATGTGGCTTTTCACCTCCTCTAGTACCTCTGCTACCTCAAGATCCTATAGCACATATCATCCCACCGCAGTGGCCTGTACTGGTCCCAATGCCTCCTCCTGTGGTTGTCTCTCTATGTGATGGAGATATGTAGAACCCACTGGCCAAACAGGTCCAATGTCTGCATGAAAAAATCAAATAGTTTAGTCTCAGGAACATGAAAAAACACAAAAAAAATTGGTAAAATTCTTAAAAACTCATAGGTAAAAGTATCTTACTTGTAGCATCCCATTGCTCACCCTCATGCAACACGAGATAGGGACCATCATGGAAATACATCCCTGCGTAAGGATACTCATCGACCACAATAAACTGTCTGCGTAGCCATCTAAAGAAGGATGGTGAAAAATTGATCGCTGATGGACTTGTAAGTTTAGAAATGTGGTATATCCACCCGTTCATCCGTGGCGACCCTCGGATCAAAGAGCTCAAGTACAATCTACTCAGGCTATATTAATGGTACCCGCTGTTACACAACATTTTTTTCACTGACCCTTAAATCCCCATATTGCCCATTGGAGGGTCATTTCTATGACCAATAAGTAGTGTCATGCCTTTCAAAAACCATCATTGTGTCCCTTTACATGAGAGTAACATTCCTCATGTTGACAATTCCCTGAGCAGAGACTCAAAAACCCTTGTTTTTGCCTCGGTTCGGGTAATTAGTTATGCCGTCGCGCTGAAGAGGAAAATTAACCCTGGGCTCGTGCCAACTGGCGCTTTGTCCTAGTTTGACACCCGCGCCAAGCTGTTTATGGAATGTTTTTTAAAAATAGAGGTATATATTCCACTCCAACCAACTTGAGGATGATTCATTGGGAGTGGTTGAACTGATAAACCATAGACTACCTCTTTTAGGTTTATGGTTTCCACCTCTTATGGGAACTCCCTAAAGGATAGGCCTCCCTCCCACCTTTGCAGATAGCCTAACCTCCTCATTTTCCTCTATAAAAGAAGCTATCTCTGTTAGTACAAGCTGGCCGAACTTGGAGAATTAGACATACTATAGTTGAATGACTAGAGAAGATAGAGTAAGAAGGAATTACGTTGAGGAAGCTTAAGTCCATGACTTCTGAGAGAGCTTGAGTCCATGAATTCGTCTTGTCTAAATTCCCTGACGAACATCTGAGACGCGCTTCACCTGAACCTCGCTGGAGGAGACTGCAACATCAAAGCATCAGTTGTAACTCTTCCTTATATTCATTTATATACATGACTACTGTTTGGTTCCACTATTGTGTTATGATGTTTGTTTAACACAATATGTTTAGCCCTCTTTGACTGGTTAATAGTTATGAATGAAATGTTGTTATCTTGTATGCTATTCTTGTTTCTTGTTCTATGTGCAGGTATGTAAGCGTAATGGAGAATGGATTGTGACTTGCCAAGGCATGAGCGAGAGGCCACCACTACTATAGCAACAACAATAGTGTTGGATTCTAGGTAGGTCAATCTACCCTGTCCCTTGTTCATTCAATAATTAGGAAGCAAGACTTTAGCGTGTCCCTTTGTTTCTAGACCCACTCTAGGGCTAGAGGGATCGTCTCTGTCCGTAGAGAGGATTTACCTGCATAAAAAATTGGAGACTCCACTGGGGATCAATGCGAGTTTGTCGTTTCATTTTTTTTGGGTCAGTTTCAATTATTTCTTTAGTTATCTGTCTATTTTGGTTTTCTTGTTTAGTTTTCATCCTCTGTTCAGCTCCAGAGTGTCAAGATTGACCTCTTCTCATTAGGTTTTGTTTTTTCCTCTTTTTCCCATAATTATTTGGCTTGGCGTGGTTTTTCTCTGAACAGACACGCAAATTAGCATAGGTTTCTCTTTTTGCAGTCACGCCAACCCCTATATGGTGCGGATTGCAACCTTATAGTTGCGCCAACCCCTGTAGGAATTGGTTTGACCTCCTTGATGAGTCTTTTGGTCAATTGTGCTTGCTTCTGGGTTATTTTTTATGCATAATTATGCCTCTGGGATTTTTTAAATTGCTGTCGACTTGCTTTTCTCAGTTGTTTGTCCATCTTCTTATCAGTTTCAGTTGAGGCCTTAGGGTTTCTAGGGGTCCTAATGCACTGAGCCTTCTGTTTGAAAATCGAGTCGGCTTGATTGTTGTCAACCCCATTTGTGGCTTGATTGCACTTAGTTTTCTTGATATTTTGAGTGACTGCCTTGGTTGCAGAGTAATTTCATTTTCTCGATTGGTTCTTCGCCTTATTGCTCCAAGCATAGATTGCATTGCTTGTTTTGGATCATTTTGAAAACTATCTCTTGGTTTGAAAGATTGAGTGATTTCCTGTGTTTGTTTTGTGACTTATTGAGTCATTCAATTTCGATTCCTATGAAGCACTTAAGCTAGTGTTTGTTTTCGTTTTTCATGTAATTAGTGCATCATGTACTTCTTTTCATTGAAAAAATAAAAAACATTTTTTGCATTCTTTCTTTGCATTGAAAGTGAAATACTCTTTTGCATAACTAGCATCTAATTATCTAGGAAAGAGTTTCATTTTCGTTATATTCTATTAGATGCATTAGTGGATTTCTTCACATAATCTCATTGTTTTCCTTTTTTTTGAAAGATCTCTATCCTTCTCATAACTAGCATTCATTGAATTGGAAATGATGTTCATTTGCATATAGCTTGCATTTAGGGATTTTTGAGATCCAAAATCGATAGGACCTTAAAACTAAAACATAATCCAAGATCAACTTTAAATTTTTTTTAATTAACCTAAGGAAGCATTGAAACCTAACAAAAAAATTTTAGTGGTCTAGGCTAGAGATGTGTTCCGGTGTCTTAAAACCTAGTAGTTGTTTCTCGTCATCTGGCTTTAGATAGTGCTAGTACGGACTTGCGCTCCTCGTACCATCGAGTATATAAAGGGAGACCCTTCTAGGTTGCAAATCCTTTTATCCATAGGAAGTCGAGTGTGCTGCCTTGTAACCGTGATACACTGAACACAACATTCGGGGAGACTACCTGCACATACGTCAAGTCCTTGGTCATTTTTGTTTCATTTGATCACCAAGGTGTATATGGCAGTTCACGAAAACCTAGTATACCCTCTTGCTTAGTATTCCAGAGTAGTCATTTTGATCTTTCCATGACTCTTTAAAAAGAGAAGAGATCTTCGAGCACTTGTCCTTTCATGGTCATTTAAAATTGAAAGCGACTAGAGTCATCTTTGGCCTGTATCTCGACTCTTTAAAAATGAAACAAAAAAATATGGTTTCAGTGTCATAAAATTAATCACCTACGATCACACGCTTGTTAAAGTTTTATTACTTGGCCTGTTGTTTTTCCTTGGTTTTGATCTTGGAGTCCTCGATTGGTTTTATTTTTTCCTTTTGTTTTGATATATGGTCATGGTGGTGTAACCATCGGTTTCATTGTCCTCACTTCCTCCTAGTGGTAGTTTTTTCCTGGATGTTTCTTTTGAAAATCCTCAGTCCACTAGGTGTGCCGAGACCTCGCAGCCTATTCTCCCGTCTATCCTACCTCTTGCTACTCAATCTCCTCCTGAAGATCCAGTTGAGTTCAATTGGCCTCCTTCTGGTGCTTGTTTTGGTTTTTGGGAAGAAGGAGATTTTCCTCCTCTTATGTCGAACTCGCCATTTTTTGATGTTGTTGTGTCTGCTAGTTCCTGTCGTCTTTTTGAAGATCTTACGATGGAGTCGTACATGGACTCGTCTAGTCCTGTTGGTAGTGAAGGAATGCTTGTTTCTACAGGATAATATCAGCTTTTTACAGAAGATGGCCCTCGTGCTTCTACTCAGTATTATCCACCATCAGTGTCAGTTCTGCCTGGCTATTGGTCCTTGAGTCAAATTATGTCTAATGTTGCCTCCATTGTGCAATCCAGTACAGTAATTCCTCCTCAGAGTTTGGTCTTACCCTCATTAGGACTATCACCTTTGACACTTAGTTTGTCGATTATTGTTACCTTTGTTCCAGTCTGACCGACAGTCTATGTGGCTTCATCCACACCTGTTGTTACCCATCAGTCGTCAGGATCTTTTCACACCTGCAGGTCTATTTTTCTCAACCCTACGTGGCCTTTTAATCCCAGCCTCACAAACTCGTGCCATGGAAACCCCGTCTACCTCTACCACGCCCATGGTTTTTACCTATGTGTTTGATGAGCAGATGTTGGATATTCATCGATGTTATGCTCCTTCGACGGAGGCCACGCATGCTTCTAGTGTTATTTCCACTACCTCTATGATTATTGGCAGTATTAATTTTGAAGCGTATATGTTGGCTATTCAGTAGTAGAGCTCTCAGGGTTCTCAGTAGCCTCAGGCTCCTACTAACCCTCTTTTTCATCTGTATGATGTCGTTAGTAACCCTGTTTATTCATATCTACTTCATTATGATGAGCATGGTAATCTGGTTTATTTGCCTCCTACCAATCCTTATCAGATTGTTTCTCATTTCAGGCCTACCTTGCTTGTACAACCCTTTGGCTTGCAAGGAAAACCCCCTGTGGGACAACCTTTAGCTCAGCAGGGCCCTGCTTCTGGTCCATGGGGACAACCATATGGTCCATAAGGCGAACTTTTACAAGGGAAAACTTTGGCCCAACATGGACAACCCTCTAGTATTTTCGGTCAATCTTCGAATCAAATAGGACAATCTTATGCTCCTGGGGGGGAAATCTACCCACCACAGGGACAACCTGTTGCACCAAAACTGCAGCCACGTGCTCAATATGGCCAGAATATTGTGAAACCAGGACAACCCTACGGTCCTTCTTCGATTCAACCTGGTTATCAGGGAAAACCTGGTCCATCACAACCATCAGGCCAACCTTTCCCACAAGGCCACCCTGGTGGCCCTCAGCAACCGATTCAACCTGCTCCTTAGCCAGCTCCATTTTTTTAGCAGCACGTTCTACCCGCTCAGTAGCCTGCTCAACCTGCTTAGCTGGGTCTGCCTTCTCAACCGCAAGGTGCTTACTACCCTAAAGGTTCATATCAACTGGTATATACTGCACCTCAGGTTCCTTACCCTCAAAATCAAACTGTATATCATAAACCTCAAAGCCATGCTTACATTCCATAGCGGAATCCATATGCTTCTCAGCAAGGACCTCAGTGGTCTACTCTGACTCAATATCCTGGTCCTCAACACTAGTATCAACCGACTTATCCTGCTTCTAATCCTTATGATCTGAATCCTCAAGGACAGAATGTATGGGGACAGAATCCTTCTCGGACTGGATGGAATTTAGATGCAGGTCCTCATTAAAGACCTCCGATGACTTTCAGTACCCAATTACCATTTCTTGCTACATTGGAATTACCTGATGTGTAAAATTTGACGAGCGATCCCATTCTTCATAACCCGTATTGGCCCCCGGTTCCAACCAAGATTCCTAGTGATTGTCCTAAATTTGAGGACAATTCTGGTGAAGACCCCCATGTGCATGTTATGACTTACCATTTGTGGTGTTCCTCTAACTCTTGGGTTGACGATTCTAATAGACTCTGTCTTTTCCAGCGAACTCTTACTGGTGTCGTTGAAAAGTGGTACATTGAGCTATCTTGTGGCGTCTTCCAAGATTTCAATTCTTTAGCCATGGCATTCCTAACGCATTTTCAGTTGCTAGTCCGTTATGATATCGGGATGCACCTCCTCACTTCATTGAAACAAGAATGAGTTACTCATATCTCAGATCATATTCATGAGTGGCGACGTCGTTGTTGCATGATCAAATTTAAAATTCCTGATCAGCTTCTAACTCATTGGTTCACCGCCTCCTTTGTCAATCATATTGCCAAAGACATAGCTATGGGGGCATGTGTAACTGAGGAACAAGCCATTTCTTATGCCCAGTACCTTGATCTTGTGTACTCTCAGTCTGGCGCATTATATGATATCTTGCCTAATGCTCCCCGACCTGGAACTTTTAAACCACCAGCGACTCCATACATCGAAGGTATTATTGGTTCTGTGTCTTAGACTTCTCAAAAGTCTTCATCTTCAAACTCTGGGAAGCTGGAGTCCGCTTCTTCCAATAATGTTGCTTCTCAGTCTACTTCGAATTATGGTAAACCCGCAGAAGTTAATACCGTTCAAGCCAATCCTATGGATAATACTTCTAAAGGTAAAAATAAGGGTAAAGGTAAAGCCAAAGCCGATACCCCAAAACAAGATTCTCAGAAACCTCATGCTAGCGATGGTTCTCAACGTAAACCGAAGTACCCTTGTTTGATTTGTGACGAGGAGAAATTCACTAAGGACTATCCTCGATGGTCCAAAGTGAGCCGATTGCTCAAAGGCACTGAGGGAACTGTGGCCATTCTTAAAAAACCTTTCCCATCTCGGCAGACTCAGATGGTAGAGCAACCTCAATCCTCTACCCCATTTGGCTCTCAGGTGTTCATGATGAATGGTTTAGGCGCCATTTCTATTGGTACTTGGTTGAAATATTATGCTAGATCCCATCATGCCACGGGGAAGGAGATCGCTGATGGTCCTCCTCCTCTTCCTGTTACTGGTCATCCTGAGATTGAAAGGACCAATGCTGAATCTGTTGTGCAACCACATTCCAAATATTTCCTCTGTAAGTCTTCTTATAATACCAATGCTCGTGCCGCTCACCATTACAATATTGTTGAGGATTTGGCTCAGGCACCATCTGCGATGTCCATGTTATAAGTACTTCAGAGTTGTCCGTCACAACAAAGAGCTTTGTTATCTGCGATTGGCAGGATTGATCCTACCGATACTATCCTTCTTGCTTTTGATCTAGATAATTTCGTTGCACGACTTCCGCATCAGATTGCGCTCATTATTCAAGTTGCTATTAATGGTCCCGACATTCATAGATTAGTTGTGGACGAAGGTGCATCAACTTGTATCATGTCATCTTCGTGTTGGAAAGCCATTGGTTCTCCAGCCCTAGATTCATCACAAAATTCCATAGAAGAATTTGATGGAATGGAATCAAAACCTTTAGGTGTTATCACTAATTTAGCGATTACTTTGAAAGGGAAGACAGTTAATGTCGAGGTCGAAGTCGTTGACGCTAAGCTCAATTATAATCTTCTCCTCAGTCGCAGTTGGACTCATGCCATGTTGTGTGTTCCATCCACTCTCTTTCATGTTTTGAAATTTCCACATGAAGGAAAGATTGTTACTGTTCATCAATTTTCCTTCTTCACCTCTTCTTCTGAGAACAACGTTCCATATGTGGATAATATTCCCACTCCCTACGAGAGCATAGGGCCAGGTATTTTTAGAGATCCTACCCTCATGGGTATTTTTCCTCTTCCTCCTCCGAATACTGTTCAGATTCATATGATCTCTTGGTCTGATGACCCATAGATTATTCCTTCGCCTGAACAGATTGATTCCTTCAGAGATTCGATGCTTTTGAATCCAATTTAGATTGATCATTTTGACTCATTGTTGCTTCGGAACCTCGGTCCTCTGATTGCGCTCCTTTGAGCGTGTCTCTTGACATTTACTCTCAATCCCCCTAGCTTGGTGATTCAGATTCACTTGATCCGTTGAAAGAGGTGTTTCCTTCCGATGAGGCCATTGTGGAAACCATGTCTCTTGAGGATATACCATGGGATGATGGTCATCATCGTTCCTAATTTATGCCTAGCCTCGGGGCCATGTCTACTTGTCTCGAGCGTTTTGTAACTCAAATTCCTTCTCCTCTGCTTCAATTCCCTATTTTGACACATGACATCTTTACAGAAGGTAACTTGAGTAATATTACATGGACGATGCCTATTGACATTTCCGTTAAACTAGGAATTGTCGAGAACATTCATATTGGGGTTACTTGTTCTTCTGATGAAGTCCAAGTTTATACTAGCCTTTTTTGCTAGTTTTGTGATGTATTTACATGGTCATACGAAGAAATGCCCACCATTTATCCTAGTATAGTGGTGCATGAAATTCCTACTTATCCCGGTTCAAAACCTGTTTGTCAGCATCTTCGTCCGGTGCACCCTAGAAAAGCTGTCGCCATTAAGGATAAAGTTGAAAAAAATCTCCGAGCTGGTTTTATTTATCCAATTCCTTTGACAGAATGTGTCTCTAATATTGTTTCTATAGATAAGAAGCAAGGACCTATTCATGTCTGTGTTGATTATCATGATATTAATCGAGCTTGTCCTAAGGATAATTAGCCCACTCCCTTTATTGATCAGATCATTGATGACTGTGCCGGGAGTGAGATATTTTCCTTAATGGATGATTTTCTAGTTATAATCAGATTAAAATTCTTCCGAATGATCAACATAAGACTACCTTTATCTATCCTTGGGGTACTTTCGCATATAAAAATCTCCCTTTTGGCTTAAAGAATGTTTGGGATACATTTTAGTGAGCGATGTCATATGCTTTTCACAATATTCGACACATTGTTCAGCCTTATTTGGATGAAATTCCTGCTCATTTAGCTAAGCACATGGACGATCCTAACCATCTTCGTCAGATTTTTTTTTTTTTTTCGACGTTACAATATTCGGCTTAATCCGCACAAGTGCGTCTTCTGTGTTGATTCCGGTAGACTCTTAGGGTTTATTGTATCCAAAGGCGGAATTCGCCTCGATCCTCTTAAGTTTGAGGCTATTATTAATCTCCCCTCTCCATCCTCATTACATAAGTTGCAGAGTTTTCAAGGTAAGGCTAATTTTCTATGATGTTTTATACCTAACTATGCAGAACTGGCTAGAGGATACACGTGATTATTAAAGCACGACGTCTCATTCTGTTGGGTTGAGGTTGCTCAAAATTATTTTGAGGCCTGGAAAATATTTCTTTTCAATGCTCCTCTCTTGCTTCCTCCTAACTATCATCGTGATTTTTCCCTTTATTTAGCTGCCACTTTCAATACGATTTCCATGGTTCTGGTACAAGACGATGATGACGGTAAAGAGCATGTTATTTATTACTTGCCTCGTAACCTTCTCAACCTTGAGACATGTTATGCACATGTCGAGAAGTTAGCATTAGCTGCGGTTCAAGCTATTCAGCGTATTATATTATTTTTCATATAGTGACTGTGATTTTCTGATTGCAACCCCATGACCTATATATTGTCTCGACAACTGCTGGGTGGAAAATACTCAAAGTGGATTGTCATCCTCCAAGAGTTCGATTTGGAATTTACTACTTCCAAGTCAAAGAGGTCATTAGTCTTTACTGATTTGATTTGTTCCCTGCCTTCAGACTCTCCTCCGTCTCGTTCTGAGGAATATATACTAGATGATATGCTTTTATTGATTAGCACCCTTGATCCATGGTACGATGATATCATCGTTTATCTCCAGATTTCTACTTTCAGATCTGAGTTGACGACAGATTCCCGTCGATGCATCCGTCATCAATCGCAGCCTTATCGTATTCTCGGGGATACCCTCTATTGTGTCGGAGTGGATTCCATTCTCTGTCGATGTTTGACCCTTGAGGAAGCTGAGAAAGTCCTCAATGATTGTCACAGTGGCCCCTGTGGTGGTCACATGTCTGGTTATGCTACTACATAGAAGATTCTTTGTGTTGGTTATTTCTGGCCTTATATCTTCAAAGACTGCATTGTCGCAGTTCGTAAATGTCATGATTACCAGGTTTATCAATGCAAGATACGTGCGTCGTCTGTACCTCTTCATCTTGTCATTACCGTTGGTCCCTTTGTGAAGTGGGGCATCGATTTTATGACGAGTAACCCTCACTCGGCCGAGGGGCATGCTTATATTATCATAGCCGTGGACTACTTCACCAAATGGGCTGAAGCAATGACTACACTTGTCACTGACGGTAAGACAGCTGCTCAATTCATATTCAATCATATCATTGCTAGGTTTGGTGTCCTTCAAGCCATCGTCACCAATCATGGTTCCCATTTTTGGCATTACATGGTGGCTGAGTTGACCTCTAAGTTGGGTCTAGGTCATGATAGCTCAACGTTGTATTATCCTCAGGCCAATGGCCAGGTTGAAGCCCTGAACAAAGTTCTTGTTACCATGCTTCAACGTATGATTGGGATCCATAAATCCAATTGGCATCTCATGTTATTTTCATCTCCTTGGGCATACCGAACCGCAGTTAAGAGTGCAATTGGATTCACCCCTTTTCAGTTGGTTTATGGTCTAGAAGCTACTCTTCCGATTGAATGTGAAATACCTTTGCTCAAGTTGGTTGTTGAATTACTGCCGAAAATTTCACTTGAAGAAAAGAGTCTCCTTTATCTTGAAAGGTTATATGAAACCCACCACTTTGCTACTCTGGTTATCGAAGCATATAAAAAGTGGATCAAAACTCATTTTGACCAATCAGTATCTCCTCGTTCTTTCGTTGAAGGAGATCTCGTCCTCCTGTATGACCAAGCTCATGATAAGCTGGGGGTAGGTAAATTTCAACCCATGTGGCATGGGCCTTACATTGTTAAACACATGTATTGCAGAATGGGGCCTGTGTGCTCATTGATTATGAAGTTCATCCATTAGAACAACCTAGAAATGAGTTGTATCTCAAAAAGTATTATGCGTGAGTCATTCATGCATGATTTGTGTACATAGGTGTTTTTTTAATTTGTGTACATGATTTTATTTGATGTGCTTTGTGAGAATTTTCCTGCTTATCTGGGTCTTGCTTATTTCGTGCAGATGTCTATTACCACTTATGTCAGTTTCGTAGATGGTGCTTCCCGCAGTACCAGGAACTTGTCTTCGAAAGCCTGGGTAATCTATGATCCTGCAGGTGAGTTGATAGAACTGCAAGGTATTTGTCTAGGACGAACTACAAACAATGTCGCTAAATATAGTATTGTCCTTGAACTATTAACCGAGTCAACTAATCTCGGCTTACGTGCATTTCTTGTAAATCTAGATTCAGAACTTGTTGTTCTACAACTCAATGGTAATTATTCAGTTAGAAACCAATACATTTTGAGATTGTATTTACGTATTCGTATTTTGGAAAGATATTTTGATTTTATCACATATCAACATATTACTAGATGAATGAATACATTAACTGATAGAGTGGATAACATTGTATTAGATATACATTTGCGTAATTTGTAAAACCATCATCATGTGAAAAAGATCCATATAGCGAAATAAATATGTGTGTGTGTGTGTGTGTGTGTGTGTGTGTGTGTGTATATATATATATATATATATATATATATATATATATATATATATATATATCACGTGTTTGCATCAGTGTACATCATACATTCAAAAAATATGTGTGTTTCTGTTACATCCTGAGACATCATGTCTCTCAACAATGCAGATATAAAGCCTAGGTGTCTAATCGGCTTGATGCTCATGATAGCTTGTCACTGCCCGTACAAGCTGCCTCAACAAGCGGTGAATACGGCTTGACACCCCGATGGTATGTCTCTGATAGGCGTGAGGAACATTGTCAAATTGTGTATAATCTGGGACTCCATGTGTGATCCCCTCTAGGTTGCGCACGAGCTCCCTTTCCTCACTTCCCTCACCATGAGGGTCAAAATGACGAGGAATTCGCCTCGCTATCGGAGACATGCACATGGGTCTCTCTGGGCCGACATATGAAAATACATGGATTTGATATCAGAACATACAATAAAATAAAATAAAATAAATTCATAATACTCATGAAAATTAAAAATGAGTCTTACCCAAATCTTCATCCCAATCCTCTCCCTCTAGGAGTGGGAGGTTTGAATCACTGGTGAAATTTGTACCAGAGTAGGGCTAGTCCTCCACAACGATCAACTGTTGGTGGAGCCAATTAAATAACTCTGATCTCCAAGACATTTTTTGACCGCCCCCTGCCCTTGGCATCAGAGCTGCCCATCAAGCCATCCATGGTTATCTCATTGGTGGTGTCGGTACTATGACCTCCCGACGCTGAAAAATTGGTAGTCGTTCTAGGAAGAATGATACCAGGATAGACCCCTAACCAAATTGCTTTAATTTGGTCTTCTTTCACTTTGTTAGCTGGTGTTTCATGTTTATTGTCATGGCCTCTACCTAGTTGTAAATGGTCAGTGACAAGCAATCTACAGCAAGAAGCAACTATGTTTTTGTTGCTTCGTGTGGTTCTTGCGATCTTGTAGCTCATGTGATGGTATGTAGCACTACTTTTAGTGCTAGGTCTAGGATAGTTTGGATATAAACTTTCCCACTTCCTGTTCCCTTCTGTGCCCCTCGACATTCTCTGTCCATCACCATGGACATAATCTCCATGCCAGGCTGAGTACTTGTTAGGATTGGTGTTGCTCCCCTTCGTAACTATCCTGTGATAAAGTAGACGTCAGAAACATCAATCTCAAGTTCTTGATCTTGAAGGATGAAATTTTCTTGATCCTCATCCCATATGCTGATCAAATATTGTAATAGTTCTAGTTGCGCATGGAGACATGGTGTCAAGAAGAACTTCTTCAGTCCATAGTCCCTCAAAGCTTCCATGCATCTCTCATTTTCTATGGCAAGTTCGTCTTCTTCATTCTGTTCCCGTTGTTTCCATTCTATCACCATTTTGCCGCTTTTTACCTGTAAAAACATTCATATGAATGGTATTATCATTTTGGGAACTTGGATTTGTGAATTATTGGGGTCTGTGATTTTCATTTTGTACACAAAATGGTTTGCGCCATTGGTGCACCCTAGTATAAAAAATTGGCGATTGGCATGACTCCGTGCCCGAAACCCACACCAACCCTCGTGCCCTAATTTTCATACTTCCTCCCCAAAGATTCAAAATTGGAAGTTGCAGGTAGTAAGAAATGAATCAAAATGAGGAGAGAGATCTTAGCTCTTACTTGGAACTGACAGATTTGAGATTGGACTGCTGGATTGTCCGCTATCGTCGCCGCAAAATCACACAGTAAAATGGGTAACTATTTGCTCCACGAGAGGTAAAAAGTGAAAAGTAATTATTTTTACCATTTTTTGAATTTTATAACTTTTTACAACCCTAATTAGGTTTTATGACATGTTTTTCGATTTTTTTATTATATTATTTTCGAAAAATGGGTTTTACACGTGTCTCTTGTGCAGCAACAGGTTTTTCAGGACATAGTGATGAAGTAATGAGTTAAATTTTATACTTTTTCAGACTTGGTAAAAACACAAAAAATTCACTACTGGAGTCATCTTTCAGCTCTTTTCTGACTCTCTAAAATCGAAAATATTGCCGAGACTCTTGTCGTTTCAAACTCGTTAAATGGCTGCGAAGTGATATCTACCCATTATATGTTTACCCCTTTTTCAGGCTGGGATAGATTATATATGAAAAACGAATGCCTTAGCCTATCGCAACTAAGAGGTTCTCTCATATATTACTTTCTACCTTTTCGGATCTGAGAGAATATTTACAAAAAGGGCCATGATGGAGTTTTATTTTCGACCTTCTTTTCAAACTCTCTAAACATGAAAAGATGTTGAGTTCTCCCTTTGTCGGACTCGTTAAACCCTGATGAAATCAGATTTCATCGCCATGACGTTACTCGAGTTCCTCTTTCCTAGGGCTCGTAAAATGTACTAGGTTGGATTTGTTCGAAGGACAAACTTACAACACAAGCATATGCTATCCTCTTTAAGCTTGTTTTAAAAAATAATTGGGGTACTCGCCAGAAATGGTGGGAGAAAATGGAACCAAGTTTTATTTATGTTGGTAGTATGTCACTCTTGAACATGGCACTTGTCTGCATTTGTGTTAGGTTGGGGACATCTCATTTCGTCATTTTTCCTCCATGGGTTTAGGTAATCTCTTTTTACCTCTCATCTTCTCTTTTCCACATCGTCATGACCTCAGATCCTTTGGTGTCAAATACTTCCAAATCCAGTGTCGTGCTGCTGATATCTTCAAGAGAAGTTTGCCTTTGTAGTTTTCAAACACCCTCTGATTCTCTATTGGTCCTCTTTCACTACTATCATGTTCCTCTGTCTCATATCGATGATGTGGTAAACATTATGGCCCACCTTCGATCAGGTCACTTCCTATCGAATTCAACTCATTATCGATGAATTTGATCTAGAGACTCTATTATGGCACCTTGGAGCCTGCATGCCTTAATGGCATGTTTTTCTCATTCGATGCAAGGTCCACATAACTGGCCTTTAATCGAGTGATTCTGCGGATGTTCGACACTAGATCATTGTTCACATTCCATGGATTATACCGGTTGTACATTGAGAGCCATTGTCATTATTGGTGGTTTCTCTCGTGACTGTTAACAACATTCATCATTGGCTGGTAATCAAGTGATTTTCTTGCATGTTCAACTTCAGCTCATATATTCGCATGCTTGAATTTTTACTTTTTTGGGTCGAGATGGAGTGCAAGACCCTGGATTTTATCTGATAAAATCCAAGCTGCAGATTTTGGTGGATTATCATAACTTATTACGTGACTCTTTTGATTGGATGGCTGCGACCATACCTGATTCTATTTGTTGATCCTTACTGCTGAATGGCTGCGTCCATACCTCGGATCTCAGTTTTTATATATACTCTATTATGGATGGCTCCACCCATACCACATGTTCATGTATCAGAGATATTATTTGTATTCGTAATTTCAGGTTTTTCAACAGCAGTGTTTGGTTCAAACGCATTCTCATAAAGCATTTCACCCCTCCCTCTCCCTTGGAACTCATGATTTAGGGGAATCTGTTACACAACATTTTTTCACCATCCCTGAAATCCCCATCTCGCCCATTGGAGGGTCATTTCTGTGACCAATAAGCAGTGTCATGGCTTGAAAAAACCATCATTGTGTCCCTTTACATGAGAGTAACATTCCTCCTATTGACAATTCCCCTAGCAGAGACTCAAAAACCCTTATTTTTTCCTTGGTACGGGTAATCAGTTATGCCCTCATGTCAAAGAGGAAAATTAACACCGGGCTCGTGCGAACTTGTGCTCTGTCCTAGTTTGCCTCTCGCACCAAGCTGTTTATGTAATGTTTTTTAAAAATAGAGGCAGAGATTCCACTCCAACAACCTCGAGGATGAGTCATTTGGAGTGGTTGTATTGATAAACCACAAACTACCTCTTTTAGGTTTATGGTTTCCACCTCTTATGGGTACTCCCTAAAGAATAAGCCTCCCTCCCACGTTTGTAGGGATCCTAACCTCCTCCTTTTCCTCTATAAAAGAAGCTATCTCTCTTAGTACAAGCTAGTTGAACTTGGAGAATTAGACATACTATAGCTGAATGACTAGAGAAGATAGAATAAGAAGGAATTATGCTGAGGAAGCTTGAGTCCATGACTTCTAAGAGAGCTTGATTCCATGCCTTCGTTCCGTCCAAATTCCTTGACGAGCATCTGAGACACGCTTCACTTGAATCTTGCTGGAAGAGACTGTGACGTCAAAGCATCGGTTGTAACTCTTCCTTCTATTCATTTATATACATGACTACTGTTTGGTTCCACTGTTGTGTTATGATGTTTGTTTAATGCAATATTTTTAGCCCTCTTTGACTGGTTAATAGTTATGAATGAAATTTTGTTATCTTGTATGTTGTTCTTGTTTCTTGTTCAATGTGCAAGTATCCAAGCATAATGGTGAATGGATTGTGACTTGCCGAGGCATGAGCGAGGGGCCACCACTACTATAGCAACAATGACAGTGTTGGATTCTAGGTAGGTCGATCTACCGTTTCCCTTGTTCATTCAATAATTAGGAAGCAACACTTTAGAGTGTCCCTTTTTTTCTAGACCCACTCTAGGGCTAAAGGGATCGTCTCTGTCCACATAGAGGATTTACCTGCATAAAACCTGCTCCGAGTAAAAAGAGACTAAGATGACATCATAGCTAAATTTTTTCAATTTCCCCTCCTTTTCTTTAGTAAGTTGTTCCTTCAAGTTTAACAAGACACCCTCACTCCAGTTGAATATTGTCAGCGGTAGACATTCTACCCTATAGTGCATGTATGATATACTTGCCACATGTAATGTCGAGCTATCACCAATATTTATATGATGACCAAGATCATTTTTAAAGGTATTTGGGTGGCATATTTTATGTTAATATTTCTATCCCTAGTAGGAATGACTCAAGGTATGCAATTTGTAGCAATGTAATATTTCGCCATCTCACCACCACTTCTTCGACCTAGAAAAGAGATGGGGGCACCTCGCTTTAACAATCCTGTCAAAAATCAAATATCATCTACTTGTATCTCAAGTAGATTATCTCCAAACCTGAATGTATGTGCCTGAACATCCCATGAATGCACAAGGTACTTTAACAATTCCATTTGGTGCCCCATATAGAGAAGCCAAAATAATTTCAACAACCCGCAGTTTTTAAGCGCCCGAATGGTAGCTGGGTCATTTGATGCATCCATATCTTGTGCTTCATGCTCTCTTTATCTCCACATAAATGGAATTTTTTTATAATGGGTACCGGAAACATCAACAAAGGACTCATTAGACTCTTTCCTATGCAAAAAACATGACAAAATTTGAGGCAAAACTGAGAACAAACTTGGAGAAATGCGCTCAAAAAACCCCAAAAGGCTTAGACATAGTGTTTTACCTCTATCTACAATGTTCTATTGCCTAGGTGCAATGACATTTTTGACAAAGAGGTGGTTGTGTTGGTCCCATTGCATTTTTTATGAACCCACAGGCCTCAAATACTTGAAACTTTTGCATGAAAACAAAAAATTGAACCATGGAAACATAAATAAATGTATTATCTCCTACTTGGATCCGACGACACTTATTCACTGTTGAAGGTAAAGTGTGAAATGGTAAAAATGAGAAGTCATTTTATAGATGTATGTTCATTTTTTCGTCATTTTATTCATTTTTAATATTTGACCTAGATATGCTTCATTTTTATGAAGAAATAGGTATGTTTAATCCTTCTTGTGGTGTTTTGAGAAGGATGAAAATGGTTAGCAAGTTTTTACCATGTTGTAATAGGTTACTTTGACCAAAGAGTACACTTTTATCTCTTTTTTCAGAATCTATAAACCAAAGAAAAGGAACCCATTGGAGTCCTCTTTCAACTCTTTTCAGACTCCCAAAATATGGAAAGATTGCCAAGCACTTGTCCTCCCAATTTTGTAAAAGTAAATGAAAAGACATATACTTAGTATAAGTTTGATCCTTTTCCAGACTGAGATATACTAGCTACGAAACAGGAATACCTTATTCGAACATGGCTAAAAGGTTCTCTTGGGTATTTTTTTCTCCCTTTTCAGACTCGAGAGACTATATACGAAAAGGAACATGTGGATTTTTCTTTGCTGACTCTTTTTCGAAGTCTCTAAACATGAAAAAGACACATATTTTTACTTTTGTTGGACTCATTAAAACATCAAATAGTGATGGACTTGTCGAACATTACAAGGTTGAACCATACCTTATCAAGTTTTGTTAAAAATAATTAGAGAGATTAATATGAAGGATGAACTTACAGATCAATCATATGTTATCCTCCTCAATATTGTTAAAATATAAAGAGGTACTGAATAGTATGGTTGGGGAAATTGCGAAAATAGGGGATTCCACTTTTCTAAATGGCAGTGAGTTACTCTTGAACACGACACATCTTATTCATCTCCGTGGTGATTAGGTTGGGTAATCTTCTTGTCTTTTGGTTATCAGACCATTTTCAGAGCCTTCATTTCAATTTTGGGTCAATGCTTCCAACTCCATTCAGTTTCATTGTGTGTTCAAGAGAAGTCGTTCAGTTGAAATTTGCTACAATACTCTTAAGCCTTCATTTCATGCCTTCCTTCCCTGATCCAATTCCATATCAACATCATTCTGATCATTCTGTCTCAATCATGATACTCGTTTCATGTCGTTGATGGGGGATACATCAAGGCCCTCTCGTGACAAGTCACTTCTTGTCGACATCAACACATCATCCATTAAGTTGACTTAGAAACACCCCTTTTGGTACCTTGGTGCTTGCATACATCAATGTAAATTTTTATGGCTCTCTACAACAGGTTGACATCAATGGCCTTTGATTAAAATATTCTGTATAGTGTTCTACATCAACTCATTTACTCGCACCTTACTGAGTGTACCATAGTACCTTGATAGCCATTAACATCATCGGTGGTTTCTCTAGCATTTGTTAATGGCTTACATCATCGGAAGATAATTAGATTGTGTCTACCATGTTCGACCCCATCTCATTGGTTACAATGGATAGACTCATACATTAGTTGGTTGTGTGAATGAGATAGAATACCCCAAATCTTGTTTCATCCATCCAGGTTGCGATTTGAGGAGTTATAAAAATATCACAATGTATGACGACTGTGATCATATAGACGGTCATCGGGTCATGATTCCATTAGTTGCATCTATGGATATGTCCTTTCATAATTATACATGTTATGTTAGCTTATGACCTGAGTATTTGTATGCCTCCCTCAGCATCCAGTTGTCATAATAATTGTATTGTAACAGATGAAGCTCTCTGGTTGTTCTTGATCCCTACTTGTCACAAGGTAAAGCACTATGATCATCAGTCACAATCTCTGACTTTGCGCTTTACAGGGAATAGTGTTATAGGATATTTTTTCACATCTAATCAAAGTGAGCCTCCTAATGGGATCAATCAATATCCTATTCCGCTTGTCATCATCTTGCACAAATCCCTTAACATGTGCCTTTTATCCCTCAATTTCAACCCTAAACTTCCCTATTTGAGCTAGTTTCAGGACCAATGCTCCCTGCAAGCCTATTGGGGTGTGTTCACCTACATTTTTCTCCACTGTTTCCAACATTGATCACCATCAGGTTTCCCTCCTTGGCACTTGCGTTGGTTCTCGAATTCCGTGAGAATGAGCGGGATTCTGGAAGATTCACCTTCTGGGAGTTTCCAGAATTTGTTTCAACTACTTAGCTTGGATATACATTCAGATCCTATTCTACCCTAATTTTGGACATTTCACTAGTTATCCTTTAATCCTATCCTGCCATCAAAGGTGGATCTAAAGCCTTATAATGGTAATTGGATAAAAACTCCTAACTTACCCCTATCTCCTATATATTTACCCTCTCACATGCTAGAGGGAATGGTTGGATTTGGAGAGTGATCCTGCTATTATGATGCTTCAGTAAGTAGTTATCATCTCATGCATGAAAATACGAGTTAACAACTTGGAGTATATCTTCTACAAGATCGACTGTCACTTATGGTTGTGATATCCTCCTATTTATATCAATGCACATAATTCTATGTTTTCCTATATGTGATGTAGTTATTTCACTTATTTCAATACCATGTTGATCTATTGAATAGAGTATTCAGATGATGTTGATCTTGGCTTATGTTATATGACTATGCGGGATTTTATTTTGGAAATCGAAGTTGGAATTGGAACTTCCAACCTAAAGAAGGGGAGAAGCATGCGGCGGATTCCAGGTAGGCCTCACTCCATCATCTATTTAATTTAAGGAAAAACATTGGGTTACTTGTCTCTCTATTGTTATAGGTTGACCATCAAACCTAGGGGAGATACCTTTTCTTGCAATCATAAATCTCGTATCACCAACACCAATGCGCTTGGATAATTTAGACGCACTGTCTAATAAAAATATGCTAAAAAAATTTCCCACCCACCTCTGCTACAAATGTATATTTGGGATATTTTCACAAGGGTCTCCACAAAAACCTATGCTAGAAGGTACTTTTCTTGTAGTGAATTTCCATGCATGGCAGGCACATATTTACAACTTTCATAGTTCCTAAGATAGTTCATGGTTCACAATGTAAATTTTTCCGAGTGGTAAAAATTTCAACTTGGTCATATATTTTTGGGCTTGATGAGAAGAGTCTATGCCACATAAAAATTTTCTAAACTATGAAGGAAGTGGCTAGTTACAACTTGGTAAAATTTGGTCAAACAAGGCATGTAGGATTCTAGGTGTAAAAGTGTGGCCAACATTGGGTAGTGCATGCATTTCATTATAGGTCATCTAAAAAATAAGAGGAACAAAACCCAAGTGTCAAAAAATTTAAATTCCTTACGGGGTTAGAGAAACAACATAGTGGGAAAATGATGTGGTAGGGTTAGATAGATGTTGTGGTAATGCTAGGAAAGAAATGGAGATTTGGAGGCATACCCAATTCAAATAAAATCAACTTTTAGCATAAATATTTGGTGCCAAATTGGCCAAGAATCCTAGGGTGTTGGAGATCCAAAGAGCTAAGTTGACTTTATTGAAGCAAAAAGGTTAAGTGAACTAGTTTTTATAAAAGTCAACTCATAATTGAACAAGTCTAACTAGCTGTTGGGGTTTCTTGGACCAAGGAAGTTAAGAGATGGACCATTAAATTATTCGTTATGAATTCAACCAAGCAACCAAATGACCAAATCGAATTTCTTTCAACCAAGTCCATTTCTTCATTGGCCAAGTAGAGCTACCAAGGGGGGGTCCTTTATGCTACTATTCTTCATCTTTGACCATTTCGAGATACTAGTAAAGGGAATCTTGGAATAACATGGACATTGTGGATCAAATTGATCCATTAGTGGGAAAATTAATTTATGTAATGTGATGTTTTACGACAAATACTAAGTCTCCAACTTGTGGATGACTAGTAAAAAAAAAAATATTCTAGAAGAGTCGTCAAAATAACCATTAGCTAGAAATTATCCAGTTGTTAATTTGTTTTTATAAAAAAACTAGTCTCCTCTCTTGTAATAGTTTTTTTTTCTTATGAGATTAGTTCCATCAACAAAGTGCTCATTTTGAAAACCCTTGTTCAATTTCATTTTTTCTCATTATGTGAAGTGGATTTTACTAGTTCTTTCTTTCTCGACATGTTGTATTTGGATTAAATATAGTAAATTTTTCTAATAATTGAGATCACACAGGGCTAAGAAGTTGAGCCAATTAGGAGATACATGATAATGTAGAGAATAAAAACTAGGGGAAATCACACTTTGTATTTCTTGTTTATAGGTGGATCACTTCAAGATAGGAAAGACTATTTCGTGAGGAAGCTTCAACTGGAACAAAGTTTGTATTCCATTTCTTACTCAAGTTTAAGGCCATGGAAATACACACCAAAGGCCCACTCCTAGCTATATCCAATAGGTATAGAAATATTTGAAATATTTTTTTCATTGATTTCAAAGATAGGGGGAGAATGTAGATGTCCAAGATAAAGATTACAAGATGGAGATTGTTGGAAATATTGTTTTTGAAATTTTGATGTTCAATTTGGATACCCTATTTTTTAAGGCCTTTTTACTCTAATGAAATAGATCAATGGGATAAAAGGATATACAGTTGAAAATATTATTATGCGACCCTTCCAATGGTTTATGACACTCCCTTTAAATCTATAAGAATTACTAGATATGAAAGATTCTATCAGGTCAACCTAGCCATAAACTATAGGTCAACTCAGTTAGATTTTACAAGCCTACCCCATAAGTGAAAAAAAAAAAACTAAAAGTAAATGGTATATAGTGCATTTGATCTATATCCTAGAAACAATATCAAATACAAATTTGAAAAATATATTTGATTGCTAAAGAGGAGTTGAGGAGTATTCTTGGAGTTTAAAGGTGCACAAGAGGAGTCTATGGATTTTTCTTAGTGTGTTATAGGTACGCTATGAAGGAATAAGGTCTATGATGTTGTGAAGCATGTTTTTTTAGGGTTGTGATGTTGTGCATTGCATTAGTCTGGGATTATATTCTAGGGAATGAGGTTCACTAGGGCATGAAGGCTAAATCTGATTAGGGTTTCAATCTATATCTAGGGTATGAAGCAAGGAGAGGCATTGGAGAATGAAATTTATGGGTATGATTATGTTTTAAAATGCATGAAGTATGAAGCATGCAGGTGAAATTAGAAGTAATTTGTGTATGAAGACCTTAGGTTGGTTCTTATATACATCTTGCTAAGTTGGTGATTTTCCAAGGAGATTGGTGTCTCCAGTAGGTTTCTACCTACGCAATATCTTGTTTAATTAGCGTTCAACTAAGGGGATTTGTGCCTCTAGTTGTTCAATTCCAACAATATTTGTAATTGTAGGTTGGTTCCTATAGACATTTATAATTTTTTTTTTTTTTGTAGTTTTAAACCACAAGGGTTTGTACTATGATTCGATTTTACATGCATTTTATGTTGTGAAGTTAATGAATGATTTATGAATTCTCATTTAAAATTTAAAAGTATATATATATTATACTAATTAACCTCCCCTCTTAGTATAAGCATAATTTCAACAATTCGTATCGTAGAATGTTACTTTGAAAATAGTCTAACTAATTAAGAGGGAATATTCCAGGAGCACACATGGCTTGTCAAGAAGCTTTCTCCACAAATAGAGTCCCATTGTTTGATGAAACAAACTATGAATTTTAAATCATAAGGATGTGGAATTATCTAATGGCTCTTTGGTTTGATATTTGAAAATCAGTAATGACTAGTTATACAACCCTAAAAATCCTCCAACAGATATGGTTGGGAATAATGGTAGTGAATATAATGCAAAAGGCATGAATTATATCATGTCTAGTCTTTTAGATTCATAGTTTTTCAAGGTGATGGATTATAGATTATGGATCAGAAAATTAATTTTGGTGAAAAATTCAAAACAGTTATGAAGGTGATAAAATGGTGAAGAAGGCAAAGCTCCAAACTCATAAGAGACAATTCGAGAGCTTGAAAATGAAAGACAAAGAAAATGTTGTAGTTTATTTATTACATGTGGATGAAATTGTCAACACCATGAGAGGGTTTGGTGAGAATGTTGAAGAACCACAATTTTGTCCAAAATGTGATAAATTCACTCCCCTTAAGATTTGATGCTAAAGCCTTTTCCATTGATGAAATGAATAATTTATAGAAACCAAAAATGGATGAGTTATATGGGATTCTCAATGCATATGAAAAGATTACAAAAAAAAAATACAAAATATAAAATAACAACTATCAAATCATTAAATGAGACAAAATGACTCAAATATTGTGATTTTTTCAGCCATGAATCAAATATAGAAAAATAAAATTTATGAGTAAGCTAAAAAGAGGATGTAGTAAATACAAATCTAAGATACCCTTCAAATTTTTTGATTGTAGTAGAGGACATTTTTATGCTAAATTTCCATATGAAAAAAAATAAGAATAGTGATGTTGAAGAAGAACATAACAATATAAAAAACCCGTATAGACACAAAAAAGGAAAATATACTAAGAAGAAGAGTTTTTACTCTAGAGAGGATTGTAGCTCATTTGATTAAAGTGATGGATATATTTCTAATATTGATAAAGAATGATTCCTGTTCATAGCAATAGATACAATGTATACTATTAAATAAATGAAAACAAAACCAAACTAAGAAGAAGAAGACATTGATAGGGAAGTGAATCTTGAAGTAAACCTCATTAGTGCCTTAGAAGAAATAGATAGGCCAAGGAGAAGAATAAAAAGAAGAAGGAGAAATTAAAAAAGTATGAAAATAAGGATCATGATATTTGATGAAACAAAATAATACAATTATCATCCTAAAGACTTAACTATAAGAGGTAAAAATGATAAAATAATTTTTGAGAAGTCATCTGGAAGGAAATAAATAAAAATGTAAGAAGCTAGAAGCTAAAATTGTTTCCTTAAGAAATGGACTAGAGAAAACAACTGATCAATTGAAGAGAAGATTGAAGTTTAGAAAGATTTATTAAATCCTAGATAATATTTTTAGTTTCCAATGGTCTCCACTCATGAAGACAAGTCTTCGCTATGATTTAAAAAAAAAAAAAAAAAACCTGAGGAAGATGCAAGCACTAAGATTAAAGAGCCATCAAAAAAGGAAAATGGAAAAATGACTAAAATCTATGCAAATATTATAAAAGACCCCATAAATAATGAAATAAACAATAGGAAAGGAAATTAGGGCCAACAAAAACATAATTCTTCTCACAAGAACAAGAAGAATTAGTTCAAAAGAGTTGTTTTGCTAAGAAGGAATTTCACAATCGAAACAAAATTCTCTTCCCTGGCTATTGATTTTCTTGCAAAACTTTTGGTCATAAAGCAATAGATTATAAAGCTTATGTAAGAAGTGATAATGTGAGGGATAAAAATTGAGGACATTATAAGACCTTAAAAATGATTATGAGAGCAAAAAAACTAGAAGTTCTCATGGTTTTATTGGTAGAAACTACAGTTCATTTTCTCCCCTACTTGATTACAATATTTAATGTTATAACTAAAACGATTATGGGCACATAACATGTGATTCTAGAAGTAGCATAATAAATTCTCCTCAGCAAAACAAGGAATTTTTTTTTTTTTACCAAGAATGAAAAAAATAACAAAGGTGTGGAAAAGGAAGTAAGAATAATAGAAGAAGGAAGAATTTATACTTGCACTATATGCTCAAAAAAAGGGAAGCCAATCATACATTGATAGTGGATATTCAAAACACATGATAGTGGATCATAAAAAGTTTCTCATCCTAAAGGTACAAAAAAGAGGAAATGTTACCTTTGGGGATAATGCTTCTGCAAGGGTAATTAGAAACAATATGGTTATTCTTGGTGATGAAAATACTAAAATATAAAATGTATTATATGTTGAAGGGTTAAAACACAATATTATAAGTGTTAGTCAATTATATGATCAAGGTTACAACCTCACTTTTCATTCTAAAGGATGTGAGATAAGGAAAGTAGGTTTAGGAAGATTAGTGACAAATGCAAACATAACCTTGAGACATGCATATGTCCTCGATGAATTCAAAGGGGAAAAATGATGGATGGGATAAATAGAAAAAATTTGGTTATGAAAAAGAAGGATGTATTATATAAACTTTGAAAATCTAGTAAAATTCAACAATACAAAAGTAGTAAGAGACATGCAAAGTATCACAAAACCTATGAACATTATTTGCAAGCTGTGTTAGGATGGGAAGATGACGAGAATTATTTTGAAAAAATGAGTACTCAACATTAAAGCCATTGGAACTTGTACACAAAAAATATGTGGGCTAGCAATAACACAAAATTTAAAAGTAAAGAGTTATTTTATGTTGCTTATTGATGATTGCAAAAGTGTAGGTTTTAACCCTGTACAAAAATTATTCTGCAAATGAATTCTTAAAAACAGAAAATAAATAATAATGAGAGCATAATACATAAAAAAAATATACATAGAGATTCTTCCTATAGATCCCAAATCGAGACTACCAGCTTGATTTTTCATTATATTCCTTTTAGTGTTACAAAACATATATATACATTTTGAAGCATTCATAAACCCGAATCCATTAACCCTGGATTAGAACATAACCGTAGTTCCCTTGACCGGATCTACAAAATACTAAGGGCCAAAAACCATCATGCCCCAAAACCATGTGCAAACCCATGCAAAAAATCATAGACGGGTCTACCCACCTAAAATAGGGTCCAATTTTTTTTTCCCGAGGTGCTGCCCTG
Source organism: Pinus albicaulis (assembly GCA_034641835.2). Taxonomy (NCBI): domain Eukaryota; kingdom Viridiplantae; phylum Streptophyta; class Pinopsida; order Pinales; family Pinaceae; genus Pinus; species Pinus albicaulis. Next base: position 4,564,191 of record CM076575.1, on the reverse strand, counting down.
GACCTCGCACAAAGGGCTACCCATCCCCTATGAAAAATTGGACAGGGGAGGCTACTGCCCCCCTGTAACCCCCCCGTTGTGCATGTCGCAACAAACAAGGTAGGCTATCTCCCCCCTTGTGCGCCCACCCACCCCCCCCAAAACTATTCGTTGAAATAATATAACACATACCCAAAAAAATACATGGGTTAAATTTATTAGATAAAAAAATGAAGCATTAGAGAAGTTTAAAGATTTCAAAGGTGTAGTTGAAAATGAGAGTAATTTAAAAATCAAGTTCTGAAGATCAAATAGAGGAAGTAAGTTTGCCTCTAATGAATTTGATGGATTCTATGAGAATCATGGAATCTAAATACATTTGTTGGCATTAAGGACTCCACAATAAACAAATTTCTAAAAAGGAAGAATGCCACTATATAAGAAATGGGTAGAACAATGTTGAATGAAACCAAACTATTAAACACATTTTGTAGATAAGTAATTAGCACAATAATCTACAATTTGACTAGACCAAAAATTAGAGTGAACAACAACAAGACACTTTATGAATTATGGAAATGTAGACCAACTACATTCAAATACTTCAAATTATTTCGGAGAAAGTGTTGTATAAAGATAAATTAAGATAAATAAGGCAAGTTTGATCCCAAAAAATTGAAGGTATATTTCTTGGCCATTCATCTAGAAGTATGGCCTACAAATTCTAAAACAAAAGGCTATGCAAGGTTGTAGAATGTGTTGATGTAAGAGTGGATGAAGAAATACCTCAAAAATAAAAGTCACAAAAAAATTGACAATCCATAGGGTACAATCAATAGAGAATGAGAAAAGGAAGAAGCAGAGGAAAAAGAAAAGAAAAAACAATAGGAAATAGTCTACCAATATCCAAAGCCATCATCCAGATTTTTCCAAAAGTATCATTCTAAAATTCATAGTTTTGGCGATATATGTGCAAGAGTTCAAACTAGAAGAGGATTGGTAAGTACACAAAAAGAAGAAAACTTTTTTCTGCTATCCAAAATAGAGCCAAGGAACTTTACAAAAACTAGTAAAGTTATGCATTGGGTTAATTCTATGGAAGACAAATTGAATTATATTGAGATGAATGAGACATATGAACTTGTTCTTAGACCAAAAGAGAAGAATGTGATTGTCCCCAAATGGGTCTTCAGAAATAATATGAATGAATATGTACAATTATAGTATGAAATAAAGCAATATTTCTCTATAAAGGGTATGCTCAAGTTGAGGGTAATGATTTGAAGAAACCTTTGCTCCAGTTGCAAGATTAGAAGCAATCAAAATGTTTTTGTCACTTGCATGTTTCAAGAACTTCACAGTATATCAATGGATTCCATTTCATCCTTTCTAAAAGGAAGTATAGAAGAAGATGTATATATTGAGAAACCAAAATTATTTCAATTTTCATAAACGAAATATCATGTATGCAAATTGAAGAAAGCACTTTTTGGACTACAGAAAGCTTCCAGAGCTTAGTGTTGAAGACTTGATAAATATCTAAAATGACAAGGTTTAAAAAGAGGACCCTTCTAAAACAATATTTACATCAAACAAAAATTGGAAATATGTTAATCATTGTGGTTTACGTGGATGATATCATTTTTGGAAGTAATTCCGATAGAGCAAGACAAAAGTTTGTAGAAAAATGAAAAAATAATTTGAGATGTCCATGCTTAGAGAATTGTCATTTTTTCTATGTTTGTATATTTCTCAATTCAACAAAGGCATATTCATTTCTTAGATCAAATGCACCAAGGATACGTTTAATAAATTCAGAATGGAAAATTGTGAATATACTAGTAAACCCATGATTATAGGATGTAAATTAAGCAAAGATGACGAACCCATGGAAGCGAATCAAACATTGTTTATGTAAATTATTATCATCCTACTATATGTGACAACACCAAGGCGATATATATTTCAAGTACCAGGATTGGTTATAATATGTCAATCTACACCAAAGGGGACACATGTGCAAGTAGAAAAACTAATATTCAAAATCTAAAGGGAGCATTGGACTTTGTCTTGTGGTACTCAAGAATTAAGGACTTCACTCTAACAACATATACAAATGTAGATTGGGCGGAAAGTATTGATGATAATAAAATTACAAGTGGAGGAGAATTATTTCTAGGCAATTGTCTGTATCATGGTCAATTAAGAATAAAACTCCAATCTCTCTATCCATATTAGAATACAAATATATTGTTGGAGGAACATGTTTCACACAAGTTCTATGGATGAATTAGAAATTGAATTATGTCAAGGTAGAATATGATCAATGAATCTCAATCATTTGCAAAAACAAAAGTGCAATAAAAAGTTCAAATAACCATGTTATGCACCCAAAGACAAAGAATATTCCCATAAAGTACTGCTTCCTAAGAGAATAGGTAATCGAAATAAGTTTCAAGTTAGAATACATTGTCACCAAGGAATAAGTTGTAAATATTTTTTCCAAACCATTTCCGAGAGAAACACTTAAATATATTAGACAGAAGTTGGGAGTGATATCTCTCTCACCTAATCAGTAAAGGAAATCACAAGCTTAATGGGAGAAATCTTTTACCATTGAGGTAAAAGGGGGAGGATTTGTAGATAGAGGAAAATTTGGTGATACAAGGAGATTTGCAAATAGAGGGAGTACTACAATATTGTTGTAGAGCTGGCTAAGGGTTTCCATCGATGATAAAGGGGGGTATTGTTGGAAATATTATTTTCATTGATGTCAAAGACAAGGGGAGTCTAAATATGTTCAAGATAAATATTAAAATATGTATATTGTTATATATATTGTTTTTGGTCTTTTGATTCCCTATTTGGATACCCTATATTTGAAGGCATTCTTAATCTAAATACCTAGCTCAAATGGGAGCATATGAAGTATAGTTGAAAATATTATTTTGAGACATTTCCAATGGTATATTTCACTTCCTAGACAAATCGATAGGAAATGAGGAGATATGAAATATTTTCTGCAGTTGAACCAACCATAAAATACAGATCCACTTAGCTAGTTTTTACAACTAGGCCTCATAAGTGAACACATAAAAATTATAAATAAAGGATATATGAGCACGTTTGAAGTGTATCCATGTAGGAAGACCGAGTGCAAGTGTGCAAAAGATATGTGAGGAGTGCAAGAGGATTTGAGTATTCTTGGATTTTAAAGGTGTTTAAGAGGAGTCTAAGGAGTTTTCTTAGAGTGTTAAGGGTGCACTATGAAGCAATAATGGGTACAATGTTGTGAAGTGCGCCTTTCATGGGTTGTGATGATGTAAATACACTATCCTAGGATTATATTCCAGAGAATGATACTATGATGTTTGCTAGGGCATGAAGACTAAATCTGATTAGGATTTGAAGCTATATCTAGGGTATCTAGCAAGGAGGTGCATTGGAGCATGAAAGTTAAAAATAGGATGATGTTGTGAAATGCATGAAATATGAAGCATGAAATACTTTGTGTATGAAGTTCTTAGGTTGGTTCCTATATAGATTTTTCTAAGTTTGTTCCTAGCCAAGGAGATTAGTGTCTCTAGTAGGTTGGTGCCTACATAATATCTTGCTGAGTTGGTGGTCAACTAAGGAGGTTATTGTCTCTAATAGGTTAGTTCGATGAAGATTTGTAACAATAGGTTGGTGCATCTAGACAATTATAAAGATAATTTTTTATTTCTTTTTTCCCACAAGGGTGTCCATATTAAACTATGCATAAGTTGATTTGAGTTTATATGCATTTAATATTTTGAAGTTAATGAATTATCATTTAAAATAGAAAAATGATCTTATATTGATTCATTCCCCTATGGTATAAGCCTAAGTTAAAGAAAGGATTTTTAATCCACGAGTGGGGGTGAAAGCATACCAAACTCACATCCTTGACCAATTGCAACATCGATTTAAGGGGCAACATGTTTCACATCCCAGGAAGTGAAGTATGCATTACTTGGTACAATGTATCATCTACAACAACTACTCTATTTTAAAAAATTTCAAAACTTTTATTTTTCACATTAGATTAGGTATTATAGCTTGATTTTTTTCATATTTCCTTATCATAAATATCAAGTTTCTATCTTGGAAAAAATGGTCAATAACATTAGACATAAATCAAGGTTAGATACATAATTTGGTTTTTTGTTATCATTGGGCATATTTTTCACTTTGTATCTAGTGAATTAAATGAATGTTTGAACCCTAACACTCCTGGACCATACAATGTATAATAACAACAACAAGCACCCACCATGGAGGTAAACCTAACAAAGATAAATCAACTTTTTTCTATTCTTTAGTATAGTGAAGTGATTTGTAGATTGAATGGGTTTTGGGCCAAGTCTGATGCTTTTCATCAATGGGTTTTTTCAACTTGGACCAACAACTATGGCATATGCCTATACTCAAAAGGTTTTTTCATTGTTCAATTTGATACCTAGGAAGACTTGGAGAGAGGTCTGAAAGAAGGGCACTATTTTTGCAGAAGTGAAAAGATTTTCGTCACTCATTGGTTCCTAGATTTTGATTCCACATCAATGGTGGTCTAAAAATTCATGTATGGATGAGGGTACCAAATTTATTCCTTAGATTCTCGCATCACAAGGTTCTCAAGGATATTAGAAACACTTTGGTTTCATCTAAAAAGGTGGACTCCAATATAATGGAGAAAGGGTTATTTTATTCGACCATAATCTGTGTGGAAATGGATCTAAGAAAAGGTTTACTTGACCAATTTTAACTTTAAACATAAAACCTTCCAATGGACCCAACTTCTGGATTATGAAAATATGACATTTAGATGTTGCTGATGCTGCCAAACATGACATTTGCGGGACTCATGCCCCCAGACAAAAAAACACCCAAAAAAGAAAAACAGGAAGAATCACAAAAAAAAAGGATGATAGCCTTTTTGAACCTTTCATCATGGAGGAGGAAGAAGGGGAAAGCATAGAGCACCATCAAACCAAAAGTAAGGGAGTACTTAGGTATATGCTTGAAATGAAACCCACGAATTGAATGGTATAGAATTAGAAGCAATCCATGAACCGAATCAACATAAAAAATGTGGCACAGAAAGAGGATGGGACAATGGATACAAAGAGAGTTCATGCATTGAAATTTTTTTGATTAAGACAAAGAACCCCTATCAGAGATAATGGTTAGTGACTTGACAATGATTCCATCTGACCCACACTAAGGGGGGGTAGTAGAAGGTTCAAAAGATGAAAAGAAAGAAAGAGAAATTAAGTGATTACTACAACACTTACTTTTTCATGTTTTCTTTTATATTTTTATTTTTTTATTAAATACGTAAGTTGAGAGACTGCACTGAAGAACATATATAAAATGTAATTTTGTTCCTTTTTCAAAAATTAAAACAAAATTATGATTTTTTCCTTGGGAAAAAATATTATTTATAATAATTGTATAAATAAAATATAATAAATGTATATAATTTTTAAGATTCATTTATTTGCAAATGGATATAATATTATTTTGAAAATTTATTGAGCCTTGAGGTTCATTCTAGAACCTAGTATGAGGGGATGTATAAATCTTCTTAAATGAACTATTGGCTATAATTAAAACTAATATGCTCTAGGTGTAATTAATTTAAAAAATAAATGTGAGTAAGATGATTAAACCTTATACTTCTCAAAAATATTTCAACGAAAGATTTAAATAAACTATTTGAAAATCTGGGGTATCAAATTATGTCGATGTCAACTTCATATATATCTATCTATGGCGGAGGGCACACGTATGTGCAAAAGTCAGTGTTGACAATGAGGATGCAGTAGTTAGCCTCCAATGCTCTAAGGAAGACCTCCTCCAGTGCTAGCCCTAGCAACCACAATTCATCGAAGAATAAGTTAAGTGGAAGTGAGAAGAAAAAGGTGGAAAAAATCAGTAAAGTTCTCAATTGGAAGATTGGATGCGATGATGGTAGTTTGAACTCTAATGGCACCAGCTTAACTCCGCCAATGTTCGGGATCGCCACCGCCGGAAGTTAAGGATCGTACTTATAAATCGAAATTATTCCATTTTTCCTGTACAAGACAAGGCTAACGCCATACTCCACATTCTTTAAATTCTTTAACAAACATAGCATTGCTTCATGAAATCGAAGTTAATGGGCTTTACCAGTTCAACATTCTTTAAATTCCTTACCAACCCTACCATTGATTTCTTCATAAACGTTGTAAGTTGTTTATGGATTTTTCGAATGCAATGCTCATCCGTCGTGATAAAAAATGAAATAAGTGGTTAAAATGTGTATTGGAAAAATGTTTTGTGCATTAACGGATTAAGCAAAGTACGTCAATGTTTCTTACCATCAACTTAATTTCTCATTTTTAGGAGTACCCAAAATCATATGTCGCGTTAAAGGCTACAACCGCTCTATACATACACATTATATTAAAAAATAAATAAATAAATTTACGGATGCTTAAAAACTATAACCTCTCTTCAACTAAAATATTCAATAATAATATAAAGACACATCAACAATATCATCAAAAATCTCAAAAAACAGTTCCTGCTACTTGAAAACCATAACTTCTTTAAACAAATCCAATATCATATCAATCTCATCAATTTATAATAAGAGGAAAAAACAATCCAAACATGGAAACATTATCAACCAACCAACTTTCATGTCCACCCTTATAATTTTTCACATCAGTGAAATTCTTTTATTAGTCCCTGCCTTCGGCACGAGGGACTATATTGCCCCATCGTTTAGCCACGTTGACTCGCTTATTAATTTAGACATTTCCTCTTTTTAAACCAAGTTTTCAAAGAAAATTAATGAAATTTAAATTTTAAATAATGAAATTTGAGGTGTGGCAGCTTTTCCCATCTGTTGAACACTTGTCCACATTTACATGACATGACCATGGATGTGTATATTTTTCCTTCCGCGTGTTCCTCATACCTGTTCTTGTCGTTCTTCAAAGCCGCTCCATCCATAAAGTAACCCATCGCTCTCCAAATTTGCTCTATCCATAAATTAACATAGCAAAAGGAGTCATCGGTTGATGCACCTGTTATGAACTTTGTTCTAGCTATGCTCTCTTAGGCGACGATGTAAAGGAATGTCGAAGGATTCAATGTTTCCTACTTGAAATCCTTAATTTGAATAGTCATACAATGTTTGTAGGTGCTGGATGGTCGTCAGGGACCCCTATTAACTAATGATGCAACGATACAAAGCTTTTAGATGCATATACCTAAGTTAAATCTGCTCACTCTCTTGTTTTTATGCTTCTAAATTTGGCCATGACATTGTTGATCCTACTGCAAACTTCTAAACAAAAAACCACTAACTAGAAAAAAACTAATATAAGCTTGGGACATTTTCCCATGCGATAAACGTATTGTGTTGCATTTGGTAATGTTTTGGTTTATGGTTTGTAATGTGCTGCCGCGATATAATTTCTTTTATATAAGCTTTCGACTTAGGTTAATATTTTCAATATGTATTGTAAACATATATATAAATATATGTTTACAATATAAACACAGACAGAGTGTGAGGGAAGAATGTATGTAGAGTGTGCAAGACAGTGTGTGCAATAGAGTAGAGGAGCAATGTATTCAGAAATCTAGAACAACAGTTATGAAGACAGAAGTTTTTTGTAATAGATGAAAGTCAATGAATGAAACACAATTTTTTTGGTTCTCCACAGTGTATATGTTTTTAACTACATCTGCAAGTTTTTAAATGATATCTCTGTGTTGAAAGAGGAAATTTTATTCCTCTATTGTTAAGGATTTATTAGAAAATCCGACATGGTATCAGAGCTAGTCCAGGTTCTCAGCAGTTGCTAAAAAAGCTGAAGGAAGAAGAAGATCGTTGAAGCATTTATCTAGCAGATTGAAGGTTTCAGCAAGTCAAGTATTTACACAGTAGCGTTACTGTTCATTTAAAAAAAATATACAGAGATCTAAAAAGAAGTGTTAAGAGTCAGAGTTTACCTCTCCAGCAGTGAGAAATTTTCATTTTAAAGTTACACAGTTAAGATTTATAGTTCTACACAATAAAGAATGGCAGGAACTAGCACAAGCATGAGTATGGGAAATACTCAAATTCGATAGTTCAATGGGAAGAACTATCACTATTGGGAAATCACAATGAAAGCCATGTTTTCATCTGAAGACTTATGGGAACTGGTTGAAGATGGATTTGAATAACCAGCTGATGCAAATGAGTTTAATTACTTAACATAGACAGAAAAGGATTTGCTGAAGAGTAATAAGAAGGAGGACATAAAAGCCCTCTTTTATATCTATCAAAAAGTTCATGAATGTATATTTCTATGAATTACAACAACAAAGAAGTCTAAGGAGGCATGAGATACCCTCAAAACATCCTATCAAGCTATAGAGAAAGTAAAGACGAAAAATCTTCAAGTAATGAGAAGAGAGTTTGAAGTTATTTACATGAAAGATTCTAATAGCTTAGACTCATTCTTCACACAGTTGATTGGGTTGGTTACCCAAATGAGATCTCATGGAGAGATAATAGAAGAGAGAAAAATAGTGGAGAAAATATTGAGAAGTTTACCCTTAAGATTTAATGTGAGAGTAACTACTATTGAAGAGACAAAGGATCTCTCAAGATTTACAGATGATGAGCTTCATGCATCTTTGATGACACATGAAGAAAGGTTGAAAAAAACATCAAACTCATCTTTAGAGCATGTATTCAAGACCCAAATTTCCTTTGGAAGAGGAAGAGGTCAAGGCAGATCAAACTACCGAGGAAGAGGTAGAGGCAGAAGCTAGAACATAGGAGGAAGAAACAACCCTGCAAGTACAAGTGGAAGGGGCAACAACCAAAGTCAGAATCAAAGCTAAGGAGACAACCAACAAGGAGCACAAAATCAAGCACATGGACAAAGGTATGATAAATCCCAAGTCTAATGTCATTACTGTAAGAAGTATGGGCACTATGCCAATGAATGTAGAAAGAAACAGAGTGACATGAGTAATAGGCCCAGTGCTAACTTTACTAAAGAAACTCAGAGTCAAGAGAATTTGTTTTTAGCATGTAATATGGCTAAAGAGAAGAATGAAGATATATGGTTTCTAGATTCAGGATGTATCAACCATATGACTGGAAACATCTCTATGTTTTCCATGTTGGATGAAAATGTGTCTCAAGTAACATTCGGAACAGACAACAAAGTCTCTGTCATGGGGAAAGGAAGAGTAAGTGTTTTAACAAAGAAAGGAGAAGGGAAATCCATATCAAATGTATATTATGTACCTGGTATGAAGTGTAACATTTTGAGCATTGGACAACTCATTCTGAAAGGATACATTGTATTCTTTGAAGATGACATATATACCATCATGGACATATCACCAAGCAATCAAAGGATTGGACAAGTGAAGATGACAAGAAATAGAATGTTTCCTCTCAAGATGAGAGAAGATTTGAAGAAAGGAGTTGTAATGGAAGCCGTAACTGAAGAGACATTCCAAAAGGAAGCAAAAGATGAAAACTGGCTATGGCATTTGAGATTTGGACATCTCAACTTTGGAGGCCTAAACTTGTTGCACATAAAAGGTATGGTAAAGGGATTACCGTTGATTGAAAAACCAGACAACCTATGTAAAGGCTACATCTTGGGCAAACGACACAGAGAAAGCTTTCCATCACGAAAGAGAATAAGGGCAAAAACACCCTTAGAGATAGTCCATTCAGATTTGTTTGGACCAATGCAAACACCTTCTTTAGGAGGCAACCACTATATGTTAAATTTTATTGATTATTACACAAGAAAATCATGGGTGTATTTCTTGAAGATGAAGAGTGAAGTATTTGAGAAGTTCTACCACTTTAAATCTCTAGTAGAGAATCAAAGTGGGCAACATATAAAAGTTTTGAGGACTGATAGAGGAGGATAATATATCTCCAAATATTTTTGCATTTTTGTAGAGAAAATGGAATTCACAAACAATTTACAACAAGGTATAAACCACAACAAAATGGTGTTTCTGAAAGGAAAAACATAACCATGATGGATATTGTAAGAAGCATGTTGAAGGCAAAAAAATTTCCAAATGAATATTGGGCTGAAGATGTACATTCTGCATCATATGTGTTGAATAGATTCCCAACAAAGAGTGTGATGAACAGAGTTCCAAAAGAAGCATGGAGTGGAATAAAACAATTTTTCACCCACATGAGAGTATTTGGATGTGTGGCTTATGCACATATTCCAGATCAACTAAGGAAGAAGTTGGATAGTAAGGGGGAGAAGTGCATATTTGTTGGATATAGTGATGAATCAAAGTCATACAGATTGTATAACCCATCTACCAAGAAGTGCATAATAAGCAGAGATGTACAGTTCATTGAGGAAGAAGCTTGGGATGGAAGCATTGAGAAAACAGTAAATGTAAAAACATGTTTGTCTCAAGAAGATGATGAGGAAGAAATGGAAGGAAGAAATCCCTCATTAGCAACACAATGTCCACCAACACAAACACAACAAGGGACTCCTCAAGCTGGTATGAGAACACCCTTGAGAAGTGATGAAAGTGCTTCTCCAAGCACAACACAAGGAGCATATTTGAGTGCTTCTACAAGCACAAGTTCAGGAAGTGAAAGAAGAACCAGATTCAGAAGTTTGAATGAAGTCTATGAGCAAGAGGCAACCAATGAAGGTATGAAATCTTTATTTTCTCTGTATTGTCATATAGAAGATCCTATTCATTTTGAAGAAGTTGTAAAATATAAGAAATGGATAGATGCTATGGATGAAGAAATGAATGCAATAGAGAAGAACAATACATGGGAATTAGTTGATATCCCAAAAGGTAAAGAAGCGACTGGAGTAAAATGGGTCTATAAGACCAAGAGAAATGCTGAAGGTAAGATTGAAAGGCACAAGGCCAGATTTGTCGTCAAAGGCTACAAGCAGCAACAAGGAAGAGATTATGAAACTTTTGCACCAGTTGCAAGAATGGAAACAGTAAGAGAAGTGCTATCTATTGCAGCACAACACAAGTGGAAAGTTTACCAAATGGATGTGAAATCAGCATTCCTAAATGGAGTATTGATGGAAGAGGTTTATGTTGAACAACCTCTAGGCTATGAGAAATAAGGCCAAGAGAAAAAATTATGCAAATTAAGGAAAGCTCTATATGGGCTGAAACAAGCACCAAGAGCACCGTACAGTAGAATAGATGCATATCTATTGGAAAATGGGTTTGAGAAATGTGAAGAAGAACCTACATTATACATCAAAGAAAAGGATGGTAAGATGCTCATTGTTGTTTTATATGTTGATGATGTGATATTTACAGGTAATGATGCTTACCTCATTGAAAATTTTAACACAGTCATGAAAGAAGAATTTGAAATGAATGATACGGGATTGCTGAGATACTTCTTAGGAATAGAAGTAGAGAAAAATGAAAATAAAATTTTTATTTCTCAAGAAAAGTATGTGAAAGAAGTTTTTGAAATATTTAACATGCAGGATTGCAAGGCAACAATAACTGCTACCGTGATGGGATTGAAACTAAGCAAGGAAGACAATAGCAAGGATGTAGATCCAAGTTTGTATAAGAGCATATTTGGAAGCCTTATGTATTTGACTGCAACTAGGCCAGATATTATGCATCCTGTAATTTTAATTTCCAAATTCACGGAAAGGCCAAAAGAGACACATTGGCAATCAGCAAAGAGAATTCTAAGGTATGTGAAAGGAGCAAAGGGGTATGGTATTTTATACACCTCTTCTGAAAATTTTGAGTTAATTGGATATACTGACAATGATTGGGCTGGAAGTATAGATGACAGAAAAAATACCTCTGGATGTGTTTTTCATATGGGATTAGGAGCCATATCATGGGATTCTAAGAAACAACCAATTTTGGCTTTATCAATAGCAGAGGCAGAGTAAGTGGCAGCTACAAAAACAACATGTCAAGCAGTATGGATGAGAAGAACGTTGAGAGATTTGTGCCATGAACAGGTAAAAGGCACAACAATTTATTGTGATAATAGCTCAGCAATAACTTTATCCAAGAACTCAGTGTTTCATAAAATAACAAAACACATTGATGCAAAGTATCATTATATCAGAGAATTGGTGAGCAATGGAGAAGTTGTTTTACAACATTGTAAAACAAAAGAACAGTTTGTAGACATTTTGACAAAACCATTGGGGCAGAAAATTTTTAATTATCTCAGAAAATATCTGGGAATGCAAGATAGAAGTAATTGTGATTAAGGGGGAGTGTTGGAAATTACTCCCAAATGCAATCTGAAACAGCAGGACAAAAACATAAGTTTTGAATTGAGGGTTAAAGGATGACAACAACATCAAATTTTGTTTTGGTTTTGCACTCAGCCTGTGCAATGAATTTTTGTTTAAAATCCTTGCAAATAGCCGCACTGTTGTAGCCCTCTTTTATTTACAAATCATGGTTTAAACCACGGAACCTCCCAGCATAACTTTATGCACCTACCACAATCATTAAACGCACCATTGTTTTAATTTAAACACTCCACGTCATCCCTGTTTAACTCGTGCAAGGAATGAACCCCGCCAATCCATGTCAACCGTCCGCGACCAATCAAAATGCTATCGCAAGCCTCGGCGCTTACATCATCCTCCCTTCGCAACCGCGCGATAGTGTGACCCCACCACTGCCAACTAACCACTCAGGTAGCCAATAGCACACCGTCACACCATTTAACTGCACAGTTAGATGAAGCATTGTTTGATGAGATAACCCTTTGCAATTTAATTCCTCGATCATTTATCGCACCGTTTGGTGCTGACGTCACTCGACACATTTTCCCATGCGATAAAATTTCGCGTTGCATTTTGTAATGTTTTGGTTTAGGGTTTTTAATGTGCTACCGCGATATAATTTCTTTTATATAAGCTTTAGACTTAGGTTAATATTTTAAATATGTATTGTAAACATATATATAAATATATGTTTACAATACAAACATAGACAGAGCGTGAGTGCAGAGTGTATGAAAAGCGTGCAAGACTGTGTGTGCAATAGAGTAGAGGGGCAACGTATTCATAAATCCAGAACAACAGTTCTGAAGACAGAAGTTTTTTGTAATAGATGAAAGTCAATTCAAATGAAAGACAATTTTTTTGTTCTCCACAGTGTATATGTTTTTTCTCCATCTGTAATTTTTTAAATGATATCTCTGTGTTGAAAGAGGAAATTTTATTCCTCTGTTGTTAAGGATTTATCAAAAAATCCGACATGTATGAGAGACATTTTATCATATAATAAATCAACATAGTAGGATTATTTTATGGATGAGTCTAATTTATGTAATACTTATTAGATTTGGAGATCCTCACTTATGGACCCTTTTTGTCAAAATATGATTTGGCCAGTTTGTTCTATATTTGGGAAATATATCCATTTGAATTATTTGGCTTAAGATATATAGGGCCCTGGCCCGTATTAATGGGAGTATTGGAGTCTGTCGCAAGGATAAAACCAAAAAACCTTATGGCCTATCACCTAAAAATCTTCTTGTTCGTTTTTATTATTTTCAATATTTATGGTGATATCAAATTCCTTTTATTGTTTCCCCTATTTATTGAACTGAACATTCAATAGGTTAATCCTTCAACTTAAGCTCTGTGACTTTGACAACCCAAAAGTGTGTTTTGATAGTTTATTACAATCATAATTATTGACCTTTAGAATGTTGTGTTATCTACATCTTCAAGAAACAATACATGGTGATATGAAAGTAGCCTTATAATTGTCTAAAACTTTAATGTTATGGGATTTTCCTTTTGCTTCCTTTCATTTAACATTTCGCTCTTAGGGTCATTAATCTTATTTTCCATATAGCATGTTAAAAAAGGTGAAACAATCATATCGTATATATATTTTATCACTATATCATGCTTTCAAACTCATATTTGGAGCAATAGGGTACACAAATTACATTTGCATTGGTATATGGTGAGTCGCGTGTCTGCTTGCTAAGTCACTTGGTAAACTAATTTTACTGGTTAACAATGTTACTAATTTATCCATTCTCTTGTACAATCTTTATTCATATGTAATTTTACTGGTTAACAATTTTACGAATTTATCCATTCTCTTGTACAATCGTTATTCCTATGTGAAAGTGGATGATATTGTCTTGTGAGGATTATCATGATATTTTGTCAATTTGTGTGTAATTTTAAATTTTGGATAACACCTTTTATGTTTTTAAAATTTTAGAGGCTTTCCATTAGTAATCATTGTTTTGATTTATTTATCTATATCCTTCATACAATCAATAAATCATGAATAAATTAAATGCATTAATTCTTAATATCCAAAATTCAATTTTTCATTGGTAAATTCTCTCTTATCTTAGTATACAATTTTCAAATTTTCAATGGTAAAGGATCTCTTTAACACTAGTTCATTATTAGAACCATCCTTTTGATAGTTCAAGTTACTACATATATTGATTAATATCTCATGGTCATTATTAGAACCATTCTTTTGATAGTTCAAGTTAGTACATATATTGATTAATATGTCATGTTCTCTGAAAGTTTTTCGTAGGCATATGTTATTATGTATATTGATTAATATGTCTTGTTCTCTGAAAATTCTCCACAAGCACATGTCACATAAGGTTATAGATCACATCTCTTGTCTCCTTCAATATTCACCAAGCCTTTATGGATGACTATAGTTCAATATGGTTAACTATCATTTATTACATTTGACTATGCTTAGCCATATTTGAATATGGGTACAACAATGATATTGCCACAACCATCAACACAATACTAGGAAGAGATAACTAATGATATAAATGCTATTAGACTACTGATGTATATATTCATTTATAATTCCAATCTTTTGTTTTAGATCTTGATAACAATACATCATATCCCTTAACTTTCAAACTTGTTGTAACATGCACCAACATCCAAAGTAATATGGTAACACTGAAAAAATATGTAATTTTGGATTTGTATTTATTTCTTTTTGGGAATATTAATGTTTATATTTTAATTTGAATCCATTTCTAAAATGCATCCTTGAGATTGCAAATTTAAGGTTGTAATATTTAATTCCTTGCAATTTACACGAGTTCACTGTCTGCATGCAATAGATTCCACCATATGTTTATCAGAATATAATCAATAAGTTCCATTATATGTTATCACAATATAATTTAAAATAATTTTACTTACTTAAGGATGAATAAAGGATTAAAACTTTATCTATAATAGTGAGTAACATCCAATATAGTCTCTGAAAGAAAGTTGTAACTTGGTAATGAGGTTTGATACTTGGGAACTCTGATGCATGAAGGAATACTCAAGTGGAGATGGACCATAAGGATGTTGATGTCTGGATGAGAACGTCAAAGTGAACAAAATGTTGAGGGAAGCTCAATATATGGTGTCTCACAACTGTGAAGTCAGTATGCGTCCATCTTGGGATTGAAAGGTAGTAGTGCGAGAAGATAATTTGAAGGTCAAATGAGATCACTTTCATGAGGAAGATATGATAAACCTGAAGTTTGGAAAGGCTCAATTCAACTCCTTCATTCATAATGTTGAAGAAGAAAGTGATGAGCAAGAAAAATGACCTGGATCCTATCACAATATCGAAGACTAAAGATGGATCCATGATACCCCGAAAGGAAGCAGGATCGATACAATGAGATGAAAAGGAAATAGGGATCGAGGAAGTTGTGAAGAACTAGTATTTGATACTTTTATAAATACAAGCTATAATACTTATGGTGTTGAATTCCTAAATAGAAAGGAAGTATGGGATCTCCTCTAGATTTGAGAATGAGTAAAGGAGTATCCTTGAATAGGAGCAAGGATCTATTCCCCAATTAAAAGTAATAGAGACATCCTCTCTGGTTGAGAGGGAGTGATGTTAGACATCACATGTCCATTATTGTCTTCATGTGTTACGAACTTGACTATGAATAACAACCGTAAGTATAAGCTATGAAGGCCTTGGATAGATAATGGTAGAGGATTGGATAAGAATTTGTGGTTTCCTTAAGCATACAACATCCAAGAAAGGAAAGAGTATGAAATTGTTTGAGGATAGGACGAGTCTCCAAGAGAAGAGTGGTCGAAGAGGTACGATATTTTTTTTAGGATTCAGGAATGGAAATCCAAGATAAGAATAGTCCCAAAAGGTAATAAATTGTGAACATCTAGATGGGGTATGTGCCTTATAGAGGTAGTGTGGTATCACACGTAAATCCTCCAAACATAATGCTCTTGAATGGAGTATAGCTTGTCTAGTTAGGCCTCAGAGACAATGTTGGTTATATTGATGATGCTTATAGTTGGCTTATCAATCTCACTGTTCTTATGTGAAATATTTAGTTTGAGAATTGTTAGGTCCCTATATTACTAGTATAGTCCCTTATTTTTGTTAGTGTAACCCCCTTATTGTTATTATTGTACCCTTGTAACCCCCATTTCGTTATTATTGTGCCCTTAAATTATTATTGTTAGGTTGGCTAGGATTACATTGTGGCCCACTAGGATTACATTATGGCCCCATGGGCTCCTATATATAGAAACGAGGTTTTGTAAATTGTATCATCCAAGATTTTTTCATTTATGTAATGTATTGGAGGTTTCTCCCTCGAAGTGGCTTATTTCTAAGGTGTTGATATCTCTTTTCTTCTATTTTTGGAGCTGGTTACACAACATTTGGTATCAGAGGTTTGGATTCTAGGGTTTCGTTGCTCCAAATAGGTCATCGTGGTATTTTCGTTATAAATTCTTTTCTAAGAAGCTTCAGAAGCTGAAATTGTTAGGGTGTGAAGCTGAAATACTGAGCAACATCGTCAAAAAAATTCAAAGTTTGGTTCGCAATATTTTCGGAGATATGATTTGTGGAAGTTAGGTCTTTTTTCAGTCTCCTAAACATGTCATCGTGGAATTTGCGCTATAACTTTCTTTCTAAGAAGGTTCAGAGTCTGAATTTTTTAGGGTGCGAAGACAAAATCCTAAGGAAACTCTTCAAAATATTTCAGATCTTGGTTCGCAATATTTTCGGAGATATGATCTATGGAATGTAGTGCTTTTTCAAGCTCCAAAATTTCATCTCAAAGAGGTGATCGTGGGAAAATATTCATAACTATCTCTTTGAGCATCGGATTGGAGTGCCGTAAAAAGTGGTCACAATTACACAGAATGCAGTTTCTTGGATATCAATTTCAGATCCGACAGACGAAACAGTAACACGTGGAAAGTCATACAAGTTCGCTCTACTGAACCAGTCCAAAATTGGGTCATTGTGGGAGATTGGACATAACTTTGTCTTGAAAAATCCAAATTAGATCATACCTGTGGCAATTGAAATACGCTTCAGAGGGATACTAAAGGGTTGAATTTCAGATATTGAAGATTTTCAATTACAGATATAATTCAATTTCAATACAGAGCTCCTAAAAAGCAAGTAAAAGGTGTGTATTTTTTTCCAATTGCATAAGTCTTGTTTGAAGAATCAAGTTGAATTGATTCCAAGGGAATATTGTAGAATAGATATTAGTATTGGATTCTAAAATGGCCCCTAAAAATAATTCAACACCCATTAAGCCTTTAGAAGGCTCTACTATGACTCATGAATATGAAGAATGGCAACATGACATATCAAAATTACAAGAGAAAATGCAACAAATTTCGCTCTCGCAAAGAACAACAAAAAATGAAATGGAAGTTTTGAAGAAAGGCGTGGAAACTAAGATGGATGGTTTGAAGAAAGGTGTGGAAGCTAAGATGGATGGCATGGAAGTGGGCATGGAAGCTAAGATGGATGACATGGAAGCGAAGATCGATGAAAAAATGAAAGACAACATGGAAAACATGAAGAAGGATCTAAAATTAGACATCGAAGGTTTGGCAAAGTTGATACAAGAAATGTTTCCTAATGGTGAAAAGATAGTAGAGGAAACTCATGATGAGAACAAAATAAATGTTAATCGTGATTTCATAAACTCTACTGTTGGAGGGAAGAACCACCATATTTCAAAAATGGATATGAGGAAGTTTGATGGAAAGGATCCTGTAACATGGATACTACAGATGGAGCAATATTTTGATCTCCATAACGTGAAAAACACACAAAAGGTACGCATTGCAACTTTACATTTAGAACAAAATACATTTGTATGGTATCGATAGCTTTGCTCCCGTAAAAAAATTGTCACTTGGTCAATTTTTACAGAGGAAATTATAGCACATTATGAGGATACAAAGAGCAACACCTTCTTTAGCCAATTGATAAATCTCAAACAAAAGGGTTTAGTGGGGCAGCACATTGAGGACTTCCAAAAATTGAATATAAGGGTAACTGATATTCTAGAGGAACACGGGATTGATCTCTTCATAGGTACTTTAAAGGATAACATCCAACATGAAGTTCGAGTTTTGGAACCTGATTCATTGGAGAAGGCATTGAGGTTGGCAAGAAAACTTGAATGTAAAATTATGGCGACAAGGAAGCCTACCACCCAATTCTATAAAGAAGGAAGTGTTGCTACGCCTAGATTTCCACAACCTACAAGGTTGACACCACAACAATTGGAAGAAAAAAGAGCAAAAGGGCTTTGCTACGGTTGTGATAGAAAATACACTAAAGGTCATAAGTGTGCTGAGAAGAAATTATTTTACATAGATTGTGAAGAGGAAGAAGAAAATGAACAAGAAAAGGATATACACCTGGAACCAGCCCTAGAAGAGGAAGAAATGAATCCGACCATATCGTGTAATGCACTGGCAGGAATTACCACTCCTCAAACTCTCAAGATACAAGGACAAATCAAGAAGAAAAAGGTAATAGTGTTGATTGATTTGGGTAGCACCCATAATTTTATTCATTGTAAGGTAGCCAAGGAATTAAATTGTTTCCTATACCCAGCACCAAAATGTCAAGTGATTGTTGAAAATTGAGGAACTATAAATTGCTCTGGAAAATGCCATAATATCAAGCTAACCATGGGGGAATATGTATTGACTAGTCCAATGCTTTCCATTCCTATGGGAGGTGCTGATGTTGTACTAGGAGTACAATGGTTACAATCTTTGGGGACGGTAGCTTTTAATTTTCAAGAACTTTTCTTGAAATTTTTTTCAGAAGGAAAGGAAGTCGAATTACGGGGTATTGCGGGGAAGCCAGGAAGGATAATAAGCCCTAATGTCATGACAAAGCTTCTAAAGAAAGAACAGCGAGGCGTAATTGCACAATTATGCTCACTAGAAGTTCCAACATCAAAATCATCTATTTCTGCAGATCTCCAACAAGTCTTGGACAATCATTTCAAGGTGTTTGAAACTCCCAAAGGACTCCCACCTATTCGTGATCATGATCATGCTATTCATTTGATTCCAGGAAGTGTTCCTCCAAACATCAGGCCTTATAGATATCTTACTTCCAAAAGAGCGAAATTGAACGTATGATTGCAGAAATGTTAGAGGCGGGTATAATTCAACCTATTCAAAGTTCTTTCTTTGCTCCTGTAGTATTGGTACACAAGAAGGATGGATCATGGCGAATGTGTCCGGATTATAGGGAGCTCAATAAGCTCACCATTAAAGACAAATTTCCCATTCCTGTGATTGATGAATTATTGGATGAATTACATGGAGCAATTCATTTTACCAAGTTGGATCTTCATTCAGGATATCATCAAATTAGAATGAAGACTGAAGATATTCCAAAAACAACATTTCGAACTCATGAGGGTCATTATAAATTTTTGGTCATGCCTTTTGGCCTTACCAATGCACCTTCTACATTTCAAGGGTTGATGAATTCCATTTTCAAACCCTTCCTTAGAAAATTTGTGCTAGTATTTTTTTTATGATATACTAATCTACAGCAGGTCTTGAAAGGATCATGTTCAACATGTTGACAGGGTGCTCAAACTATTGCAGGAGAAACAATTATATGCAAAAACATCCAAATGTTTCTTTGGAGTACAAGAGGTGGAATATCTGGGTCATATTGTATCTCACGGGGGTGTTAAAGTAGACCCTAACAAAATTAAAGCCATTAAGGAATGGAAAGTCCCCACAACCATAAAGCAGTTGCGAGGATTTCTCGGGTTAACAGGGTATTATCGCAATTTTGTTAAGAATTATGGGAGAATAGCAGCACCTCTAACAACATTATTGCAGAAAGATGCATTTTCATGGACTCCTGAAGCAACTAAGGCCTTTGAACATCTTAAAGAGGCAATGTGCCTAGTGTTAGTCTCCTATACCAATAGGTTTCATTTTTCATGATTGTCTTTATTGAAACTGTGGAATATGTTCAAACCTTTTTCTTGAGCAAAGGTGTTCCATATTCTATAAAAAACCAAAAAATCAAAAAATTTAAAAAAATGTAAAGAGGGTATACCCTAAAAGAAAAATCAAAGGGTAAGAAAATAAAAATGGCCAAAAAGTAAAAGAAATGAACCCCATCAAAAATAAAGGCCAAAGAAAGTGTGCAAGTCTAAATTCCACTACTTTTTACTCTGATGTAATAAACAAATTGTGTGCAACTTGTATTTTATGCCACAATTTATGAAGAGTCAAACTGTATAAACTTGATTCATTCATTTTTCAATTTCATGTTGTAGAATAGTGAATAAATATCTGACCAAACAGTTTAATCTTGGCAGATAAGTGAATACAAGGATTACCGTGGATTGCAACACCACCAGGCCCACACCCTGCATTCGGCCGTCTTGAAGTGTAATCATTCCTCGAAAAAATAAAAACCCCTTTTTGACTTTGGAAATAAAACAAATTTTCGTGTTTTTTTATGTCATTTTCATTATTTGAAAACGACTGCGCCTTCCGCTACGAAATTCAAATTTTCACTGAAATCTACTGTTCTATCCGATTTCGCTCCAGAATTCCGCCGGACCAGTGTTCGAGCATCCTCTTGCCACCGCCTGATACCTGTTAAAACCCAGTTTGCCTCCAAGAACAGGTATTTATTCCATTGCGCTCCGAACTTCAAAAGAAACTCTGTTTTTCTTGTTTTCCACTGGATTAGTGATTAAATCTTATCGCTAAGATCATTCCCTGAGGTTTAAAACTGTGAATTCTTCCTGACTATAGAGTGGAGTAATTTCCTTCATTTAAGCGAAATCGGCATACTGACTTGTAAAGAAAACCAGAAAATTCCATTTTGAATACCTGAGAACAATCCGACTCGGCAGCCCAGATAATGACTCCGGAATGCCCCATGAGTTGAATATTTTGCCCTTAGTGGATAAGGACTTCAAAATAAAGACTTAGTGTTTGATGAAATCCCCCTTGAGATTGGCCAGCCAGCCTGAGAGACGATTATTCGAAGAGGATTAGATATCTGGGTTATGGGGAACCATTTCCCGAGATGTCTGCTCATCCTAATCCATTCAGGGATTTTCCCAGAAATTATCCACTACTGTCATTCCAATTATGATCCAATTCAGAGAGCAGTTGTATCCCCAAATCAGAATGTCCTTTTCCCATATCTGCCCAGTCTATCAATGAGATGCTACATTTTCAACCTGGTCAAGCCTTGATTCCCCTGTCCATAGGAGATATGCTTGAGAAATCTGCCAATTTATCTCATGAAAAGTTAAACCTTCACAGACTGATCTCATTCCACAGGTCTTTCAAAAATCCTACAATCACCTCCCTTCAGACCTATATTTCATTAACAAATTGTTTGATTTTAGCAGGTTACTATCAGAATATGGATTTG
The DNA here is from genome assembly GCA_034641835.2 of Pinus albicaulis. Lineage (NCBI taxonomy): Eukaryota > Viridiplantae > Streptophyta > Pinopsida > Pinales > Pinaceae > Pinus > Pinus albicaulis. The sequence goes on along the minus strand of CM076575.1, from coordinate 4,542,414 downwards.
GACCAACAATTTCAATACTAGTTGACAAAATTGTTTACTCCAAATTCTCAGATTTTAATTCAATATCTTCATTCAACAAACAGTTTGTATACAAAGTCAAAGAGAGATTAGAATGATGAAATGTGCACAGTGAATGGTAAAAGTGAAATGAGAAATTACAGGGATAGGAAAAGCATAACAGTTAAAGAGTATCAGTGGTTAAAGTGTATCAGGTAAAAGTCAGAGTGCAAGTTAAAATGGAGTTACAGAGCAGTCAAAGGTAAAACAGTAAAAGTAATTACAGAGGCAGTAAAATGGTAAAAAGAGATGAAAATACTTTCACCAACATTGAAGTTTATCTACAGTGAAAGTAAAATAGTCAAAGGAACAAAAAAGTGAAAAGATGAAAAATACAACAAGAAGGAACATTTTTGCAGAAATTGCATATTTTAGTCATAGTTTTGCAGAAACTATTGTGATCAATCCAAGATGAATTTTACAAAACTGAAGGAGGTTTATGTTCTTAAGAGGTCCATCTACAAAAACCTCTCTCACGTTTCTAACAGCCATTATGGTTTTGGAAATATTAAACAATGTTGGAAAGCACTTTTTGCAGAAAATTCCAGTTTAAGTCATCATTTTACAGAGAATATTGTGGCCAATTAGAAATACATTTTACAAAAATTAAGGAGGTTTTTGTTCCTAAGAGACCTATCTACAAACACCATCTGAGTGTTTCCACAGTTATTTCAGGCTGAGAGATACATGCACATCTTTAGAGGCTATTTTTCAGACTCTGTAAAACTTTGTTTTACACATATTTTTGCAGAGCCTATTGTGCACAGCTGGAGAGGAAGTTTAGGAAAGTGAAAGAGGTTTATCTCACCAACATATTTATATACAATAACCTCTTTCACTTTTTACAAATATATTACGGATTGAGAAATAAAAATATATCATTGGACCCCAAGTTTGCAGAATTGTTGGAGCAGATTGCACAAAGAAAGGAAGCAGTTAGTGACTTGGATGCCTCATCATCAACTAAGAGTTGGATCAAATTCGAATTCTCCTCTTTTTCATCACCTATCCATACAAAATAGTGCCAAATATATGCATTAGTTTGAGTGTCATTTACTTAAGTTCTATTTATGTAAAATAGTTGGAGAGATTTGTGAACCAATTTTGATATTTGTTTCAAGATATTTTAGTTTAGAATTTGTATAAATACTCCACTCTTGGAAGCATTTGGGGTGGATTCTATTACTTTGCTGTAACATTGAGATTTTCGGAATAAAATCATTTTGGAGAAATTTATTCGTGGCTTACTGGATGACGATTTGAAGCTCGGGACTTTTTGCAGGATTCATGTGTTGGACTGCAGTTCAATAAGTCTTTCTACCCTTTGTCTTAAGTTTTATATCAGTTTATAATATCATTATGTCCATTTCTGAATAATTTACATAAAGGATTGAATCGGAATTTACTTAATTGTACTATGATTTCAGATGTGATTGTTCTTAATGTTTTCCTCTAAATTGGTTATAAGCATGAATTCTTAAATGCTCTTGCTTTGCTAATTTAAACATTGTTGATTACTATAATAAAGAATTCTTCATTGCTCTTTGTTTGTAGTCATCTCATTTCTTTCTTTTGAACATGGTGAGAGATTCTTAGTTGCCTTTCATCCCTTCAAGATCATCCCATCCACTTTAAATTTTAAGGATTGTTCTCTGTCTAGCTATCTTGCCCTGTAATACCATCTTGTGTTTAGAATAGAAATCCAGTAAAGCCATCCTTTGACTCCATAGCCCAATGGACTGAAAACTTTCAACCTTGCCTTTAGTTTGTGGATTCCACCATTTTTCAAACAAACTCTTGGATCTATAACTAGCCTAAAACCTTCTAAGAACAAAGATAAATTATAAAGAGAGAGCCCTCTCTGGATGCAGATTGGCTAGATTCTGCATCTGAACGTTGGTTTGTGGTTACCTCGGGTATACTTTCCTTTTCTTACAACTTCAAGGAAAACCTGAGTGATAACATAGTGGCGACTCCACTGGGGATCTGAATCATTTTATTGATACTATTGTTTTATTTATAAGCTATAGACAGAGTCTGAAGATCAACCAGGTAGCCTTTGAAATGCTTTTGCTCTGCAACTGCATAGTAAACAAATGCTGCTTCAGTCTATCTCTGGTTTAGCTTATAAACTGAACTTTGGATTCAAAACATTCAATCAGACTCTCTAGTTTAATAAATCTTTGAGAAAATTTTAATTAAAAATCTTAAATTTCTTAAAGAAATCATAGAATTTGTTTTGAAAATTCATAAAAAAATAAAATAATCATAAAATATTCAAAATTTGGTTTCTTGAAGAACTAACTTTTTCTTCAGAATTGTTTTACAGGTTTAGATCTGATCTATGATGGTGGACAGGGATCAGACACACAAAGGTTAAAATCATCCACTTGGCGACTCCAAATCAATTTCAGAATCAAGACTCCACTGGAGGAATGAACCTCAAAGAACAATATGGAAAGATCAGGCTTTCAACTTGGATTGTTATCCAAGACATTATGTTCTTTCTAAATTGATAGAGTTTTCCAATGTATATTGTATTTTAGAGAAGATCTTAGAGTAGTTTTTAATTTATCTCTTTTGAAAATTGTAAATATAAAATCACCATGCACATTTGAGCATCATTTTTCTGACTCTTTTGATATCAATTTCCAATCAAGACACTGTTGATCAGAGATCCATAGCTTGAAGTTTCAGAGCAATTCCACAACCAAATAATCCATATTCCAAAGCATTAATAGTGATATTGGATGACAGGGTTTGTGGAAAATCTTTCATTTGATGAAATTTTAAATGAATTCAGGGATGAGTTATCAAAACTTCAGTTTGATGAGGATTTTCTAAGAGCTTTCTTTCTTCTTTTTAAATCAAGAAAATGTTCTCCTCGAGTTAAAAAATGGCTTCTTGATATAATTTCTGAAAATTATGAAAATGAAATCAAACTTTTGCATTCTCAAATTCAGTCATACAATTTCCAAAATCCTAAATAATTCTTTGAAAATCTTCCTTCTCCAAAGCAAGAGGAAATTGTACTATCTTTTGACTTGCATATTGAAGATGATTATTCTTTCAAACACAAGACTGAAGAAATAAGTTCATGGTCTAATATTCATAATTCAATTGAACAATTATTCATTGAAGGCCTAGAAGTAAATAACATACATCATGCTTTTAATGATCCTATAGCAAATTATATGGAGAATATTTTTACCTCAAATCTGCAAACATGTTTTATCTATGAGGATCAAATATATCTACAATTGCCATTTCACATCTTATCGTTGATTATAAAGGCACATGATCATAACATACTTCCAATTTTGATCATAAGCAATCAAGTTAACCATTTATTGTTACAGCTACTTGATTGGCTTCATTTGCATTTTTGTATTACCTGATTCAATAAGATTTTTAGTAGATTAAAGTAGGTAAATGAGTGCTAATAAGCTCAGAATTTTGAGCATTTTTTTTAGTTTTTCAATTTTCAGCTAGTTTTTCATTAAGTTGGTTTGAAATTTTTTGTGTGTTGTTTTAGTTTTAGATCAGATTTCAGGTTGCAAAAAAAGGACTATATTCAATTCAAGATTTTCAATCACAACAAATTCATGTTTGGGATTGGAATAAGGCAGAAAATTCCTAACTGGGTAACAAAGTTTTAAGTTTTGAGTGGATAGTAACTTACTGGAGTTGAAGCCCGAAGTGAAGGCCATAAGCTTCAGAAGTTTCACTATCATATGTACAATAAAGCTACCAGAAGAAGGAAATTACATAGTTTAATTTGAAGACATTTTGAGGCATCTGACCTGTTGTTCTTGACTTTCCACAAGGAAAAGCCATCCCCAAGTGGAGCCAGTGTTAGTCTCCTATACCAATAGGTGTCATTTTTCATGATTGTCTTTATTGAAACTGTGGAATATGTTCAAACCTTTTTCTTGAGCAAAGGTGTTCCATATTCTATAAAAAACCAAAAAATCAAAAAATTTAAAAAAATGTAAAGAGGGTATACCCTAAAAGAAAAATCAAAGGGTAAGAAAAATAAAAATGGCCAAAAAGTAAAAGAAATGAACCCCATCAAAAAGAAAGGCCAAGGAAAGTGTGCAAGTCTAAATGCCACTACTTTTTACTTTGATGTAATAAACAAATTGTGTGCAACTTGTATTTTATGCCACAATTCATGAATAGTCAAACAGTTTAAACTTGGCTAGTTCATTTTTCAATTTCATGTTGTAGAATAGAGAATAAATATCTGACCAAACAGTTTAATCTTGGCAGATAAGTAGATAGGTAGAGTTAATAAAAGGTGCTCAATAGTTTAATCTGAGCCCTTGGATGTAATAAGGGTAGAATTAGATAGATTATCATGTAAAAAGAAAAGGTTGAAAAGGGTTTGCAAGTCTAAATGCACCCTAATAAAGAAGAGAAAATGGTAGTGTCAAGTAGATAGGGTAGGTAGATGGTGTTGCAAAGTTTCATATGATGAATGATGGTGCTAAATATGTTTAATCTTTTACCTTCATCACAAGTACTCAAGCAGAAAATGCACTGAAGAATTCACAGAAAGCAAAGTCAAAATCATTAACTTCCCACATCATTTTTTCCCTAAGTTTTTACTAATTTCCCCAAAGTGCTAAGGTGTTTGGAGATCAAAGGGGCTCAAGGCATTTCCTTGACTTTTGGAGGGACCGGACCCTCGGCCTGATGATCAAAAAGACCTAAGTACTTGAAGTTATCCATTATCATTCACTTTCAATCTTTTCCTAAGTAAAATCCCATTTTTCTTAGGAAAATCATGCAAACTTCCATAAAAATCCCTCAAAATAACTTACTATTCTAAGTTTAAGTGTTGAAGATGATATATTGTAATTTACTTCAAAAATTGTCACTTTCTTAGATGTGCAAAGTATTTTGTGTTCCCTTGTCCCTTTGTCATATTAATGTTTAACTCTAGTTATTAAATCCCTAGTGAAAATCCTTTATCCTAAGTATATAACTCCTTTTATATAAATATCCAAAAAACCCATTTTATTATAAAGTTTAGCCAAAGTATTTATTTCCCAATTAATCATTAAAAACCCACATTATATGCCCTTTGGTTAAATATATCATTATATAATAGTCCCGCCCCTTATGGTAATTAAATTGATTTAATTAATTACCATATAATAAGAAATATCGAAAAAACATTTAAACATATAATTTTATATGTTTGAAAGAAAAATGAATAATGCCGAAGTTTTGATTTAAACTAAAAAACATCGGAAAAACCCCCATGCCACCGTGGCCCATCCACTTGGCATCCCACCCGACACTTTAACTATAATCGAAACCCCACTGCGACCCCAATCTTTCATTAGACCATGGGATTAATTAATTATCAGAATTAATTGATAACCAAACTTTCCACCTATTAGACGCCCCCAGGGATATTTAATAAAGTTAATCGCGTTTAAAACCCCGTCGGGCCCGCATGATAACGCTCTACCATCTCCACGTCCCTCCAACCATTGGATCGCCCCTCCAAAGATCAACGCTCCACAGCAATTCCGCTAGTCGTCCCTTTTCAGGACTTTAACGCGTGGGGGCACGGTTGTATTGGACTAGTCCTCCAGCCACGTGTCCATAGATTAGTGGAATCGCTGCCCTCGCGTTTAATACCACTATTACCCATAAGCGGTGCGGGGATTACCGCTTACCACCCGACCCCTGCCACACGTCAGCCCGTACTGAAATGATGTCATTCCTCGAAAAAATAAAAACCCCTTTTTGACTTTGGAAATAAAACAAATTTTCGTGTTTTTATGTCATTTTCATTATTTGAAAGCGGCTGCGCCTTCCGCTGCAAAATTCAAATTTTCACTGAAATATACTGTTCTATCCGATTTCGCTCCAAAATTCCACCGGACCAGTATTCAAGCATCCTCTTGCCACGGCCTGATACCTGTTAAAAACCCAGTTTGCCTCCAAGAACATGTATTTATTCTATTGCGCTCTGAACTTCAAAAGAAACTCTGTTTTCCTTGTTTTCCACTGGATTAGTGATTAAATCTTATCGCTAAGATCATTCCCTGAGGTTTAAAACTGTGAATTGTTCTCCCGAACCTGCAATTTCGCCAATTTCCCTCATTAAAACTGAAAATCACGACATATCTGTGAAGAAAACCCAGAAACTTCCATTTTGAACCCACAAGAACCAAAATGGAAGCTCCAGCTGCCTTGAATGTAACTCCATTGAATGCCCCCCACAGAGAATTAGAATATTTGCCCTTAGTGGATAAGGACTTCCAAATTAAAGACTTAGTGTTTGATGAAAGCCCCCTTCGAAGTTATTGTCACTGCAGAGACGATTATTCGAAGGGATTGGATGTCATTGGGTTGTGGGAATCCAATTTCCCGAGATATCTCATCCCCTCAGTCCTTATTTTCCCAGAAATTATCCACTACTGCCATTATAACTATGATCCAACTCAAAGAGCAGTAATGTCCCCTGACCAGAGTATCCTTTTCCCCATTACTCCTCAAGCTATCAATACAATGCTCCAATTTCAACCTGGTCAAGCCTTGACTCCCCTGTCCATAGGAGATATGCTTGAGAAATCTGCCAATTTATCTCATGAAGAGTTAAACCTTCACAGACTGATCTCATTCCATAGGTCTTTCAAAAAGCCTACAATCACCTCCCTGCAGACCTATATTTCATTAACAAATTGTTTGATTTTAGCAGGTTACTATCAGAATATGGATTTGGACCAACAATTTCAATACTAATTGACAAAATTGTTTGCTCCAAATTCTCATATTTTAATTCAATATCTTCATTCAACAAACAGTTTGTATACAAAGTCAGAGAGATTAGAATGATGAAATGTGCACAGTGAATGGTAAAAGTGAAATGAGAATTTACAGGGATAGTAAAAGCATAACAGTTAAAGAGTATCAGTGGTTAAAGTGTATCAGGTAAAAGTCAGAGTGCAAGTTAAAATGAAGTTACAGAGCAGTCAAAAGTAAAACAGTAAAAGTAATTACAGAGGCAGTAAAATGGTAAAAAGAGATGAAAATACTTTCACCAACATGGAAGTTTATCTAAAGTGAAAGTAAAATAGTCAAAAGAACAAAAAAGTGAAAAGATGAAAAACACAAGAAGAAGGAATATTGTTGCAGAAATTGCATTTTTAAAGTCATAGTTTTGCAGAAACTATTATGATCAATCCAAGATGATTTTTGAAAACCTAAAGGAGGTTTATGTTTTTAAGAGGTCCATCTACAAAAACCTCTCTCACTTTTCTAACAGCCATTATAGTTTTGGAAATATTAAACAATGTTGGAAAGAACTTTTTGCAGAAACTTCCTGTTAAGTCATTATTTTGCAAAGAATATTGTGGCCAATTCGAAATACATTTTACAAAACTGAAGCAGGTTTGTGTTTCCAAGAGCACCATCTAAAAAAACCTATCTCATGTTTTCCACAGTTATTTCAGGTTGAGAGATACATGCACATCTTTAGAGGCTATTTTTCAGACTCTGTAAAACTCTGTTTTACACATCTGTTTGCAAAGCCTATTGTGCACAGCTGGAGAAGAATGTTAGGAAAGTGAAAGAGGTTTATCTCAAAAAAATATTTATCTACAATAAACTCTTTCACTTTTTACATATCTAGTAAGGATTGAGAAAGATAAAGGTATCATTGGACCCCAAATTTGCAGAATTGTTGGAGCAGAATTGCACAAAGAAAGGAAGCAGTTAGTGAGTTGGATGCCTCATCATCAACTAAGAGTTGGATCAAATTCGAATTCTCCTCTTTGTCATCACCTATCCATACAAAATAGTGCCAAATAGATGAATTAGTTTGAGTGTCCTTTACTTAAGTTCTATTTATGTAAGATAGTTGGAGAGATTTGTGAACTAATCTTGATATTTTTTCAAGATATTTTAGTTTAGAATTTGTATAAATACTTCACTCTTGGAAGTATTTTGGGTGGATTCTATTATTTGGCTGTGAAATTGAAGTTTTTTGGAATAAAAAAGTGTTTTGGAGAAATTTATTTGTGGCTTACTGGATGACAATTTGAAGCTCAGGACTTTTTGCAGGATTCATGTGTCGGACTGTAGTTCAATAAGTTTTTCTACCCTATGTCTTAAGTTTTATATCCGTTTATAAAATCATTGTGTCCATTTCTGAATAGTTAACATAAAGGATTGAATCAGAATTTACTTAATTGTACTCTAATTTCAGATGTGATTATTCTTAATGTTTTCCTCTAAATTGGTTATAAGCACGAATTCTTAAATGCTCTTGCTTTGCTAATTTAAACATTCTTGATTACTATAATAAAGAATTTTTCATTGCTCTTTGTTTGTAGTCATTTCATTTCTTTATTTTAAACATGGTGAAAGATTCTTAGCTGCCTTTCATCCCTTCAAAATCATCCCATCCACTTTAAATTTTAAGGATTGTTCTCTGTCTGGCTATCTTGCCCTGCAAAGCCATCTTGTGTGTAGAATAGAAATCCAGTAAAGCCATCCTTTGACTCCATAGCCCAATGGACTAAAAATCTTCAACCTTGCCCCTAGTTTGCAGATTCCACCATTTTCAAACAAACTCTTGGATCTATACCTAGCCTAAAACCTTCTAAGAACAAAGATAAATCATAAAGAGAGAGCCCTCTCTGGATGCAGATTGGCTAGATTATGCATCTGAAGGTTGGTTTGTGGTTACCTTGGGTATACTTTCATTTTCCACAACTTCAAGGAAAAACTGAGTGATAACACCTCCCAAGACTGTTCTAACAGTCAGAATGAATCCCTCTAACAGCAACGGCAGCAGCCGAACAACAACCCTTACAATATGTTCCTGGGGATTTCTTATAGGAGAATGAATAATAGCAGGAGTAGATGAACATTAAATGGATCTCATTAAGACAGAGTGGCGGAAGTGTTCACGCCCATACTTCTTAATGGCTCAGCAGCACTGTGTGTACCTTGTAGGCTATTCTGGGAGGCTCTGTCAGGCCAAGATTGACCTCTAGTGTTTCGTGAAGTACCTCTCTGGCTGTTTGGAGCTCTGCGCCAACCTTCTGGAATAAATGACTTGGATGGGAAAACTGCAAGTCTCTCCATACCTCATAACTGTTGTCCAGACAGTCTTTAAGAAGCTCTATCAGTATAATTAACCGTTTCAGGGCTCGAGGAGATATGAGAAATGCTGCAGGTGAATTTCTGTCTTGGAGAAATGCGTTTTGCTGATATTAAAATGCAGATATGACCCTTTGTGTGCTTAAGTCCTCAAACTGCGTCCTTTCCTTTGAATGTGGGGTTAAACATTAATTACCTCAATAATAGGCATCAACCCCATTTGAAACTCTTCTGCTGGTCCACTGGCAAATGCTGAAATGGCCTTACTGTGTTATCTGCATAATACAATAGATTTGTTACAAACCCGGGCAGTGGTGGAGAAATGTTGCGGAGGCAGAGGAATGATGGAAAAAATGAAGAAGGCAGAAGACATAGTTAATAGTGTAAAAACCCAAATATTAACGCTTGGGCGGATTACAAAGGAGAACAGGGAGAAACAATGAAGAGGAGCCACGGATGTGGGACCCAGGGAAACAAATTGCAATCGGAGATCGGAGCGGAAGGTGTGACGCGATCGATCGCATCACAAATATTTGCGATTGCGATGATTGGTGTTAAGTCGCGATCCATCGCATCGCAAATATTTGCGATGGACGTTCGGAGCACTACACATAAAAATTGCGAATTGTGATTTAAACAACGTCGGGGAGGTTGCGATGCGATGGGAGGATTTTCGATCGATCGATCGCATCACAAATATTCACGACGCGATCAATCACATCGCAAATATTTGCGATGGATGATTGGAACATTTCACATAAAACATGCGATTTTGCGATTTTGCGATCAGCCTCCAAGGCATTAAGCGCTTGGTCTTGGGTAAGGGTTACGTGGGGAAGTAGTTGGAGCTTGCGGGAAAAGGGGCTTAGGCCTTAATATAAAGTTGGAAAGTGGGATTTATCCCCATTTTAATGAATTTTGTAGGTTAGAGAAGGGAACGGTAGAGGGGTAAAGGGGAAAACAAAGGGTAAGGGAAGAATTTAAAGGGGATTTTGAGGGGATTTGAAAGGTAAGTGGGGAATTTAGAAAGAAGAGGCATGAGGATGAAAACAAGGGTTTAGGGGTAATGAAATAAGAGGGGAAATGAGGCCTTTTGAGCATTTCTTGACAAATAGATAGGTTTTAATAACTGGAAGCAGCAATGGCGATTTATCAAAGGACGAAGGCATAAGGAGGCTTCAAGGATGATGTGTTTTAAGGGGAAATGCATTCCTTGAAGGCTCAACAACATTTTAGCCCCCTGTTTGCTTGTTAAAAAATTTAAGGGGGGCTAACAGTGGCTCCACATGGGGATGGCTTCTTCTTGAAGGAGTCAAGAATTCAGAAAATAATCTTTGGTGTAGGCCAGATGCCTGCTGCTTGGCACATCCATTTTTTTCTTAGATAAGCTGCCACAAATCATGAAGACATCATATCAGCAGTAAAAATTCTCCCAAACAACTACCTACCCACACTATAGTCCTAACATTTTCTTCTTTTGGGCGCACTTGGACTTGCAGACCCTTTACATCATCAATCTTTACAAACAAGAAAATAAACCTATTCTACTTCTACCCTTATTACTCCATGAGACCAGATTAGACTGTTGACCTCATAGCTTCTCTACCTAATCTAATATCTGCTAGGATTAAACTGTCTAGAAGATTTCTTCTCTACATTCTAAGACATAAATTGAAACACAGTCAAGCTAGGATTAGACTGCCTGACTTGCTGGACTTTGCAGAAATTAAAAACAACTAACTACATGCCCACAGCTGAGCTTTATTGAGCTTTCTACCTACCCTAATCTAATTGGAAATCCTTGATGCTCTAGGTGATACAATAATGCCAATGCAGCCAATCAAGCAGTAGCAAAAAAGGATATGAGAATTGGCTGCCTGTCAGAGATAACCACAGGGTGCTCTGCATGTGGTTCTTCAAAACTCCGACCACCATCAGTGGTGACCACTATTGATGAATCTGGCCCTTACGAAGGATCAATGCTGGAGAATTCAGACTGATCAAGGCCTCCATATATTCTGCCACAGGATCTATGAACACGTGATGCACACTGTCTTATTTTCGGCCTCCCATGATTGGTAGGTTGTCTACGTCCTAGGAAGCTTCAATTATTGCATATTCCACTGCGTCTTCAGAGCAGATCTTGAGAACCGGATCATCTTCTTCTTGTATATAAAAAAACAGCGGAATTTCTTCTCTGTTAGGGGGTGGGAGACTTTCCAAAAATGCTCTGGGGTCTCTGAACTCGTGTGATTTTTCTTGTGAGTTCAAAATTTCGAGCTCAGCATCATATCTCTCAACCACCGAATCTAGAAACATTTTCTTAAGCACAGGTTGGGTGTCGAGTTGTGAGATGATAGGGACAATCTTCGGAAGGTCTTCCCATTCAATTTCTGCCAGTACACTTGCTATTCCATACTGAAACTTTGCTATGAGGCTTGGATGTATTTCTGTAAATTGTTCAGAGTCTTCCATAAGTGAAGTGACTGGATCTTTGGCATGGATGATGTTGTACTGTGACATGGTCTCCCAGTTGAGTCTTGTGAACACACAGATAATCAGCGACCTACTGATCACCAGTGGAGTCCTTTAATCATTCAGGAATTGTGGAGTCGCCAGGTGGATGATTTACAATTTTAATTTCCACCACAGTGATTTACCAAATCAAGCTGACTGGTCTCTGTTCCCTAGTGGAGTCACCATTATGTTTTGGCAGATTTGGCAATACCAAAAGATAAGACAACATCAAACCACTTTGGGGCCCTAGGATCTAGCCCTCCTGGACCCAAAGAGGGATCTCTCCAATAGAACAAAGAATGATATATCTTTGAAAGCTCAAATGAGATATTAGGCTAATTATGAAGCACAAAGGGGGGGTTTTAATGATTTGGTTGGTTGGTTGCTGAGTTGGTCATGAGATCATAGACTGAGAAAGTGATGGGGGAAAGGAACAAAATAGCAGGATGTTTCAGCGAAGAGGATAGGTCAAGAGAGTTCCATCCATTGGGCTATGGAGTCATGAAAGGTAATTACATGCAACAACTAGCCAAAGCCTCCAAAGGGAAAGTCATCTAATACTAAAGGATCTTTTAGATTAGATGGTGGGATGGAACATTAAGGAAAGAAAGTGAGAGAAGGAAAGCAACCTGATTTCCTTCTATAGATCAGGTCAGAGGTCATTTAAGTCCAGACCTGCTTGGACATACTCATAGGCAACTCTCAAAGAGGGACAAAGGGGCAGCTTAAAGATCAGACCAAAGGTCATTTAACTCAAGGTCAGCTTTAGCATGCTCCAAGGGAAAACAGAGATAAGTTTAATGAAGAGATCTTAGGAAGGTCAGCTAGTCACACAAGGATCCTAGTGGACAGAGTTAACTCTAATCCCCAGTGTTCCCAAATCTTCAAGCTTAAACCCAACAAGAACATCTAAGAACTAATTCCATCCAATTCATACATCAGCTAGTAGCGTAAGGAACTACTACACTGGTTAAATTAACTGAAATCAAATCCTCAGATAACACATTTAGTAGAACAACATTTAAGGCAAGGAGAGTAGAGACATAGGGTACCTAACAAGGGTAAATCCTATGCCATATTTCTGATGCAAGCCAGTAGAAAATGAAACAATATGAAATGTAATAAACAAAGTTAGAAGACATCACCAATAGTAATAGACCAGAATCCTGTGAAATTTGCTTTGATTAATTGATGCAAAACCAGTCATACACTGAGCTCAATGGCTATGACAATCCAAAATTCTCCTCCCAGCCTAATACATAACAAATACTCTGCTATCCCTCCCAAGACTGTTCTAACAATCAGAATGAATCCCTCTAACAGCAACGGCAACGGCAACAGCCGAACAACAAACCTTACAATATGTTCCTGGGGATTTCTTATAGGAGAATGAATAATAGCAGGAGTAGATGAACATTAAATGGATCTCATTAAGACAGAGTGGCGGAAGTGTTCACGCCCATACTGCTTAACGGCTCAGCAGCGCTGTGTGTACTCTATAGGCTGTTCTGGGAGGCTCTGTCAGGCCAAGATTGACCTCTAGCGTTTCGTGAAGTACCTCTCTGGCTGTTTGGAGCTCTGCGCCAGCCTTCTGGAATAAATGACATGGATGGGAAAACTGCAAGTCTCTCCATACCTCATAACTGCTGTCCAGACTGTCTTTAAGAAGCTATGTCAGTATAATTAACTGTTTCAGGGCTCGAGGAGATATGAGGAATGCTGTAGGTGAATGTCCATCCTGGAGAAATGCATTCTACTGAAATTAAAATGCGGATATGACCCTTTGCATGCTTAAGTCCTCAAACTGCGTCCTTTCCTTTGAATGTGGGGTTAAACATTAATTACCTCAATAATAGGCATCAACCCCCTTTGAAACTCTTCTGTTGGTCCACTGGAAAATGCTGAAATGGCCTCTCTGTGTTATCTGGATAATACAATAGATTTTTTACAAACCCAGGCAGTGGTGGAGAAATGCTGCGGAGGGAGAGGAATGATGGAAAAAATGAAGAAGGCGGAAGACATAGTTAATAGTGTAAAAACCAAAAGATTAACACTTGCGCGGATTACAAAGGAGAACAGGGAGAAACAATGAAGTGGAGCCACGGATGTGGGACCCGAGGAAACAAATCGCAATCGGAGATCGGAGTGGGAGGTGCGACGCGATCGATCGCATCGCAAATATTTGCTATTGCGATGATCGGTGTTAAGTCGTGATCCATCGCATCACAAATATTTTCTATTGCGATGATCGGTGTTAAGTCGCGATCCATCACATCGCAAATATTTGTGATGGACGTTCAGAGCACTACACATAAACATTGCAATTTGCGATTTAAACAGCGGCGGGGAGGTTGCGATGTGATGGGTGGATTTGCGATCGATCGATCGCATCACAAATATTCGTGACGCGATCAATCGCATCGCAAATATTTGCGATGGATGATAGGAACATTTCACATAAAACATGCAATTTTGCGATTTTGAGATTATGCAATCGGCCTTCAAGGCATTAAGCGCTTGGTCTTGGGTAAGGGTTACGTGGGGAAGTAGTTGGAGCTTGCGGGAAAAGGGGCTTAGGCCTTAATATAAAGTTGGAAAGTGGGCTTTATCCCCATTTTAATGAATTTTGTAGGTTAGAGAAGGGAACGGTAGAGGGGTAAAGGGGAAAACAAAGGGTAAGGGAAGAAATTAAAGGGGATTTTGAGGGGATTTGAAAGGTAAGTGGTTAATTTAGAAAGAAGAGGCATGAGGATGAAAAAAATGGTTTAGGGGTAATGAAATAAGAGGGGAAAGGAGGCCTTTGAGCATTTCTTGACAAACAGAGAGGTTTTAATAACTAGAAGCAGCAGCGGAGATTTATCAAAGGACGAAGGCATAAGGAGGCTTCAAGGATGATGTGTTTTAAGGGGAAATGCATTCCTTGAAGGCTCAACAACATTTTAGCCCCATGTTTGCTTGTAAAAAAATTTAAGGGGGGCTAACATACATGACGGAGATGGTGAGGATACTCTACCAAGAAAGGAATGATAGGATTGTTGGAGAAGGGTCTAAAAACCGGAAATTAGGAGAGGGATCTTCAAGAGGAAAGAAAAGTGATGACAAGTAAAAGAAAGGACACAGAGGAAATGGTGATCCATCATCCCCATCATCATCCTCTTCCTCTACATCGTCATCCTCAACTTCAGTGAATCAATCTCACAAGTCTAAAACTACTAGTAGAAGTCCATTTTTAAAGCTTAATGCTAAATTTGAGTTGCCTATGTTTAATGATGAAGTGAATGCAGTGAAACTTGAAAATTGTATAAGACAGTTGGAAGTTTACTTGAGGATACAGAACCTTCATGAAGACAACACCAAGATTTAGTTAGCCTCTTTCAGAATGGAAGGAGCAGCATTGGTATGGTCGGAAGCCAAGACCAAGGATGAAATTAAAAAACATGGTAAGTTCACTTTATCATGGACTGAATTTATTTCCGCAATTAAGTAGCAATTTTATCCATTAGCTCATTTACAAAAGGCTATCATGAATTGACAAATTTTTTGAAAAATTAAAGGACAAAGTGTTCAAGATTACACTCGAGAGTTTAGAATAAGGGCTTTACTACTTGGAATTGATTTGCATAGTCAAGATACCTTGCTGAAATATATAGGAGGTTTACACAATTATCTTATACATACTATCCTTATGTTCAACCCTACTAGTATAGATGAAGTTTGTGTACAAGCTACGCATTTAGAGGCTAGAGGTAAACAATATTTTGATGGGAATATGGATAGTGAATTCAAAGGCAAAGGGAGGAAAATAAATGCAAACTCTAGGAAAGAAAAGGAAAGTTATTTTGTAAAAATTGTTCCAAAACAAGCCGCGATGAAGAACATTGCTAGAAACTTCATATGGAGCTGAAACCATAGAAATTTAAAAACAAATATAAGGCCAAAGAAAAGGGAAAAAATGTTGCAAATGTTGAACAAGACTTAGGGTATGAATCAAGTTGTTGGGGTTCCCATGTTTTGGCCAGATTGGCAAGACCAAAAGATGAGACAACATCATAACCACTTTGGGGCCTTAGGATCTAGCCCTCCTGGACCCGGAGAGGGATCTCTCCAATGAAACAAAGAATGATATATCTTTGAAAGCTCAATATTAGGTATTAGGCTAGTTTTGAAGCACAAAGGAGGGTTTTAAATAATTTGGTTGGTTGGTTGCTGGGTTGGTCATGAGATCATAGACTGAGAAAGTAATGGGAGAAAGGAACAAAACAACAGTATGTTTCAGCAAAGAGGATAGGTCAAGACAATGCCATCCATTGGGCTATGGAGTCATGAAAGGGAATTACTTGCAACAACTAGCCCAGGCTTTCAGAGGGTAAGTCATCTACACTAAAGGATATTTTAGATAGATGGTGGGATGGAACATTAAGGATTGAAAGTGAAAGAAGGAAAGCAACCCAATTTCTATCTATAGATGAAGTCAGAGGTCATTTAAGTCCAGACCTGTTTGGACATACTCAAAGGAAGCTTTCAATGGAGGGACAAAGGGGCAGCTTATAGATCGGACCAGAGGTCATTTAACTCCAGGGCAGTTTTAGCATGCTCCAAGGGGAAAAATAGAGATAAGTTTAACAGAGCCAGGGTCTATAGATCAGAGAAGGACTTTGAACCTTCAATGCTTTGACACCAGCAAGGGATCTTAGAAAGGCCAGATGGTCGCACAAGGATCCTAGTGGACAGGGCTAACTCTAATCCCCAGTGTTCCCAAATCTTCCAGCTTGAACCCAACAAGAACAACTAAGCAACAGAAAACATTAAAGGCAAGGAGAGCAGAAACATAGGGTACCTAACAAGGGTAAATCCTATGCCAATATTCTGATGTGAGCCCAGAAGACCAATGAACAGCATGAAAATGTAAATAAAAGATACAAATAGAGAAACATCACCCGTAGTAATAGACCAGGATCCTGTGAAATGTGCTTGATTAATTGATGCAAAACCAGTCACATACCCTGAGCTCAATAGCTGTTACAGTCTAGACTTTCTCCTACCAGCCTACTACATTACAATCTACTCTACTACTCCCTCCCAAGACTGTTCTAATAGTCAAACTGAATCCCTCTAACAACAATCGGCAACAACCGAACAACAACCTTTTACAATATGTTCTTTAGGATTCTTATAGGAGAAAAGAATAAAAGGAGTAGATGTAAACTTAAATGCAGCATTAAAACTCTGAAGCAGTAGGAGGGCCGAGGCTCCATTCAGTTTAATTTATCTCTGGTACTCGTTGGATGGTGGAGTGGTCTTCGTCAGGTTTCCATTTACTCCAGGTATGTCTCTGGTGTACTGAACAAAATGAAGAATGATGATGCTAGGGTCTGCCATACTGTATAACTAATGCACTGGTAGCATAGGACTATTGTCAGAGCTAAAAAATCTCCCTAGAAAATGGTATACAATGCAGACGGCATGGGCACCTTGTCCTTTTATGGAATAATGTTCTGCTGATATGGAAACCCTGATAGTATGGTTTTCTATGCATTGGACCTTCTGAGCGATCCACGGGGTCTTTGGTTCTGGTACCTTGCCTTTGAATAATTGGATTAAGGCTTATAATTTTCAATTACAGGCCTTAAACGCTCTATTTTTCCACTGATACTCTTTGTCGCTTTCTCGTTTGCCTTTGACTGCGAAATCTATGCTTTAATGGCTCTGGGGAAGATTTTGCAGAGTTTAAACCCTGTTCTTTTAATGCTAGTCCTGTCATAATGTCTTCTCAGACCTTTCTTCATAATTCCAGCTCCTGCAAATGGTCCTTTCCTGTGTTCTCTATCACTATGACATGGACTGTGAATTATGGTGGTTTATTGCCGCCGAAACCCTGCAAAACACACAAAACTTGTCAAGAATTCATGCACGGGGTGGGAGAATGCAGTGGAACGATGAGGATGGTCATGCAGACTGGTAAAATGGCGGAAGAGCGTGAGGTGACGAAAAAAACACAGTGGGAGGCTTGCAGAATGGTGGCGCAATATTTTAACATAAAATATTAAAACCTGACCTTTGAACGCATATATGTACATGGACGGGCGAGAAATACAATGAAACATGTGGAATGGGTAATGTGGCGGGACCGGTCAACGGCGGGACATGCAATCAAATCTGGACCGTCCGATATGAGGAGGAGATCGACGGCTGGGGACATGGCGGAGGGCGATTGAATCTAAACCGTTCGATCTCGGGAGGAGATCGACGGCTGAAAATGCATCGGAGGGCGACGGATGGTGGGCCAGG
The DNA here is from genome assembly GCA_034641835.2 of Pinus albicaulis. Taxonomy (NCBI): domain Eukaryota; kingdom Viridiplantae; phylum Streptophyta; class Pinopsida; order Pinales; family Pinaceae; genus Pinus; species Pinus albicaulis. The sequence goes on along the minus strand of CM076575.1, from coordinate 4,524,423 downwards.
GGTACGAATGCATTGGTTTAACTCCCATGCATCTTTGCGGCACGAGGACCATTGGATGGACGATCGTAGATCGGACGGTGTATATGCATATCGTGCCAGGTCAAATGCCGAACGATAACGCGCGATGGGGGGGCGGTTTTGAAATAGTGATGGAGCCACGTGTCGGGCGGTGAGTGGAATCACTCTGAAAATAAAATTACCGCCCATCCTCCAAAGGCGGTGCGATGGAAATTGGCAGATTTTGAATAGTGCGCAGTTGTGGGGACCACCAGGCAGGGGAAACATCTGGGTCGTCGGATCGGCAGGTAAATGGACGGTTGATGTGTTAACGGGGCGGTGACAGGGGAAGGTGATGGACGTTATGGGGCTCGCAACGACCATCCGATCGGTGTAGTTCGACGGCTTACAACGCTCGCAACACATATTTGAGGTAAGCGCCTTCCGCCTTGGCGCTAGGTTCTAGTGCCCGGGTCACGTGGTGGAAAAAGGCTAAGGGGGTTGGCCAAAAAGGGGCTAGGCCCCATATATGTTAAAATGTGGGTTTTTCAACCTTTTCAATGCGATTTGAGGCCAGGAAAAGGGGTAACGATAGAGGGAAAAAGGGGAAAATAGGCCAAACAAAAGGCGTGTGCAGGATGTAAAGGGGATTTTGGGACGATTTAGGGGATCATAGTGGAATTTGAAAAGGGGAAAACAAAGGTTAAAATGGGGAATTCTGTAGGGGTACAAGGGATAAATGTAGGCCTTTTGGAGCACAATTTTTTGCAATCAGAGAGGCTTTATAATGGGAATCAATAGAGGGGATTTTATCAAAGGTAAGGGCATAGGAGACTTCAAGGATGATGTGTTTTCAGAGGAAATGCATTCCTTGAAGGCTCAAAAAAATTTTAGCCCCCTGTTTGCTTGTCAAAAATTTATAGGGGGCTAACAGTGGCTCCACATGGGGATGGCTTCTTCTTGAAGGAGTCAAGAATTTAGAAAATAAATCTTTGGTGTAGGCCAGATGCTTGGTACTTGACTCATTCTTTTCTTTTCTTGGATCAGCTGCCACAAACTGTGAAGACATCAAATCAGCAGTAAAATTCTCCCAAACAATCTACCTACCCATCCTACAATCCTAGCATTTTTTCTTCTAGGGTGCATTTGAACTAGCAGACCCTTTACATATTTTTATTTTTTACAAACAAGAAAATAAACCTATTCTATTTCTACCCTTATTACTCCATGAGACCAGATTAAACTGTTGGCCTCATAGTTTCTCTACCTAAACTAATATCTGCTAGGATTAAACTGTCTAGTAGACTTCTTCTCTACATTCTAAGACATAAATTGAAAACATTCAAGTGAGGATTAGACTATCTGACTTGCTAGACTTTGCAGAAATTAAAACAACTAACTACATGCTCATAGGTTGAGCTTTATTAAGATTTTCATACCTACCCTACTCTAACTGGAAATCTCTGATGCTCTAGGCGATACAATAATTCCAATGTAGCCAGTCAAGCAATAGCAAAAAAGGGAAGAAGAACTGACTGCTAATTAGAGATAACCGTAGGATGCTCTGCATGTGGATCTTCAAAACTGAGGCCACCAGCAGTGGTGACCAATTCTGCTGTATTTGGCTCTTGAAAAAGATTAATTCTTGAGGGGCTGAGCCAATCAGGGCCTCCATGTATTCTGCCATAGGATCAACAAAAACATGATGACATTTTTTTTCTTCAAAGCCTCCCATGACTGGTAGGCTGTCTGTATCTTGGGCAGTTTCAATCATTGCATCTGCAATGTGGCCTCTGTAATCACACTCCTCCTTTTCCTGGTTGGCAGTATTTGGCAGATGAGCATAAACCAGGAATAACGCTTCTTCCTCTGGATCAAGACAAAGATGTTTGTGGGAAAGAATATCTCGCTCATCTTCACTACAGGCTGAGCTAGAGGGCTCATTATATTCGACAGTGCTGTCCTCTAGTAACGCAGGCTGGTTTTGCTAAAACAGACTGAAATCTGTGAAAAAATCAACATATTCTTGAGCAGGGGCTTCTTTGATTACCTTAATCCTTTCGGGAGAAGGCTCAGGATATTCATTCTGCTCAAGATTTTCTTCATCTCTTTCCTCCTTGTCCTCTGCGCTGAAGAGCTGTTGGCTTCCATCCTATTGGCAAGTATAACTGATGTTCGGATATCAAGCAGAGAGAAGATTCAATGAATCTTCGTCTGATATCATGCTTTCAATGCTTTCTCCATCAGTATCATAGATGGCCTGCATTGGCTCATCATTTTCTTGAAGTTGATGGTCGTGATCTTCCTCCCATGAAACTGCTGATGATAGCCCTGCAAGCTCAGTTTCCTTTTCGAAAAAGTCATCATCAGACAAATCATCATTAGATAAATCATAATTATAAGCATTGTCACCCATCAAGTCTTTAGGACTCTCAGCAAATTTTTCTTCAAAATAGTTTGCAAGTTCATTTCCTGATTCAAACTCTTGTTCATCATACATGCTTGGCATGCTGCTTACGTCTTGCAATGATCTGATTTGTCCTTCTTGAGGACAAGGAGCAAGTCTTTTCCAATCATCATTTCTAGTTTTAGCCTCATATTCTTCCTCTTCTGTGTTCAACAGGGTGTTGGCAGTCTCTATCAATCTTTCCAGCTTGCTTTCTAAAGAGACCTGCCTTATTTCCTCTGCTTGGTCTTTCTTTGTAGCCTTTAATCTCTCCTCCCTACACTTTATGTTGAATTTGACAATAATTTCTATGCTCTGCATTTCCTCCAGGCTTGAAGGCTCTCTTTCTCTTATATGGAATTCCACCTCGGGGTCAAAAGAACTCGGATAGTGCAATAGGGCCCATCCTAGTGGTGGTTTTATATCAGAAGGTATTGCATGATATACCTTATTGAACCTGGCTAAAAATTCTTGTACTGTCTCTCCTGGATGCCTTTTCAAATTTTGATACTCTCCTAGGATGAGGAGAGCATTCTTTGGGGCTGCCCACTTATCAAGGAAAATTTGAGAAAATTGATGAAAGCTGAACATGCTTGCCGCTGAAAGGCCTTTGAACCAACTCTTAACATTTCCTTGTAATGACAAGGCAAAAATTCTAATGCACACATCATATTATTCTATTTCATACAATTCAAGTAAATCCTCAAGGTTTTGAACATGTTCTTCAGTAGTGGCCCTTTTATTTTCTCCATCAAAAAGAGGCAGCTGGTTTATAAGTTAAAAAGGAAGGGGTTGGAAGATAAGAGGTAAAACCAGATGCTTATATCTTTCTATGACCTTTGTAGGTGTAGGTGGTGTAACAATGGGCTCATGGCTGCTTGAAGCTTCTTTAAGGGTGCGAGATACAACATGAGCCTCTTGTTCCACCAGGTTCTTCACAGGAGTACAGGTCTGCTCGTGGTCTGAAGACTGAGGCTTGAGATCTTTCCCATACTCATTGTGGGTCTCATATTTGTACACTTGATTAGGCTTGAATTAGGACTAAACATAGTGGTAGATAAAAGCAATGAATTCTTTAAACCAAATCCAACCCATGTGTTCTACCCTTCTATGAGGCCTGGCCATATTTCAGGTTCTTCCTCCAGTGGAGTCTTTGAGAGTTATGGAGTGTGGAGTCGCCAGGTGGATGAATTTGACTGTTTGGAGCAGGATGCTATCCACCATCAGCAATTGAATGCCAATCTAACTAGAGATTCTTAGTCTTTGAGTGCCTAAGAATTTTTAAGGTGAAATGCACTCAACTCCCCAATGGAGTCGCCATTATGTTGGGGTTCCCATGTTTTGGCCAGATTGGCAAGACCAAAAGATGAGACAACATCATAACCACTTTTGGGCCCTAGGATCTAGCCCTCCTGGACCTGAAGAGGGATCTCTCCAATGAAACAAAGAATGATATATCTTTGAAAGCTCAAGATTAGGTATTAGGCTAGTTATGAAGCACAAAGGAGGGTTTTAAATAATTTGGTTGGTTGGTTGCTGGGTCAGTCATGAGATCATAGACTGAGAAAGTAATGGGAGAAAGGAACAAAAAAACATGATGTTTCAGCAAAGAGGATAGGTCAAGACAATGCCATCCATTGGGATATGGAGTCATGAAAGGGAATTACTTGCAACAACTAGCCCAAGCTTTCAGAGGGCAAGTCATCTACACTAAAGGATATTTTAGATAGATGGTGGGATGGAACATTAAGGATTGAAAGTGAAAGAAGGAAAGCAACCCAATTTCTATCTATAGATCAAGTTAGAGGTCATTTAACTCCAGACTTGCTTGGACATACTCAAAGGCAGCTTTCAATGGAGGGTGAAAGGGGCAGCTTATAGATCGGACCAGAGGTCATTTAACTCCAGGTCAGCTTTAGCATGCTCCAAGGGGAAAAACAAAGATAAGTTTAACAGAGCCAGGGTTTATAGATTAGAGAAGGACTTTGAACCTTCAATTCTTTGACACCAGCAAGGGATCTTAGAAAGGCCAGCTGGTCGCACAAGGATCCTAGTGGACAGGGCTAACTCTAATCCCTAGTGTTCCCAAATCTTCCAGCTTGAACCCAACAAGAAAAACTAAGCAGCAGAAAACATTAAAGGCAAGGAGAGCAGAAAAATAGGGTACCTAACAAGGGTAAATCCTATGCCAATATTCTAATGTGAGCCCAGAAGACCAATGAACATCATGAAAATTTAAATAAAAGATATAAAGAGAGAAACATCACCCGTAGTAATAGACTAGGATCTTGTGAAATGTGCTTGATTAATTGATGCAAAACCAGTCACATACCCTGAGCTCAATAGATGTTACAATGTAGACTTTCTACTCCTAGCCTACTACATTACAAACTACTCTGCTACTCCCTCCCAAGACTGTTCTAACAGTCAAACTGAATCCCTGTAACAGCAATCGGAAACAACCGAACACCAACCTTTTATAATACGTTCTTCAGGATTCTTATAGGAGAAAAGAATAACAGGAGTAGATGTAAACTTAAATGCAGCATTAAAACTCTGAAGTAGCAGGAAGGCCGAGGCTCCATTCAGTTTAAATTTTGGGCATTTATCTCTGGTACTCGTTGGATGATGGAGTGGTCTTCGTCAAGTTTCCATTTACTCCAGGTATGTCTCTGGTGTACTGAAAAAAATGTAGAATGATGATGCTAGGGTCTTCCATACTGTATAACTAATGCATTGGTAGCATAGGACTGTTGTCAGGGCTGAAAAATCTCCCTAGAACACGGTATAGAATGCAGACGGTATGGGCACCTTTTCCTTTTATGGAAGAACGTTCTGCTGATATGGAAACACTGATAGTATGGTTTTCTATGCATTGGACCTTCTGAGCGATCCACGGGGTCTTTGATTCTGGTACCTTTCCTTTGAATAATTGGATTAAGGCTTATAATTTGCAATTACAGGCCTTAAACACTCTATTTTTCCACTGATACTCTTTGTCGCTTTCTCGTTTTCCTCTGACTGCGAAATCTATGCTTTAATGGCTCTGGGGAAGATTTTGCAGAGTTTAAACCCTGTTCTTTTAATGCTAGTCCTATCATAACGTCTTCTAAGACCTTTCTTCATAATTCCAGCTCCTGCAAATGGTCCTTTCCTGTGTTCTCTGTTACTGTGATAGGGACTGTAAGTTATGGTGGTTTATTGCCGCCCGAAACCCTGCAAAACACACAAAACTTGTCAAGAATTCATGCACGGGGTCGGAGAATGCAGCGGGACGATGATGATGGTCATGTAGACTGGTAAAATGGCGAAAGAGCGGGAGGTGACGACAAAAACGCAGTGGGAGGCTTGCAGAATGGTGGCGCAACATTTTAATGTAAAATATTAAAACCTAACCTTTGAAGGCATATATGTACATGGACAAGTGAGAAATACGATGAAACATGTGGAATGGGTGACGTGGCGGGACCGGTCAACGGCAAGACATGCAATCGAATCTGGACCGTCTAATCTGAGGAGGAGATCGACGGCTGGGGACATGGCAGAGGGCGATTGAATCTGGACCGTTCGATCTCGGGAGGAGATCGACGACTGAAAATGCATCGGAGGGCGACGGATGGTGGACCAGGGGTACGACTGCCTTGGTTTAACTCCCGTGCATATTTTCAACGCGAGGACCGTTGGATGGACAATCGCAGATCGGACGGTGTATATGCATATCGCGGCAGGTCAAATGCTGAACGATAACGCGTGATGGGGGGGCAGTTTTGAAATAGTGACGGAACCATGTGTCGAGCGGTGAGTGGAATCGCTCCGAAAATAAAATTACCGCCCATCCTCCAAAGGCGGTGCGATGGAAACCGACGGATTTTGAATAGTGCGTAGTTGCGGGGACCACCGGGCGGGGGAAACATCTGGGTCGTCGGATTGGCGGGTAAATGGATGGTTGATGTGTTAATGGGGTGGTGACAGGGGCAGGTGATGGACATTATGGGGCTCGCGACGACCATCTGATCGGTGTAGATTGACAGCTTACGACACTCCCGACACATATTTGAGGTAAGCACCTTCCGCCTTGGTGCCAGGTTCTAACACCCGGGTCACGTGGTGGAAAAAGGCTAAGGGGGTTGGCCGAAAAGGGGCTAGGCCCCATATATGTTAAAATGTGGGTTTTTCAACCTTTTCAATGCGATTTGAGGCCAGGAAAAGGGGTAACTATAGAGGGAAAAAGGGGAAAATAGGCCAAACAAGGGGTGTGTGTAGGATGTAAAAAAGATTTTGGGAGGATTTAGGGGATCAGAGGGGAATTTGACAAGGGGAAAACAAAGGTTAAAATGGGGCATTTTGCAGGGGTACAAGGGATAAATGTAGGCCTTTTGGAGCACAATTTTTTGCAATCAGAGAGGCTTTATAATGGGAATCAACAGAGGGGATTTTATCAAAGGGAAGGGCATAGGAGACTTCAAGGATGCTGTGTTTTAAGAGGAAATGCATTCCTTGAAGGCTCAAAAACATTTTAGCCCCCTGTTTGCTTGTCAAAAATTTATAGGGGGCTAACACAGGTGATGAAACTAAAAGCATAGCCATGGTACTTGCTATGCTCCTATACCAATAGGTGTCATATATCATGATTGACTTGATGGGCTATGTAATATTTTCATACCTTTCCTTGTTGCAAAGGTTTTCCATATTGTCAAAAAAATCAAAAAATTTAAAAAATGTAAAGAGGGTATACCCTAAAAGAAAAATCAAAGGGTGAAAAAAATAAAAATGGCCAAAAAAGTAAAAGAAAATGAACCCCACCAAAAGAAAGGCCAAGGAAAGTGCGCAAGTCTAAATGCCACTAGTTTTTGCTCTTATGTAAATAAATAAATTGTGTGCAACTTGTATCTTATGCCACAATTGATGAACAATCAAACAGTTTAAGCTTGGCTAGTTCATCTTTCAATTTTATGTTTTAGAGATAGAGAATAAAATCTGACCAAACTGTTTAAATCTTGGCAGATAAGTAGATAGGTAGAGTAAATAAAATGAGCTCAACAGTTTAATCTGAGCCCTTGGATGTAATAAGGTTAGATTTATATAGATTTCTACATATAAATCAAAACAAAGTGTGATAAGGGTTTGCCAGTCTAAGTGCACCCTAATAAAGAAGAAAAAATGGTAGGTTAAAGTAGGTAGGGTAGGTAGATGTTGTTGCAGAATTACATGTGATGGATAATGACTCTAAATGTGTTAATATTTACTTTCATCACAAGTGTAAGGCAGACATTACACTAGAAGAAATTCAAGCAAAACAAAGTCAAATTATAAACTTTCCTTTTCATTTTTCCCTAAAAATTTCACTAATTTCCCCTAAGTACTAAGGCATTTGAAAATTAGAGGGGCTCAAGGCATTTTGACGCAACAACGCTGAAAGTAAACCCTGAGGAGAGATGGTCAACCATCGTCGTGGCTCTGTTAGCTCTTCCCTGTGTCCCACGTGGTCTATTTCTTTTTATTAATTTATCAATTTCAAAGAAATTGACAAATTAACTTATTCACAGCTCTCGAAAGTTATATTATATTTCCCGACATATATATATATCGTCCCCGCATACTATAACCAATGTTAAACCTTCGAACCTTATATTAAAATTCAGTGCTTTCCGAATAAATGACTCATAAACAGACCTTGGCTCTGGGTCCCGCCTCCACAATCAATAGCCAATCAAATGTACGCTTGTACCTTAGGTTAAATTCCATGCATCTTCATTGTGCGACCACCATCCGATGACTCTGCACCAGATCGACGGCTCTCGACGATATCGCTCGGTGTCCTCGTACTAACTTTAACGTGCGATGAGAATACGAAATGGCGATTTTGCGCGGGTCCAATTTTCCACGTGTCAATTCCTCTATGGAATCGCTCCCCCCTCAGGAAATACCGCTTATTCACCAAAAGTGGTGCGATATGGGCAACCCACTTCCGCAATTCCACTTGTGGTTTTGGAACAGTGCTTAATCAGGGTTGACGTGGGGTTGAGCTATCCTTTTAATTCGTTAACTCAGGTCAGGGTTCCAATATCAAAAAAAGCTATCCTGTTGTAAAGCGGGAATTCTACCATTCAAACAACGTTCGCGACCATGGTTCCTCTGCACAGACCCCGCCTGCAGGTGGTGTTAATCCAACAGGGTTTATCTAATTAAATTTAAGAGAAATAATGGACCGAGGGATACAAAACCTATACGACAGGTCAATTCAACAAATATATATATATATATATATATATATATATATATATATATATATATATATATATATATATATATATATATATATATATATGTATATAGTCCAATCACTTCACAGTTAAACCAATTTCTTCACAAATAACGACACAAGATAGTTAGATACTCAACAGAGATTGAAATTCATTTAACTGGAAGCAATACACAGATTTATCGGAGGAACCTCTTGTCCTCTTGCTCTCTCTCTCTCTCTCTCTCTCTCTCTTCTATACATCCGAGGGATTACATTTATATACATCAACATATGTCCTTTCAGTTCCTCTGTGAGGACCGTTATGGTAATTCAAGAGCCTAATTACAACTATTCGGAAACTAAAACATGACAGATGGACTAACCATTCGACTTCTACAAATATAACTGATCTAATAATACAATCAGCTAAGGTATTGACACCTAGCTGTAACCATTCAAATGTTTTCAAACCCTCCTAGCCACAACATGTGGACGAAACTCCTACATTGCTGGCTAGTGTCTAATGCCCCTGCATCAGACTCCCGAGGGCAATCTTCTTCATGGACTCCTATCCATGAGCTCTTCTACTGATCTGCCTATCTTCTGCAACATTTCTTCAGTCATCCAAGTGGCATCTTCCTTTGGCTTATCCTTCCATTTGATCAAGTACTGAAAGTACTCTTGTCCTCTTGTCCTTCTGAACACTCTTTTGTCCAATATCTTCTCTGGTTGCAATGGCTGTGCTGGAGGTAGCTTCTCTCTCCAATCAATTTGTTCCTTGTCTGCTGCTCTTTCTTCTGCACCATCATCTTCATACTGTTGTGATTTTGGACACCACATATCTCCACAATGGTACGATATTGTCCACTTTGGGCCTAAGCCCTCATGGCTTTGCTTATGGGCTTTACCCCAAAAGGCCTCATACCAATGGAGATATTTGTCCATCCTTATATACCCATGATCCTCCCCACTTCTAGTGAATGTGGGACTTTGGTCGTATACCCAACAATCCTCCCCTCGAACAAAGGACCATCGAGCCTCCCCTCAAACGATTATCCATCCGTCCACTCTCTACCAACTAGGATTCTCCGCTCCAATGCGTTGGAAGCACACGCCTTACATGGAGCACCACCTGCCTCGAGAGCTTGCTCTATCCCAGGTCAACTCCTCTTCACCGTGTTGGGACCAGGACACGTCCATGAAGAATCCAGAGCATACCGCCTGTCTAACCGAGCTCATCCATGGATCCCATCGTGATATTACCGGGGCCCACCACCTTCGTTCGACATTCGAGGATTCATCCACTTCGCTAACTTCGGGGCATGGCTCTGATACCACTTGTTGGATTCTGGACACCACATATCTCCACAATGGTACGATATTGTCCACTTTGGGCCTAAGCCCTCATGGCTTTGCTTATGGGCTTTACCCCAAAAGGCCTCATACCAATGGAGATATTTGTCCATCCTTATATACCCATGATCCTCCCCACTTCTAGTCAATGTGGGACTTTGGTCGTATACCCAACACATACTTGTACAAATCTACAACATTAAAAATGGGAGATACTCCAACATCAGGAGGTAATTCAATCTCATAAGAATTTGCAGAAAACTTCCTAAGTATCTTGCATGGCCCAATATTTTTGAACTTCAAATTATTGTACTGCTTCTTTGGGAATCTCTCCTTTCTCAAGTGTGCCAAGACCTGATCTCCTACTTGTGAACTTATTTTCTGCTCAAGTCTGCTCTGTTTTTGTATTTGGTGCTGCTGCCTTGTAGTTGTTGTTTCACTTGTTCATGTATGGCCCGGATCTCTGAAGCAAATTCCTCACCATCTGCACTTCTCAGCTCTGCCTTTCCCAGATTTCTTAACTCTGATATTCCTCTAGGGTGCATTCCATAAACGATATGAAATGGACTCTACCCTGTGCTCCTGTTTGGTGAGTCATTATATGCATATTTTGCCTGGGGAAAAATATGATCCCACTGCTTGGGATGTTCTCCTGCAAGACTTCTCAACAAATTCCCCAGACTCCTATTCACTACCTCAGTTTGTCCATCAGTCTGAGGATGATAAGTTGAGATGAAACTCAGTTTAGTACCAAGTTTATTCCACAATGTCCTCCAAAAATGACCCACAAATCTGGTATCTCTGTCTGAAACAATACTCTTGGGCAACCCATGTTCTTTGAAAAACAAGTTAGCAACATGGGTGGCATCACTAGTTTTATAACATGGAATAAAATGTGCCATTTTGGAGAATCTATCCACTACAACAAAGACTGCATCATTCCCTCTCTGAGTCTTGGGCAATCCTAGAACAAAATCCATACTCACCATGTCCCAAGGCCTGTCTGGAATAGGCAAGGGAGTGTACAATCCTGCATTCTGGCTCCTTCCTTTGGCATATTGACAAATCTTGAAATTATTCACAAACTTGTCCACTTATGTTCTCATCTTGGGCCAGAAATCAAAGTGACTCAGCTGCTCATAAGTCTTATCAGTGCCAAAGTGTCCAGCAAGTCCACCGCTATGCTTTTATTTGATCAAGTTTTCCCTCATGGAACATCTTGGTACACACAGTTGGCTTCCTCTGAATAACAAGTCCTCCTGCAGGAAATAATCCAGCCACTGGCTTCTATCTGTTAAAATAGGGTTACTACATGCCTCAATTGCATCTTTAAAATCTGGATTTGTTTTATACAATTCTTTGAGAAAATCAAATCCTACAACTTCAAAATTAGTTTCTTGAACAAGCAAGTGTCTCCTACTCAAAGCATCAACTACTTTATTGGCTTGGCCACTTATATGTTTCAAAACAAAATTAAAACCTTGGAGATACTCAACCCATTTAGCATGCTTATGTTTCAACTTGGGCTACTGTACAATATACTGCAAAGCATGATTGTCAGAATATAATACAAATTCCCTGGACATCAGGTAATGTCTCCATTTCTTCAGTGCCTGAACAATTGCATAGAATTCCTTCCAATAGAGGAATAATTTCTTCTAGTGTCATTTAGCTTCTCACTGAAATATGCCACAGGCCTATCATCCTGACTCAACACAGCTCCAATGGCCTCCCCACTGGCATCACATTTTACTTGAAATGGTTTAGTAAAATAAGGCAGAATCAAAACAGGCTTCTCTGTTATCTTTTGCCTCAAAATTTTAAAATTTCTTTCTGCATCAGTAGTCCACTTAAATGGCTGTTTGCTCTTCTTTATTGTCTCAATTATGGGTGCATTAATATTACTGAAGTTTCTTATAAACTTCCTGTAAAAACTAGCAAGTCCATGGAAACTTCTTACCTCAAAAACATTCCTGGGTGAAGGCCGCTCCACAATTGCCTTAACCTTTTCTGGGTCCATCTTCAAACCTTCTGCAGAAACAACAAAACCAAAATACACCAACTCTTCCTTCATGAATGAGCATTTATTCAGATTTATCAGCAGTTTCTCTTGGTGCAGCTTCTTCAAGACATGATTAAGATGCCTTAAATGTTCTTATTTAGTTCTGCTGAAAACTAATATATCTTCCAAATATACTATCACAAATTTACCAATGAATTCCTTCAATACTTCATTCATAAGTCTCATAAAAGTTCTAGGTGCATTTGACAACCCAAAAGGCATTACCATCCATTCATACAGTCCTTCATTTGTTTTAAAGGCAGTTTTCCACTCATCACCCTCTCTTATTCTAATTTGATGGTATCCACTCTTCAAATCTATCTTTGAGAAATATTTAGCACCACTCAAACAGTCCATTAAGTCCTCAACTCTGGGCAAAGGGAATCTGTACCTGATTGTGAGCTTATTGATTGCTCTGGAATCAGTACACATCCTCTAGCCTCCATATTTCTTTGGGCTCAATACTGCTGGTACTGCACATGGACTTAGACTTTCTCTGATCAGTCCTTTGTCCACCAACTCCTGTACTTGTCTCTTGATTTCCTCATTTTCCTTGGGAGTCATTCTGTAGGCTACCTTGTTTGGCAGATTTGAACCAGGGATAAAATCTATCTGATGGCTGATCTTTCTCACAGGTGGAAGCTCATCAGGTAAATCATCCACAACAATGTCACAGTAATCATCTAACATCTCTTGGATTTCTACTGGTAAATCAGAAATCTTATACAAGTAAGAACTACTTTAGGTTTTCAAACTAAAGCAAAACTTGCCTCTTCTTCTTCTATCTGCTACAGATATTCCTTCTCGCACAGGAACAAGGTCTTTGGATAAATTACTCTACTGGATGGCTCTCCTTCTTCCATGGGTATCAATGTATGATGTACCCCATACTTGAAGAACTTGTAAGTGTTCTTCTTGCCATCATGCACTGCTGCTCTATCAAACTGCCAAGGTCTACCCAGCAGTATATGACACACATCCATGGGCATCACATCACACATGACCTTATCTTTGTATTTTCCCATTTGCAGTTCTATCTCACACTGTTCTTTCACAACCAGCTGGTGCCCTTTATGCAGCCAGGACACCCTTTAGGGAGTTGGATGCTCCCTTGTCTTCAACTTCAGCTTTTCTATTACCTCAGTGGAAACCAGATTGTCTGTGCTGCCACTATCAATGACTAGCTGGCAGCACTTCCCTTGGGATTTGCATATGCTCCTAAACAAAGTCTTCCTTTCTGAAGGCTCAGTGACCTCTTTGGCTTGCTTCAACAAGACCTTATTTACCACCACGGATTCTCCCCTCTCTGGAAGAATTTCTTCTTCAATTTCTGCCCCTTCTTCAGCCTGGGAAGCAACAACATTTCTTGGACCAGCACCCACATTCTCTAGACACTCATAGTGCTTATGTCCCACTTGCTGACATCTATAACACCTCAATTCTCTACCTCTGCCTCTGTCTCTACCTCCTCTTCCTTTTCCTCTGTAAGAACTCCTTCTTCCCCTTGCATCATCCTCTGTAGATGCATTCTGAGGTGAGCTACTGTTAGCTCCATCCCTGGGTGTAGCAGGCTTTCCTCTACCACCCTGACTTCCCTTCCCATGGAAAGTACCTCTCTTCTTGGAAGACTGTTTCCTCAGGAGTTTCTCCTCCACTTTCAAGGCCATATGGTAGGCCTATTCCACTGTCTTAGGAGACAAGAGACCAATCTCATATTGGATCTCCAACTTGAGACCATTCACATATCTGGCAGTCTTCTCTGGTGTGTCTTGGAATTGCCCAGCCCTTATGCTCACTCTGTAGAATTCCTCTGTGTATTATTTTACTGTCAGCAACCTCTGTCTCAGGTTCTGCATTTGCTTATACAATGTTAGTTGGTAATCACTAGGCAAGAATTTACCTTTCAATTTAGCCATCATTCTGGTCTAGCTCTTGATAGGTTTCTTGCCAACTCTCCTCCTCTCTGCCTGCACTCCATCCCACCAAAGTGCAACATGTCCTTTCAGCTTTGTTACTGCAAACTTGACCTTTTTGTCTTCACTTATTTCTTCATAATCGAAGCACTTGTTCAATTCATTTATCCATTTCAATAGTTCTTCTGGATTCAGCCCCCCTACAAAATTCGACACTTCAATTCTGGGCTTAACCGCAGACCCCAGAACAGTTCTAAGGAGTCTCATGTCAGGAGGAATTTCAATAATTTCTTCTGCTTCTTCTATCTCAGGTTCGCTAATGTCTTCAGGATCTCTAGTCTATATTCGCTCTATGACATCCATTCTGGCCTCGACCCTCTGTAACATCCCCAACACCTCAGAATTGGAAACAGGTCTCCTTCTGCCAGCACCTCTACCAACTCGGATACCAAAAATGATGCAACAACGCTAAAATTCAGCCCTGAGGAGAGATGGTCAACCGTCGTCATGGCTCTGTCAGCTCTTCCTTGTGTCCCACGTGGTCTATTTCTTTTTATTAATTTATCAATTTCAAAGAAATTGACAAATTAACTTATCCACAGCTCTCGAATGTTATATTATATGTTGAGAATGCAGCAAGATGATGGAGCTTAGTGAAATGAAGTCGCCTTCACTAAGTGGGCCCGCAGGCAAATTCTGGCGCAAAGTCTATTTTTAGACATACGGAGCATAATTTGGGAATTCTACTTGGAGATTCTTAAAGTATGCGACATGTCGGTAAAAATAGATGAGACCCTTATTTTTAGGACCCGGGCTATTTTTAGACTGATCTCCTAAAAATATGGAAGTCAAATATTATTTTCCCTTAATAATATTTTGACTATAAACAGCAGTTTACTCTCTTGGCGCACTTCAGTTTGAGTCATGGAGGTGGCTCATGCAACTGACATAAGGAATCACGTGGTTCCTAGGGTTTGATGGCATCTTGCATGGTTGGCTTCAGTTAGACTTCAGTGGCAGGAGTTTTGGAGGAGTTAACGGGACAGATAGTGGAGTTGTGTTCTGTTTGTTTTAGTTGAACTAGTTGGGATTAGTTAACTAGCTAATCAATTAGATATGAGTGGAGTAAATTAAATAATATTTAATTTACTAAATATTAACTCATTAGTCAACTCAAGAACACTTCAGTTCACTACAGTGCATGATCAGTTCAGTGAAGACCAGTGAAAGAGATAGATGAAAGGGTAGAGTTAGTTATCAGTTGTAACTATACTGTTGCTATTTGCAACACATAGATAGGTGGAGTAAGCTATGAGTATTGCAAAGTTTAGGCTGGTGGTTTATCTATATAAAGAGGCCATCCCATAGCTTTGAAATACGCAATCAAGGTTGGCTATCAAGTGGGTAAGGATTGGAGCAAGTGATTTGCTAGATCTAGCTTGATAGTGTGTAGCATGGGAGGTAGTGCATGAGAGCTTGTAAAGAGTTTTTGTACTATGATTGTTACATGATTTCTCCATTATAATATACACAATAGCTGCGGGGTTTTCAGCTATAGGCTTTCCCCATACATACTGAGTTAATGTGTGATTGAATTGATGTGAGATTGCTTCTGTTATTTCCGCATGTGACAAATTAATCGTAGAAGAATGTTATGTGTTATGTATGCAATTCGAAATTGATATATGACCGGGTTAATATTCAGTGAATAAGTGATTTATTCAAATTAATTTCTACATGTAGACGGAAATAAGCAATTGTCGAAGTCTATTACTTGGTGATTGCAACCATTTCCTCGACGTATTCGCATAAGGCCGTGGAAGCCCTAATATTTATCCTTTCTTGTAAGGTGAAAGATCTCGTGAAAGCCCTTTGCAGTATCTCTGATTTGGAAATAATTTGTTTTCAAGTATAGATCGGAAGCGATAGAGCTTGGAGTTTGGAATAAGGTTGATTTTCAAGTTCTTCCTGTGGTTTGAAAGATGTCTTCTTTCAATGGTTTGCGGCTCGAATATGCTCTTGAAGGCAGTTCGAATTATGTTGCATGGAAGGATCGCATGGAAGCAGTGTTAGAAGATAATGGTCTGAAGGAGTTCATGGATGCGGATGTCCCAAAGCCCACTGATGCAGCTTTGGTCGATGCATGGCAAAAAAAGATCGCGAAATGTCGAAGGATCCTGTTGGAGGGCGTCAAGGATCATATTGTATCCAGCCTGCATGGAAAGGCTACTCCATATTTAATGTGGAAAGCTTTGACGGATCTATTCCAGAGTAAGAGTGACTAAAGGAAGCTGGCGCTCAAAGATAAGCTCAGGAACATCAAGATGGAGAAGGGCGACAGCATCGGCAAATACCTCACGAAGTTCACTCAGTGCAGAGATGAGCTGGGAAGTGTGGGGGTGGCTGTCAAAGTTTCACTGATTGCATGCTTAGTTTCAAGTATGCTGGGATCGGTGTGGTTCTTGGACAGCGGTGCGTCATTTCATATGACGGGAGATCGTGAGTTGTTCTCAGATCTGGAGGACAAGGATTTGGGTATGCACATCGAGATGGGCGATGACGGTAGATACAGTGCGACTGGTATCGGTACCGTATCCTTTCAGAGGGAGTCTGGTAAACCCTTTGTCTTAAAGGATGTCATGTATGTACCTGGATTGAAGAAGAACCTGATTTCAGTAGCGATGTTGGAGGATAAGGGGTATGATGTGGTCTTCAGCGAAGGAAAAGCCTTCCTGCGAAGTAAGACTACTGGAGAGACCCGGAAGATAGGGGTTCGAACTCAGAACCTTTATCAGTTGCAGGTAGATGACTGCGCAGCTATGGCATGCAAGGCTGGAGATGTGGTGAGCCGGGATGATGAGGGCGAACTATGGCACAGGAGATTGGGTCATCTTCACCATGGAGCTTTGAAGATTCTGCAGCAGATTTCTACTGGACTTCCTAAGGGCACCCTTGCGCAGTCAGATCAGTGCAAGGGGTGTACTTTAGGGGAGTATGTGAAAGCCACCTTTCACGAGAAGGATAGTCGCGCCACGACGATCCTTGAGAGAGTTCACACAGACGTGTGTGGTCCTTTCTCAATTGCTTCGACAAC
Organism: Pinus albicaulis; assembly: GCA_034641835.2. Taxonomy (NCBI): domain Eukaryota; kingdom Viridiplantae; phylum Streptophyta; class Pinopsida; order Pinales; family Pinaceae; genus Pinus; species Pinus albicaulis. The sequence goes on along the minus strand of CM076575.1, from coordinate 4,507,314 downwards.
AAAGCACAAGTATTATGTGATCTTTGTTGATGATTTCTCTCGAAAGTGCTGGATCTTCTTCATGCAGAAGAAGAGCGATACATTCGCGAAGTTCTGTGAGTTTAAAGCACCGGTCGAGAAGGAGTCGGGGAAGAAGGTGATTGCTCTAAGGAGTGATAACGGTGGTGAATTCATCTCGGCTGAATTCAAGGAGTTCTGCAGCGCAGAAGGGATTCGGAGAGAGCTCATCGCACCCCATAACCCACAGCAGAACGGGGTGGCCGAGCGGAAGAACAGAACGATCGTGGGTGCTGCACGGGCGATGTTGCATGATCAGGGCCTACCCCTTCACTTGTGGGCTGAGGCATGCAATACAGCAGTGTATGTGCAGAACCGTTGTCCTCACAAGGTTCTTGGCATGAGTACACCAGAGGAGGCTTATTCGGGCAAGAGGCCTGATATTTCCCATTTGCGGATTTTCGGATCTCCTGTCTACATGCATGTGACGAAGGATGCGAGAAGGAAGCTGGATCCAACTGCTGAAGTTGGAATATTTGTGGGGTACACCGATACACCTCACAACTATCGGGTGTATGTGCCAGACAGTCGCAAGACTGTTGTGCGACGGGATATAAAATTTCAGGAGGAGAAAGCCATGCAGTGTTCGCTTGAGAGGGAGCTACACTTGCATGCAGATGAGGAGCCGTTAGTTCCTAAGGAGGAGCTTCCGGATGTGGATCAGCCACAAGAGGAGGTTCAGAAGGTGGAAGAAACCACCCAGGCAGCGCCAACCATCAGAGGGCGCATGCGCACTACAGAAGCTGAGCGACTGGCTCGGGATGCAGAGAAGGTTGTAGGACCACCTACAGCACAGCGCAGACAGAGACAGTCACCGGATCGGTACACCGGATACATGGCTCTTATGAGTCAATGTGTTGTGACAGAGCCATCCTCTTTTGAGGAAGCTGTGGAGGAACCCGCATGGGTTGATGCCATGATCGAAGAATATGATTCGATCATCAGGAACAGTGCATGGGAGATTGTCCCAAGACCGGTGGGAAAATCAGGGGTGGGTTCGCGATGGATCTACAAGGTGAAGCAGGCGGCTGACGGGAGTGTGGAGAAGTACAAGGCGAGATTTGTCGCCCGTGGCTTCTCACAGATCGAGGGGATTGACTATGAGGAGACTTTTGCACCTGTCGCAAGGTACTCTTCCATACGGACGATCCGTGCTCTCTCAGCGCAGATGGGGTGGCACATTCATCAGATGGATGTGAAGACTGCGTTCCTCAATGGAGTTATTGAGGAAGAGGTGTACATAGAGCAGCCTGAAGGTTTTGAGATCTTCAGCAGTGAGTCGCATGTGTGCCGACTCAAGAGAGCACTGTATGGGCTGAAGCAAGCACCTCGTGCTTGGCACACTCGGATAGACAGCTACTTCACCGGGCTTGGATTCTCCAAGAGTGAGGCGGATCCAAACCTGTACCAGATTGTGGTGGAGGGGAAGCTGTTGATCATCGTACCGTATGTAGATGATCTGATTTTGACTGGCGATGAGCAGTTGATACTTTCATGCAAGGAGGATCTTGCACGAGAGTTTGAGATGAAGGACTTGGGCATCCTTCATTATTTCCCGGGATTGGAGATTTGGCAGCGCAGTGGAGGACTGTTTGTTTCTCAGGGCAAGTATGCCCGGGAGATTCTGGAGAGGTTCAACATGCAAGGCTGCAAGCCTGTTGATACCCCTCTTCCTGGTGGATGGAGGAAGAGAGATGCTACTTCGGAGGAGGTAGTGGATGCCACTGTCTATCGACAGTTGGTGGGGTCGTTGATGTATCTGGTCAATACTCGACCCGATATATGCTATGCAGTTAACCAGCTTTCGCAAGCTATGGTTAAGCCTACCAAGCTCTTTTGGAAGGCGAGCAAGCATGTATTGCGCTATATCAGAGGCACATCGGGATATGGTCTATGGTACAGACAGGAGGATGGAGTGAAGCTTTCTGGCTTCACTGATGCAGATTGGGCAGGGAGCCCAACAGACCGGAAGAGCACTTCTGGAGAAGTTTTCAGCATTGGGTCGACAGCAGTTTCCTGGTACAGCAGGAAGCAGAGATCCGTGGCACTCAGTTCAGCAGAGGCCGAGTACATGGCAGCAAGCTTGGCTGCATGTGAGGCTATTTGGATGAGGAAGATCCTCGCAAGTTTGTTCAGGTTGCATTTGGAGCCTACAGTGATTTACTGTGATAACCAGAGCTGCATCAAGCTCTCGGCTAATCCAGTTTTTCATGATAGGTCCAAACATATCGACATCAGGTACCATCACATCAGAGATTGTGTTCAGCGGAGGATCATGATGCTTTCATATGTTCCCACGGAGGATCAGGATGCCGACATCCTGACGAAGGCGCTCACCAGGAGCAAGTTCGAATTCCACAGAGGCAAGATAGGGATTGCAGATAATCCATATCTTGCTGAGAGGGAGTGTTGAGAATGCAGGAAGATGATGGAGCTTAGTGAAATGAAGTCGCCTTCACTAAGTGGGCCCGCAGGCAAATTCTGGCGCAAAGTCTATTTTTAGACTATGTCTATTTTTAGACATACGGAGCATAATTTGGGAATTCTACTTGGAGATTCTTGATGGATGTGACATGTCGGTAAAAATAGATGAGACCCTAATTTTTAGGACCCAGACTATTTTTAGACTGATCTCCTAAAAATATGGAAGTCAAATATTATTTACCCTTAATAATATTTTGACTATAAACAGCAGTTTACTCTCTTGGCGCACTTCAGTTTGAGTCATTGAGGTGGCTCATGCAACTGACACAAGGAATCACGTGGTTCCTAGGGTTTGATGGCATCTTGCATGGTTTACTTCAGTTAGACTTCAGTGGCAGAAGTTTTGGAGGAGTTAACGGGACAAGTAGTGGAGTTGTGTTCTATTTATTTCAGTTGAACTAGTTGAGATTAGTTAACTAGCTAATCAATTAGATATGAGTGGAGTAAATTAAATAATATTTAATTTACTAAATATTAACTCATTAGTCAACTCAAGAACACTTCAGTTCACTACAGTGCATGATCAGTTCAGTGAAGACCAGTGAAAGGGATAGATGAAAGGGTAGAGTTAGCTATCAGTTGTAACTATACTGTTGCTATTTGCAACACATAGATAGGTGGAGTAAGCTATGAGTATTGCAAAGTTTAGTATGGTGGTTTATCTATATAAAGAGGCCATCCCATAGCTTTGAAATACGCAATCAAGGTTGGCTATCAAGTGGCTAAGGATTGGAGCAAGTGATTTGCTAGATCTAACTTGATAGTGTGTAGCATGGGAGGTAGTGCATGAGAGCTTGTGAAGAGTTTTTGTACTATGATTGTTACATGATTTCTCCATTATAATATACACAATAGCTGCGGGGTTTTCAGCTATAGGCTTTCCCCATACATACCGAGTTAATGTGTGATTGATTTGATGTGCGATCGCTTCTATTATTTCCGCATGTGACAATTAATTGTAGATGAGATTATGTGTTATGCATGCAATTCGAAATTGATGTATGATCGGGTTAATCTTCATTGAATAAGTGATTTATTCAGCTAATTTCTACATTATATTTCCCAACATATATATATATATATATATATATATATATATATATATATATCATCCCCACATACTATAACCAATGTTAAACCTTTGGACCTTATATTAAAATTCAACGCTTTCCAAATAAATGACTCATAAACAGACCTTGGCTCTGGGTCCTGCCTCCACAATCAATAGCCAATCAAATGTATGCTCGTACCTTAGGTTAAATTCCATGCATCGTCGTTGTGTGACCACCATTCGATGACTCTGCGCCAGATCGACGGGTCTCAAAGATATCGCTCGGCATCCTCGTACTAACTTTAATGTGCGATGAGAATACAGAAAGGCGGTTTTGCACAGGTCCACTTTTCCACATGTCGATTCCTCTATGGAATCACTCCCCCCTCAGAAAATACCGCTTATTCACCAAAATTGGTGCGATATGAGCAACCTACTTCCGTAATTCCAGTTGTGGTTTTGGAACAGTGCTTAATCAGGGTTCACGTGGGGTTGAGCTATCCTTTTAATTCATTAACTTAGGTCAGGGTTCCGATATCAAACAAAGCTATCCTATTGTAAAGTAGGAATTCTACCATTCAAACAATGTTCGCGACCATGGTTCCTTTGCACAGACCCCGCCTGCAGGTGGTGTTAATCCAACAGGGTTTATCCAATTAAATTTAAGAGAAATAATGGACCGAGGGATACAAAACCTATACGACAGGTCAATTCAACATATATATATATATATATATATATATATATAAAGAGTCCAATCACTTCACAGTTAAACCAATTTCTTCACAAATAACGACACAAGACAGTTAGATACTCAACAGAGATTGAAATTCATTTAACTGGAAGCCATACACAAATTTATTGCAGGAACCTCTCGTCCTCTTGCTCTCTCTCTCTCTCTCTCTCTCTCTCTCTCTCTCTCTCTCTCTCTCTCTTCTATACATCTGAGGGATTAAATTTATATACATCAACATATGTCCTTTCGGTTCCTCTGTGAGGACCATTATGGTAATTCAAGAGCCTAATTACAACTATTCGGAAACTAAAACATGATAGATGGACTAACCATTCGACTTCTACAACTCTAACTAATCTAATAATACAATCAGCTAAGGTATTGACACCTAGCTGTAACCATTCAAATGTTTTCAAACCCTCCTAGCCACAACATGTGGACAAAACTCCTACATTGCTGGGTAGTGTCTAATGCCCCTGCATCACATTTCCTTGACTTTTGGAGGGACCGGACCCTCGGCCCGATAATTGAAAAAGCCTAAGTACTTAAAACCATTCATAATGTCATTCATTCACTTCCAAAAAATATTTGAAAATTGTGCAATATTTCATAAAAATCCTTTTCATTCAAGCATAAGTTAAATACATACTTCTAATGTTTTTATACTTAACGCTTTCCATTCATTTTCATATTAACTTTAACTTTATTATTTAATTTCCTATATGAATCAACCCTTTCCCGTATTATTTTAACTATATAAAACTCCCAAATTATTACATATCCCGCCCCTTTGGTTGAAAAATAACCATACAAATATGTTAATTGTGATTAATTAGTTGAATCTCCAACTAATTATGATTCCCGCCTCCCCGCCATATTTAAAAGGGTTAATTAACCCTCATGGTTAATTAATAACCTATCCCACCAATCAAATTTCTCCCGATATGATTAAATTATATTTAATTGTATTGGGTTCGCTCCTTTATTTCCCCGTCATATCACCTCCCTGACAATCGTTTGATCAACCAATCCACGATCAACGACTGTCGTCCATATCGCTGCGCCTCCATGTCCAAAAAATAACACGTGATGGCCAAGCAGTTTTACAAACAGTGCCTCGCCACGTGTCGTGAGCTGTATGGAATCGCTGGCCCTCCACTGAAAACCGCTCGTCCCCAAAACCGGTGCGATGTATACCGCTTACCGCCCTTCTTCCTATGACAAAACAACCTTTCCTACTTATGTCATCTGCCATAAATATAAACCCTGCCAACCTTTGATTTTGAAAATAAAACAAACCAACGTGCGTCATTTTCATTATCTTGTACAGCGACCAGTGTCCCATGCAAAAACCTCAAAACCAACTGTCGAAGACTGTCAACCGCCACCGTGCTGAGAAACTTGAAGACGAACAATCCAGAAACCATCAGCAGTTGCCAACACCTATTTTCATCACTGTCCACTTCCTGGAAAACGGGTATTTATCCAAATTCCCGTAGAACCTTGCAAAATCTTGGTTTTTGATTTAATTCCACAGGAAAAGACTAAAACATAGTTCAATTTGGTCTTTATTCCACTCCTAAATTCCCAAACCTGTAATTTTTCCTGTTTTTCCATTAAAACCCGAATTCCTTTCTGAATCCACAAGAACCAGAAATGGAAATTCCTGTGGCTTTGAATGTTGCACCTCTGAATGCCCCTCATAAATATTTAGAATTTCTGCCTCTAGCAGATAGGGATTTCCAGATTAATGACCTCATCCTTAGTGAAAATCCTCTCAGAATTTTTTGCCAATGGAGAGATAGTTACCTCAACGGCTCTGAAATTTTGGGACAGTGGGAATCCAATCTTCCGATGTATCTTTTACCCTCAGTTCATATTTTCCCCGAAATAATTTATCACTGCCATGCCAATTATGATCCCAATCAATGAGCAGATCATGTCCCTAAGTCAAACTGTCCTTTTCCCAATAACTGCTCAATCTATCAACGAAATGTTACAGTTTCATCCGGGTCAAACCCTGAATCTCCTTTCCATGGGAGATTTACTTGAAAAATCGACCAATTTATCCCAAGAAGAGTTGAATCGGCTCTGTCAGACTTATATGCTTCAAGAACATCAACCCAAAGGCCCTCCTCCTTATGGATATACTTTTTTCACAGATATGGGTAGACTCATTTTGAATATGATATCTTTTGTAATGGGTTTCAACACCAGTGAATACGTTGATAAGTTAACCCTAGTGTTGTTGTCAATTTTTACCCCTGGATAGTCCCCTACAGTCAAATATGATTTTTCTTCCTACATTGCTGATAAAATTCATGACCAGTTCATGAGATTGGAAGATGAAAAAGTTTTTAAGTATTCCACTGTTATATACCATCTCATGCTCTATTATCAATCAGAGAGTTTCCCCTTCCATGTCATGAAACTTGATACCAAAGGAAATCCAAGGTCTGTAATTTTTTGGTCTGCAATCTTCCATAATTCATTTGAGTCTCCTTATTCTTACAATGAGTTTATTGACCTATTTGTGCACCCTGAAACTACCTTCTTAACAGGAGTTTCCCCTCCTAGGGTCAATAATGATATGAAGAAAATTCTCCAACTTCCCAAGCAATACAGGATAGGTGATTGGTACCTATACCGAAATCATAAAGAAATTAGAATATATGGGTGTGAGATATGTCCTTTCAAGTTACCAAAGTATGTCCCAATGAGGCTCTTTTCCTTAGAGTATTTCAGACAAATGATAAATTCAGACATAGTCCATTTTTGCAATGCAAAGAAAAAAGCTCAGCTCAGAATTAAGAATCAATTAGGTCCTTTTCTCTGTAATTCTAGAGATGCCGGAAAAGAAACTGAAAGAATCCTAGAAGATTACCTCAAATTGCAAAAAAAATTCCACTGGGTACCTTATGACCCAAACAGTTTTATTTGTGATGGAGGATGAAAAACAAATTGTCACCATACCTTCACCATAGAATTCCAGAAATTGAACAATTTGCAAATATGGATGAATGGATGGAAGGGACCTTAATAGAACAATATAGTGAACAGGTCAGTGTTGAAAATGTTATGAAATATCTTGAGAAAATACTTGACTTGGACTCTTTTAGGCAGGTGCAAAGACCAGGAATTGGTCCTTCTTCTGTTGGAACCTCTCAGAAAAATTTGCAGGAAATCAGTGCACTAGCCACAGTAGCATCCAAAGGGAAGGAAAAGGAGATTGATATTCAAGTTACAGAGAAATTCACAATGGCAGAGCAGCCTGAAACTTCTAAGGAACAAGCCGAAATACAAACTTCCCCACTCAGATTAATGTGGCAGAAATTTAAAATTTTCAAACTCCTCTCAATGAAGAAAAGGGTAAGAAGAGAGATGTAGAAACAACTACCCCTATCAGTGGATCTTCAGAACAACCTGGTGTCAAAAGACAAAGATTAAATCCTCTTTCAGAAGTATAATTTTTTTAAGAAACCCCTGACAGTTAGAGGAGAGAAGAGTTAGATAGTCAGCAAACATTCACAATCAGTGGGACATCCACTGACTCACATAGAAAAGAGCTACAAAGACAACAAAGTGCAGAAGTATCTTCCTTCAAACCACCAGTGAAGGATGCCTGGGATATTGAGAAGAAATTTATAAATATAAATGCCAGAAATGATCCATTAAGACTTCAAGTCTACAATAAATATTTGAATATGGCTCCCAAAAATCAACAAATATTGATGTCAGCTTATGACATCCAGCAGGGTAAAATGGTGATGAGTCATTTCAAACCTAAAGTGTAGCAGCCTCAAATAGCTGCAGATTATGTTAGAACCAATTTTTAAGTCATGGTAAAGGATATTAATCCTTTGGATCATATTGAACTGCACAAACAAACTGGTGAAATGATTTACTCAACTTTGACTGATAAATCAATGATGGCCCAAAGATTACAAAATTCTTTGGATAATACTACTGCTCAATTGCATCTTGAAAAAGCCTCTTCCCAGGCTGAGGACAACAGAATAAAGACTTTGGAAGAAATAATTATTGGATTGGGCCATAATCCCAAAGATGTTAAGGCTACAGAAGCCTTGATTAAGAAGAAAGATGATGATATTGCAGCCTTAAGGAAACAGCTAAAGTTGCCATCTTCAAGGCATCCAAAAATTGCGGAAATCATAAAGCAAAAATCTGAAGAAGAATTGATGGATTTGCTCTTGAAACTTAATGAGCAACTAAATGAGACTAAAAAAGAACTTGAGAAGGCATTAAAGGATAAGCAGCCAAACATTCCAACATCTACAACAGAAGTGATTACAGGTACAACAACAGATCAGTCAGCAGGACTATCACAGGGAAACACTACCAATTTAAGCACTGAAGAATTAATAAAATCAATGGAGGAATTGAAACTCCAAGTGACAGAGCTCCAGAAAACAAAGGTACAATTTACCACCTTAGAACAAAAATATGATCTCTCAAAGATGAATGTTGCAGAAAAAACAAGAGAGATCAACATATTAGAAAAATTGGTCAAAGCATTGGAAAAGGATCTCACATTGGAGAAACCTTTGAAAGAAATCAAAGAAATTCTTTGGGCCAACATCATTCAGTCAATAAATGATGTCTGTCCATCAATTCAAATAATGTATGAGCAGAATGATTTAGTTAAATTGGCTCTGGAAGAAGTTCAAAAGGCAAGAGAAGAATTATGAAATATGCCTGAAGAAGCCAATGAGCTTATACAATTTTTAAATACCAAGAACAGATATCAACTTGAAGAGCTAGGCATCCAAGACAGAATAGGAACAATTTTGGAGGTAAAAAGAGTTTTTACTAAAAGAACTCTGATGCAGAACCTAGAAAGAAGATGCTATGATATGCAGGAAGAGATCAATGCCTTTACAAAGAAATTGGATATTTTGCAGAGTAAAGGATTTCCAAGTCTTTTAGTTTCAGATGATAAACTAATGAGCCTTGAAAGTTATGTTGAGAAATTGAATAAGTATGCTGACAACCAGGCCAGTTCATCGACCAGTTCATCAGTAGCAAAAGCATTGCCTACAGGAAAAATTCTTTATGACAGTCTAGAAAATTTGTTTTATCTCGAACATGAGGTAAAGCACTTATTCCCAATTCAGCCTACTTTCTTCAGATATATAGAGACTGATGAGACTCTGAGGAAACTTCAAAGAACCAGAATACCGGAAGCACAATGGTGGGAAGAGATGTTAGAATTTTTGTAAAAATTATCCTTGCATGAATTTTTATTATTTACTACAGTAAGTCATGATAAAAAGGATAAACAGAGATCAAACAGGTCGAAGTGTATCATTATAGGTAAAGTGTATCAGTAAAACAGAGCAGCCAACACAGAATTACTAGAGAGGACACCAACAAGCCAAATCATAGGGCCTGCCTCCAGCACATTCATAAAAAAAGGAAACAGCACAACATCGGTTATCTTTTCTCTTATCCACGAGACCATCTATCTCTATTTTCTTGTAACATATTCATGAGTCATCCTAAATTATATCTCACCTTGTTAGGAGATATTTTTTATAATTTTTTGTATAAATACTCCCTCAATTGGAGTATTGAAGGGGTGGAATTCATAGATTTTGCTGTAATATTGATTACTTTGGAATAAAGTGTTGTTGGACAATTTTTGCATGGCTAGCTGGATAAGGAATTGATGCAAAGGACTTTTCACAGGATTCTTGAATCAGACAATGGATCAATAATTCATCTATCTCTTATGTTTTAAAGTTTTATATTTGTTTATTATACCATTTATGTTTCATATCTGAATGATAAATGAAAAGGAATAATTCAGAAAGTGCTTAAGTGCAATATGTTTTCAATCATTTTTATTCTTAATGTTTTCTTCTGAACTAGTATAAATAGTGAATTCGTAATTGCTCCTATTTTCTAGTTTAATCATTTTGATTATTTGGTAAAGAATACTTAATTTCTCTTTATTAATAATCATTCAAGTTCCCTCTTTCGAATATGTTGAAGGATTATTAATTTCCCTTCATCCATTTTGAGTCCATTTCGTTCATATTAGATATTGAATTGTTCCCTATTTGATTACCTCGCCCTGTGAAACCATCTCTTGTTAATAAACTTAATCCAATTAAGCCATATTTCTTTGACTCCATTAGCCCAATAGCCTAAACTATTCAGTCTTACCCTTCTGCTATAGAATTTCATCACCCAAACACAATCAAAATCCTTGTACTTTCATAACTAGCCTAATATATTTCAAAACAAATCTAAAACTTAAAGAGAGAGCCCTCTCTGGGTACAGATTGGCTAGATTCTGTACCTAAAAGTTGGTTTGTGGTTACCTCGGACCCCTTTCCTCTTCCCTACAACTTCAAGGAAAATCTGAGTGATAACATAGTGGCGACTCCACTGGGGACCTGAATAATTCATTTGTTATTATTGTTTACTTTATAAACTACAGACGGAGCCTGAAGTTAGCCAGGTAGCCTTTGAAATTGTTCTTTCTTTGCAATTGCATAAGTAAATAAATGCTGCTTCAATCTATCTCCGGTCTAGTTTATGAACTGAACATTCGGTTTCAGATACTTGATCGGTTCCTCTAGTCAAATAAATATTTAAGAAAATCTAAATCCAATATCTAAAACTTCTTAAAGAAATTGTTGAAGTTGAATTGTTGATTCCATTTAAAAAAAAAAAAAAAATCACCTAGAAATCTGGCTTCAGAAAGGACTCATTACACCAAGGCTAATCCTGATCCAAATCCACCACCTATGTTTGAAAATCCAAATATGATCCCCAGAATTATTAGGAGACAAGAGAGCCAAGAAATTTCTGCTAGTTCTCGGCCTCTCTATAGATCAATATCCTGTCCTGTGAAGTGGATTTACCTTGAGGACGAACCTTTTGATGAGCAATTTGAAACCTCTTTATTTGTAAATTTTTTTGAATCTGATTTGTCCCATTTGGTTCAAGACCCAGTATTTATTGAAGATTTACAATTTGAATTTGTTACTTCACATCTTGATAAACATTTGCGAGATTCCATACAATCTGAGCTTACCTTCGAAGGAACATCAAATCTTTCTGTGATCACTTCAGGCTCTCCAAGTTCATCAATATTTCCTCAAACTACTCCTTCTACTCCTCCATCCACCACTCCCAGACCAACCTCAACTGTTATTTCATCTCTACCTCATGCAATGGAAAACATATATGCTCCCTTAGTGTTACCAGCCAATCTAGCGGCTATGCCCCAAGACTACCAAAGTAAAATCACTCCTTTCGATGGTTCTGGAACCTACACTGCACAACAACATACTAAAAATATGACCGATTATTTTGAAATTTATGAAATAGATGCTGATGATGTAAGAATGAGAATATTTGTTCAAAGTCTTACTGGAGAAGTTAGAACCTGGTTTAGAGCCCTTCCTGCAAACAGTGTCACTGAACTACAAGCTCTTTATAGAACATTTTTAAACAGATGGGAAAAGAAGAAAGATCCTCTTCAAATCTTATCAGACTATGGAAATCTAAAGAGAGGAACACAAGAAACTGTGCAAGATTACTGCACCAGGTTCAATGATGTTTACAATGCTATTCCCGAAAACCTTAGACCTCCTCCGGATTCATCATTATTCAAATTCCTTGATGGATTTGATTCTGAGATGGTGTATCAGCTTAAGGAAAGATCTCCTCAAACTTTAGAAGATATGCAAAGTATAGCTGTTAGTGTTGAAGCCAACCTGATAGCTAGACAAGCTAAAGCCAGAACTAAAAGGAGAATACCCTTGAACAAAGAAACCTCAACTTTTGAAAAGAAATTAGATGCTATTATTAAAGGGATGGAAAGGCTAGGAGATAGAGTAGAAACAATTGAAAGGAAATCTCCTTGGGATGGTCAACCGAGAAATACTGGGAGAAATCCAAATTTCAGAAAGAACCAAAACGAAAATACTGGAAAAAATGGTCTCTACCAAAACATTAGGCCCCTATTCCAGGAAAATTATGTTGAAGCCTCAAATTCTGATGAACCAACAGAAGATTCTCAAATAAACAACTTGACTGGACGCAAGAACGAACCGGAAATTTTCTTGACCCAAGATGATCAAGAAGCTCACATTCTTAAACAATTCCAAACTCATTCAGAAGAATCATTTGACTTCAAGGAGGGATATGATACATCCATTTATGAAGTCCATAAGCAATATAATCTGAGGAGCAGAAGAATTGATGCCCTGGAAACAAGTAAACAGAAAGCTACAAAACAACCCCTCAAAGGTAAAACCAATACTTCCCCTGTACATATTCTTTCTAGATCAGATCCTAATCCTGCTAACCCAATAATTGAAGATGTATCCGATATTCAACTGAATAACAGACAACTTTCCAATACTCTTCCTTCTAAAGGAAATGTAGAAGAACCTCCGGAAGTTAATTCGGAAACAAATTTAGCCCACAAACCCACTCCTGAGAAGGAGAAAAATACCAAAAACACAGAAGATAAAGAGAATCCAACTTTCCAAAATACAAGAAATCAGACTGAAAAACCTTTTAATCTAGAGGCTGAAGTAGGAAAATTAAAAATAGTTGTTCCATTGTCTGAATTAGCTAAACATGATGTCTACCGAAGTCAAATCAATAGATCACTCAAAATCACTGGAAGTGATGATTCAATAAACCTTTTTTATGACCAACCCAAATTACTCTTTGGCCCTGAAGTAAATGGAAAACCAGGTAATGGAGGAACTCCTCCATTCTATATAAGTTTGAACATACATGATAAAATACTTCATAATGCCATGCTTGATTTTGGGGCATCTCACAATCTAATGCCCAAGTATGTAATGGAGAAATTAAACCTAGATATCACCAGACCATACAAAGATCTCTTTTCTTTTGATTCAAATCAGGTGAGATGTTTAGGATTAATCAAAGACTTGTGTGTTTCACTGGTTCAATACCCTACAAAAACAATTTTGATGGATATAGTAGTAGCAGATATTCCTCCAAAATATGGTATGCTATTGCCTAGATCTTGGGGTGCAAAGCTTCAAGGATCCCTTCAATTGGACATGTCATATGCTACCATTTCAGTGTTTGGTCACCCAAATAAGCTATACAGAGAAACTTTAATGAAATATGTAGTCATTAGTCAGAAGAAACCTGAAAATTTCCCCATCTACTTAGTACACTCTGATATGGATTCATTTATTCTTTATAATGCTGAAATTGATCCTCCCACTGAATTAGAAGTTCCAACAACAAAACCAAAATAAATTACAAATGAAAAATATAGTGTTAAAATCCAAGAAATCTCTGAGAATAATGAAACATCAGATACCCAAGAGAAACCAGAAGAAAGTAAAAAACCAGATCTCATTGTTAAAAAAGTTCCTGAAAATCCTGACACCAATTATGAACATGAAATTATTTGGAATTTAGAATTTGATGGTTTAGTTAACAAGTTAGGAGCAGGAGCTGGAATTTGGATACATAATCTTGAAAATGATCATGCTAAAGGCCATGCATACAGATTAAACTTTAAGTGCACCAATAATATGGCAGAATATGAAGCTCTTTTGCTATGTCTTAAACTTGTCAAAAGATTAGGCGAAATTAGAGTATCTGTCATAGGAGATTCTGATTTAATCATTCAACAGATTAAAGGAAACTTTCTAACAAATGATCCCATACTGAGAGAATATAGAGGAACCGTTGTAGATATTCTCAATACTTTTCTACAAACTCAGCTTGCTAAAATCCCAAGAAAACAAAACTTGCACGCTCATAGTCTTGCAATGTTTGCCAGCACTTGTAAATTACCATTCGAACCTAATCATCAGTTCACAACTGAGATTAGACACAGACCAGCCATACCTGACAATTTTAAGAACTGGCAAGTGTTTGCAAATGATGATCAGATTAACAATTCCCTGACTCTAGAAAATGATTTTTCTAACAGTAACATAGATGAAGATACAGTCATTGCATCTGATCAAATAAATGAACAAGAAATATACATTTCAGAAGAAATTGCAATTCAAATTCTTCATCCAACAAAGTTCACCAAAAAAGAAATGCAAGACCTTAAACAAATGGAGATTGATGATATTATAGAAGGAGAATCTGAGATCATTAATTTAAAAGACAATCATTTGCCTAAAGGATTAACTCCTCTGGAAGATATTTTTAATTCTAATGATATTCCAAAGAAACCAAAAATGGAACCATTGAAAGCAGATATTGAAGAATATAATTTGGGAACTGAAGAGAATCCTAAAATGACAAAGTTATCTAAATCTTTGTCTCCTGATAAAAAACTAAAATATGTTGAACTAGTGAGAGAATTCCAGGATGTCTTGGCCTGGAGTTATGAAGACTTGAAATCATATGATACCTCTATAATTCAGCATACAATAGCTCTGAAAGAAAATCAGAAAATGTTCAAACAGAAACTCAGAAGAATTAACCCTGTACTGCTGCCCTTAATCGAAAAATAAATCAAACGAATGTATGAAGTAGGGATAATTGCTCCTATTAGGTTTTCAGAGTGGGTGTCTAATTTAGTACCTACTAGGAAGAAAATTGGAGAAATCAGGTTATGTGTTGATTTAAGAAATGTAAATAATGTTTCTTTGAAGGATAATTACCCTTTACCTAAAATGGATCACATTTTACAAAGGGTAGTAGGTGCTTCTAGGATTTCTCTTCTATATGGGTTCTCAGGATACAACCAGATTCTGGTTCATCCTGATGACCAGGAAAAAAAAACTTTTACAACACCATGGGGCACATTCAAGTACGTTAAAATGCCATTTGGACTTAAAAATGCAGGAGCAACCTTCCAAAGAGCAATTGAAATCGCATTTTCAAAAGAAATTCATGACTTTCTTGTTATATATTTGGATCATTTAACTGTTTTTTCTAAATCAGATCAGCAGCATTTGGACCATCTCAGACAAGTATTCATAAAATGTAGAAAGTATGGTATCTCTTTGAATCCAAAGAAGTCATTGTTTGGTCTTGAAGAAGGTAAACTCTTGGGCCATATCATCTCCAAAGATGGTATTAGAATTGATCCTGCTAGAATAGAAGCTATATTGCAGATACCTCACCCTAGAAATGTCAAAGAACTTCAAGCTTTCCTAGGAAAAATCAATTTTTTGAGAAGATTCATATCTAGCTTAGCTGAACTAATTAGATTGATTAATAACATGTTAAGAAAGGATTAAAGTATTAAATGGACAATAGAAGCCAAACAAGAATTTGAAGAAATTAAAATGGCTTTGACCAGAACCTCGGTCCTTACAAGTCCACAATTTGATAGAGACTTCATAATATTTTCATTTTCATTAGAACACACTGTAGCAACTGTTTTATTACAAAAGGATGATCAAGGATGTGAAAAACCTATAGAATTTTTTAGTAAAGCACTAAGGGATGCATCATTAAAATACAACATCATGGAAAAACAAGCTTTTGCACTTGTAAAAGCCATTAAAGATTTTAGAATATATATATTGTATTCCCATGTGATAGCCTATGTACAAAATGCTGTTGTCAAAGACATCTTAACTCAAGATGGAATTGAGGGAAAAAGAGGTAAATGGATTGCTACCATATTAGAGTATGATATTGAAATAAAACATACAAAGCTTATAAAGGGACATGGATTGGCTCAACCCATGACATAAACAAATTTTCAAGCCCTGGATATTAATGAATTGGATGACGAACAAGAGATGGCGACTCCACAAATCAGCCCGGGCTTCTTAGATTCACCTTGGTATGCTGATATAATTTATGTACTATTAAACTTGCAAGCTCCTCCAGGGTTTTCCAGAACAAAGAAAAGGTTTTTAAAGATGACATCTTCAAAGTTTTGTATTTTAGATAATGTTCTCTTTTGGAAAAATTATGAAGGTATTCTATTGAATTGTTTGTTAAAAGATGAAGCTGACAAGGCTCTTGATGAATTTTATGCAGGAGACTGTGGTGGACACCTTTATTGGAAATCAACTGCAGACAAGATCCTAAGGGTTGGATTTTATTGGCCAACCTTGTTCTCTGATGTAAATAAATTTGTCACTGCTTGCCATAAATGTCAAATTTTTGAAGGCAAGAGAAAACTATTACCTTTACCCCTGAAACCAATTTCCATTGAAAAACCTTTCCAACAATGGGGCCTGTATTTCATTGGAGAAATCCATCCTCCTTCTTCTGGCCAACACAAATGGATCCTCACTGCCACAGACTATTTTACCAAATGGATAGAAGCAATTCCTTCCAGACATGCCAATGACACTGTGATCATAGGATTCCTAGAAACTAATATATTATCAAGATTTGGTTGTCTTGATAAAATCATAACTGATAATGCTGCTGCCTTCAAATATAAGAAGATGATAAGTTTATGTAACAAATATCATATCACCTTAAGCCATTCCACAGCCTATTACCCTCAAGGTAATGGACTAGCTGAATGTTCCAACAAGAGTCTCATCAATATTATTAAGAAATTATTGGAGGAAAAAAAGAAAAATTGGCAGAAGAAACTTACAAATGCACTGTGGGCAGACAGACTCACCACCAAAAAATATATTAGGACCAGTCCTTATGAGTTAGTCTATGGCATTGAGGCTGTATTTCCTTCATATTTAGAAGTTCTTGTAATGAAATTTCTTCAATAAGCTCAGGTTGAACCTAATGATATTCAAAGGAGAATAAATCAGACTATCAATTTGCAACAGACCAGAGAGGAAGTATATCAGAGATCCCAAGTATTGCAGGAGAAACTAAAGAAGATATTTGATAAAATGACCAAAGCAGAAGATTTCCAACTTGGAAACAAAGTTTTAAGATGGGATTCTAGAAGAGAGGATAAGGGAAAACATGGTAAGTTTGACTTCCTGTGGAAAGGACCTTATATTATTCATGCTTTACAAGGAAAAAATACATATTTTCTGAAAAAATTGGATGGTACAGAAACTGAAGATGGGAATTTAATGGTCAAATGTTGAAACATTACTTTGATCCTATTTATTAGGATATCCTGATTTTTAACATGTACATACTATATCCTTTGTAATGTCACAACTTTGAGTGGATAGTAACTTGCTGGAGTTGAAGCCCGAAGAGAAGGCCCTAAGCTTCAAAAGTATTATTGTCATACATACAATAAAGCAACAAGCAGAAGAAGATTCCATAGTTCAGTCAAAATTATTCTGAGGACAACTGACCTGCTGTTCTTGATTTTTCGCCAGGAAAAGCCATCCCCAAGTGGAGCCAGTGTTATGCTCCTATACCAATAGGTGTCATATATCATGATTGACTTGATGGGCTATGTAATATTTTCATACCTTTCCTTGTTGCAAAGGTTTTCCATATTGTCAAAAAAATAAAAAATTTTAAAAAATGTGAAGAGGGTATACCCTAAAAGAAAAATCAAAGGGTGAAAAAAATAAAAATGGCCAAAAAAGTAAAAGAAAATGAACCCCACCAAAAGAAAGGCCAAGGAAAGTGCGCAAGTCTAAATGCCACTACTTTTTGCTCTGCTGTAAATAAACAAATTGTGTGCAACTTGTATCTTATGCCGCAATTGATGAACAGTCAAACAGTTTAAGCTTGGCTAGTTCATCTTTCAATTTTATGTTTTAGAGATAGAGAATAAAATATGACCAAACTATTTAATCTTGGCAGATAAGTAGATAGATAGAGTAAATAAAAGGAGCTCAATAGTTTAATCTGAGCGCTTGGATGTAATAAGGTTAGATTTAGATAGATTTCTACATATAAAGCAAAAGAAAGTGTGATAAGGGTTTGCTAGTCTAAGTGCACCCTAATAAAGAAGAAAAAATGGTAGGTTAAAGTAGGTAGGGTAGGTATATGTTGTTGCAGAATTACATGTGATGGATAATGACTCTAAATGTGTTAACATTTACTTTCATCACAAGTGCAAGGTAGACATTACACTAGAATAAATTCAAGAAAAACAAAGACAAATTATTAACTTCCCTTTTCATTTTTCCCTAAAAATTTCACTAATTTCCCCTAAGTACTAAGGCATTTGAAAATTAGAGGGGCTCAAGGCATTTCCTTGACTTTTGGAGAGACCGGACCCTCGGCCCAATAATTGAAAAATCCTAAGTACTTAAAACCATTCATAATGTCATTCATTTACTTCCAAAAAATCTTTTCCTAAGTAAAATCCTATTTTACTTAGGAAAATTGTGCAATATTTCATAAAAATCTTTTTCATTCAAGCATAAGTTAAATACATACTTCTAATGTTTTTATACTTAACGCTTTCCATTCATTTTCATATTAACTTTAACTTTATTATTTAATTCCCTATATGAATCAACCCTTTCCCGTATTAACTTAACTATATAAAACTCCCAAATTATTACATATCCCGCCCCTTTGGTTGAAAAATAACAATACAAATATGTTAATTGTGATTAATTAGTTGAATATCCAACTAATTATGATTCCCGCCTCCCCGCCGTATTTAAAAGGGTTAATTAACCCTCATGGTTAATTAATAACCTATCCCACCAATCAAATTTCCCTCGATATGATTAAATTATATTTAATTGTATTGGGCCTGCTCCTTTATTTCCTCGTCATCTCACCTCCCTGACAATCGTTCGATCAACTAGTCCACGATCAACGACTGTCATCCATATCGCTGTGCCTCCACGTCCGAACAATAACGCGCGATGGCCAAGAAGATTTCCAAATAGTGCCTCGCCAGGTGTTGTGAGCTATATGGAATCGCTGGCCCTCTGCTGAAAATCGCTTGTCCCCAAAAGCGGTGCGATGTATACCGCTTACCGCCCTTCTGCCTATGACAAAAAAACCTTTCATTCTTACGTCATCTGCCATAAATATAAACCCCGCCAAAATTTTATTTTGCAAATAAAACAAACCAACGCGCGTCATTTTCATTATCTTGTATAGTGACCAGTGTCCCATGCAAAAGCTTCAAAACCAACTGTCGAAGACTGTCAACCGCCACCATGCTAAGAAACTTGAAGACGAACAATCCAGAAACCATTAGCAGTTGCCAACACCTGTTTTCATCACTGTCCACTTCCCAGAAAAAAGGTATTTATCCAAATTCCTGCCGAACCTTGCAAAATCTCGGTTTTTGATTTAATTCCACAGGAAAAGACTAAAACACAGTTCAATTTGGTCTTTATTCCACTCCTAAATTCCTAGACCTGTAATTTTTCCTGTTTTTCCATTAAAACCCGAATTCCTCTCTGAATCCACAAGAACCATAAATGGAAATTCTTGTGGCTTTGAATGTTGCACCTCTGAATGCCCCTCATAAAGATTTAGACTATCTGCCTCTAACAGACAGGGATTTCCAGATTAAAGACCTCATCCTTAGTGAAAATCCTCTCAGAATTTTTTGCCAATGAAGAGATAGTTACCTGAATGGCTCTGACATTTTGGGACTGTGGGAATCTAATATTCCGATGTATCTTTTACCCTCAGTTCATATTTTTCCCGAAACAATTTATCACTCCCATGCCAATTATGATCCCAATCAACGAGCAGATCATGTTCCTGAGTCAAACTATCCTTTTCCTAATAACTGCTCAATCTATCAACGAAATGTTATAGTTTCATCCGGGTCAAACCCTGACTCCCCTTTCCATGGGAGATTTACTTGAAAAATTTACCAATTTATCCCAAGAAGAGTTGAATCGGCTCTGTCAGACTTTTATTCTTCAAGAACATCAACCCAAAGGCCCTCCTCCTTATGGATATACTTTTTTCACAGATATGGGCAGACTCATTTTGAATATGATATCTTTTGTAATGGGTTTCAACACTAGTGAATACGTTAATAAGTTAACCCTAGTGTTGTTGTCAATTTTTACCCCTGGACAGCCCCCTGCTGTCAAATATGATTTTTCTTCCTACATTACTGATAAAATTCATGACCAGTTCATGAGATTGGAAGATGAAAAAGTTTTTAAGTATTCCACTGTTATATACCATCTCATGCTCTATTATCAATCAGAGAGTTTCCCCTTCCATGTCATGAAACTTGATACCAAAGGAAATCCAAGGTCTATAATTTTTTGTTCTGCAATCTTCCATAATTCATTTGAGTCTCCTTATTCTTACAATGAGTTTATTGACCTATTTTTTCACCCTGAAACTACCTTATTAACAGGAGTTTCCCCTCCTAGGGTCAATAATGATATGAAGAAAATTCTCCAACTTCCCAAGCAATACAGGATAGGTGATTGGTACCTATACCGGAATCATACAGAAATTAGAATATATGGGTGTGAGATATGTCCTTTCAAGTTACCAAATTATGTCCCAATGAGGCTCTTTGCCTTAGAGTATTTCAGACAAATGATAAATTCAGACATAGTCCATTTTTGCAATGCAAATAAAAAAGCTCAGCTCAGAATTAAGAGTCAATTAGGTCCTTTTGTCTGTAATTCTAGAGATGTCGGAAAAGAAGCTGAAAGAATCCTAGAAGATTATCTCAAATTGCAAAAAATTTTCCACTGGGTACCTTATGACCCAAACAATTTTATTTGTGATAGGAGGATGAAAAACAAATTGTCACCATACCTTCACCATAGAATTCCAGAAATTGAACAATTTGCAAATATGGATGAATGGATGGAAGGGACCTTAATAGAACAAGATAGCGAACAGGCCAGTGTTGAAAATGTTATGAAATATCTTGAGAAAATACTTGACCTGGACTCTTTTGGGCAAGTGCAAAGACCAGGAATTGGTCCTTCTTCTACTGGAACCTCTCAGAAAAATTTGTAGGAAATCAGTGCACTAGCCACAGTAGCATCCAAAGGGAAGGAAAAGGAGACTGATATTCAAGTTACAAATAAATTCACAATGGCAGAGTAGCCTAAAAATTCTAAGGAACAGGCCCAAATACAGACTTCCCCCACTCAGATTAATGTGGCAGAAATTTCAATTTTGTAAACTCCTCTCAATGAATAAAAAGGTAAGAAGAGAGATGTAGAAACAGCTACCCCTATCAGTGGATCTTCAGAACAACCTGGTGTCAAAAGAAAAAGATTAAATCCTCTTTCAGAAGTAGAATTTGTTGAAGAAAATCCTGATATTCAGAGGAGAGAAGATTTAGATAGTCAGCAAACATTCACAATCGGTGGGACATCCACTGACTCACAGAGAAAAGAGCTATAAAGACAGCAAAGTGCAGAAGTATCTTCCTTGAAACCACCAGTGAAGGATGCCTGGGATATTAAGAAGACATTTATAAATATAAAGGCCAGAAATGATCCATTAAGACTTCAAGTCTACAATCAATATTTGAAGATGGCTCCCAAAAATCAACAAAGATTGATGTCATCTTATGACATCCAGCAGGGTAAAATGGTGATGAGTCATTTCAAACCTAAAGTGCAGCAGCCTCAAACAGCTGCAGATTATGTCAGAACCAATTTTGAAGTCATGGTAAAGGATATTCATCCTTTGGATTATATTGAACTGCACAAAAAAACTGGTGAAATGATTTACTCAACTTTGACTAATAAATCAATGATGGCCCAAAGATTACATAATTCTTTGGATAATACTACTACTCAATTGCATCTTGAAAAAGCCTCTTCCCAGGCTAAGGACAAAAGAATAAAGACTTTGGAAGAAATAATTATTGGATTGGGTCATAATCCCAAAGATTTTAAGGCTACAGAAGCCTTGATTAAGAAGAAAGATGATGATATTGCAGCCTTAAGGAAACAACTAAAGTTGCCATCTTCAAGGCATCCACAAACTGCGGAAATCATAAAGCAAAACTCTAAATAAGAATTGATGGATTTTCTCTTGAAACTTAATGAGAAACTAAATGAGACTAAAAAATAACTTGAAAAGGCATTAAAGGATAAGCATCCAAACATTACAGCATCTACAACATAAGTGATTACAGGTACAACAACAGATCAGTCAACAGGACTATCACAGGGCAACACTTCCAATTTAAGCACTAAAGAATTAATAAAATCAATGGAGGAATTGAAACTCCAAGTGACAGAGCTCCAGAAAAAAAGGTACAATTTACCACCTTAGAAAAAAAATATGATCTCTCAAAGATGAATGTTGCAGAAAAAACAAGAGAGATCAACATATTAGAAAAATTGGTCAAAGCATTGGAAAATGATCTCACATTGGAGAAACCTTTGAAAGAAATCAAAGAAATTATTTGGGCCAACATCATTCAGTCAATAAATGATGTCTGTCCATCAATTCAAATAATGTATGAGCATAATGATTTAGTTAAATTGGCTCTGGAAGAAGTTCAAAAGGCAAGAGAAGAATTAGGAAATATTCCTGAAGAAGCCAATGAGCTTATACAATTTTTAAATACCAAGAACACATATCAACTTGAAGAGCTAGGCAACCAAGACAGAACAGGAACAATTTTGGAGGTAAAAAGAGTTTTTACTAAAAGAACTCTGATGCAGAACCTAGAAATAAGATGCTATGATATGCAGGAAGAGATCAATGCCTTTACAAAGAAATTGGATATTTTGCAGAGTAAAGGATTGCCAAGTCTTTTAGTTTCAGATGATAAACTAATGAGCCTTGAAAGCTATGTTGAGAAATTGAATAAGTATGCTGACAAACAAGCCAGTTCATCGACCAGCTCATTAGTAGCAAAAGCATTGCCTACAGGCAAAATTATTCATGACAGTCTGGAAAATTTGTTTTATCTCGAACATGAGGTAAAGCACTTATTCCTAATTCAGCCTACTTTCTTCAGATATATAGAGACTGATGAGACTCTGAGGAAACTTCAAAGAACCATCATACCGGAAGCACAATGGTGGGAAGAGATGTTAGAATTTTTGTAAAAATTATCCTTGCATGAATTTTTATTATTTACTACAGTAAGTCATGATAAAAAGGATAAACAGAGATCAAACAGGTCAAAGTGTATCAGTATAGGTAAAGAGTATCAGTAAAACAGAGCAGCCAGCACAAAATTACTAGAGAGGACAACAGCAAGCCAAATCATAGGGCCTGCCTCCAGCACATTCATAAAAAAAGGAAAAAACACAACATCGGTTATCTTTTCTCTTATCCACGAGACCATCTGTCTCTATTTTCTTGTAACATATTCATGAGTCATCCTAAATTATATGTCACCTTGTTAGGAGATATTTTTTATAATTTTTTGTATAAATACTCCCTCAATTGGAGTATTGAGGGGGTGGAATTCATATATTTTGTTGTAATATTGATTACTTTGGAATAAAGTGATGTTGGACAATTTTTGCATGGCTAGCTGGATAAGGAATTGATGCAAAGGAATTTTCACGGGATTCTTGAATTAGACAACAGATCAATAAGTCATCTATCTCTTATAATTTAAAGTTTTATATTTGTTTATTATACCATTTATGTTTCATATCTGAATGATAAACGAAAAGGAATAATTTAGAAAGTGCTTAAGTGCAATCTGTTTTCAATCGTTTTTATTCTTAATGTTTTCTTCTGAACTAGTATAAACAGTGAATTCTTAATTGCTCATGTTTTCTAGTTTAATAATTTTGATTATTTGGTAAAGAATACTTAATTTCTCTTTATTAATAATAATTCAAGTTCCCTCTTTCGAACATGTTGAAGGATTCTTAATTTCCCTTCACCCATTTTGAGTCCATTTCATTCATATTAGATATTAAATTGTTCCCTATTTGATTACCTCGGCCTATGAAACCATCTCTTGTTAAGAAACTTAATCCAGTTAAGCCACCTTTCTTTGAATCCATTAGCCCAATGGCCTAAACTATTCAGTCTTACCCTTCTACTATAGAATTTCATCACCCAAACACAATCAAAATCCTTGTACTTTCATAACTAGCCTAATATATTTCAAAATAAAGCTAAAACTTAAAGATAGAGCCCTCTCTGGGTACATATTGGCTAGATTCTGTACCTAAAAGTTGGTTTGTGGTTACCTCGGACCCCTTTCCTCTTCCCTACAACTTCAAGGAAAATCTGAGTGATAACAGTACTAAAGAAAATAAAGGGGAAAGAGGTTGTAAAGTAAACAAATCCCAGTTCTAGCACTTTAAACTGTCACATATAAGCTCAAAATGAAGAGAGGAGGATAGAGCTGTTTCATGTGAGGATAATAGCCAAACACACAAAGATAGAAACACTATTTGACAGTGGGTCTCAAGTAAACCTCATCTTAGAAGACTTAGTCAAGAAGCTAAAACTTGAGACCATTCCTCATCCAAAGCCATATCCACTTGGATGGATTTGCAAGGATGCTAATTTACAAGTCTTAAGAAAGTGCATGTTGCGCTTCACCATAACAACTCATTATGTTGATTTGGTTGAGCTAGATGTAGTACCGCTTGACATTACAGGTGTTGTGTTGGGTAGTCCGTATTTATATGATAGAAAAGCGATCTTCCATCGCCATGAGAACAAGTATCTTCTGTTCAAGGATGGAAAAGAGTTTATTGTGAGAGCACATTGGAAGAAGCTAGAATCATCTTTAGTCAATGTAGGACAATTGAAAAGGCTTGTCAATGCAAGTCAAAATTTGACTTTGTTGATGGTTAAGCAAAAATATTTTGTACATTCTCCTTTTCATGTTATTATTGATATAAATGATGATATGTTTTAGCCTGAAAGCAAGTCATCTTTTGAAGATGACAAGATGTTGCAAAAAGTGCCTTTGGTGTCAATCGGTGTAAAGAACAAAGTGTTGGTGAAAAATGGTGCAAGAATCCAAAAAGTGGAAAGGAATGCAAGCAAAGAGGACACAAAGTTCAGCATGGGTTAATGTTGGTTTTTGAATGGCAGATTGGTATGGCAAGAAAATTTGGTCGAAAATCGACGCAAGTACATGGCTCATTTGTAAAAAATTCACCATGAGGACACTTGGCAAAGTGAATCTCATTTTCTGTCTCCTTTGAAGTGAGACCATTGTAGAAAAAATATTCTTTCTGCAAATTAATGTTGTTGTTCTGCAAATTTCAAAATTTTGCATCATGACTCAATCAAGGTTAGCATTGGTCGGTCAGCGAATTCAAGGAAGAATTTATATTTTTATGAGAAGCTCAATTTGATGAAGTTAGGAAGATTTCAGTGGTTCAAGGTTGGAAGAGTGGAGAATCAGTCTCCTCATCTTAAATTTCTGTAAATTAGAGAGATTTTGGGGTCCAAAAGCTTCCCATTTGGGAGGTGTGATCAAGTGATCATGTCCAAGTGGAAAAAAAATTCTCAAAACTGGAATTGCTTAGAATTGGTTGAAACTTGAATGACCAGATAGGCCTTATCGCTGCAATTCTGGTGCCATGAACAAAACTCAAATCCGACGTCGTATGTGAAAGTTATGCAGGTTTGAAGTTTTCAGTATCCTTCAAAAATTCAGTTGTCCAGGGTTGACTTTGACTTTGAAAATATTAAAAAAAAAATATTCCAAAGAATATTTCGAGCATATTCCTTGGAATATTCCCCAAAATACTCCATGGAATATTCCATCTAGATGAATGGTTGGAGGACAAGTGGCAAGTGCTGATTGAACAGTGGTTTGACTTTTCATTTTTTTGACCAATTATGGGTTGCCATGTGGCAGGCCAAGAGGCCACCACATGGCCCCTTGGTCGGAGAAATGGTGGCTGTGTAAAATTGTTTGTGGCCCGATAGAATTGAATCAGCGACCTCTCGTGCATAGAGCCCATGACTTACAATTGTGCCACACATATGTTTCTTAAATTATAAAAGATGCAACACATATTTAAAGGTTAATGAAGTTATGGGTGGGGGAAAATGGGGGCCAGCCCCCACATATCACATGACCAGCCAGCCCCCACATATCACATGACCAGCCGTCAAGAACTGAGGGCCTATCATCGACAGGTATTATGACAATGGTTAATGCTAACCGTTAACAAACATGTAACCACGCTTAGAATTTAATGCGAAGGTTTCAAAACCGTTAGGTCCAACATTAAATCGGCGGTTACTGCAGAAAGACATGTGAACGTGCTTGCTCGATGTTAAATGCCAATCCCTAACAGTTAACAGTTTCCTCCAAATTTGGGCAGAGTCCACCATTTTCGGTCCGTCCACCAGTTTAGCACTCCTAACTGGAGTTAGCCCACATTTAGTGGGGTTTTCACTTGACATTGGGCAGAATCTTGTTTTCATCATAACTTCTTCAATATTGGACCAATTTGGATGAAATTTTGGTCAATTTTGGGTATTCTGAGCATTCTGGAGAGTTTGGGATAGGTTGTAGAGCCAAAAGAGGTGTTATTCAGCCATTGTTTCTTTAGGGAAGCTTGGAGAGCCAAGAGGGCCATGAGGGAAATGGAGCTACATTGGGCTACACTTCACTGTTTGACGTGAAATAAAATCCATACTTAGCTTATTTCTATCTTCTGAATTAATTTTCACAGATGTTTCAGCCTTTTTAGGCTTATTTCTCATTGTAAAACCAATTTGAGCAACCTAATAGATCAAGGACATGCCCATTGGGAGCCTTGGACCCGACATATGTAGCCCAGGAGGGGTGAATAGCCTCATCATGTTGTTGTGTTGTTATGGCGAAGTTATTCTACTGTGTATTTCTAATTCAAGATGTTAAAAAATAATTTTAATTAACATTCCCTCACAGATAAACTCAAAAACAACTACCAAAAACACTTTTTTTAATTTGCAAGAAATGATAAACACTTTGCATACTTAATTAAATGGAAATGAATACTTTGAACAACAGATACAAATAGTTTCATTTTCATATCAACTGCAGATCATTTTTCTCAGTCGTAAGATTAGTGTTTGGTCAAGTCATGAAGATGGAGGTGTGTTGCACAACTGTGCTGCGTTTTTGCTGCAAGAAGAAGGTTTGGGGTTTGCAGGTTTGTGTACGGCCTAGAAGTTTTCGCATGGCTTTGAAATGTTGTATGGACCATTCCACGCCATCCCAGTACCATTAGCATGTTAGATGATGGCCGAAGATATTATATGCTTGGCACTACGCTTCACACGGTCACCATATTTTCACCATATATCTTAAACCATGTACCTATTTTCCATGAAATTTTTACAATATATGCATGGGATGAGATGAATAAATTCACTTAATTTCATATCTAAATAGTTCAGGGTTTTCAAGAAATGAGCCACCGTCAGCTACAACCATTCTTGGAATTTCGAGAGATCCACAAGTCATGTTTGACTCAAAATTTGTGTGGAGAAGGGTTCTAATGATATTTAATTTCCATCAAAAAATCAGCTCAATCTGGCTTACCATTTAGGAGATATTAAAAAATTATATCCACTGCGTTTTTACGTTGCACTTTTGGATAGTCAATTTTTTAACCATCAGATTCAACTCCAAAGCTTCCAAAACTGATTTTGAAGATGCTGACAAGTGGCCATTAGTTTCCAAATTTAGGGGATAAACTTCGTCAACCTATAACTACTCCAAACACTTTGAAACATTTTCCAAATCAAATACTCCAACTATTAGCTATTCGAGACTTCATTGCAACCAATTCATTTTAGGTTTATTTTCATGATTATATTTCCAGAAACTAATATTTACATTTAGAAATTCCAACTCCACTAATTTGTATTTAATATTATCATTGTAAATATATAAGGCATATGCAGATGAATGTACATGGGCGGGGTTTTTGGGAAAGTGTGAGAAGAATTATTTTTGGTGCATATTGTAATTATTTTTTGAGTTTTAATGAAATTGGTGGATAAAAAGTACCTGGTTAATATCTTCATAGATTCATGTGTTTCAACTCTCTTATGTGTATGTTTCCTATTTAGTGAAAGTTTTATTTATTCCTATTATGTTTAAATGAAAAATGTGTTTCAGAATTCAACTAATTAATGGTGCTTTGTTGTAGTCATTTAAACATTCCATATGTTTTTTCTGCTATAATCATTTTAAGATTCATTCATTGTTTGATTCCTTGAGATGGTTATATACTTTATTCATTCTTCTCACATCTTCAACTATTAATTGGCATAGGGAAGTGTTTCTATCTTTCCTCTGAACAAATTTTCCCAATTCACCAAGCATCCACCACATCATTGATCTCAATTCTTACTAACTCCATGCCCAATAGGTTTTTCTCTGCCCTGCCACCACACCTATAAACTTTTTTATTTTCTAAAGATCTATCCACTTTTCTTCATTTTAACCGGTCTTTAGTGATTGAGTAGAAAGAGAGAGCCCTCTTTGAAGCTAGAAGGGATATATTCCAACTTCCAAGTGGTTTGTGGTTACCTCTGAGTTTCTATATTCAACCTAGAGAAATTATAGAGTGCTAACATTCTGGCACCATTGCCACGAAGAGAAAGGTGTTTATTTATGGTAGCATCAGATGTGATCTAACCTTGTATCTTTGTATATAGGATAATGCACATGTATTCCATAATACCCAGAAAGGATTTTGGAAAATTCCACTTAGAGATGGTTTAATTAAATCAATTAATCATTTTTTAATGTTTTCCTAAGTCTAGACTTAGGGAAAATGATTGGGTACTAATTAAACTAAGTGTGAATCTTCTAGATAAATTCATGGATCACCTCCAAGTTAATCTTAGCCCTTGATTATGTTTTAATTTTTTATGTTGAAGGGTCAACGAAGGATTATAAGAAGGAGGGTGAGGGGCCTATGGAAAAGACACACAAGACGGAGAAAGAATCTAGAGATCGATTTCTTCAGCCGAAGGAAGAATAAAAGTGATTATCATTTGCAAAGAGGGGAAGGTGAAATATCCAAGAGGGAGAGTTTCTGAATAATAGAGAGTACAAGGAGAGAAGAGAGAAGGGAGCCACAACAACAACAATGTAGAGATAGCCAGACAACAGTTACACTGGGCCAGCGTAGAGTAGCATAGGGAGTTTCGATTTCAGTTAGAGAGGTAGCTGAGGGTTCATCCAGTATCCGGAGGAGATTTATGGAAGGGGAGAAAACTGTAGTCTCACCCAGCAGTAAGAACCAAGGCAATGACAATGAGTAGCAGCAGCAGTGATGCAGTGACAACGTGGGGGACGTAGTCACTACGTAGAAATTACGCAGAGCCACTCATTGTGGGTGCAGGTCAGTGCCAGAACTCCATGGTGAAGTGAGAATTGTATCATTAGCCTATTCTCATCATATTTATTTAGGTGATTGATTGAAAATTATAATCACACATTTGTACTCATAATTTCTGCATAATAAAGAAACCCTCAGATCTGCTGCACCTTTTTTCCCAAGTTGGGTTTTTCTGGGGACAATTGTCCAAAAATAATGGTGTCTATGCGTGAATATGTTGAGGCCTCAAAATTTGCTGCAATAACATGGGAGAAAACCACCCAGTCCAAACCTTAAATCAGCTCCTTTTCCATTTGGTGTGGTGGATCCGACTGGGGATAGTGGGACTAGTTTCCCAATAAGGATGATTTTGGGGTGTGTTTTGATTACACAAAATGCAATTGAAAATGATTCTAATCTATCACATGCATCTATCTAACACTATCTATTCTACTGTATTCATGGGGTGTTTCTTCATTTATGCAATCTAAAGATATATCCTTCAACTATTAGTAATGTATATTATTTAACAGTTGAAAGAGATGAAAATTATGTAAGATGATTCTTCTAACAAAATAGTTTGATTAGAAAAATTGTGAAAAGTATATTGCATTCATATGTGTGATTATATATCTAATAAGAAATCACAGATAAATATTAGTACATAATTACATTTAACATTCATCTATAATGACGTTTCAAATATCTAATGCAATAAAAAGATGACTGCCAATCTAGAAAGCAAGACTTAATACAAGAGAATAGAAGTACCATATGTACGAAGTTCTACTCATGTAAACTGAAAATAGATATATGCTCCTCTTCACTTTAAAGAAATTTAAAGAGTACAATAGTGCAAAATCAGTTAAATAGTTTCAAATGTCCAAAGATAACATATTGTGTTCCATTAATTCATCAAAGCATTCACAAACTTACAAAATTGCATTCTTTGAGAATGTTTTTGACAAATTTATGGACCCTTCTCTAAATTCATGAGAGGGGTTTAAATACTAAACTAACTATGTTTTAAAAATAGATTATTACATAAAAATAGAGGAGGTTTCAAACAACCATTCTCGTAAGACAAACTTTAACTACAATATAGGAAAACAAATTAACGATATGACTATGAATTCTGATCTTTCATTTGGATTTGATCCCGAAGTCGAAAGATATCTAGCATGGGCTTGGGATGAGCTGGCTGTGAAATCCTCAATCTGACATGTCCCTTGAATACTGCATTTGAGAGTGATGGTTGCGATCTTTTTTTCTAATATATTAAATATTGCAAGGTATGGTACTGATGATAAGGTTTGATCAGAAAATTCCAATAATTTTCTTGATCAAAATTATTTAATTATTTAATCGTTTCTTCCTGAATTTCTGTATATTTTTTCCACTATGTTTCCAGCTGCTTGACTTCTGAGAGCACTTCAGACGTGCACTTTTTGATAAGTTATGCTTTCAAAAGCTGTTCACATACATCTTTAGTAATTTCCTTTGTTAACCTTGATGCTTTCGCTGCTGCTTTCTCTGCTTGCTTTATCTATGCTTCCCAATCCTTAAATACGATATCGTTGTGGAATTTACCTACTTGACTAGTTTTTCCAAGAGGGGCCGACACTTATCTCTATTCGAGACTAGACCAGGTGGCCAGTCTGTTGCTAGTCTCAAAGCAAAGTTTTGCAATGGTTAAGAAAACCCTAAGGATAAACGGATAGATCTCAAAACTATTATCCATCCCGAGTTCAAATTTATTGTCTTCACTGTTACTAGACTGTATAGGAGTGCTTCATTACGTGTTGCCAATCTCATGCTGAGGGCATTGATATTGTTAGATTTCTGTCGGCATATTTTTGTTGGTTGAAAAACCAACTCTTTATTATTAAGGACTATCTATCACGGCGACAAAGACATGGCTTTTCTTCTAGGAGAGTAATGGGATGATTCAAGTAAAAATCATTTCAACACTTTCTATGTCCTAATTTTTTTTTGTATTTTAAATTTTAAATCGTCGAACACAAGACGATATATAGTTCGAAACACACTTCTATGCTATGATATATCACTATTACCGGCTATCTGTGTACATGTTATCGAATGTTATTTAATTTACTGTTTTGATCATTGCAAATGTCTATTTATCATACTAGAAGCAAATGCATCTGCTAATGTATTTAAATGTCTTGGAATATGCTGATATTCAATCTAATCAAATTCACGTTCCAAGAGATGAACTCTCAAAAATAACCGTAACATCACTCGATTTCTAATGGCATAAACCCTGTTAAGTTGTAATACAACAAGTTCAAAATCCAACCTAACAATCAAACTCCGAATCCCAAATGATATGGATTCAAATAATAGCTCAATCACTGCACTATACTCTGCAATGTTATTTGTTGTTTGACTGAGGCTTACCCCATGCATGGATATTCACTCGTTAGAGGGTGAATAGATAACCCAAGTTGTAGAAGAAATGTTCCGTGTACTATGACAAGCACCATCAACAAAACCAATGTAGGTTTGAAGAGACGTCGACATCTGCAATATCAAGAGTAAAACTCAGATAAGCAAGAATAGTGACAAAAACACACTCAAAACTAGGCACACTTTTCTAATCTAAGACACACCAGCAGTAAAGAAATCTAATCTAATAAATCTCCACACTAAGTTTAAGCATAATATCTCTTTAGATAAAGCCCATTTATGGGTTTATCTAAAGGGACATCGTCGAAATCTATCAGCTCATAGGCCCCTTTTGCTAGCTTTCGCTTAACAATGAAAGGACCATGCCAAATGGGCACAAATTTTCCAGCTCCTAACTTATCATTGGCTTGATCGTACACTAAGACTAGGTCTCCTTCTGAAAAATTACGAGGGGTAACACTTCTATCATACTGAGCTTTTATTTGTTTGACATGAGCCTCATTTGCTATTGCAGTGTTTCGTCGATTCTCATCTAGCTGATCCAAGTACAAAAAACGTTTCTCTTCTTCAGACGTAGCTGGGAGTAATTCTATGGCTAATTTCAATGATGGAATTTTGCATTCAATAGGCAACACTGCTTCCAAACCATAAGCTAGTTGAAAGGGAGTGAAACCAGTTGATGTTTTTACCGAGGTCCGATATGCCCAAAGTGCTGAAAATAACATGGAATGCCAATTCGACTTATGAATACCAATAATTAGTCTGATCATAGTGACTAAAACTTTATTGATAGGTTCAACTAGACCATTAGCCTGCGGATAATATGGAGTAGAACTATCGTGGCGCAGGCCAAGTTGATCTATCAGTTTAGTCATCATGATATTCCGAAAATGACTTCCATGATCAATAATAATGGCTTGAGGAACACCGAATCTAGCAATTATATGATTGAATATGAAAGTTGCAGTAGTCTTGCCATTTGCCGAAAATGTAGGCATCGCCTCGGCCTACTTAGTAAAATAATCTACCGCTAGGATAATATATGCATGCCCCCCGATCGAGTGAGGGTTACATGTAATAAAGTCAATACCCCACTTTGTGAAAGGACTGACAACAATTATAGGGTGAAGAGGAGCGGATGGTGCACGCATTTTACGATCAAAGACTTGACAATTGTGGCATTTCCGGACTGCATAGATACAATCTTTGAATAACAACGACCATAAGTAACCAGCGCGCAATATCTTTTGGGTTGTGGCATACCCAGACATATGACTGCCACATGCTCTAGAATGGAAATCATTTAAAACCTTTTCAGCTTCTTCATGAGTAATACAGCGTTGGAAAACAGAATCTGCTCCATGACGATAGAGTGTATCACCGATAATATTGTATTGTTGGGATTGGAAACGTATTTTCCATCGCTGAGATCGTGAGATTTCAGGCCAAAAAGATTGGGTTTGGAGATAAAAAATAATATCCCCATACCAAGGATCAAGAGTACTGATAAGAAACAAGGATTCGTCCACAATGGGCTGCTCCGCCACAGTTTCAATATCAGTAGAGGGGAAATCACACATCAGTTCTGCAAAAACCAAAGATTTCTTTGCCTTGGATTTTTCAAATTCCAAGTCAAATTCCTGTAGGATAACTATCCATTTGGAATACTTTCCCCCTAGCAATTGTTTGGTCAAGATGTACATCATAGGGTTACAGTCAGAAATTACTGTGGTTTTGCGTAATAAGATGTAGTTTCGAAATCTTTGGATAACTTGAATAGCTGCCAAGGCCAATTTCTCCACATGTGTGTATTTGATCTCAGTCGGATGCATATTTCAACTAAGATAGTAAATGACATGTTCATTTTTGAATTCATCTTCCTGAACTAAAACCATCCCAATGGTGGAATGAGAGGTAGCGAGGTACAAAAAATAGTCCCGGTTGTAATTGGGAGGATGCAATAACGGTGCATGGGTCAACGCGTGTTTAAGTGCATCAAAAGATCGATTAGCAATCTCATCCCAAAAGAATGGAACATTCTGTTTTAACAACCTGGTAAAACCTTTTGTTAGCTCGGCGTAGTTACGAATGAACCGATGTAAAAAGTTTGCTTTCCCCTGCAAACTTCGGAGTTGGCGCAGAGTCAAAGGAGGAGGTAGATTGGCAATAGCTTCGACCTTCGACGGATCAACGCGAATGTCTTCTTTTGAAACAACAAATCCCAGTAAGTGACCGATTCTACACAGAAAACACATTTGTGTGGATTCAGCCGAATTCGATAATGCCTACATCTCATAAATATAGCTCGTAAATGAGTGATATGGTCGGCCCTACATGATGAATGAGAAGGTAAATCATCGAGATAAGGCTGCACAATGTGCTTAATGTCATGAAACGCGCAAGACATAGCCCTTTGAAAAGTTTCCCCAGCGTTCTTCAATCTAAAGGGTAGTTTGCAATAAGAAAATGTCCCCCATGTACAAATGAAAGTTATTTTTGGCTGATCAACAGGGAGTATGTTTATTTGATTGTAACCAGAAAAACCATCCATAAAGGAAAATATTTCACTGCCAGCACAATCATCAATTATTTGATCGATATAGGGGGTTGGATAATTCTCTTTAGGACAAGCTCGATTAATATCCCTATAATCGATACATACTCTTATCGTTCCTTGTTTTTTGTTAATAGGAACAATATTCGATACCCAATCCGTTAAAGGAATTAGATAAATGAACCCTGCACGAAGCAATTTTTTAACTTCGGATTTGATAGCAGCAACGTTTCTTGGATGTATTTGATGTAAACGTTGATGGACAGGTTTGGCATCCGGGTAAGTCTTGATTTCATGTACAACAATTGATGGATCGATTCCTGGAATTTCTTCATATGACCAGGCAAACACGTCACAGAATTCTTGAAATAGGGCTTTATAAGATTGGAGTTCATCGTCCGTACAACAAGCACCTATATGAATGTTTTCAATTATTCCTGACTTAACTAAAATGTCAATTGGAATTGTTTGAGAGATATTTTCCAAATTTAACTCAGAATCAGGATTGTGCAATGGATTCTATGGTTCCTTGACATATTCAACAATAAAAATAGAAGCAAAATCATTTTCAAAATGATCTAGCTCAGGTAAAAATGAAGATCGATGATGTAGATCTTCCCATGGTAAATCGTCAACAACCAAGAGTTCACAAATCTGCTCATTAGTATGAAAAAGATCGGGAAATGTCGTTGTTGCTGAGCTAGATATAGAAAGTGATTCCTCATGGATCCCATTCATTGGATTAATTTTGGTTGAAGAAGGATCGGAAAGCGACTGTACAGCCTGATATGCAATTTCAAAGGGACTCAAAGGCATCGCGCCATCAAATGAATCCAACTCGGAGTCGGAAGGTATGATCCAAGGATCATCAAATGTAATGGTATTTGATGAAATCATATGAATGTTTGTGATAGAAGGTGATACATTAGGAGGAAGAAAGGAAAAAGTTCCTAGTAAACCATGATCTTTAAGCAAACCTACCCCAACATCCTTGTAAGGGATAACCGTTTTACCGATGTGCTGGATCATTTATGTAGAGGCTGGATCGGATGAGAAATAAGTTAACTAATCTATTGTAACAATCTTTCCTTGATGTGGAAACTTGATAAGCCGAAAGAAGGAAGAAACAACAACAGTCATAGCATAAGACCAACTGTGACCCAGGAGAAGGTTGTAATCTAGAGGGGCATCAACCACCTCCACATCTCGATTTACGGTTTTGCCTTTGACCCTTATAGGTAAATCCTGCAAAATATCGAAAGGATGGAACCCTCAGCCATCAAAAGCCATTAGAATCATCGGAGATTGATTGAGTGTAGGAGAACCAAGTGATTTCCAACACTGGATTGACATAATACACGTTGAAGCTCCCTCATCAATCACAGTCCGAAAGATCGGTCTGTTTTTTACTAATACTAGAATCTGGAAAGCCATTTGGTGAGGTAGGCGAGGTGTACTATTCTCTAAATCGAAGATTATTAGGTTCGAATCCTGAATATCGACAGCTCCTATAGCAGACAAAAGTAATTTACGCTGTGCTGGGCACGATTGCAGCACTTCCAAAGCTGAGATTGCTGAAGGGGAAATAGCTAAGTCCTCAACAATGTTGTAATTCTGAGCAGCTCTCACATGTGGATTGAAATCTGATTTACGAAGAACACCTTTAGCAGGCGGTTTGATTACTAAGTCTAGATTGGGTTTCTCGATCTGTAGTGGACCAAAAATAGGAGGAGGTGTAGTTGATGTGTTTGCACTAGAAGATTCTGTTTCTTTACCATCAACAGGATTCTTACTACCATAATCTTGCGATCGCGTCGTAATCCTGACATGAGACATCATCAGAATAGGTTCTTCTAAGGCATTTGAGGTAGAACCAACCATATTACTATCTTGAGTGGGAAAAGGATCCTTCAAGAGCGCAGGTTGTTGTGAACCTTTAACGAATTTCGAAACCTCTGCTCGATGTGGGCATTATTTAGTAAAATGATCCTCATCGCAAATGTAACAAGGATAGCGAGGCTTGCATTTTTCATCATTAGATTCATTTTTATCAGTTTTATCTTTTAAATTCTTTTTGTTTTTATTCTTCTCTTTATTTTTACAGTCGGATTTAGATTTGGACGTAGATGTCTCTACGACATGAATGTCGGTAGAAATTTCAGGGGAAGACTCTCCTTTCAAGGACTCAGGTAAAGTTATAATAGGAGAAAAATTATTTGAAGATTTCTTCTTGCTTTCAGTATTGACTGTACTAATCATACCATCAACGACATGAGACCCTGAAGGAGCTGCAGTTATTTGACCTTGTTTTGGAAGATCAGGGATTTTTTCATGTAAAGTACCTGACTACGTATAGACGAGGTCAAGGCACTGAGCTTGAGCAATGACTTGCTCCTTATTAACAACTCTAGCCTTAGCTACATCTTCAGTGATTTTGGGTAACAATGATTTGACAAAACATTTCGCCAAAATTTGATCCGGAATATAAACTTTCACCAAACGCCTTCTACGTTTCCATTCATGAATATGATAAAAAATATATGTGGACGTGGATTGCTTTAGTGAAGTCAATAGTTCTGTGCCATTTTCGTATCTGACAGGCAATGGAAAATGAGTCAAGAAGGCAGTTGCTAACTGACTGAAATTATTAAAAGAGCCTCGTGGTAACTCAATGTACCGTTTGGCAACAAGACCAATAAGAGTTCTTTGGAAAAGATGTAAGTGAATTGAATCATCAATTATTGAATTAGACGCACACCATAGGTGATAAGTCATAACGTGATTTGATGGATCCTCTCCTGACTTACCCTCGAATTTCGGCATATCACTGGGCAAATTATGTAGCATTGGCGGCCAGTACAGATAATATAAAATTGGATCATTCGTAAGGCATGTCAAATCAGGTAAATCCAAAGTTGCAATAAATGGTAACTGATGGTTAGGGTTGCAAAAAGCTTGAGTAGCCAAAGCAGTTATGGAAGGAGGATACCCAGGATAACTGGGAATCAGATTTGCATTAGGAATGGTATAACCTCCCGGGTAACCAGGATTATCCAGACCAAACTGGGGTTGTTGAGGCTGTTGATAAGTATAGCCAGGGTATGGTTGATACTGATAAGCTGGGTTTTTTGAAACAGGACCGAATTGAGGCTATCCCTGGTACGGTTGATACGTGAATTGTGGTTGACTTGTGACAATCGTACTTGAACCAGCTTGTCCCGTAGGTATCTGGACCGAAGTCTGAACTATAAGTCCTGATTGGGGTACAGATACTTGAGGGATTTGCACGGATGCAGAGATAGAAGAACTTGGAGCTACAGATACTCCAGAAACAGGTGTTATAGGTTGAACAGATGTGGCAATAGTTGTAGCAGTTTGAGGCGGAGTCTGAGGTGTACTAGGCCCAGACTGCTAAATAGAACTAGGTGCAGGGGTTTGAATAGTAGAATGAACAGGTTGCTGGGTTGGACCAGAAACCAAAGGCTGTCCAAGTTGAGAAGACAAATGCACATTAGGTTGCATAGGCTGTTGAAATTGGGACGGATCCCACACCATGTTTGTTCCGGGGTATTGTCCCGTAGAAGGTTGAATGTAAGGCCATAGCCTTGTTGAACGTAGGGTTTATAAGTAAGTGGTAAATTTCCAGCTCCTTGTATAGATGATTGACCAGAAGGCGGTTGGAAACCTTGAATTGGGTACTGACCTTGAGGTTGATAACCCCAAGGCGCGTACTGAAACCGGGGTTGATAAGGACCTTGAGGAACATATTAAGTTTGGGGTTGACCTTTGGGTATGTACCGTCCTGAAGGTTGATAACCTTGAGGTATGTACTATCCTTGAGGTTGTTCTCCAAAATAATATGATGCCATAGTTTGTCCTGGGAAAAATTTACCTTGAGGTTGCCCCCCGGGTGGTAACTGACTTCCTGAAGGTTGCCCCCCAGGGGGTAATTGACTACCCTGAGGTTTCCCACCAGGCGGTAACTGACTTCCCTGAAATTGTCCTCCAGGCAGTAATTGACTGCCTTGAGGTTGAGGATTCGAAATATTACCAGACATCATAAAGATTTGCT
Source organism: Pinus albicaulis (assembly GCA_034641835.2). Classification (NCBI taxonomy): domain Eukaryota; kingdom Viridiplantae; phylum Streptophyta; class Pinopsida; order Pinales; family Pinaceae; genus Pinus; species Pinus albicaulis. Next base: position 4,468,836 of record CM076575.1, on the reverse strand, counting down.
CTGCGTTCGACGTTTCATTTTTAATTCCATTAAGAACAGATGATAATACTTGTTCAATCGGTTGAGGAGTTGCTCCAGATAAAGTACCAGACAGAGCCTGATATCCCAAAGGAACAGAAGGACCACCGTGTAAAAATTCTTCCGGTGTCTGGGAAAACAAAGATGACTCTCCTGCCATAATGGATGAAGGATAGTAACCTCTGGGCGTAGGATGAAATGGAATTCGAGGTGGAGAAAAAGCAAGACCCGGGTTCTCTAAAAAGTTTTTCAAAGATAGATACCAAGCGTCAGTTCGAATAGGGTTGTAGAAAATGGATTCACGCTCCCTAAGATTTAAATATTGAGGGGATTCGGGAAGAGATAACTCTTCGTCTGGACTAGTAAGCTCTTCAATAGAAATGAGGCTAGATGGAAGATCTTCAGTAACAATATTTCTTACCCTAGGTGAACCAAGATCGCTAGAAGTTGGTGTAATAAATCCTGAGGATGTTTCCAAAACAGAAGGTTCAGTTTCAGGCTCAGAAATTTCAGGTTCGTCAGCTAGTTCACTGGAAGGAGAAATACTACCAGTAACTTCAGAAACTGAAATCAGTTCTTGAATGTGTTATGTTGTAGGTATTTGATGATCAGGATGAACAACTATAGATGAAGTTCCAATTTCTGTTGATCTAATTCTACCGCTACTAGATGATACTAGAGCATGCAACCCTTCAAGTTGACTTGGTGTATATTCAGGGGGCTTCCCCTGAAGTCTCCGGGATTGTCTTGGTAATTCTGCCACGATTAAATATTAACCAATCACACGCAAACAAATAAAATCTCAATAAAAACACCTAAAGTCTCTAAATAAATAAATAACTGAATCACACGCCTAAAAATCTAAGAGTTCAAACCACACACAAACAGTAACTTCCCATAATAAAAACACTGGTTGGTGATGAAATCCAACTTAGTAGAAATTTAATGCAGAAAGGGCGGTTGGAACAGTTACCCCGAAAACCTGCTTAATGAAACAGACTAGCACAAGTTTCTTCACAAAAACATCTCGAGTGAAGAGAACCCCCCAGAGAGTCCAAGTGAGCCTAGTCGACTTCTGCTCCAGGTACAGTGATATCTTTCCTTCACCATCACCTTAGGAAATAATCTTAAGCTTATGGACACTAAGGTTACCAACAGTAACAAATAAAAATGGGGGAACATTCTATGATCTGATTCCATGCACAAGGGTAGAGTAACAAAGCTCAATCCCCTTGAAGGCTCCTCAACATGGTTAATCCTAGGTTTACCGACAAGTGACCCCAGGCTCCTCGACAATGGTTAATCTGAGGTTTACCGTTTGTAATGCGCGCAGAATCTTCTATCTTTCCCAATGATACAAAATTTATTGTCTCAAAGGTTCGGACATGATCTCGTGATTAACTCCCTTAAGAGAAGCTTCCCAGATTGTACCAATTACAATTGGATTTATTTCCTACCGCAATATTTATCTACTTGTTTGTTTTTACTATCTAGGAGTGTTAATTACTCCCTACTCCAAGATACTACCCTAAGCTAGATTGGTGATAAGAGCCCTAGAAATAAAAAGATTACTAGTTCAATTTTAATTAAGCGTTGTTTTTATGGGATGTTCTTTAAGTCAATAGGTATGGAAATGAAACTTTGATGGTGTGAAGACTCGACTTCCAAATACACTAAAAAAATGCACCTAAAAATGATAATCAATTCATTTTCTTTCAATGAAATTCTAGCTAAAGAAAGAGTTCGAGAATGCAATTCTTTTAAGAGACAATTCTTTCTTTAAACATGAAGAATAAATGGAAGAAAATCTTTTTGTTTTTTCAATACGAACTCAAAATGAGACAAATAATCAATGCTCACGATAAATCCCTTTTCCTTTCAAAACTCAAAACTACAAAAACAACTTTTCTTCAAAAGAGATCTACAAATTCTTAAAAGCACTCAAAAATATGAAAACTAATTTTGAGATCTACAAACTTTAAAAAATCTAATTGAATAAAAGCTTTAAATTTTTTTTTGAGAATGTTTTGCTTAGTTGTTTAGTAAACTAAGGATTCATTTGACCAGAATAACAAATAAATCAAAAAACATCCAGATATGTTTTATAAAAATGAAATTCAGAACTTAAAACAAAGTTTGTTCAAATATTTGCAAAGAGAAAACTAGATCTATTTCTCAAAAAGAATGAATTTCACAACTAAGTCAGACTCATGAAAAAGATAAAAGATACCAAAGTGCTCTAATGGAACTTTTAAGCTTCTAATCTTTGGGTCACTACAGAGACAAAGCGAAAACCACTCTAAAATGCAAAACTTCTAGAAAATCATTCAAAACAAAAGTGCTATGAGACTCATTCACAAGAGATTTTTGACAGAAAACATACAAATTTGGGCAGACACTAAGAATCCTAAATCAAATACAAACTAAAACTGAAAGAATAAATCTAATTTCTTCAAGACTTTTAACAGGGTCTGCAACAATGTGTGGTCCTCTGAAAAGTTCAAGAGAAACAAAGAATATTTCAAAGCTTTCCAAATCAAAGTAAATCTAAGTTACCCAAGCTCGTACAAATCAATCAAAAATCAGGAAAAATAATTTTCTCAAATCAAAATAAAGGAAAATCAAAACAAGTTTTTTCCCCAGTGAAGTCGCCAATTTCTTGGCCGAATAAATCGATCTTGCAGACAAGATCGATCTCCCTAGTGTCAGAAGACAATCTAGCAACAAATGAACAACTAAGTTTGTCTTTCTCTAAATATATTCGGTTTACAATTAAATGCTATGAAGGTGTCAATCCTACCTTAGATCCAAATGCTTATTTGTGGTCGTAGTGCTTCCGTCGCATCAATAATCCTTCGTCGCAACAAGAGTTCTTTCGTCGCAACAATAATCCTTCCATCGCAACAAGAGTTCTTTCGTTGCAAGAAAGTGTCGTCTTTCGTCACAACAAAGTGTCGTCTTTTGTCGCAACAAAGTGTCATCTTTTGTCAACCTACAATCACAAACAAGGAAATATTAAATAGCACCTGTATAACAAATAGTTATAAAACATACCCATCATAGTGATCAAGGAATCTATGAAATAAACGATCAAACGATAGCTTATTGAAATAAACAATCGAACGAAAATTTATTGAGAAAAACAAAACTTGATTGTATTAATATTAAAATAACAGAAGAACCTTACAACCTTAGCCTTGATGTTTGAAAAGGCCTTCCCGGGGTCCAAAGTAGGAGTCTCCTCTACTTTCATAAGTCTTGCACTCTTTCTCCAGGAGCACATAGAGGTATGTGATCTTTCCTCTCAAAAGCTCAACAGAAATAATTCTAAATCTCAATAGCACTTCAACTCAATCAGACATAAAGCTTGAACTCCCTTTGAGGCTACCCAATGCCTCTTTTTATAGAGCAGATGAGGATGTTAGGGTTCCACCTTTGAACGGATAGAATCCTCCTTCAAAGGGATAGGCTCCTCACATCAAGGGATTAGTTCCTTAAGGTGAGGGATGCATGAACCTTACTAAAGCATACTCATCCCCAAAAAATCTCATCTAGAACCTTCTAGAATTGACCAAAATTCAACTTTTTCACTTTAGTTTCTCGCTTTTTTGACTTTGGAGGGGGTACGCAAGCGTTACAAGGGAAAATTGCATTCTGGAACACAGGTAAGCAGTGTATTACCTGCGTACCCAAGCTAGGAATGCAGGCAGGCTTCATGTTACCTGCATACCCTGAGTTTCAGAGATTTTTAGGGTTTTTCCTCTAGTTTTAAGGCTTGGAATGAGGAAAAAAGGTTGTAAGACTTGCAGAGGAGGCGTGTATGAGTGTTAATGAGCTCATACAATCAGCAGAATGTCAAGGTGACAGTTTTTAGTGCAACAGTTGGAAAAACACTTCTTGTTGTTGTTTTAACTTAGCATTCACATCCAATGCTTCCTTTATAAAATTCTCTAACTATGGTTGGCTTTGTAATCTGTTCATTGATACTTCCAGTTGTGTTTTCTTCTCAGTGAGTTGTACTTGATGCTGCAAATTTAGACTTTCGAAATCCTTTTGAAATTGGGACATCTTTAATTCCATTTTGTCACTGGACTTAGACTTTTCTTGATCTAACAGTCTCTCTAATTCTTGTGTTCTATCTTCTCTCTTCTTCTGTAACATTTTAACCTCAATGGACTTATCAACAGTGGCATTAGCATATGCACCTGCAAGCTATGATAGTTTGGTTAAATGTTCTATAGGATCAACTAGAGGATCCTTCCATAAAACATCAACAAATTCATTTTTAAGGTTTGAGACTGTATCATCAATTGTTCTCCTTTTTCTTCTCTTTACTACAGCCTTATGACTAGGACTGTAGAAGACATCCATCGAAGGGATTTCCTCTATTTGTAACACTATTTTCTATGTAGGATAAGTCGGATTGATCTCTGGATTATGAGTTTTAGGAACTTGTTGTAGTGGAGTAACAATTTCTACTAGCTTATGAGAATGTTCTGGCATCTGAAAACTGGTAGATTGATCAATATTGGACTTTTTTTAAGGAGTTTTTATTGCTTTATAAAACTCATCCCATTCACTCTTCAAATACTTTGGTTGAGACTTTTATGACTGATCAAATGTATCTTGACAGTGCTGAACTTCTTGAGAGGATGATTCTATTCCATTACTTCCTCCTTTCTCCTGCATCTCAATCTCTTTGATTACTTGATTGATTATCTTTTTTGGGTTCTCCTTTCTATTTTAGGATTCATTTTTAGAATGATACGAAGTCTAAGATTGATGTTCTGATTGCCCTGAATCATCTTCAGAAATTTCTTTCACTTCATTATCCAATCTAATACTTGGAGTAGGTCTGTTGACATCTTCAATAGTCAATAAATCTATAGGAATATTTTCTAGTCTCTTGCTTCTATATGCTTGGAAAGCTTTGAAGTCATCTTGATTGAGTTGTTTGGATGCAAACTTAAGTACATCTGAAAATTTTTCAATACCTTGAAAGAAATCATCAAATCTATCTATCTCTTTCACAAAAGGTTTTACTTTGAGCTATGTGATGTGATTTTTAATCACATCATTGGGGCCATATGGCCACTTTGGCATTACTTCCAAATTCAATAGATTAACATTCGAAACTTCTTTGTAGGCATGACCAATATCAAAAATTGCAAAAGTACCGCACTATAAAGGAAAGTTAGGCCAAACGACCTTCTTAGCATCTTTAAGCTGTTTAGAAATATCATTTACAACAAGCTGGTAGGAAATTTCTCTTACAACTTATCAGGAATATAATATGGTAGCACATGAGGAGAAGCATAACTACTGAAAAATATGACATAAGTGAAAATTTCCTCTACGAGCCATCTAACAACTGGAAAAATGTTTGTACTAGCCTCTTTGGAAACCCTAGGGGATTTCTTATTGAATATAATCTAGAACATAGGCAATATGACTCTATGGAAAATTTTGTAAAAATGAAGATGGAAGTCTGATTCCCAAAGGGCTTTGTGGTAAATTTGGATTGGAGTAGGGTCTTGGGTTGTCCATTTCCATCCCATGGTAGGAAAACTAGAAGAAAATCAAATTGGGTTCATGACATAGGCACTCATGTAAAAGAGGGGTATTTCTCTAGATGAAGCACTTCTTTTACTCCTATACGACATGATGTTTCTGGCTAAATTATCATATAATACATTAACACAATTCATAATTAAGGAATTGAAGATTGTGTCAATTAATGGGACCCAATATACAGAAAACCTAGTGGTATCAGATTTTTCATATAATCTACACAACATACCGACAACATAACAATAAGGGGAAGGAATTTGTTCTATTCGGTTCGTACCGAGTTTATCTCGTTTAAGCTTTCCTTGGTCTTCCTTCCATTCCTTTATGACTTTCATTAGGTCTGGATGTTTTGCTCTAAATATTTGAAGAAAAGCTTTGTCATAGTTCTGCTGTGGGATGGATAAGTGGTACATTGTCCTCAAATCTTCTACCCTAAACGAACGATATTCTCGCCCTTTGAATCCTTGAATGTTATATATTCTACGTTCAAGTGGTCAATTACCCACTTAACCATATCTGTATAGGGGAGAATCTTTGGTCTTGTTGCTACCTTATGGATGAATGGACATGCAACGTTAAAATAGGTCGGGTCTGAAGGAACTGAAGTGCCTGTTGTAGCAACTCTGACTATGCCCCTTGTATTTTCATCCTAAAAAAACTTGTACATTTCCTCCCATGAAGAAATTCCGCTTTCCTTGTTGTAGGTGGTGTCTGAGAATAGGGGACACATATCTGAATCTTCAGTAGATGACACTTCGGAAATTTATTTTCTTTTCTTGCACATTTCTATTTTCCTTGCTCCATTAATTGGTTTCTTGGTTTCAAGAAACAAAGAAAAAATTAAAAATATAGAGAACAGAGAGGTGGATAGAATTAAAACAAATATAGAGTTTAATCACTTCAAAACATGCTCAAAGTAGATATGAATATTTCAAAACCTTACTTCTATTAAATGTTTTTAATCACCAATAACTTTTTTTAAATCAAATCTCTTACACCTTCGCTTGAAATGTCTATTGATCAATTTAAGACGTTGGATCTCATATTTAGTTTGATTTGACATGATTCATTTCAGATGCTCGAGGAATTAACTACCATATATCTCATATCTCAACTTATAGCTGTATATGTTTGTTATGTACCCATAAATTTTTCGAAATGCGATCTGCGCAAATCGCACATCAAAATTTCTATGTGGTATTGAAACTTGCTTTTAGTTGTATCCTGGGAAATGTGAAATGCGCTTTAAATAAATCATGCCACTGTGCTTTGTTGGACCTTGGATTTTTATGCTTATTTCTTTATTGGTTCATCGGGTCCACTTAATCGCAATTCTTACTGAATTGTTTATATTTTTTATTGTTTAATGAGGAATGGTGCGATTTTGGTTTATAACGGTGTTTAAAGTGTTTGAAATAAGATTTTAATATGATTTTAGAAAGGAATTAGCACATATCGCAACCCGCATGACTGAGTGGATTTTAAGTTGTTTAAGCTTGTAAGCTATTTGAATTGCGATGCACAAACTTCAAACACCCCCAACAAAAATAATTCTGAAAATAATGCTTAAAAAAACTCTGATACTGCTGTTAGGAAAATCACAGACAAATCTACCAAGAAAACTACTCATAGTTCTGGAAAAAAGATAGTAGAAACTCCTACCAAAAATGATGCAGGGGCATTAGGCTCAAGAAAATTCCTTGTATTTTAATAGACTTAGGGGTTTTGTGTTTTCAAGGGAGTTAGCTTCTTATGTAATGATTTGAGTGATTTTAATGAAAATTAATTAAATATTGTGAGGAATTTTGTAAATGTTCTCGAATGTTGGGGAACATGAGAGAATTAGGCTAGTTGAGAGTGCACAGGGATTGAGAGATTTAGGAATTAATTATAAATCCTAAATTAGAATTTGTTTCATTATTTTGTGGATGAAAGAGGATCCTTAGGGATTAGTTGAGTCAAGTGAGGACTTAGAAGATATCTAGGATTTAGTTGAGAAGATGGAGGAACTAAAACCAAAAATAGTTTCAAAACCTTTTGTATAAAATGTAAGCCTCAAAGGCATAAAAAGCAGAAGATAGGTAGAGAGAAATTCAGGATTTAGAGAGGTAGGGTTTGAATTGTAAGTCTAGGGGCAGAATAGGAAAAAGGCCACTGATACAAAAGATCAGGCCAGAGGAAGAATTCCTATGTAAATATTGGTTTTAATATAGAAAAACTCAATTTCTGAGTTGTGTTTTGAGAGTATATTGTGTGCAAGTGGAATTGACAGGAACAAGGGGAATTCTGTCATTTTATGTTCAATCTACATGTTAAGAGATTGTGTGGTTTAAGGGTGAATGTTCATTTATTGAATTATGTTTAAAATTGGCATCGATCACATAATGGATTGATGCCATTAAAGAATTGTTTGAACTTCTAGCTTGGATGTATTTCGAAATGGGGTTGATTTCATATAAAGAATTTCAGGGGGTTATTACACATTCTATTGTGTAAATACAGTGCAGTGAGATCAGGGGTTGAAGTCAATTTTGAGGGTTCATTGTATGATAGATGAGAACCTCAGAAGATGAATAAGCCATATGCCGGAGAGGGTTTGAAAATTGGACAGAACCCTGGCCCTGTTTGAAATGATGAATTGAAAAGACAAAAAAACACAAAGTAATGGTGCTGTGGAATGAATTGATGGATTGTTTAATTATTCACCAAGTATGCATAGGTCCCGTATTGAAAAGTTGAAAGCAGAACTGTGAGCAACAGCATGGCGGAACTATGCGATGGGAATAGTGAAGGCAGATTCGGAAAACCACAAATGGTTTTCATGTAAGTTTGGAATGGTAAGCGGTAATTTATGAAGTCCACGTGATACACCTCAAGGAATGACATGTAGCCTGGACATAATTTCAAAACCATTTGTTTCACGTTGATCTGGAGCATTAAAGTGTTGGAGCAAAATTAACACGATATTCTTCCGAACTTAGCCATCGGAGATCTGACGGCATTTGCACTCGAAGTTGCGTGAAGGTTAACGAAAGGTAAGTTGTATTAGTTGTGGGACCAGAACAAATATTTATGTTGATATTTGGGTTTTAAAATAAAGTTTGGAATGTTAATATGGCCTTAATATAAACCAAAGTTTGGAATGTTAACATGGGCCGAATATATATTAATGAACGGTGGTCGAAGATATATTAATGTTTCTCAACATTCGGATTGGTGATCGCATATATGAAGATGGTATAAAGGCAAGTTGGTAAATATGGGCCGAAAGTTTATATTGACATATTTGGGTAATTTTAACCAAAGTTTGAAATATTGATTCAAAATTCATGAGATGGGTTTTAGCATATGGTTTATAACCTTAGGGAAAAAAAGAAGGAAACAACTTCCGCATATGAAGTTTTTATTCGTGGGTTTTAACCATAGGTTTTGTAAAAGGAAGAGCTTCCGCATTAAAGTTTGCTCAGTTTGAAAATTATGTGGGTTGATGAATGAACCATGCATTTTTATATGCATATTAAGGTGAGAATGTGGGTTTGCAGCCTTTGGCTACATCATTTGTGGTATCAGAGTTGGAAAATATCTTTTGAAAGTTAAATATTTTTTTTTAATTAAATCATAATGCATGTGTGATGAGGGGAGAGTTAGTTGACATCGCATTCTAAACTATGCTAAAGCAGATTCACAGAATTGAAGTGAATAGGCATTTGTAGAAATAAATGAAGATAGTTGTTACACAGTAATTTATCACCGTCCCTACAATCCCCATCTCGCCCATTGTAGGGTCGTTTATGTGACGAATAAGTAGTGTCATGCCTTGAAATACCATCAGTGCATCCCTTTCCATGAGGACAACATTCCTTTTGTTGATCATTTCCTGAGCAGACCCCTAAAAACACATGTTTTTGCCTTGGCGCTGGTAGCCCGTTATGTACTCACGCAAATGGGGGAAAATTAACACCGAGCCCACACCAATTGGAGCTCTGTCCCAGTTAAGCACCCACGCTAATCTGCTTTTGGAAAGTTTTTTAAAAAAAGAGGTGAAGTTTCGATTACAACAACTTCGTGGATGAGTCATCAGGAGTGGTTTCGACTGAATAAACATGGCCTTCCTCCTTTGGCCTCTTGTTTCCACCTTATGGGGAACCTCCCAAGGGATAAGGCCTCCCTTCCACTATTGTAGGGATCCCAACCTCCTCCTCTCCTCTATAAATATAGCCTTCATCCAATGATGAAGGGGCTGAATAGCTGAAGGGCTAAATGGTTGAGTCTCCAAGAGCCTTCATAGCCTAAATAATGCTACAAGAGCCTTGATTTTCCTCATAGAGCCAAATTAGTAGCAGGGAGATTGACGATCGAAGAGAGAGTGTTTTCTCCCTATCTCCATGTTTACCGAGAGATGTATTCCACTCATGACCCACCGAAGGAAGATTCAAGAATGTGAGCTGTGTTGTATTTTCCTTTGTATGAATTAATGATAAGTGACTTTGGTTATGGTTCCACTCGTATTATTCATTATGATCATGAGTTGTGTCTTCTCTGACTGATACATAATTGCATATATCGGGTTTTACGCTTGTGTTTGTCATGTTTCTTGTGTGTGCAGGTGTTCGATCGCGGCGAGCGAGAGGATTGTGATCTACTGGAGCAAGGAAACAGGAGCGCCATCTTCCCTACAAACAACAACGTTGGACTTGAGGTAGGCCTTCATCGCAAGTTGGTTTATTGCAATTAGGAACTTGCACCCTAGCGTGACACGATTGTTGCTAGATCCGATTTGGGCTAGTAGGGATCGCCTCTGTTCGCAGAGGGGATTTGCCTCCACAACAAATTGGCGACTCCGCTGGGGAGTTAGCTTGTTGTCTGCTTTATAAACTACAGACAGAGCCTGAAGTTAGCCAGATAGCCTTCGAAACGCTCTTGCTCTACATTAGCGAAAGTAGATGAATGCTGCTTCAGTCAATCTCTGGTTTAGTTTATAAACTGAACACTTGGAGTATTGTCTTTTCTTTCGGTCGATTCTTGACTTTGCTTGCTTGATCAACTCTTTTGGCTGGCTCTTTTCGTGAGTTTGGATTTTGGTTTGAGATTCAACATCACTGGTATGTTCCTTGGATTGCTCTTTTTTGTTTTTTCATAGCAAACTTTGATCAAGGCTTATTAGCCTGGACAGCCCACGCCACTCGGCTAGTCGCTAGTTTACTACTCGCGCCAATCCTGTTATGGCGCTAGTTTCAGCCTGACAGTTGCGCCAGTGTTGGGGAGTGCTAGAGTTTGCTTGGTTTTCAACTTCCTAAGCTTGATCTGTGGTTTTGGTTTCATTTCTTCGACTGCATGAGTGTTCTGGAGCCTTGTTTGACTGACTGTGACCTTCATCCTTTGGTTGTTTGCCCGTTTCTATCGATTTTACATATTAGCCCTAGGGCATCTAGGTGCTATTGTGCGTCAAGCCTCCCTTGGGAGTTTTTGGTTTCTGCCTGTTCAGTAAGCTTTGTGATTGCTTCTCTACACTCGTTTGGTGGTTGTCTATCGTTTTATTGTGTTATTTGAGTGATTGGCTCCTTCTTCATTCGAATTCCGTCGTGTCTCGTTTTGGGCCTAGATCACATGGTTCATTTGAGTCTTTGGGTGTCTTTTGATTTGAGGGACTTTTTGTCGATTTGAGATATGATTGTGTGCTTGCATTGAGTGAAATTTGATTTTTTTCCTCTTTTTCTTTTTCTTCTCAAATTGCTTGTCTCATTAGTTTTCGTTTTGTTTAGTGCATTTTTCTCTTAAACATTGAAAATACAAAAAAAAATCTCTTTTTCTTTGGATTAGTTAGTGTGAATTAAATATTTTCGGTGTTATTAGTGATTAGTAACTTTGAAAGAAAAGCTTTTAGTTTCCATTAGCTGCATTAGAGATATCATTGGTCGTTGTCTGATCATTTTGTTATTGTGTGGAAAGCTCTTAACTCTCTCATATTTAGCTTTCATCGAATGAAATGATATACCGTGGCATGTAGTGTGCATTTAGGCGATTTTGAGACATTACATTCGCTAGGGCCTGAAAACTGAAACCTAATTGAAGATAAACATTAAAATTCATTCAATTTACACTAAGGCAGCATTGAAATCTTATCGAATTCCCGAATTCCCGAATTTTTTACACTACAAGCAAAGACTAGTACCTGGACTCTGTGCTCCCCCCGAATTTTGATCATGCCCTTTCGCTTAATAAAACCTAATATAGCTATATCTAACTAATAATTAATAAAATATTCATAACATTGCCCCTCTCTTAAAGATGCTTTGTCCTCAAAGCATACGTAATGATGGACAATGTTGACGAATGTCTGGTTTTCTCAAGCGATGAGCTCTTGCTTCCCACATCTTAAAAAGATCGTGAAGCATCTTCTCGAGCTCCATCTGTTGGTGATGTGGATAGTGAAAAGATCTGATATCGACAGAGTTGGATACTATGTTGACTTCTATTGGATGTTTGATTTTCCTATCGGAAGGCACCTTAATGGGTAGATCTTGGAATACTTTTTCATGTTTCCCAACTATTCCTTGTTTTTCTGGTAATTTTTTGTGATTCCTTTTTAGATTTTGAGGAAAGTTACCAACAATTATTGTTTGATGCAACTTCTTCTCATCATCAAACGCTTCGTTCTTAACCACGATATGTGCTTCATCACTGAAGGCCTCAACAACGTCTGCTGTTATATCAGTGGCTTCAGATGTGTTTGTCGCTTCACATGTTTCGTTCAAGTCTGGGGATGGAACATTTTGTTGTTTACAAACATCTGTATCTTCATGGTGATGTGGGGAATAAGCTTTTTCCTGATGCTCTTCTGAGTTCCCTGAATCTGCGAAATTGTTTTGTTGAGTTTGTTCCCTGTCAGGAGATATCGGGGATTGTGTCTGACTTAACTTATCTATCTTATCATTTAGCTTATTGTAGAGTTCTGTCATATTGTTCATGATCGCATTAAATTTCTGCACTATTTTGTTCTCTTTGTCCTTAGTCTCCATTTGTTTTAGCCATATTTGTCTTTTTATCTGATCAATCGTCATCATTGATAAAGACATACCGAAACCAACTCCAACTGTGATATTTTCTCACGCTTTTTCTTTCCCCCTTTTTTTATTTTTTTTAAAATTAATTAATTAATTAATATTTAATTAATTAATTAATTTTTTTTTTCTTTTTTTTTTAAACTATATAATTATTATATATATATATATATAATTTTTAATTAAAAATTATATAATATATATAATTTAATTATATAATTAATATATATATATATATATATATATATATATATATATATATATAATATATATATAATTATTAAATGAGAATTATATAATTATAATATATATATATATATATATATATATATAATTATCAATTTAACTATATATTATATATTTTATATAATTAAAAAAAAAAATCGTTCCGTGATTTTGTGCCCGTTCGGTTTGCAACGACACACCGTTTCTTAATAATTAAAATAAATCGATTTTTTTTATAACGATGCTCAAAAGTTATATCGATTTCTTATAATGCCATGACCACTGAGTCTGTAATATATAATTTTTTTTTTTTTGCGCTTGCCTACTCAGATTAGTCTCTGCTATTTCCTTTCAATGCCACCAAAAGCGACTCGTATTATTCTTATTTTCCCTATTCTGTGTCACTGCATTCAACGCATTTTTTTGCTTGAAATCGAAATTCGTCGAATCTAAAGCCTTTTTGAACCAATTCTGCTCCAATTCGATGAATTTCAAAGCAAACCCTAACTTAATCTCAACTCGAACTACAAGGTGAATAAAGTTTTCGATCTGCAGGTTCGTTGAAATCGACTTTGCAAATGTAATTCAACAGAAAATAAAAATAAAACCCTGGATTTCGAACCCTAGCTTAATCTCAAACTCGAACAACAAGGTAAATAAAGTTATCTATCTGCGGAGTTTCATTGAAATTCGACTTTGCAAATCTGATTCAGCAGAGTATAAAAATAAAACCATGGCCGCCCACTTTCGTTTGCCAAGGCTCCAGCCCGTTGCCACTCGATGTTTATTCCTTCCGGGATGCGCGCAAATTACGGAGCCCCGACGTGGTTTCTTATTGTGCCTGATGCCGAATTTCTTCTTCCAACCACTGTTCTTATAATTATAACGAATCGATTTTTATTAATATAACGATGCCGAGAGTTATCGATAGTCACACCTGTTCATGATTTTTTTTTTTAAAACGTAAGTTTGTTTGTTGGGCGGAGTGCAGAAAACGGCGGAAGGGTAGGGCAGGCGGAAGTAATGGCCGCGGTAAGGAAAAGGCTGCGGATAAGAATTGGCTGCGGGAAGAAAAATGACGTGCGGGTAAACTGAAAATGACGTGTGGTAAGGGAAACGGCTACGGCTAACTGTTTGTTGTTCACTTCACAACAAGTCTGAGCTATGTTGACACCAAAGGTCGAGTTACTGAGCTGCAATCCGAGCCTGTCACTGTTCAGACACCAATAGAGTGTAATTTCGTGTTTCACACAGGTCTATCCACAATATTTCCATGTCTGAGTCCTTCACCGAGTCACCACAGGTCGATGGGCTATGAGGCCACAGAAAAGGCCGCAGTGCAGGCCTGAGATGGCTGCCCACAAGGCCTGAAGTGCTGTCCGAAATTGCAGGTCACTGTAATCTGAATTTTGCAGTTCCACAGGTCTGCAATGAGCTTCAGAAATCTGCAATATAGTCTGAGCTTGTTTACTGCTGTAACATGGTTCGATCTCCCTTATCTTTCTTGTCCAAAAACAGAGATATATCTGTGATCTTCACCGAAAAATCTTCTCTGAAATTTGCACTGAATTGATACCAATGGAGTGTACGCCGAGGGCGTTGTTTGAGTGTTGGCTAGTGAGGGGTAGGATGCGTATAATGGTTTGGGAAGAGCGTTGAGTGTGAAAAGGGCTTGGGTAAAAAATTTTAAACAAATGCTGCCACCAGCACTGATAAAAAATCTGCAATCTGGAATTGTAGTTCTGGAATTCTGTAATTCCTGGGTGATCACACAGATCCCAAAAGAGCGATGGCTCTGATACCAATGGAGTGTAAAAACTCTGGTAAACTTGATAAATATATATTATTAATGATGAAGATAAGAGATGATTACAATGAGGGATCGCCTAGGCTTTAAATATAGCCTCAAGGTGTCCCTTGGCGAAGAGGCATGATCTTTGATCATGCCCTTTCAGTTAATAAAACCTAATATAACTATATCTAACTAATAATTAATAAAATATTCATAACAGTATATAAAGGGAGACCCCACTAGGTTGCCATCCTTTATCCATAGGAAGCCGAGTCTGCCGCCCTATACCCGTGATACACCGGACACAACATTCGGGGAGAAATCCTTGGTTGATTTCTCCTTCATTTTGAAACCAAGGTGTATATTGTAGTTCACGGTTATTTGGTACACCCTTTGCCTAGAATTCCTGAGTAGTCATTTCAATCTTTTCTGACTCATTAAATTTGAAAAGATCATCAAGCGCTTGTCCTTTCACGCTTGTTTCCAATATGAAAGTGATAGAATCACCTTTTTCCTATTTCTCGACTCTTAAAAGATGAAAAAACGGAATTTTGTTTCACTATTTTAAAAAATTAACTACACACGAAATATTCCTGGTTAAAGTTGGTTTCCTTAGGGCGTTTTTTTGGGTTGTTTCCAATGACAACTTTTCCGGAGTTCACCAACCAAGGAATCCCCTCCGATGGTAATCCTGGTCCTTTTCCTCCTTTTGGAAATGTTGGTGCTCCTTATATGGCAACTTTGTCCCTTCCTGGGTTAATTGTTGGGTTGCCTGTTTGGTTGTTTTCAACCTCTGTGGTCCCGAATGTCTTGGCTACTGTTCAATCAGTTCCTTCACCTAAGCAACATCATGTTGATTCCAAGGTGGACCTCTCCCCTTCTTCGCCTGTTTTTGCGTCCTCCTCTTCTACTTCGCTTGGTGAAAGTCTGGATTCGAGTAACCAGGTGGCTAAGAAGAAGAAGAAGAAGACAAAGAAGAAGAAGTCCAATAAGAGAGAGGCTAAGGCCGCATCTACTGCCTCCAAAACATCTCCTCTTGATAAACCTTCCAACTCTCCACAGAAAGTCAAATTTCCTTGCATGTTGTGCACAGGGAACCATCTTCTTCGAGACTTCCCTGGCATTCCCAAGGTGCTCGAATTATGGTCCAACGGTCGTCCGCCGTTGCCTTTGGCTTCTGAGAGTCAGGTTGGGGGCACGTCTTCAGCTAGTGCTGGTAAAATTCTTAAGAAGCAGGGTAAGCTCACCAATCCCTGTAAGTTGTGTGAAGGGCACCATGCCATTCACCTTTGTCCGTACATGGATGAAGCCAAGTGAGTTTTAGAAAACTCGGTTGTTTCTGCGTCATGCCTTCCAGCTAGTTATAATCAACTTCCTTTGATTCCTCCACCAGCTGATCCTACGATCGGTCAAGAGTCATCCTTGGTCGATCCCACTCCCACGGAAATTAAAATTCAGGAATCCATCCCCGACAAACCATTGGTCGTGGGAACGGTTGAACTAGCCCCATCTACGGTTCACCAGGTCTTTTCCATGGAGAGTGGATCTCACACCCCTCAAGGTCTTCTTGTTTCTTCAGATTCCTCGGACTTAGAGAAATATTCTCCTATCCTTGTACCTCAAGAAGCTACTTCTCCACTTCCCGTGATGGAGGTCCCGGAGGATTCCCCTCCCACCTTCAAGATGGAGGTCGTGGAGGATGCTCATTCTTCTTCTATAACACCAGGGGAAGACCATCTCGACTCGATGGTAGCCCCTCCAAGTAGTTTGGTCATTTCCTTTGATTGGAATCGATTTGCAGGTTACCGCCTTCCGTCTTATGTGCCTTTTGAGATAACGGTATAGGCTTTTGGTTTGGTCATACCCAGCACGGTTATAGATGAAGGTGCATGTGTTAGTATTCTGTCTTCAACTACTTGGCAAGCTTTTGGTTCCCCTCTGCTTGTGTCTGTTATGCAGAATCTGTTGGTGCTTAACAAAAGAACTAGTCAACCGTTAGGGATCCTTCCGAGGTTACATGTTACTTTGGGACGTAAAACCGTCCATATGGACGTGATGGTTGTTCTAGGCCCCTTGGATTTCAATCTTCTTTTGGGGCATGATTACACCTATGCCATGGGAGCGCTTGTCTCCTCCCTTTTTCGTGTGGTCTGTTTTCCACATGAAGGACGAATTGTGACCATTGATCAGCTTTCGTTCTTTGGTCCTGATGTGGCAACTGGCCCGTCATCATCCCTTCCTGGTTTTTATCCACCCGTTGTATCTGCCCCACTGCAGGTCAACTATGTGGCTACCTACCCCATGCCTGTACCCAGTAATGATGCCATCGTGCATAGTGTGCTGGGGGAATTGGGTCCAGACTTCCAAGATGTTTTCCTTCCATCGGGTGTGGAACTCTTGGAAGCGATGACTTCTTGTTCATTATGATGAGGTCGGTCGGAGCATGGTTCATCTGCTTGTTTCAAGCTCCTTAAAAATGAAACAAGCTGATCGGAGCATGGTTCTTTTCTTGTGTCAAGCTCCTTAAAAAATGAAACAAGGTCTGTTGGAGCAGAGTTCCTTGTCTTGTTTCAAGCTCCTTAAAAAATGAAACAAGGTTGTTGGAGCAGAGTTCCTTGTCTTGTGTCAAGCTCCTTAAAAAATAAAACAAGGTTGTCGGAGCAGAGTTCCTTGTCTTGTGCCAAGCTCCTTAAACCATGAAACAAGGTGTCCTGAGGATAGTTCTTTTAATGTGTCAACCTCGTTAAAATAATGAAACACTTTCCCATTCAATTCGAGTCTTTGATTAGATCTCGTAAAATCCCAGTCGAGTCTTTCGTAGATCTCGTAACTTGAACCTTCACTCCCTCCATCTATTTACTCAGGTGCATGGACTGAAGCTTGGGGGGCATGTACCTCAAATTGAGTCACCATGCTGGGGGCATGCTTACTTTTTCAAGCATAGTTTGTTTCCGTTTCAAGCTTGTGTAAAAATGAAACCGGTTTCAAGCATAGTTTGTCTTTGTTTCAAGCTTGTGTAAAAATGAAGCCAACTTCAAGCAAAGTTTCTTGATTTCAAGCTTGTGTAAAAATGAAACCTTTCCCATTTTACCTCTTCTGATTGTCATCTTATCAGCCTGTTTTTGCCAGATGAGCCTTGGTTTTTTCACTCCATCGTCACTATCTGCTTGGCCGATCATATGCCTTCACTTGGTTGTCTTACCCATTCCTGAGGAACCAATGCAATGAGTGGTCTTGTTAGCCAACCTCTTAACCTTTACTTGTTCTGAGCAGTTCCACCATCAACAGAACCAGCTGCTACCCTTTATACCACTCGTTCCTCCAGGAGGAGTCATCTTTCAGCTCTTTTCTGACTCTCTAAACATGAAAATATTGCCGAGTTGTTTGTCGTTTTAATCTCGTTAAAGTGGTTACGAAACGACATCTACCCAATATACGTCTACCCCTTTTTCGGGCTGGGATAGATTATTTATGAAAAAGGAATACCCTAGCCTATCGCGACTAGGAGGTTTTCTCAGACATAGTTTTCTACCTTTTCGGATCTGAGGAACTATTTACGAAAAGGGATCGTTGGAGTTTACTTTTCTGCTGTCTTTTCAAACTCTCTAAATATGAAAAGATGCCGAGTTCTTCCTTTGTCAGATTCGTTAAACCCTGATGACATTGGATTCAGTCGTAATGACGATATTCGAGTTTCTCCTTCCTAGGGCTCGTTAAATTTACTAGGATGGATTTGTCTGAAGGACAGACTTATATGACAAGCATATGGTATCCTCTTCAAGCTTGTGTAAAAATAAAGAGGTACTCGCCAGAAATGGTGGGGGAAAAATGGAACCAGCATCGTTTTCGTGTCGGCAGTATGTCGCTCTTGAACATGGCACTTGTCTACATTCATGTCAGGTTGGGGACATATCATCTCGTTTTCCACTTTCCTCCATGGGTTTGGGTGATCCCTTTTGACCTCTCATCTGCTCTTTGTCTCGTCATCATGACCTCTAATATTTTGATGTAAAATACTGCCAAATCCACTGTCGTGCTGCCGATATGTTCAAGAGAAGTTGACCTCTGCAAGTTTCAACCATCCTTTGATTCTCATCTATTCCTGATTCACAAAGACATTATGTTCCGCTGTCTCGCGTCGATGATGTGGGAAACACTATGGCCCACCTTCGATCAAGGTCACTTCCTGTCGACTTCAACTCGTTATCCGGGAAGCTGATCTAGAGACTCCCTTCCGGTACCTTGGATCCTGCATGCCTCAATGGCAGGTTCTTCGCGCTCGACGCGAGGTTTTCATCATTGGCCTTCGATCGAGTGATTCTACGGGTGTTCGATGCCAGCTCACTGATTCACATGCCGTAGATTGTACCTCTAGTACCTTGAGGACCATTGTCATCATTGGTGGTACCTCTCGCATCTGTTAACAACTTTCATCATTGGCTGGTAATCAGACGATGTTCTTGCATGTTCGACTTCAGGTCACTTATTCACATGCTTGAACTTGTACTTTTTTCGGGTCGAGATGGAGCGCAAGACCCTGGATTTTGTCTGTTAGAATCCAGGTTGCGATTTTGTGGATTATTATGATTAGTTACATGACTCACTGATTGGATGGCTGCGACCATACCTGAGTCTCTTTTATCGATCCTTATTGGATGGCTGCGTCCATACCTTGGATCTTGATTAATGTATGCTCTGTTATGGATGGCTGCGCCCATACCATATATATCATGTATTTGAAATATCAGTTGTACTTCTCTATGCAGGTTTTTCGACAACGGTGTTTTCAATTAGACACGTTCTCGTAAAGCATTTCACCCCTCTCTCTCTTTCGGGCCTCATGCTTTAGGGGGAATTTGTTACACAGTAATTTGTCACCGTCCCTACAATCCCCATCTCGCCCATTGTAGGGTCGTTTCTGTGACCAATAATTAGTGTCATGCCTTGCAAATACCATCATTGCATCCCTTGCCATGAGGACAACATTCCTTCTTTTGATCATTTCCTGAGCAGACCCCTAAAAACACCTGTTTTTGCCTTGGCGTTGGTAGCCCGTTATGTACTCGCACCAATGAGGAAAATTAACACTGAGCCCATGCCAATTGGCGCTCTGTCCCAGTTAAGCACCCGCGCCAATCTACTTTTGGAAATTTAAAAAAAAAGAGAGGTGAAGTTTCGATTACAACAACTTCGTGGATGAGTCATCAGGAGTGGTTTCGACTGAATAACCATGGAATTCCTCCTTTGGCCTCTTATTTACACCTTATGGGAAACCTCCCAAGGGATAAGGCCTTCCTTCCACTATTGTAGGGATCCCAACCTCCTCCTCTCCTTTATAAATATAGCCTTCATCCATTGATGAATGGGCTGAATAGTTGAAGGGCTGAATGGTTGAGTCTCCAAGAGCCTTCAAAGCCTAAAGAATGCTGCAATAGTCCTCATAGTGCCAAATCAGTAGCAAGGAGATTGACGATTGAAGAGAGAGGCTTGTCCCCATTCCCAACAAGATTTACCAAGACGTATTCCGTTGACGACCTGCCGAAGGAAGATTCAGCGTCAGAGCCAGGTTGTATTTTCCTTTGTATGAATTAATGATAAGCGACTTTGGTTATGGTTCCACTCGTATTGTTCATTATGATCATGATTTTTGTCCTCTCTGACTGATACATAATTTCATATATCGGGTTTTATGCTTGTGTTTGTCGTGTTTCTTGTGTGTGCAGGTGTTCGATCTCGGCGAGCGAGAGGATTGTGATCTTTTGGAGCAAGGAAACAGGAGCGCCATCTTCCCTACAAACAACAACGTTGGACTTGAGGTAGGCCTTCATCGCAAGTTGGTTTATTTCAATTAGGGACTTACACCTTAGCATGATACGATTGTTGCTAGACCCGATCTGGGCTAGTAGGGATCGCCTCTGTCCGCAGAGGGGATTTACCTCCACAACAACAATACAAGTCAATGAAGAGGACAAGGACATGCAGAGATTTTGAAGGTGAGATAATTTTAATCTAGTTTGAAAATTGTGATTGCAGAATTATGGTTGCAGATAAGATGAAGACAAAGTTTTTGATGTTGATGGCAGTGAACCTAATATTCCAGCTAAAAGCTGGATAGGGAGAACAGTTGAAGTGTTCTCAAGAGAAGGAGAGCTGAGGATATGAGCCTATAGGGAGCAGAAGAGAGTGCTCAAGAGGTTCCAAGGATAGAGAACCAGTGCTTGCCAAAAGACCAAGTCCAGAGAGGGGATTGGTGAGGTAAGTGGCAGCAGGGAGAACTTTATGTTGCAGAGGCTTAGTGCAACTCATAGTGAGTGAGAAGCTCATGAAGAATATTATCATGGAGGATCAGAGAAGAGGTTCTAAAGAATGCCACAGAGATAAGATGAATTATAGATAAATTGTAGTGATGAAGGTACAACTGGATGTATTAAAGGAATGGCTACAAGAAGAGGAAAACCAGAAAGGAGGATGGATCTTTCCACTGAAGGGAAAGAGAGTAATTTGGCAACCATTATAAATGAAGTGGAGGCAGAAGGAGATTGCCTTATGGAAGGAAGAACTCAGATTTTTTGAGTCAAAGATGGAATTTGAGGATTCCACATGCAAATCTGTTCAAAGAGAAATGCTTGAAGATGCAAACGAGACTGAAAAGTCTTGTGTTTTTAAAACTAATGAATTTTGTATGATTGCAGGTACATCACAAGATGATGAAAAAGATTTAGAGTTTGTTAAGGAGAAAAAGTTGAATCTGATTTTTTTTCAGAAGGATGCTGAGATAGCAAAATATCAGAAATAAATGGAGACAAAGGTGTCTCATGAGAATATTCAGCAGAATATTGAAACAGAGGAAGAAGGGCCATTTAATTATTTGTCAAGAACAAGTGAAGGTATGGAAATTTGTGTGAAGTTTCCAAATTCTACTCCAATTAAAATTGTTGAATTATATAGAAAGTTAGATATTAAGAGAAGAGAGTTGGAAAAACAGAGGATCTATACTCAGGATAAGTTGTTGAATATGAAAGACAGAGAAATTTTCATGAATGGCAGTCAAGAAATAGAGGATAAGGATGTAAGAGTTCAGAAAAGTGAAATTGCAGAGAAAGAAGTTCATTGTTGTGAACCAGAGCAGAGAGACATTCATGAAACAGATGATGAGAAAAAGAGACTAGCTCACAGTCTCATGGAGAATTTAAATCAGCATACTGATGTGCTGACAAAGGAGTTAAATGAAAACTCAAAGCAGCGTACTGAAATGTTGCCAGAGGAGGAAGAGGTATTGAAACCTTGTATTTTTAATACTGATAATTCATGTTAATTATGCATGCAAAGAAGGACAACAAATGGAAAATGACAGAGAATCTAATGGAAGGGAAACTATGTTAGCTAAAAACATAGTGGAAGATCATCATTCTATTATGGTGATTGGCACAATGGAGATAACCCTGGAAGCTAGAAAGAATGACAGTGAAAATATTCTGAGTCTTGAAAGAGACTTGGAACTGCAAAGAAAAGATTTGGTGACTGGATCATCAAATGAGACCATTGGGTCTTGTGATTTTGAAATTGACAATTTGACTGTGTTTACAAGTGTTGCAGAAGACAATCCATCTCTTGGAGTTGTCTTGAATGAAGATGAATTGTTGCAGAGGAAGGAACTTATAAACTCCAAGGAAGGTGAGACAATCATATCTCATATGAAGGAACTTGTTACTGTTGATGACAGGGAGGAATTGGCTTGTCTGATTGGCCAAAATAACACTGTAGGACAGACTTTTAGAACTGCCACAGTGATGGAGAATCAGAATTCTATTTTGATAAAGGATGAAGATATAGTGTTTGAGGAATTTGAATTGATTGACAGAATCAATCAAGGAGGTGATGGACAATCACTAAAGGTTGTCAATGAAGAAGAAGAAGGATATACTGAAACTAAATTGCAGCATATTGATGATGTGGTTGAGATAAAAAAAGTGCAAAAGGAATGGCTGAAATGTTTGTTGGAAACATTTGAACCAGAGAAAGGAATTGCAAACACTTAAGTGAAAATTCCTGGAGTTATGGAATAGATAAGAGCAGATACTAGTTTTTCAAAATTTATTATGCTTGCTAGTATACAACGAAAACTAAATGAGTGTGTTACTACAGTTAGAGAATCAAATGATAATTCATTTTTTTAAATTAAGAAGAATGTTGTAGAGGGAGATATCTTAAGAGATATTCAGGAAGTTTGGGAGGAAGCAACATCTATGGCAAAAGCAACACAAGAAATAGCAACATCTATAGCAATAAAAGCAACATATGCAGCAGTAGAAATTGAAAGTAGCAACAAAAGGTAGAGTAATTTCCAAAAATAAGATAAAATAGACATAGAGATTGAAAACATAAGGAGGTTGATGATGAAGGTGTCTCAGAAGAAGATAGTAGCAAGAAAGCAAAGTAACAACAACAAAGGAAAAACAAGAACATAATGTGAAAGCATAGCTAGTGGCAAGATGTAGAATAAAGTATGGAAGCCTAGAAAAGTGCAGTTGAATAATAATACAGCTTATGGACAACAACAAAACAAAGTATGGGATCCAGGAGGCAAAGATTTAAAGCACATGATCAGGAGATCATGATTATTTTTGACTTTGGGATTCTGATGTAGGGCATTAGGCTCAAGAAAATTTCTTGTATTTTAATAGACTTAGGGGTTTTATGTTTTCAAGGAGTTGGCTTCTTATATAATGATTTGAGTGATTTTAATGAAAATTAACTAAATATTGTGAGGAATTTTGTAAATGTTCTCGAATGTTGGAGAACATGGGAGAATTAGGCTAGCTGAGAGTGCATAGGGATTGAGAGATTTAGGAATTAATTATAAATCCTAAATTAGAATCCTAAGGATGAAAGAGGATCCTTAGGGATTAGTTGAGTCAAGTGAGGACTTAGAATATATTTAGGATTTTGTTGAGAAGATGGAGGAACTGAAACCAAAAATAGTTTCAGAACCTTTTGTATAAAATGTAAGCTTCAAAGGCATAAAAAACAGAAAATAGGTAGAGAGAAATTCAAGGTTTAGAGAGGTAGAGTTGGGTTGTAAGCCTACAGGCAGAATAGGAAAAGGCCACTGATACAAAAGATTAGGCCAGAGGAAGAGTTCCTATGTAAATACTGGTTTTAATACAGAAATTCAATTTTTTAATTTGTGTTTGAGTGTATATTGTGTGCAAGTGGAAATTGACAGGAACAAGGGAAATTCTTTCATATTATATTCAAGCTACATTTTAAGACTGTTCAGTTTGAGGGTGAATATTGAATTATGTATGACTGTAATTACTAAGTAAATTAGCATCGATCACAGAATGGATAGATGCTATTAAAAGAATTACCTGGACTTCTAATTGGCCTGGATATATTTTATAATTGGAGCTAACATCGTATAAGCTATTTCAAGGAGGAATTAGACACACTGTTGTGTATACACAGTGAAATGAGGTTTGGGGTTTGAAGTCATATTTAGGGTTTTTATTGTAATGGAAATCAATGGATAAGAACCACAGAAATTGAACAATAGAAGTTCATTCATGTGTGGGATGAATGACAGAGAGGGTTTGAAGATATCGTGAAAGTAGAATGATGGAGTAAAAGTCATAGTGTAGTGAAAATAAATCAATGGGTTGTTGAACAAGTATGTGGAGGTGCCATATTGAAGAGTTGGAAGTGGAATTAGGAGTCAACGACGCAGCGGAACCATGAGTAGTGAACAGTGAAGATGGTTTTTTGAAAACCACAAATGGTTTTCGCACGACCTTCGAGTGGTAAATGGTTTCATTGAAATTGAACGCGATACACCTCAAGGAATGACACGTAGCCTGGATGGAATTTCAAAACCATTTGTTTCGCATTAATCTAGAGTAATAAAGTGCTAGAGAAAAATTAACGCGATAGTCGTCCGATCTTAGCCATCGAAGATCTGACGGCATTCGCACTCAAAGTTGCGTGAAGGTTAACGGAAGGTAAGTTGTATTAGTTGTGGGACCGGAACAAATATTTATGTTGATTTTTGGGTTTTAAAATAAAGTTTGGAATGTTAATATGGCCCGAATATAAACCAAAGTTTGGAATGTTAACATGGGCCGAATATATATTAATGAATGGTGGCCAAAGATACATTAATTTTTCTTAACATTCGGATTGGTGATTGCATATATGAAGGTGGTATAAAGGCAAGTTGGTAAATATGGCCCGAAAGTTTATGTTGGCATCTTTGGGTAATTTTAACCAAAGTTTGAAATATTGATTCAAAATTCATGAGATGGGTTTTAGCATATGGTTTATAACCTTAGGGAAAAAAAAAGGGAAGCAACTTCCACATATGAAGTTTGTATTGGTGGGTTTTAACCATAGGTTTTGTAAAAGGAAGAGCTTTTGCATTAAAGTTTGCTCAGTTTGAAAATTATGTTGGTTGATGAATGAACCATGCATTTTTATATGCATCTTAAGGTGAGAATGTGGGTTTGCAGCCTTTGGCTGCATCAAAAAAGATAGTTGATAATACTTCCAAAACTGCTCAAACTGATATCCCAACCACCAGTCAGCAAAAAGAACTTGTATCAAAAGAAATTGCTGATAAATCTGATTTTCTGAACCCGAGTAAGATTCAAACATCATTCAAAATTGAGAATGAATTAGAAAAACTAAAAAGTCCCATTCCTCTAACAATGCTAATGAACAAAAATCTATACATATCTCAAGTGATGAAAGCTCTAAACATAGGGGAAAGCACAAATACTGTTAATTTGAATGATGATCAACCTGAACTCTTATTTGGGCCAGAAATTGATTGAAAACCATAGGAAAGAGTGTTCCTCCATTCTATATTAGCCTAAATTTTCATGATAATATTCTCCATAATGTTATGTTAGATTCAGGTACTTCGCACAATTTAATGCCCAAATATGTTATGGAAAAACTTGGGCTTGACATTACCGGACCTTATAAAGATTTTTATTTGTTTATTGTGATCTATCTTGATGAAATTATTGTCTATTAAAAAACTGATGAGGAACATCTGTTACATCTTAGAAGAGTGTTTGAGAAATCTATAAGGTTTTGGATTTCATTAAATCCTAAGAAAACACTTTTTGGCCTTGAAGAAGGAAAAATTTTGGGTCATATCATCTCTAAAGATGGTATTAGGATTGATCCAAGTAGAATTGAAGCTATTTTGAAAATCAATCATCCTAGAAACATTAAGGAACTTCAATCTTTTATTGGAAATATAAATTTCCTAAGAAGATTCATTTCCCACCTTACAGAACTTCTCATGACTAGCAATAAATTGTCTAAACAACTAAGTTGTCCAAGGAGAGAAGGAGAAGACCATGTTTGAGAGATTCAGGGAAATAAAGCTTAAGAATGAGATTATAACGAAAAATACTTTTGCCAAATTTTGGAAGTAGACTTCCTACTCTCAAAGCAGGTTACTATCAGTGTTTGATTTAGAGAAGGGAACAATGCAGATGGCCTTCCTTGAGGCCCAAATTCCAAAGCCAAAATCAACATCTAATTACAAGAAAACAACATTCAAGTTCGACATAAAATATATTCATCCCATTGACGAAATGGAGATGCATAATAAGATAGGTGAAATGATTTCCTCAACTTTAACTAATACTACCATGACTCTTTCTAAATTGCAGGTTTCATTATCAAATACCCAGTCACAGTTGAAGATGGAGAATATTTCTTCTCTTGCAAAGGATACAAGGATTAAATCTTTAGAATGTTTAGTATTCAAAATGGGATATGACCCTACAAACATAAAAGTTGTAGAGGAATAATCAAGAAGAATAATGCTGACATAGAAACATTGAGAAAACAATTGAAATTGTCAGCCATTGAAGATCCCCTTACAATGGGCATTGAGGAGACAGAGACATAGGAGACTGACATGATGAAGATAATCATGGAACATAATGCACAGATAAGGAAAACAAAAATTGAGATGGAGAAGATGATTAAAGAAAGAGAGAAATATGAAAATCTAGCAATGATTCCATTAGACGTTGTACCTCTTAAAGCCATTCCAACAGCAATAACTACAAGTTCTACTCCACATACTACACAATCAACAGATGGTGCTAAACAATTAACTAAAGTTGTTGAAAATCTGTCAATTCAGACAGAGGAAATCAAAAAATTGTAGGACCAAGTTAAAGCTTTACAGGATTAGAAGACAAGGAGTGAGGCTTCTCATTCAGCTGAGTCACAAAGAGCTCAGAAACTAATTGAAAGATTGCAAAAATCTGAAATGGAATAAAAAATTGGATAGACCTTGGCCCAAGCAAAGAAAATCATTAGGACAGACATCATGAATTCAATAGCTGAAATCTAACCCTTCATTCAGATCATGTTTGAGTAGAAAGAGTTGATCAAGAGAGAAACAAAGGCTATAACAAAGATTAAACAAGATTTTGGAGAAATGCCTGCAACAACAACAAATATCATCAAATTATTTAATTCTAAGAACATATATGAACTAGATGATTTAGGAGTTGATGACAGAACAATAACTATTATGGAGGTGAAGAAGATTCTTACCAAAAATAATTTGGTTGTTCAGCTATAAGAGAAGTGTCATAGTTTGGAGACAACATTCAACAGGTTTTTTTACTAGAATTGAGCCTTTAGCTCAGAAGGGGCTACTTAGTTTATTTGTAATTAATGACAAGTTAATTACTTATGAAGATTATGTTAGAATGCTGAAAGAGATAGGAAGAGACAATTCTAAATTTGCAAACATCAAAGGCAACATGACATACAGAGAATTTTTGGAAGCTACGGGTAATGATTTCTTCATCCAGAATGAAGTAAATCATATTTTGTTGTAAAGCCCACTTTTTCCAGATATACCGAGGTTGAAAAATTTTACCAAAAGGTAATAAAATTAATCATTTTAGATGAATATAGGTGGGATAAAATTTGCGAGTTACAGGACTTAGCAGTAATTCGGATGCGCGTTACAAGACTGAACAATAATTCAGATGTAGTCAAAACACAGGCCAACACATCAACCAACACATCAGTCAGGGTAGCACAAGAATAAGCCTATTCAACAACTGACTCCTCCAAAACAGAGCCTCCTTTCCACACTGTTGTACACCTTGCCTATTATTTTGTAGAAGATTGATTTTATTGCTTAGAATATTGCCAATAATACACTGTCGGTTAAAACAACGATTTTGTAAATAAATTTGTAATTTAGTGTATAAATACTTCACAGTTCGAAGTATTAAGGGTTTATTATTGAGTATAATTTTCTCGTGGCATTGTAATTTTCTGGTTGCTGGAAGCATCAATAATACAAGGACATTCTTCACATGATTCATGTTGTGTACAAATTGGTGATGTGTTTCTTTTGTTAATGTGTTATTCATTGTTTTCTTTCTCTGTTGTTTTTGAAAAGCTTAATTACATAACATAAACTGTGACAAATAGGATATGTTATAAAGAGCACCCTATTTTGGTTGTTTGTAATTTATATGTTTTATGCTGATGTCAAATTGAGGAATACTTCATTGCTCCTTAATTTATACTGAACTTTACTTTTCTTTGATTTCATAATTTATTTAAAATCTTGAAAGATCCAAATAGTGCAACCTAGCTTTCTCTGTTAAACTCCTTCAAAATTTAATGTAGATCTAGTTAATCTTTAGACTCCATAGCCCAATGGAATTATAAAAATTTAATCAACCAAACCATCCAAATCAAATCACAAGAAAACAATCAATACAATAATAACTAGCCTAAAATTCACATAAAACATAGTTAAATTTAAAAAAAAATCCCTCTCTGAAGTTGGCAAGGTTAGATCCCAACTTCCAAAACGATTTTAATGTTGTCCTCTGTATTTATTTTCACAATTTCATAAATTACATAACGATAACACCTTGTTTAATTTATGATATTTATTACAATTAATTATTAAACGTGGCATAATCTCGAGATCTCCTAATCTCGAAAGATCAGAAGTGCATAATATTTTGAAAAGAATTTAACGTGGCAAGCGGGGCCATACAAGAGTACGATTTTCAGGAGGAGCCCAACAAATAGCCTTGACGAAGAGTTTTCCATTTACACCAAAAGTGGAACATATAGGAGGATTACCAAAGTAGCGAGCTCGGGAAGTCATAATCTCAGAGTCAATTCTTAAGAGGAGTCGGGATAGAGATCAAAATATAGCAGGGAAGCCAAGATTGCAAGAGTGGTCCATACACGGAACCCCGCCTGTTCGGAAGTGTATTGCAATTGGAATTAAGAGGACAGAGTCAGGCTGCGGGTGTCGGGCTCGTGCATTATAGTTGGGAAGCATTATTATGAGGGCCAATGTTAAATGGAAATAGTGTTAACTCTCAGGGTTAGAAATAAAGGAAGGGCTTCGAACGATTGAAAAAGTAGAGTGTCGAGACTGTAAATAATTTTTGGCTCTGGAGATCTTGTAAAATGATTTGGCTATGATTTTGACAGGAAAGTAAAGAGATCGAGTGCTATATATACAACACTTCCAACTCGCACAGATTTTTGTTGTCCCTTACAAATCCTCTCACTGAATTTGGTTTTACAAGGTATTTAAATCCTGATAGAGATATTTTGTTATCCAGGCGTCCCTTACAAATCCTCTCACTGAATTTGGTTTTACAAGGTATTTAAATCCTGATAGAGATATTTTGTTATCCAGGCTAAAAGGAATGCCTTGTTGCAGAATAAACTGGGTCGTGTGTATTTTAAGCGAACCTACGCTCGAATACGAGGCCAGGTTTGTGACATGAAGGCCCAAGTGCCAATGTTGGAGGGAAAAGAACCCGTCGACTTAGAGATGATACTAACACAAATAATCACTGCTTGAGATTTGAAATGTTGTGTCATATGTTGCGCTTATATTTTATTATGATGCTATGTAAATTTTGTCTTTTCCTGGAAGTTTTTGTAGAATTTATAGTTAATGTCTTTAGCATGATATGGAGCATCAATCCTAGATCTTACAATGAACAATATCAGGTTAATAGAAATTTTATATTAGAAAATCCATGTGAGGGTTCTAGTTCGTAATCCAAATTTATAAATAAAAAATCCTTACTCATTCTATTTAAAAAAAGAAAAAAGTATTCGTCTATATCATAACAAGTATTCGAATAGCAAGTCCACGGGGTCTTGGATAGACGATGATATGGTGCGTTGTTAAGGAAATCCTAGATGTTAAGTCACCAGTTCACTTCTCCGCCCTATTCGGGTGTTATTCTTAGACATGACCATGATGTAGCCTCATTATTGCAAAAAAACTAAAAATTTATTCAAGTAGCAAGGCACAATCACACATGTATAAAATTTAAATATGTATGGCAATGTGTTTGTGTTGATCACTAATGGAGATTTCTAGATAAAAACTCCACACGTCCTTCTTTACCTCTCTATCATCTTTTCTCATCAAAGCATGTGTTGGTCCATCGAGGATGGCCAAATCCCCTTGTTATACCTTGTCTTTTTTTCTCGTCATTGTTCAAGTCAATATCAATGAACATTTCACATTATTCAAGCAACATAGGAAGGGTTGATTTAAATGTAGTGATGTAGGGAGCCATAGGGATAAGCACCTTGAGATAATCATTAACCCTTTCAAAAGTAAGAGGAAAATAACTCCCATATGATCATGCCCATGTTTAGTTTTTTAGGTTTCTAATCTTTTAGATGCCCAAAGAGGCCCACTATTTCATTATAATTGGGTCAAAATACATGTTTGTTAGTCCCATTCACACCTTTATATATACACTAAGAAAAACCCCAACTTATGTCAAAGGTCGGGTGAAGGAATCATACAATGTTGATATTATGGAAATCAATTTAATAATTTAGGATTATATCCAAGAAAAGGACATTGAAGGAAGCCATGGAGATTTTTAGAAATATAAGACAACAAGGTATTCCTATGGATTCCATAAGTTATTTCATGTTATGGTGTTGCATGAATTGAATTTGAAGGCACTATAAGAGGGGAGGAATGTGCATAATTATATTATTAGAAGTATGTTTATGCT
The DNA here is from genome assembly GCA_034641835.2 of Pinus albicaulis. Taxonomy (NCBI): domain Eukaryota; kingdom Viridiplantae; phylum Streptophyta; class Pinopsida; order Pinales; family Pinaceae; genus Pinus; species Pinus albicaulis. The sequence goes on along the minus strand of CM076575.1, from coordinate 4,438,093 downwards.
CGTAGTATTAGTGGCTAATAAAATCATTAAGTTGTATGAGAAATGTGTGTGTATATAGGAATAAGAACAAGTGTTTAACAGGAATTTTATTCTTAAATGTTATGAAACTAGCTCCAAAAATAGAAGAAAAGAGAGATCAACCCCTTAGAAATCAGCCACTTCAAGGGGGACACCTCCTTTACATTACATAAATGAACAATTATTGGATGATTCAAATGAAAAAACCTTCTTTCTATTTATAGGAGTCAATGGGGTCACAATATAATCCTAGATGACCTAACAATAATAATGTAAGGGCACAACAATAAAAATAGTGTTGTTTTATGGGGCACAATAATAACAATATGGGGGATACAATAACAATAATAAGGGACTACACTAGTAATATAGGGACCTAACATGCTCCTTTCCTTCAAAAACGACTTGTCCTCAATGCATGAGCAGCTCTGGATGCTTCTGTATAAAATTCTCATCCTCCCATGTGGAATCCTTAGTGGGTAAGTTCTTCCACTTGATGAGATACTCTGAAATTGATTGATTTTGTAGCTATCAAGTTTTTGTTTCTGTAACTACTTCAGGTTTCAATATGATTTTTCCTTCCACATTAAGTTCTAGCAATATTGTTTGAACTAGAAGTTTGTCACCTATAACCTTCTTTAAGCATGAAACATGGAAAATTGGGTGCGCTCGAGAAGAAGCAAGAAGCTCCAATTTGTATGCCATAGTACCAATATTTTGAAACACCTTGTAAGGACCATAATACTTAGGTGATAATCTATTATCCTTATTATCTTGCTCGAGGGAAATTTTTTTGTATGGTTGTAGCCGTAAAAATACCCAGTGTCCTACATCAAAACTTCTCTCGCTGTGATGTTGATATACCTGTTGTTTCATTTAATTTTGTGCCAAATTTAGGTTATCCTATAAGAGTTGGAGAACTTGCCATTGATGCTTGATGTGATATTCCACTCCTTGAACCTTAGAATTTTATCTTAAAGATGATGTGATGGACGATGGATGATATGCATAAAGTGCCATAAATGGGGTCATTTTTGCTGCATTATGGAAGGAAGTGTTATACCACTAATCAACCAAAGGTAATCACTTGACCCATTATGTTTTTTTATTTGATACAAAACAATGAAGATATCCTTCCAAAAATTTGTTCACTATCTCAGTTTTCCCATTGGCTTGAGGATGATAAGATGAGCTATGGGCTAGTTAAGTACCCTAACAAGAAAATAATTCTGTCAAAACATTTCCAGTAAAAATAGGATCTCTTTCACTTACAATAATATTTGGGTTTCCCTGTAGCTTTTGAATTGTTTCCATAAATGTAGTAGCAACTGTACTTGATTTAAATGGATAAGATAATGCACAAAAGAATGCATACTTGGTAAGTATATAAACTACCACCATGATGACAATATTTCCTTTGAACTTCGGTAAACCTGTGATAAAATCCATTGAAACCTTCTCCCAACGTTGACTTGGAATGGGTAAAGGTTGTAGAAGATCCAAGGTCTTAATTGTCTCAACTTTATTTTGTTGGCAAACCAAACATTCTACCACAAACATTTGAATATCAAATTTAAGGCCATCCCAAAAAGCTTATTTCTACACCCTGTGGTAAGTTTTTAAAAATCCCGAGTGTCCTCCTACGAGAGAGGTGTGCAATTCCAAAAGAATATTTTGTTTTATTTGGGAATTCTTACAAATATATAAGCGAGCTTTGTACCACAAGGAATTATTTTTCCAAATAAGTGTATCTAATGTACTGGGATATTATTACAATTTTTGAATGAGTGTCCACACTTCTTCATCACTTCCTCCCTTGCTTCGTTTATCCAATCTGGTTGGATAATAGAAATGGAACAAAGAAATTCTTCCACCTCCTCATCCTTTCTTGAGAGTGCATCTGCAACAACATTTAGCTTCCCTTTTTTGTAGATGATTTCAAAGTCATAACCCAACATCTTTGTGACCCATTTTTGCCTCTCTTTTGAAGGAATTTTTTTTCCAAAAAGTATTTAAGACTATCATAATCAATTTTTACCTTGAAGTGTCTTCCCATTAGGTAAGGTCACCATTTCTTTAGTGCATGTAGTATTTCCAAAATTTCCTTCTTATAAATAGCTCTCTATAAATACTTTTCTTTGAATGAATGACTTTCAAAAGAAATGACATTCCACAATAAAGGTTTTTGTGAAGTCTAGCATAGCTAAGACCGGTGCTAGGCACATTGAATCTTTAAGATATTCAAATGCCTTAGTTTCTTCAGGAGGCCATGAAAATGCATCTTTATTTAATAATTTTTTTATAGGTGTTTTTATTCTCCCATAATTCTTAACAAACTTGTGATAATACCCCGTTAACATGAGAAATCCTTGCACCTACTTTATGGTTGTGGGGACTTTCCATTCTTTAATGGATTTAATTTCGTAAGGGTCTACCTTAACACCCTCTTGAGATACAATATGAACCAGATATTCCACCTCTTGTACTCCAAAGAAAAATTTGGAGGTTTTTGAATATAATTTTTTCTCCTCCAATAGTTTGAGCACCTTGTCAACATGTTGAACATGATCCTTCCAAGAACTATTGTAGATTAGTATGTCGTCAAAAAATAATAACACAAATTTTCTAAGGAATGGTTTAAAAATGGAATTCATCAACCCTTGAAATGTAGAAGGTGCATTGGTAAGGCTAAAAGGCATGACCAAAAAATTCATAATGACCCTCATGAGTTCGAAATGTTGTTTTTGGAATATCTTTAGCCTTCATTCTAATTTGATGATATCCTGAATGAAGATCCAACTTGGTAAAACAAGTAGCTCCATGTAATTCATACAATAATTCATCAATCACATTAATGGGAAATTTATCTTTAGCAGTGATCTTATTGAGCTCACTATAATCTGGACACATGTGCCATGATCCATCCTTCTTGTGCACCAATACTACTAAAGCAGAAAAAGAACTTTGGCTAGGTTTAATTATTCAAGTCTCTAACATTTCTACAATCATACGTTTAATTTATCTCTTTTGGGCATAAGGATATATGTAAGGCTTGATGTTTGGGGGAACACTTCCTGGAATCAAATGAATAGCATGATCATGATCACGAATAGGTGGGAGTCCTTTGGGAGTTTCAAACACCTTGGAATGATTGTCCAAGAATTTTTGGAGATATGGAGAAATAGATGATTTTGATGTTGGAAATTCTAGTGAGAATAATTGTGCAATTACGCGTCATTGTTCTTTCTTCAAAAACTTTGTCATGAAATTAGAGCTTATTATCTTTCCTGGCTTCCATGCGATACCCCGTAATTCAACTTCCTTTCCTTCTGAAAATAATTTCAAGAAAAGTTCTTGAAAATTAAAAGATATCGTCCCCAAAGACTGTAACCATTGTACTCCTAGTACAACATCAACACCTCCCATTGGAATGGAAAGCTTTAGACTATTCGATACATATTCCACCATGGTTAGCTTGATATTATGGCATTTTCTAGAAATTTATAGTCTCTCCATTTGCAACCATCACTTGACACTCTAGTGCTGAGTATAGGAAGCAATTCAATTCCTTGGCTACCTTACTATGAATAAAATTATGGGTACTACCTGAATCAATCAACACTATTACATTTTTCTTCTTGATATGTCCTTCTATCTCAAGCGTTTGAGGAGTGGTAATTCCTGCCAATGCATTACAGGATATGGCCAGACTCATATTCTTTCTCTATGGTTGGTTCCTAGTGTATATCCTCTTATTTTGAAGTTTCTTGTTCATTTTCTTCCTCCTCTTCACAGTCTATGTAAAATAATTTCTTCTCAACACACTTATGACCTTTAGTGTATTTTCTATCACAACTGTAGCAAATCCCTTTTTCCCTTTTTTCTTCCAATAGTTGTGGTTTCAACCTTGTAGGTTGTGGAAGTCTAGAAGTAGCAACACTTCCATCTTTATAGATGTGAGTGGTAGGCTTCCTTGTAGCCATAATTTTAATTTTAATTTTTCTTTCCAACCTGAATTCATTCTCCAATGAATTGGGTTCCCAAAGGTGAATCTCATGTTGGATGTTATCCTTTAAAGTCCCTATGAAGACATCAATCCTGTGTTCCTATGGAATATATGTTACCCTTATATTCAATTTTTGGAAGTCCTCAATGTGCTCCACCATTGAAACCTTTTGTTTGAGATTTATCATTTGGCTAAAGAAGGTGTGTCTCTTTGTATCCTCATAATATGCTATCATTTCCTCTGTAAAAATTGACAAAGTGACAATTTTTTATGAGAGCAAAGCCATCAATACCATACAAATGTATTTTGTTCTAAATGTAAAATTTCAATGCGTACCTTTTGTGTGTTTTTCACATTATGGAGATCAAAATATTGCTCCATCTATAGTGTCCATGTTACAGGATCCTTGCCATCAAACTTACTAATATCGATCTTTGGAATATGGTGGGTCTTCAATCCAACATTAGAGTTTATGAAACCACGATTAACATTTATTTTGTTCTCATCATGAGTATCCTGTACTACCTTTTCGCCATTAGGAATCATTTCCTGTATTAAATTTGTCAAACCTTTGTTCAAAGCTTCCATGTCCGCTTTTAGATCATTCTTCATGTCTTCCATCTTGTCTTTCATTTTTTCGTCGATGTCATCCATCCTAGCTTCCATTCCATCCATCTTAGCTTCCATGCCATTCTTCAAACCATCCATCTTAGCTTCCATGCCTTTCTTCAAACCATCCATATTAGCTTCCACGCCTTTCTTCAAACCATCCATCTTAGCTTCCACGTCTACCTTCAAAACTTCCATTTCATTTTTTGTTGCTCTTTGTGAGAACGAAATTTGGTGCACTTGGTCTTGTAATTTTGATATATCATGTTGCACTTCTTCTTCTTCGTGAATCATAGTAGAGCCTTCTGAGGGCTTAATGGGTGTTGAATTATTTTTAGGGTCCATTTTAAAACCCAATACTTATATCTATGATTCAATATTCCCTTGGAATAAATTCAAACTAATTTTTCAAACAAGACTTATGCAATTTGAAAACAATACACACCTTTTTCTTTCTTTTGAGGAGATCGATATTGAAAATGATGTATCTCTAGAATTTCAGATCCCTAAGTTTTTTGATTTGTCGGGGATCTGAAATATACACAATACACACTTTCTCTGCTTCAGATTTTTCTAAGCATCTTAGAAGTACAAAATCGAAATTTATTCTAAATCACACATCATTGACTTACTCATATTATTTAGCTTTTAATCTAAGAGCTCATTTTGTCTTATAACTGAGATGATTTGGAGCATACCCATTGTTCAAATAAAATATAAGATCAGTATATTGTGACTCTGAATCATTGAGGCTTACCTCTGATAATTGCACATTATTACCTGAATCTTCTTCTGCTGGAAAATGTGATGCTCCTGTAAGCATTCTGCAAAAACCTTGACCTCTAATGATTTTAGAGGGTTTAATTTCTACATCATATTCTTGTAACTTAGTTACCCAATTAGCTATTTTTTCTCTTAATTCTTTATGCATCAAAAGTTGTCTTACTGCATAAAATGGAACTTATGATTTTTGTATGAGACTTTAGGAGAAAAGGTCTAAAATGTTTTATGGCTTTAAAAATATCAAATGCTAGTTTTTCAACAGATGTGTAATTCAATTCTGCACCTTGTAAATTTGAAATAAAAAATGATATCGGTGCTTCTATTTGTTAGTCATTCAACTGCGGTAAAATAGCTGCATATGATGTATCTGATGAGAAAGTGTATAATGTAAATGGATAAATAAAATTAGGGGTGGTCAGGAATGGAGCATTGATAATTGACTGTTTAATCAATTCGAATGCTTCTCTTTCATTATGTCCCCATTTAAAGACATAATTTTTCTTAATCATGTTCTACAACAGTAAAACTATTTGAGAAAAATCAGGGACAAATATCTTAACAAAATTAATTTTCCCAAGGAAATATTGCATGATTTTCTTGTTATGAGGGAAAGAAATTCGTTTAATTCCATCAATTCTTTCAGGATCAATATAGATACCATTTTTTGACACAATAAATCCTAAAATTTTTCCTTCATCTAAAGCAAAAATGATTTCTTTGGATTTAATGAAATGCCATACCTTTTGCGTCGCTCAAAGACTTGCATTTGGTCATTCACATGATGAGTTGCCTATTTAGAGAAGACAGTAATGTCATCTAAATAAATAAATATTATTTTATTTATGAGTCCCCTAAAATCTGTGTCCATGGCTCTTTGGAAAGTGGCACCTGCATTAATTAATCCAAAAGGAATTTTCTGATAAGCATAAGTTCCCCACTTATTTCTGAAGATATTTTTTAATTTGTCATTTGGATGAACGAGAATTCGATTGTAACCTGAAAATCCATCTAGAAAAGACATGAGCTTAGAACCATCTAATTTCTGCAATACTTGTTCCATGGTTGGTAATGTAAAATTGTCTTTCTGACAAGCTTTGTTTAAATTTCTAAAATCAATGCAAATTCTAATATCACCGTTCTTTTTCCTGACAGGTACCAAATTTGATACCCATTTTGAATGTATGATTGGAAAGATGATTTTTGCCTTGAGAAGTTTATTCAATTCATTTTTAATTTAATTTTCCAAGTTTGGATGAATCTTTCTCAATTTTTGTTGTATAGGCTTTTCCTCTGAGATCATAGGAATCGTGTGTTGAATTACATAAATATCGTATGTTTAAGATCAAAATAATCCCAAGAAAATACACTTTTATACATCCTAAACAATCTAATGAATGATAATCTTTCTTCGGAAGACAGACCAAGACCTAGATTTATATTTTGAGGTTTTTCTTCACTTCCTAGATTAGCTAACTCAAATCTTAAGGTAGAACTTTGTGTTTTTGGGTTAGTTACTCTTTTAAATCTGTCCTTTAGATCATATAAGTCTTCTAACTTGACAAAGATTTTGGAATAGGATTTTCTTCTTGTTCTTTCTTAATCTGAGTGTCATGTTCATTTTCATCCATGATTTGATTATCGTAAGATTCTTTAGATGTTAAAAACTCTATGATATCTGAGTCATTATTAAATACTCTCCAATTTGTGATATTATCAGGAATAGATGGTCTAAAAATCAATTCAATAGAAAATCTATCAGGACTAAATTCTTGGGATGGAATTAATTTTGAGGCTACATTAGCGAGTAAATTTGCACTAGCATTATGTATTCTAGGTATAGAAGAAATATTGAAAGCTAAGAAATGAGTAGTTAATTCTTGGACTAATGATTGATAATGTTTTAAATGTCTAGAATTACGATGGATAGTATCTCTCACTTGCCTAACTATGATTTTTGAATCTCCTAAAACCTTCGGGTATTTGATATTCAGATCAATAGCATTTAATAAACCTTGAACTAATGCTTCATACTCAACTACATTGTTGGTAAAATCAAATTCTAATTGGCAGGCTATCATAGTCTTTTCGCCTTCTGGGTTTATTAAAATGCAACCTGTGCTTGCACCATCTTCAGAATTAGAACCTCAAAATAAAGGGTCCAAAACAAAGAATTAACTATTTTTTAATCTAAATAATTAATACATCTAGAATTATCTTGCTGGGAAAAATTCGTAATCTGAGATACAACCGCATTATCAAATAAAGGTGATAGTTGAGCATTAAATTTTCCTAAAAATGACTCTGCAGAGTAGTTTCCAATAATGTTGTTATTGAAGGCTACTAGCTCATTAAGTTCTTCAAGATTAGTGACTGTATGTTTCATAAAATTTTCACGGTAAACTCGAATTTGGTTTGGATTTCCATTCTGTGGTAGCCACATATGTGACCAGTCTATTGAAAAATAATCATGAAGTTTTTCAGACCAGTCACGACTTAAAACTAAACCATAAAATTCAGGAATGTTTGCCACCAAAATATCAATTATCTGAACAACTTTGGGATTTGATGATAATCTGATGGAAACAGATTTTAATTCTCCTACCACTTCTACCCTAGTTCTGTCAAGTTTTACTATATGAACTGGAGAACTCTGAGGTGTTATGTTTAATTTAGCACAAAATGATTTTGGCATTATTTCGAAGAAGCCCCTGAGTCTATTAAACAATTATGAACGTTTTTGTTATAGATCTCATAGGTTAAGAGAAATGGAGGAGTATGAGATATGGATCGATCACATATCATAATTAAGTTTGAAGCATCTATTTTCATTGAAGGAGAAGGTGGCTTACCCATTTCATTAGCAGCTTGAACTATGACTCGAGCAGGTAATTTTGAAGCAGGAACAACTTTTAAGTCTCTAAGTAAGATTCATTGTTCTTGCTTTAATTTGGTAAGCTCATGAATTGAGATATTTTCCCTAGTATTCTTCATGTCTTCAACTATATTATATTCAATGGTATCTGAGATAACCATTGTTTTAGATATAGGTGAAGATTCTGAGGTAACAGGACTTGTTTGTATAGCCTTTGAATTAGAATTTTTGCTTACTGATTTTTCTTTAGCATAAGTGGAATTGTTTTTCTGTTGACTAGGCTATGTCGCTTTAGTAATCTTTTTGCTACGCGTACTAACAGGAAAAGCTTCAAGTTGTTCTTCATTTGATAGGATGAAATCCCATATTCCATTAAGTTCATCTTCTTCTTCTTCTTCATCATTTTCTTCTTCCTCTGTTTGTTCTTCCTCCTCTTCTTGATCTGATTCAACATTAGATATAATATTTGGAGGTTGAGAATTAGAGGATTGTCTTTTCTTAAAATTCCTAAAACTCTTTTTTGAATTTGAATTTTTGATGACTTGGTTCTTGATATCTTCCATCTCGTTGGTCATGGTTTTCAAGAATTTTTGAAGACCTTCTACGTCAAATGGATCCTTTGGCATCTTCTTCTTAGAGTCATCTTTGAAAGATATCTTCTTTGATTTTTGATCTTCCTGAGAATTCCTTTTCTCAAGAGTATTTATGTGTTTTTCTATAGATAGATATTCTTTCATATTTTCTGCATGTGTTGCTAGCTTTGCTCTATCAACGAAAATAACTATATTAGATGGAAGGGATGAAATATACCACTCAATTTGAACTTCTGCACCAGGAACTGCTGTAACGAGAATTTTATTGAGTAGTTTATTAAATCTTGAATTAAAATATTTTATCTTCTCACCTGGTTTAGCTTTAAGATTTGAAAGATCATTGATGAGCATAGTAGTAGTTCTATCATCTCCAAACTTAGCTAGAAATTGTTCTTTAAACATATTCCAGTTAGTTATAGAGAAAGCAGGTAATGAAAAATACCAGGATCCTGCAGATCCTTTTAAAGTATATGGAAATAATCGTACAATGCAATTATCTTCAACTAATGCATTCAGATTGACAACCAACATAAAATTATGAATATGTTCTTCTGCACGAAGACCATCATCAGGATTAAATTTGGGTAGCCCTATTTCAGGATTTTTAGGTAGTGCATGAAGAGGGGCGGTCATGTTTATAGCCCATGGATTGCTCCATGGGTTTACATTTGGTGGAGGGGTTTGACCTACCATTGGATTTTGGATGGGTTGGTTGGGTAGATTTTTAATTGATGATGAGGCAGGTCGAGCACTAGGACTAGTATTTTGAGTACTGGAACTAGCGAAAGTGATACCGACTGTTGGAATGAAATTTGTGGAAGTGAGTGGAGGTAATGGGGGTGAATGGGATAGGATATTGCTGGTGATTGAATCTAATTGATTCCTCTTTAACTTCTTCTAAGGACTACTGATAGGAAACTCAAAAGGGAGAATCCATATTTTTTGACTTTATGATCGGGTTAATATTCTTCGAGTTAGTAAGGAAGACGAAATGCTAAGATCCGATAACTGAGAAGATTCAGGCTTTCAGCAGAAATAGATACTTTCTCTAACTTTTCTATCAAAGACTAAACTTCTGGAGAATTTTGGTGAAACTCAAGAAATAGTATGGTTTGAGTATTGCTAGGAGACTTAGGGGAAAGATGACCGCCTTCAGATTTTACAGATGAGGATCTAGATAATTTTCTAGAAGTTGATGGGGATCTATAGGGAGAGAGACTTTTTGATTGAACTTTATATTGATCAGAACTTTGTGCCATTCACTTGGCCCTCCTTGTAGCGCCAATATGTTGAGGCCTCAGAATGCCACTGCTAAAACATGGGGGAAAACCACCCAGTCCGGATCTTAAAGCAGCTCCTTTTTTGTTTGGTGTAGTGGCTCCGACTGGGGATAATGGGCCCAGTTTCCAAATAAGGATGATTTTGAGGGTGTTGTGAATATATAATGCAAATGGATAATGATTTTAATCTATATGCATCTATATAAACTATTTAATCTAATATATACCCGGATGTTTTTCCTTTATGCGATCTAAAATGATATCTTTCAATTTTCAGTAATATAGATCATTTAACAACTGAAAAAGATGAAAATTATGTAAAATGATTCTTCTAAAAAAGTATTTTGCATAGAAGAATTGTGAAAGAAATATCGCATTTATCAGTGTGATTACATATTCAATAAGAAATCATAGCTAAATATTAGAACAGAAGTGCATGTAATATTTATATATGATGACGTTTCAAATATATAATGCAATAAAATGATGACTATCAATCTATGAAGTAATACTTAATACAAGTGAATAGAAGTACCATATGTACAAAGTTCTACTCATGTAAATTAACAACAATGAATCTGCTCCTCACTTTCAAGAAATTTAAAGAGTACAATAGTGCAACATCAATTAAACAACTTTAATTGTCAAAAGATAATAGATGTGTTCCATTAATTCATCAAAGCACTCACAAACTTACAATAGTGCATTCTTTGAAAATATTTTTTACAAATTTCGGGACCCTTCTCTAAATGCATGAGAAAGGTTTAAATATTAAACTAACTATAAACTAAAATAGATTATTACAAAAATATAGAGGAGGTTTCAAATAACCTTCCTTATAAAACTAACTTAAACTATAATCTAGGAAACTAAACTAACAATTCTGATTTATGAGTTTTGACCTTCTTTCTGAATGTGGTCATGAAGTTGAAAAATATCTAATATTGCTTTGAGCTGAGCTGGCTACGATATCCTTGATCGGATCTGTCCCTTGAAAATATCATTTGAGAGTACTGACTGGGATCTCTTTGTTGAATCTATAAGAGACTGCAGAGTTTGATGCTGATGATAATGTTTGATCAGAAAATTCCAGTAATTTTCTTGATCAAACTTATTTACCTTTTTAATAATTTCCTCCTATGTATCTGCTCTCTGTTTCCACTGTGTTTCCACTTGTTTTTTTTTCGAAAACACATCAGACGTGTTTTCCTTGAGAATTTATGCTCTAGACAATTGCTTACACATGGATTCAATAATCTCACTTGATATCTTGGATGTCTTTGCTGCTGCTTTTTTTGCTTGTTTGATTTGTGCTTCCCATTATTTGAATAGAATTTCTTTGTGAAGCTTATCTACTTGAGGTATATTAGCTTCCTTCCCCGAATTTGATACTTTCCATTGAATGTGTACTTCAATTTTCTTCTCAAGCCTTTCACATTCAAGTTTCTGGGTTGCTATCTACTAGATGAGTATCTTATTTGAATCACAAAATAAGAATCAATTGTAGAAGCTTGATGACAAAACACTTCTTGTTCTTTCTTTAACTTAATGTTTAAATCCAATGCTTCTTTGATAAATTTCTCTAATTACAGTTGGCTTTGTAACTTATTCATTGTTACTTCTAGCTATGCTTGTTTTTCATTAATCTCTGTTTGATGCTACAATTTGAGGCTTTCAATATCTTTATGAAATTTGGCTATGTTTATTTTGAATTTCTCATTGGAATTATATTTCTCTTCATTCAACAACTTCTCTTGTTCTCAATACTCTAGCTTCCCTTTGTTTTAACAACACTCTAACCTCAGTAGCTTTATCAATAGTAGCAGTAGCATATGCCCCTGCATACTGTGATAATTTGGTTAGATGTATAGTAAGATCATCTAATGAATCTTTCCATAATACATTAACTGATTCATTTGTAGACTTTAAATCTGTTTCATCAATTCTCCTCCTTTTGTTTCTTTTAACTACATCCTTATAACTAGGACTGTAGAAAATATCCAATGAAGGAATATCTTCAATTTGTAGAACTATCTGATCTGTAGGGTAGGCCAGTATGATTTCTTTATCATGCATTGCTGGAACTCTCTGTAGTGGATTAACCGTTTCCACTATCTTCTAGGAGTGTTCAGGTGTCTGGAAACTCGTTGCCTGATCAATATTAGGATTCTCCTTAGGAGTTTTTATTGCTTCAGAAAAATCCTTCCATTCCTCTATAAGATATTTTGTTTGTGGTGAACTGGACTGATCTAGCATATTGTTACTGTGTTATATTTTTTGAGAATCTGATTTTTTTCCATTATTTCTTATTTCCTCTAGCATCTCTATGTCATGAATTACTTGGTCAATTATATTTTCTTATCTTTCCTTTTTAGATTCGGATTCATTTTCAGAGTGATCCAAATCATGAGAATGCTGCTGTGACTGCCCTGATTCATATTTAGACATATCTTTTACTTGATCATCCAAACTGACACTTGGAGTGTGTTTGTTTTCATATTCAATAGTTAAAAAATTGAGAGGGACTTTCTCTAGTCTCTTGTTTCTGTATGCTTGGAAAGCTTCAAAATCATCTTGACTTAGTTGACTAGATACATACTTGATAATATCTGAAAAGTTTTCCATGCCCTAGAAGAGATCATCAAATCCATCTTCTTCCCTTACAAAAGGTTTTAACTTAAGCTTTGTGATGTAATTTTTAATTACATCATTTGGATCATATAACCTTTTTGGCATTACTGCCAATTTCAATAGATGATTTTTGAAAACTTCCTTGTAAGTATGGCCGATGTTAGACAGTGAAAAAGTGCCACATTGTACAGGGAAATTAGGCCAAATAGCCTTTTTAAAATCTTTCAGTTGTTTCGTAACACCATTAAAAAGTTGATAGGCTATTTCTTTTGCAAGTAACTTATCAGGAACGTAATAGGGTAAAACATGGGGAGAAGCATAACTCCTGAATACTCTAATATATGTAAAATTCTCCTCTGCAAACCATCTAGCTACAGGAAGAATGTCTACATTGGCTTCTTCAAAAACCCTAGGGGCCCTTTTATTGAAAATCATCTGGTGTATAGGCAATATGACTCCGTAACAGATTTTATAGAAGTGTAGGTGGAAGTATGAATCCCAGAGTTCTCTATGGTGAATGTGACTTGGGGTAGGGTCTTGGGTAGTCCATTCCCATCCCATGGTAGGAAAACTAGTAGTAAAATAGATAGTGTCCATGACATAGCCAGACATATAAAAGGGAGGTGTCTCTCTGAATGAAAATCTCCTTTTATTCCCATATTGGGTAATGTGTTTGGCTAGGTTATTAGATAAGATGTATGCCCAATTGAAAATTGATGAATTGACGATTGCATCAATCCAGGGAACCCATTCTTTTGAGAATCTAGTGCTATCAAGTTTGGAAAATAATCTATATAACATGCTAGCAGCATAATAGTAAGGATTAGGAATTTGGGAAATTGGGTACATACCAAACTTATCTTGCTTCAACTTCCCCTGATTTTCCTTCCATTATTGGATGACTTTAATAAGATCTGGATGTTCTCCTCTAAAATTTTGCAAAATTTTTTTGTCATATTTCTAGTACGGGGGTGGTAGATGGTACATTACTGTTAAATCTTCTGCTCTAAAAGAAACCATAGTTTCTCCCTTCGAATTCTTGAACATTCTATCTTCAATATTTAAGTGATCAATTACCCACTTAACCATGTTTGTATATGGGATAATCTTTGGTCTTGTAGATATCCTATGGATGTATGAGCATGCAACGTCAAAAAGAGTTGCGTTAGAGGTAGATGCAGTGCCTGTTGAAGAAACTTTGGTTATCACCCTTGGTTGTTCACTTTCAAAAAGCTTATACATTTCCTCCCATGTTGAACTGCCATAATATTTGTTGCAGACGGTATCTGAAAATAATGGATACATCTCTGTATCTTCAGTGGATGACTTCTGAGAAATTTCTTTACCCTTTTTTCTCTTTTTTCTCTTCCTCAATCCGTTAACTGGTTTCCTGAAAATACAACGAATTTTACAAGTATAGAGTATCAAAGAGACAAATCTATCATTTATTTCAAACACACGCAAGCAGATATAAATATATCAAGATATAATATCAATCATCAATCATAATATTTGAATTAATATCTCATACACCTTGATGCGTAAAATATATCAATCACTTTAAAGCTATTAAGACCTTGAATTTCGTTTTGATATGACACAAGTTGTTTCACACACTTGGTTCATTTAAATGGCGTTGGCACACGTATCGCAAGTTATAACTTATAACCATTCATAATCAATTACCCTTTAAAGACTACAAAATGTGATCTGTGAAAATCGCAGATCGCAACTTTTATAGGATAACAATTTGGCGTATGTTATAAGTTGTGCAAAATGCAAATTGCATTTTTTGCAAAACTTAAGTGACCGCGTTTGCCAAAGGTTTTATATTCTTTTCTTTATTTTCTCGTTGGCTCCATGGAGTTACAAATTATATCAATTTTCTTTTCATGTTTTTGATTTATTAAGTGAGGTGTGATGCGATAAAGTAAATTTAACGATGATTGAAGTTTTTTCAAAGTTTTTAAACATATCTTCGGAAAAGCTTGAGCACATATTGCAGCTTGCACATTTTAAAGTTTATGAGTCTTTGATATTCATAAGATATGTGAATTGTGATGCGCTCAAGAAAAATAAAGCGGAAAACTTTAAAAATAAAATATTTATTTCCTAAGTTTTTTGTTTTAGAAAATTTAAAATAATTTCCTATTTATTTCTAAAGGGTCCCTATTTGTAAAAATAAATGGGGGTTGTTGTATAGCACAACAGGTCCTTTAGTAGCACTCTGAATCTTCTTTCCAATGCCATGGGTCTGACTTGATTTGGATTCTTCAAGGCAAAGTTATGCCTAATATCCTGCAATGACCTAAGTATGGACTGGTTCAGTATAGAAAACTTTTACAGCATGCCATGTGTCACTATTTCCTCCTCCTGATCTGAAATTCATACATAGTAAACTACATGCTGTTTAATTTCATCCAATTTTTACATAATTCCAATCTGATGCTCAGAGAGAGAGTTATGATGCCTTTCCCAAGGTCACCTATTTGAGATGAAATTCGGGACCCTACAAAGCCCTAACTTCCACAGATCATATCTCCGAAAATATTGCGAACTAAGATCTGCAATTTTTACACAACGTTCATTAGGATTTATTCACAAATGATTTTTTATTTTTTTAGCTTTTGAACCTTCGTAGAAAATAAGTTATAGCAAAAATTCCATGATGACCTGTTTGAAGCAGCGAAACCCTAGAATCTAAAGCTTTGATAGCAAATGTTATGAAACCAACTCCAAAAATAGAAGAAAAGAGAGATAAACGCCTTAGAAATTAGCAACTTTAAGGGGGAAAACTCCTTTACATTACATAAATTAACAATTCTTGGATGATTCAAATGTAAAAACCTCCTTTCTATATATAGGAGTCCATGGGGTCACAATATAATCATAACCAACCTAAAAATAATAATGTAAGGGCACAACAATAACAATAATGGGGTTTTATGGGGCACAATAATAACAATATGGGGACTACACTAACAACAATAAGGGACTACACTAGTAACATATGGACAGTTATCGTTTTGTAATTTGTAAGATTGGGAGAATAAATCACAAAAAGACAACATCAAAACCACTTTGTAACCTGGAATCTAGCCTTGCCACCTTTAAAGAGGGATCTCTATTTAAGATTTAACTTTGTTTTGAATAGGTATTAGGCTAGTTATGATTCTTCTTGGTAATGTTTTTCTTTTGATTGATTTTGGTTGATTAAATATTTATTTTCCCATTGGGCATGGAGTCAAACGTGAAACTGGATTATTTGCATCAATTTTTAAAAGAGTTGTAACAGGGCAAGCTAGGTTGAATTTACTGGATTCTTTGAGATTTTATATGAATAATGAATATGGAAGAAGAGTGAATATCAGTTGAGATTGAAAATCATTTAAGTATTTTTCAATCTGACTTCAAGTAGAAAAAATTAAATTTTAAAAGCAACCAGAATAAGATGTTTTATTTAACATGTTCTATTCATCACACTCTATATTTTACAATTACGAATTCTCATAAAAAGAGAAAGGAAATAACGGTGGGAAAACAAAGAAACAATAAAAACCCTTCACCAGTAATTGTACCACATGAATCCTGAAAGAAGTCTTTGTATTATTGATGCTCTAGCAAAAAAACTTGGAATTTACACTTGCGCGGTAGGAAAAAATATGTTCAGAAATAAACCCTTAATACTTCAAATAACGAAGTATTTACACTGAAAGTTACAAAAATGTTTAGAATAAATGTTGTCTCAAAAAGCAATGTATTATTAGCCTAAATATAACTATAAAATCTAATTGTTACAAAAAATATGCTCGATGAGGGTGACCTGGCTTTCTGGCACTATTTTCAAGGAATTAGTTGATGAGTAAGCCTATTGGTAGGCTATGTTGGCTGTGTTGGCCACCTGTAAATTTTGGTCTATCAAAAGGTGGCCAAAACATGTTTTCAGCCTTCAAGAAACACTTTCCTGGCCAAAATGTTATCTCTTGAAGCCTGTAGACGACCTCATGCTCGTGTCTCAAGGTTTTCACTGTTATTTCTCAGAAACTCAAACTTTTGCTAAAAATTCCATGAGAAGACTGCTGCAATATCCTCCTCCTTTTCCCCTTTTTCCTCTCAGAGACTAACCTTCATATTTTCATCATTTTCCTTTGTTCTCCATTTCCCTCACCCTCTTTTCATATAAATTTGCCTTTGCAGAGTTCTAAACTTCTTTCGAACTCTGTTGAAACCCTCGGAAACCTTTGAAAATCATGGAAAGTCTGTGTAAAAAACCCCTTTTCTCTATTAAGGGTTTAAGCCCCTTGTCCTGAGTTTCCAAACCACTTCCCCAATACGCCCTCATCATAAAAACCAAGTGCCAAACCCATGAAGCGCTAATCGCATCGGAGCGATTCAAAGTGTGCATGTTAGTGTGCATGTTTGAGAGCCATTTTAAATGCCGATTGCGATTAGCCCCTTTGCCATAAACCGAAGATCGTATTATCATTTCATCTACCCCATAAGCCCGCAATCAGGCGCTAAACCATTGAAAAATCCCTTTCTGATCAATATTTTTCTGTGTAAAACTTGAAAACCCATTATTCCAAAGTTTGTTTTAAAATGCCAAAATCACGTGTTTAAATAAAATGGGTTGATCAAAAAGACCGATCGCGCAATCGCGATCGGAGAATTCACAATGGGTTGATTGAAAGACCGGGCCCGAATGTTCCGATTGCGATTGGCCCTAGTTATATAAAGCCCGGGCCCATGGTACTCCATACACCCAGTGGCCCCGCAATCGGGCGCCAGCCTATCATATATATGTTCCGCCCGATCCGCTCAAAACCTTGGTTTTTATTGAAATTTATGGGTTTCTCATAAAGTATAAGGGTCCCGCCGGTGCAAATAATTAAAGGATCTGGACCGTTGATCTAGACCATATCTAACGGCCTGCGCTCAATCGCAAAGTTTCAATCGCTGCGTTTCAATCGCATGCTTTGTTGCTGCCCTCCCGATTGCCGATCCCCGATTAAATCTGGGTCGTCCGTCTCCCTGATGATCGGACGGCCTGCGCTCAAACGCATCGCAATGTTTCAATCGTATGTTTTGTTGTGACCTGCCGATTGCGATCCTCCGATTAAATCTGGGCCGTCCACGTGTCCAGATCGGACGGTCCCAGATCACCCCCACCGTTGCTCATCGCGCAATCGACGGTTCTGTTTTATTCTTCCTCCCGCGTCATTTAAAATTCCTCTCAGTTAATCACCACCGTTGAATGATGCCATCCGACGGTCCTGCTCTCTTCCTACGCCTCTGAAGCAGTAAAACCAAATACGCAGGATTTTATAACAAATTGTTTGTATTTTGCAGGTTTTGATTCGAATTTTTATCAATGTTTCATAAGCACTGATAGCACATAAAGGCCTACGCGGCCCCTGCACATCAACAAGACACTGTTTTAATTCAAAAATAGTTAAAGAGTATCAGCGCCGAAGATAAAACATATCAGAACCGGAGATTGAAGACCCAAACACAGATCTCAAGCAAAGTAAAGTGTTTGGGAAGGAGCGAAGACATCTGTCGAGCTGAGAAATTCCCCACCGCTACAAGAAGAGGCTAATTGAACCCTCTACAGCTCCAAAAGACACCTGCAGTCTCGTTGAGATCAAAGATCACCGAACAATTAATACTGATTGAGCTATCTTATCTCTAATTGTCGTCAGAACCATTCGAAAAGATTAAAGAATAGTTCAGAAGCAGATATTTAGATCATTTCATCTCGGGAAGTAGAAATAAAGTCACTCCAGCATAACTCCGAGCTTCAAAGGACGGAAAAAAGCTCCCACTGAGCTTAATTGTAAGTGTACATCAATTAATGCTGATGAACACCTGTAGATTTCTTGATCGAGGCCCTCAAAGTACCGAAGAGTCATCTTCTGTATTAATTGATCCAAACAGATCTTTTCATAGTTTACCACCGCCCCATTCTTCTATAAATACCTCTGTAGAAGATGATCAAAAGGTTGGTCTCGGGACATCTGAACGCATGTAATAGTCATTCTGAAGCCACTGATGCCCTGTTCTGTAATTGAAAGATACATAAGCTGATATGAGAAGCCTGAAGTAGATGAAGTCAGAGACCACCAAGAAAAGTCATTGATTGTAAATCGCTTTGAAACATCAATATGTCATTTATCTATGGAATTCTAAACTATGTCAATGGTCATGTGTTCTCATCACAACCTGCCGCTTTACTTAATGTCTTCAATTGCTCACCTTCTCCTTTCTCCGATAAAGAGCAGCAAACATAGAGTTAGGATATACTCTCCACGGCACCCTACTCTTACCGAAAGCTTTATCTTTATATGGTTTTCTTCATTTTGAATGTCCTTTGAAGAGTTTATTGATGCGGGTTAGTTTAAAAAAGTACTTCCCTCGATCTGGATAGCTCTTCGTAGATGAATGTTTTCTATGTTATCCTTGGAGTTTATTGCAGCGTATTTAAAAGTACTTCCCTGATCTAGATAGCTCTTTGTGATTATCATCTGTGTTCCCTTATCGAATATGCTGAAGCAGCCTGGTTTAAAAGCACTTACCTGATCTTAAGCTGTTTGAACTGTTTTTTAAATGTTTCTGATGGAAGTACTTCAATGCAGGCTAGTTTAAAAGCACTTACCTGATCAATAGAAATACTTTTATGTTTCTCCTTAAGTACATGTTGAAAGCAAGCTAGTTTAAAAGTACTTACTTGATCTTAGACTGTGCTTTGTTTTTTCATTTGTTTAAGTCTTTCACTCCTATTTGTTTCACTCCATTAATCACCTTAAGAGATACTTTGATGTAAATGACTTGCTCCATGGATCCTTCTTGAATTTGCTATCCAATTAAATCCTCCTATGACTCCATAGCCCAATGGGTTAAAGCTGTCTTTGTCTTTTGCTATCAGCTGAAACATTCCTTCATTTGCAGGCTCTTCACCCTTTATTTTGAGCTGCTTTCACCTTCACCATGTCTTCGCCCAACCAAAAACAAACAAAACAAACCCATGCTCTTCATTACTAGCCTAATATCACAATTCCAGTCTTTAAAGATCACATCTTTGAACTCATTTATAGAGAGATCCCTCTCTGGATTCAGGAGGGCTAGATCCTTGAATCCCAAAGCGGTTTGATGTTACCTCTACATTTGGACTTTGCCAATCTTGCTAATTACAGAGTGATAACATAATGGCAACTCCACTGGGGACTCCTGAGTATTTCTTCGATTAGAAGACAATCATAAGATACCAGATATCCCTTGCTAACTGAAAATTAACTCAGAAAAACCCAAAAATATTTCAGATTGGTATTTAATAAACATGGTAGTGGACCATAACACCTCTTACCTCTGAAAAGGAGCTAAAAACTTCCACTTGGCGACTCGAAAATCCTGAACAGACCTTAAGAATCCACTGGGAAGAACCCTCATTACTATACTATCCTTCAAACTCAGTCAGAGGACTGTAGGATTGAAATTTGTGTAAAACAGATTAGTTAACCTCTCAAATATTTTCATACCTGGTTGAGCTTTTCTTGTTATTTGGGTCTAAAAAATTACAGCATAGTGGCTCCTAGAAAGATTCACACTAGAGCCCATCTTGACCCGGATCCACCTGAAATAGTTGATGACCCAGAAAGCATCCTTTGGAAGTCTCCTAGGATTAAATTATCAACTGTTTTCAGATCACCCTTGAGAGCTAATTCTGTCCCAGAAAATCTTTCAGCTCTACAACAATCACAAGAAGACTTAGTAAATCCTTTTAGAACTAGGTCTCTTGGTGATTTAGATCAGTCAGATTCCGAGTCTTCGCCTTCGTCTCCTGAGACAAGTACACATCTTGGTAGTAGAGAGACTACACCACCTAATTTACACTTCCTCCACAATCTAGGTGTCTCTCATCCAAGATACGCTCAGCAATCTATCCCTGGTCCATCCATTTCTGCTCACCCTGTATCCACTGTTGCAACCACTCCCCTCCAACCCACTTTCACTCTTGTTAATCCACCTCCACCTCCTGCCATGCCTGCATGGTATACTCCCTTAGTTCTTCCGGTACCTTTAGTCAATCTCCACAGGAACCCAGGGGAAAGTGTACAGACTTATTGTACTAGATTTAACAATATCTATAATGCACTTCCCCCAGAACTAAAACCTCCGCAAGGCTCAACTTTGAACAAATTTCCTGAAGGTTTTGACTCTGACATGACCTATTCGCTAAGAGAGAGAGACTTTGCAACTCTTGAAGATATGCAAAGGGGTGCTCTTTCTGTCGAAGTCAATCTAATAGAGAAGAGAGCAAGAATGAAAGCTGAAAAGAGAGTATCTTTTAGAGAGGAACCCACACCTTCCACTTCAAACTCAAAGATGGAAAGAATGATGGAAGAGATGATGAAAGAGATGAGCATAATTAAGAGAACACAAGCAAGCCTAAACCAAACTGCTTCTCAGAATAGAAACCAGAACCAGAATCAAAATTTAAGAAGAAACCAACTTCCAAATAGACCTAGAGAAGATGATCAATAGATCATTCCTCCCTTTCATAAAAATTATATCAGTGAGACAGAGGAAACAGGTGAGATAACAGAGGAAAATGATATCAACATGCTAGGGGTAGATAACGATGGATTTGAGATTCATTATGAAAAGAAACGAGGTCTATACACACCTTATGATGACAACAGGGATGATGATCGACATTGTTATCAAGATATGGAAAATGTCATCATAGAGCCTCACAGAGAATATGAACTTAGAAGCAAAGCCAGTCAAAAAACTCCCAACACTAAAACCTCTGATAACTCTTCACAAAATAGCACCACAACCAAATGTAAAAATGTCAATCAAAAGGATAAAACAGTGGCTGTTGATTCTGGTAAAGGTAAAGAGAAAGGCAATCCAAATTTTGAAAAGCAGGATGCAGATCTTAGCAGTACTAACACCTCAGTTAGTACTCCTGTCAAAACCATGTTATCAAATGTAAATAGAACAAATCAGCAAGGTGATGTTGCTGAAACACTAGCAGCTAGTAAGGCTGAGGCAAGTTCTTCAAAAAACCAAATTCCTTTCAGCCTAGAACAAGAACTTTCAAAGATTAAAATCTCTGTTCCCCTTACTAAGTTAGCTTCCCATAATGTGTACAGGACCCAAATTCTGAAGGCTTTAAACATAGAGGACCAGAATGACACAATAATTTATAATGATGACCAGCCAGAGCTCATTTTGGGTCCTAAAGTTGAAGGGAAATTTCAAGAAGGAATAGTACCTCCATTCTACGTCAGTCTGAATGTTCATGACAAAATTCTACACAATGCTATGCATGATTCCGGAGCCTCACATAATCTTATGCCAAAGGTGATAATGGAAAGGCTAGGACTAGAAATAACCAGACCTTCCAAGGATTTATATTCCTTTGATTCAAGCAGGGTCAAATGTCTCGGCCTAATTAAGGACCTCTGTGTGAATTTGACTCAAATCCCAGCCAAGTGCCTAGTTATGGATGTAGTGGTGGCCGATGTCCCTCCTAAGTATGGCATGTTGTTGTCTAGATCATGGGGTGCCAAGCTGCAAGGTACAATGCAGATGGACGGGACATATGGCACTATTCCTGTTTTTAACCAGCCTAGAAGACTATACAGAGAGGCACACATGAAATTCACGGTCAGTAGCCCAGAAAAACCTGAAAACTGTCCCATCTACTCTGTCCATACTGACCTGAACTATTTTATCCTCTACCATGATGAACCTTCGAATAAGTCAGAACCAGAAGACAGTAACGCAGATAACCTGTTAGAGGCCCCAAATCTAGAAATGAATGCAGTTCTAGACATGGATGAAAACGAAAGGGAAGCTTTCGAAAAATGCATTGAAATGACAAACCAAAATGAATATGGCCAAGATGGCCAACAACAAACGCCCCATCGAGTTCATCTCCATGAAATTCCTGAGGAACGAGGCCCAGTACAACAACTTGTTGACCTTAAAACAGAACATGACGCTGAAACAGTTGGTGAGCAAGTCACTACAACAAGATTAATTGCCAATAAAGCTCAAGAAACACCTAACTCACAAGTATCACAACAGTTTGATGCATTTGAAGATATTAACGAAACAAATGAAAGTCTCAACCCACAAGTCATGTGCCCACGGCTCTCGAAACTTGAAACTCAAGAAAACAACCTTCAATATGGCGAGGAACTTGAAAATGAGACACAAATTCGACTAAGTGCTGACATATCACCGCAATCAGATAGCATGATAGTTAGCGAGATTACCAACCAAGGCGAAACCAAAAATAATCCTCTATGGACCATGTTCTTCGATGGGTCATGTACTAAGAATAGTGCTGGCGCCGATGTTTGGTTAACAAACACCGAAAACGGCCATACAGAAAGTGTTTCGTGCAAATTGAATTTTCGATGCTCTAATAACATTGTCGAGTATGAAGCTCTCATTTTGGGCTTGCATCTGTTAGAAAAGCTAGGAGCCAAAAGAATCCACGTATATGGCGATTCGGAATTAATCATTAGGCAAGTTAATGGGGAATACACTGCTAATCATCCCAGACTTAGAGCCTACCGAAATGACGTCCTGGATATGTTAAACATTTTCGAGGATCCAAAATTGATTTTTGTCCCAAGAAAACAGAATACTGCCGCTCACAATTTAGATTTTACAGCTAGAACGTGTTTAGCACCATATGAAAACGAGGACAGCACCGTTCAGGTAAAATTTAGGCCAGCCATACCCGATAATCAAAAATATTGGCAGGTCTTTGAGAATGATAAACAGATAGAGGATTTCCTGCTCGGTAAGAATGAGTTTGAATCATCCACTTCAGATTCTACATCCGATGAAAACTGTCTAAACAAAGAACCCCCTGAACAAGAACAACCATCTAGTCCTACAAATATCAACATGTTAACTCAAAAACTCGAAACTCATGCTGAAAAGTATGAAGACTCAGAAAACGAAGACATGGAGGTATTAACACCGAGAGACAAGAACATACCCAGGGGGCTAGCACCGTTAGAAGACCTGTTTGATTTTAATGACGTGGCTAAGAAACCTGCAGTAGAATATATAGAGTCTGACGTTGAAGAATGCAACATAGGCACAAAGGATCAACCTAAAATGATTAAATTAGCTAGGTCCTTGCCACCAGACATGAAAAAGAAATACATTGACTTGTTTAAAGAGTTTGCCGATGTTTTTGCCTGGAGCTATGAAGATTTAAAAGCTTACGATACGGAAATCATCCAGCACAAGATCCCTTTGAGAGAAAAACAAAAACCTTTTAAGCAGAAACTGCGTCGAATCAACCCAATACAACTGCCTCTAGTCGAAAAGGAAATTAAGAAAATGTATGAGGCAGGAATCATTGTGCCTGTAAGGTTTTCATATTGGGTTTCTAATCTTGTAGCTGTGAGGAAAAAGACAGGAGAAATCAGACTGTGCATTGATTTCAGAAACCTTAACAGAGCTTCCCTAAAAGACAATTACCCTTTACCCAAAATGGAGCACATCCTACAAAAGGTAGTTGGTTCAAAGAGGATTTCTCTGCTAGATGGTTTCTCAGGATATAACCAAATTTTAGTACTCCCAGAAGATCAACTCAAGACAACCTTTACCACTCCTTGGGGCACCTTCATGTATGTGAAAATGCCTTTTGGACTAATGAATGCTGGGGCCACTTTTCAAAGGGCCATGGACATTGCATTTTCAGAGGAAATAGGACACTTCATTGTAATTTACCTTGATGATATAACATTTTATTCCAAAACCGATGAAGAGCACCTCAAACATCTAAGAAAGGTCTTTGAGAAATGCAAGAGATTTGGGCTATCTTTAAATCCCAAAAAGATAGTGTTTGGCTTGCAAGAGGGTAAGCTCCTTGGCCACATCATATCAGAAAAGGGGATTAAAATAGATCCAAAAAGAGTTGAGGGAATACTACAGATTAGCCACCCTAGGAACATAAAAGAACTGCAGTCCTTTATTGGAAAGATTAATTTCTTAAGGAGGTTTATTCCCAACTTAGCAGAGCTCCTTAGAAACATGAATAATATGCTCAAAAAGGAAGTAGGAGTGAAATGGACTGTAGAGGCCAGAAAATACTTTGAATTAGTAAAACATGCACTCACCCAAGCACCAGTCTTGATCAGCCCAGACTTTTCAAAAGATTTTCTTATTTTTTCCTTTGCCTCAGAACATACAATAGCTGCAGTTCTGTTGCAGAAAAACTCAGAAGGACAGGAACAGCCTATTGCTTTTTTCAGTAAGGCTTTAAGGGATGCACCCTTGAAATATAACATAATGGAAAAACAAGCCTCTGCTTTAGTAAAGGCCTTAAAGGATTTCAGGGTGTATATTCTTCATTCCCACACCATTGCCTATGTACCCAACATTGTAGTAAAAGACATCTTGTCACAAGATCCTGATGGAAAGAGAGGCAAATGGATAGCTATAATATTAGAATATGATTTGGAGATCAAACCCACCAAACTCATCAAAGGTCAGGGCTTGGCTCAATTAATGGCTAAATCTAATCTACAAGCCCTAGACATTAACATGATAGATGCCTTGGACGAACAGGAAGAATTACCCCCTCCCACTATGGAAGAGCAGTTCCAAAACTCACCTTGGTACGCCAACATCTTGTATGTACTTACAAATCTTAATGCTCCTCCTGATTTATCAAAAACTAAGGCAAGGTTTTTAAAGTTGAAAGCTAAGAATTATTTCATTTTGAATGAATGTTTATACTAGAAAAATGCTAATGGTTTATTGCTAAAATGTTTGCCTGAAGTTGATGCAGAGAAGATCAAGCATGAATTCCATGAAGGAGAGTGTGGAGGTCATCTCTACTGGAAAACCACAGCCAACAAAATCCTTAGAGCTGGCTATTATTGGCCCACCCTCTTCCAAGATGTCCATAAAATGATAGTTTCCTGTCACAAGTGCCAAATTTTTGAGGGCAAAAGAAAACTGCTTCCCTTACCATTAGAACCTATCATTGTTGAAGCTCCTTTTCAACAATGGGGCCTAGATTTCATAGGAGAAATCCATCCTGCTTCATTTTCCCAACATAAATGGATTCTTACAGCCACTGACTACTTCACAAAGTGGATAGAGGCCATCCCTACCAGGAATGCCACAGATTCTGTCATTATAAAATTTCTTGAAGACCATATCCTTTCTAGATTTGGATGCCCTAGGAAAATCATTACTGATAATGCTGCTGCTTTTGGTTCCAAAAAGATGATAGATTTTTGTCACAAGTATCAGATTACATTGGGTCATTCTACTGCTTATTACCCTCAAGGTAATGGGCTAGCTAAATCATCAAATAAAAGCTTGGTGACCATCATCAAGAAGCTACTTGAAGAGAATAAAAAGTCATGGCATAACAAGCTGGTGCATGCATTGTGGGCAGATAGGTTGACCACAAAGAAATCCATTGGAACCTCCCCCTACCAACTTGTTTATGGAGCAGATGCAGTGTTCCCTACCAGCCTGGGTGTACCAGTAATAAAATTAGTCCAATAAATTCAGTCAGAAGAAGACAATATGCTAAGAAGGATTAATGAGACAATACATCTCCAGCAGACGAGGGAAGAAGTTTACAAGAGAGCTCAAAAAGTGCAAGAAAACATCAAGAAGTTGTTTGACAAGAGAGCTAAGGCTTGTGACTTCAAAATTGGAGATAAGGTACTCAAATGGGATTCTAGAAGAGAGGAAAAGGGTAAACATGGAAAATTTGACAGTTTGTGGCAAGGCCCTTATATCATTCAGTCCACCATTGGTCCAAATGCCTTTTTTCTGCAAGAGTTAGATGGCACAGATCTGTTTGGGGGTCCTGTCAATGGCAGGGTCCTTAAGCATTACTACTGCTGAGTTCAATTTTCAAGTTTCATTTCCATTGTAAATATTATTGCTTCGTCAGTTTAATAAAAAACAAAAAGAAAAAATACAAAAACAATAAAAGATAGAAAAGAGGGCAGAAATGAAAAAAGAAAGGCAAAGCCCCATGCCAAAAAAGAGAAATAAATCTGAAAGTGTGCAAGCTCAAATGCCACTTCTCAAAAAACACGCTTCTAGTTAGTCAAACTGTTTAATCTTGACTAATTAGCTTTAAATTTTTTCTGCTGATAGGATAGTGAATTGGATTTGCCAAACTGTTTAAACTTGGCTTATCAGTAGATAGATTAGGCTAGAAAATAAAGGTTCAAACAAGCCCAAAACCTGAACCTAAAGTTTCCAAGCACGAGATGACTCAAATCTGTTTTATTTTTCTGAGTCATAAAGTTGTAAATCTGGTTCTAATCAACTCAAAATCTGAACCAGAAAGAAAGAAATAACAGCTCAAACAAATTCAAACCAGAGCTGAAATCAAGGAAAGCAAGTGGCTCTAACAAGCTCAAAACTTGAGCCACAAATAAGAAAAAGGATGATTCAAAAAAATTTCATATTTCAAACCTTCAATTTTTGATTTTTAATAGTCTATGTGCAGCTTGTTTTTATGCCATAGATCACAGCAAGTCAAACAGTTCAATCTTGACTTGACTGTTTTTGAATTTCTGTCTTAGAATCTAGAGAATGAAATCTGTTGGACAATTTAATCCCAACAGATAGTAGATTAGGTAGAGAAACATCTGAGCTCAACTGTTTAATCTGAGTTCAGGGAGAAATAAGAGGTAGAATTAGATTAGATTTCCTGTTTTCAAAAGAATAAAATGTTGAAAAAGAGTTTGCCAGTCCAAGTGCACTCTAAATGAAGAAAAAATGTTAGATCAGTAGGATTGGGTAGGTAGAAAGCCTGTGTTGATGAAGATTCATTGTTTTTCAATGCTGCTAACCTTTTTTTCAGCCAGAATAAGATCATTTCAGCAAAGACAATAGCCCAAAGAACGAGGCATTGATCAGCCTCCTAGAGAATGCAGTTCTGAAGTTCTTGATGCCTTCAAAAAGGCACCATCCCCAAGTGGAGCCACTGTTGGCCACCTGTAAATTTTGGTCTATCAAAAGGTGGCCAAAACATGTTTTCAGCCTTCAAGAAACACTTTCCTGGCCAAAATGTTATCTCTTGAAGCCTGTAGACGACCTCATGCTCATGTCTCAAGGTTTTCACTGTTATTTCTCAGAAACTCAAAATTCTGCTAAAAATTCCATGAGAAGACAGCTGCAATATACTCCTCCTTTTCCCCTTTTTCCTCTCAGAGACTAACCTTCATATTTTCATCATTTTTCTTTGTTCTCCATTTTCCTCACCCTCTTTTCATATAAATTTGCCTTTGCAGAGTTCTAAACTTCTTTCGAACTCTGTTGAAACCCTCGGAAACCTTTGAAAATCATGGAAAGTCTGTGTAAAAAACCCCTTTTCTCTATTAAGGGTTTAAGCCCCTTGTCCTGAGTTTCCAAACCACTTCCCCAATACGCCCTCATCATAAAAACCAAGTGCCAAACCCATGAAGCGCTAATCGCATCGGAGCGATTCAAAGTGTGCATGTTAGTGTGCATGTTTGAGAGCCATTTTAAATGCCGATTGCGATTAGCCCCTTTGCCATAAACCGAAGATCGTATTATCATTTCATCTACCCCATAAGCCCGCAATCAGGCGCTAAACCATTGAAAAATCCCTTTCTGATCAATATTTTTCTGTGTAAAACTTGAAAACCCATTATTCCAAAGTTTGTTTTAAAATGCCAAAATCACGTGTTTAAATAAAATGGGTTGATCAAAAAGACCGATCGCGCAATCGCGATCGGAGAAGTTACAAATGGGTTGATTGAAGGACCGGGCCCGAATGTTCCGATTGCGATTGGCCCTAGTTATATAAAGCCCCGGGCCCATGGTACTCCATACACCCAGTGGCCCCGCAATCGGGCGCCAGCCTATCATATATATATTCCGCCCGATCCGCTCAAAACCTTGGTTTTTATTGAAATTTATGGGTTTCTCATAAAGTATAAGGGTCCCACTAGTGCAAAGAATTAAAGGATCTGGACCGTTGATCTAGACCAGATCTAACGTCCTGCGCTCAATCACAAAGTTTCAATCATTGCGTTTCAATCGCATGCTTTGTTGCTGCCCTCCCGATTGCCGATCCCCGATTAAATCTGGGCCGTCCGTGTCCCTGATGATCGGACGGCCTGCGCTCAAACACATCGCAATGTTTCAATCGTATGTTTTGTTGTGACCTGCCGATTGCGATCCTCCGATTAAATCTGGGCCATCCACGTGTCCAGATCGGACGGTCCCAGATCACCCCCACCGTTGCTCATCGCGCGATCGACGGTTCTGTTTTATTCTTCCTCCCGCGTCATTTAAAATTCCTCTCAGTTTAATCACCACCGTTGGCTGATGCCTTCCGACGGTCCTGCTCTCTTCCCACGCCTCTGAAGCAGTAAAACCAAATACACAGGATTTTATAACAAATTGTTTGTATTTTGCAGGTTTTGATTCGAAGTTGTATCAATGTTTCATAAGCATTGATAGCACATAAAGGCCTGCGCGGCCCCTGCACATCAACAAGACATTGTTTTAATTCAAAAACAGTTAAAGAGTATCAGCGCCGAAGATAAACATATCAGAACCGGAGATTGAAGACCCAAACATAGATCTCAAGCAAAGTAAAGTGTTTGGGAAGGAGCAAAGACATCTGTCGAGCTGAGAAATTCTCCACCGCTATAAGAAGAGGCTAATTGAACCCTCTACAGCTCCAAAAGACACCTGCAGTCTCGTTGAGATCAAAGACCACCGAACAATTAATACTGATTGAGCTATCTTATCTCTAATTGTCGGCAGAACCATTCGAAAAGATTAAAGAACAGTTTAGAAGCAGATATTTAGATCATTTCATCTTGGGAAGTAGAAATAAAGTCACTCCAGCATAACTATGAGCTTCAAAGGACGGCAAAAAGCTCCCACTGAGCTTAATTGTAAGTGTACATTAATTAATGCTGATGAACACCTGTAGATTTCTTGATCGAGGCCCTCAAAGTACCGAAGAGTCATCTTCTGTATTAATTGATCCAAACAGATCTTTTCATAGTTTACCACCGCCCCATTCTTCTATAAATACCTCTGTAGAAGATAAGCAAAAGGTTGGTCTCGGGACATCTGAACGCATGTAATAGTCATTCTGAAGCCACTGATTCCCTGTTCTGTAATTGAAAGATACATAAGCTGATATGAGAAGTTCAAAGCCGTAGAGACCCACCGAGCTTGCTGATTGTAATTGGTTTGAACATCAATACAAGCTGCTGATTCATGAAATTCTGAAACTATGTCAATGGTGATGTGTTCCTTACTGTCAACTGTCGTTTTACTTAATGTTTTCACTCTGTTCACTTTCTCTGATAAAGAGCAGCAAACATAGAGTTAGGATATACTCTCCACGGTACCCTACTCTTACTGAAAGCTTTATCTTCTATGTTTTCTTCATTTGAATGTCCTCTTTGAAGAGTTTATTGATGCAGGTTAGTTTAAAAGTACTTCCCTGATCTAGATAGCTCTTTGAGATGAATGTTTTCTATGTTATCCTTGGAGTTTATCAATGCAGCGTAGTTTAAAAGTACTTAGCTGATCTAGATTGCTCTTTGTGATTATCATCTGTGTTCCCTTATCGAATATGCTGAAGCAGGCTGGTTTAAAAGCACTTACCTGATCTTAAGCTGTTTGAACTGCTTTTTAAATGTTTCTGATGGAAAGTACTTCAATGCAGGTTAGTTTAAAAGCACTTACCTGATCAACATAAATACTTTTATGTTTCTCCTTAAGTACATGTTGAAAGCAAGCTAGTTTAAAAGTACTTACTTGATCTTAGACTGTGCTTTGTTTTTTCATTTGTTTAAGTCTTTCACTCCTATTTGTTTCACTCCATTAATCACCTTAAGAGATCCTTTGATGTAAATGACTTGCTCCATGGATCCTTCTTGAATTTGCTATCCAATTAAATCCTCCTATGACTCCATAGCCCAATGGGTTAAAGCTGTCTTTGTCTTTTGCTATCAGCTGAAACATTCCTTCATTTGCAGGCTCTTCACCCTTTATTTTGAACTTCTTTCACCTTCACCATGTCTTCGCCCAACCAAAAACAAACAAAACAAACCCATGCTCTTCATTACTAGCCTAATATCACAATTCCAGTCTTTAAAGATCACATCTTTGAACTCATTTATAGAGAGATCCCTCTCTAGATTCAGGAGGGATAGATCCTTGAATCCCAAAGCGGTTTGATGTTACCTCTGCAGTTGGACTTTGCCAATCTTGCTAATTATAGAGTGATAACAGGCTGTAGTGTTGTCTTGTGATCTAGATGAAAATTATTGCTCTTTATTACCTTTTAATCCTGGAATTCATTTAATTTATCCCACCACTCTTCATCTGGGATAGTTAATTTGATGACTTTCCTGTAGATTTCATCCACCTCGGTATATTTAGCAAAAGTCAGTTTTACCACAAAAACATGGTTTATCTCATACTGGATGAAAAGGTAATGCGTTAATGCCTCCAAGAATGCTTTCCCTGTCATAGTTCCTTTGATGTTTGAAAACTTAGCTGTATATCTGGAAATATCCTACAAATTCTTTGCATAATATGGTTTGTGCATTAGTTTGTCATTGATTAAAAAAAGGGAAGGAAGACCTTTCTGAGTCAAAGGTTCAAGCCTACTGAAAAACCTATTTACAACTATCTCCAAGCCGTGACATTTTTCCTCCAACTGTAAAATAAGATTTCTCTTTTTAAGAACCTTCTTTAATTCCAATATTGTTTCAGTCTTGTCATCCACTCTTAACTCCTCAAGCTCATATTTGTTCATAGAATTTAAGAACATAATAATATTGTTAGCAGTGTTTGTCTTATCTCCATGTTCTTCCTTGATTTTTGTAATGGCATCATTTGCCTTCTCTATCAGATCCTTCTGCTCAAATATGATCGGTATGCAAGGCCAGGTTCCATTTTTAGACTCCATGATATCACTCCAAATTATTTCTTTAACTTGGCCCAAGGTATTTCCAATGTTAGAATCCCTCTCAGACTTCTGTAACCTTTCAATTAACCTCTGTGATCTTTGGGCTTCAACTACATGTGAACTATCACTTCTTGACTTCTGATCCTATAACAAATTTACTTGGTCCTGAAGCTTCTTTATCTGCTCTATCTGTATTGATAGTTTATGCACTGCTTTAGTGAGTTGCTCAGCTCCATCCGTTATACTTGTTGTAGAAGGAGTGGTTGTGGGAATAGTTGTACGAGGTACAACCTCTAAAGGAACTATTGATAGCTTGGAAGCTTACTCTTTTTCCTTTATCATATTTTCCATCTCAACTTGCATCTGCCTCAGCTAAGCATTCTGCTCCATGATGAGTTTCATCATGTCCTCTTTCTATGGCTCTATCTCTTTAATATCTTCGGCCAAAGGGTTCTATGTAGCTGGAAACTTTAGCTGCTTCCCTAATGTTTCTATGTCAAAAATTTTCTTTTTAATCACCTCTTATGCAACTATGATATTGGAGGGATCATCTCCAATCCTGATTACTAAGTCTTCCAAAGACTTAATCCTGGAATCCTTAGCCATAGAAGAGACTTTCTCCATTTTGGGTTGTGATTGGATATTAGCTAAAGAAACCTACAATTTGGACAAAATCATGGAAATGTTAGTGACTCTAGATAAAATCACTTCACCTGTCTGCTTATGCATCTCCATTTGATAAATGGGATGTGTATCTTTAACATCAAACCCAAATGCAGTTTTTTTATAATCAATAGAGGTCTTGGGTTGAGGAATTTGTGCTTGGAGAAAGGCCATCTGCATTTTTCCTTTCTTTGAATCAAAGGTTGCCTACTCTCAGATCTAGACATCTGCTTCCAGAACTAATTGTATGTACTAGTATTCAAAGATTCATTTTTCAATTTAATCTCCCTAAAAGTATCAAAAATAGTCTTCTCTTTCTCCCCTGTAACAACAGTGCTGGTTTGAATAGATTTTTTCTAATCCTGAGAAGTAGTAGAAGTGGTAGGAGAGAGTGTTGTTTGACCCCCTACTTGTGAGGAAGTAGGTGTCTCTTTTTTTATAATGATTACTTCCTACTTTGATTCTTTGTCTGGATTTACCTTGGGATTGAGTTTATTCCTCTTCCTATACATGATTGTGAATTATTTACTGGAAGTGTCTGTCACTGAAGGGGACTCCTGTTATCTGATCCTTTTTCCTAATTTCTCCCATGGGAAAGGATTCTGTGATGTTTAAGTTGACACCAATTTCTCCTCAGCCTCTTGTAGAGTATTCTCAGTCCGTTATAGCTGATTCATGTACCTCTCAATCTCTAGTATGTGGGTATGAATATAATGTGTAGATTTTTTATCTACACTTAGTTTGGAGATAGCACCCAATGGATCATATGACCATGTGAAACTGAGACTTAATTGCATCTCTTTCAATACTATGTTTGATTCCTCCACTATTGCTCTGATGTTACAAATGAAAGGTCCTATTTGTATCTTAATTCTGAACTAATATTTCTTCTTGGTAGACACAAAATGTGCTTCATCAGCATTGAGCATTTTCCTGATGTATTCAAGGGAAAAAATCCTCATTGGGAGGAATTTTGGAAGCTTATATGGAGAAAGCTCACATCCATCACATCCATAAATCCTTAGCTCTGTGTAATTTTGGTAGAGGTACCAATCTTCTGTTTTATTTTGGTCTGAAAACTGCAAGACTTTCCTAATTTCTTCACTGATTCTTGGCTCTGAATTGTTGCTGAGAAGACTGAGAGATAGATGTGTTGGGGTTCCCATGTTTTGGCAAGTTTGGAAATACCAAAAGATGAGACAACATCAGAACTGCTTTCAGACCTTAGGGTCTAGCCCTCCTGGTTCCATAGAGGGATCTCTCTATCATAGGCAAAATTATCTGTCTTTGAGGCTCTGTTTTCAGGTTTTAGGCTAGTTATAGGCACGTGTTTGTTTGTTTTATTATTTGGTTGCTGGGAATCGGGAAAGAAGGTTTCAATATGAGACAAAGATGAGAAAAGAGGATTTTAGGCAAAGGAGGAGTGATTTCAAAGAACATTCGAAACCATTGGGAAATGGAGTCAGGAAAGGGTTTACTTGCTATTCAATATGCAGGCTTTCAGTTGGGCTAGTCATCTAAAGCATTGGATCTTAAAGATGATAGTATGGCGTGAAATGGTAAGAAAGAAGGTGAAAGGCAAGGAAACCTCCAAGGTGACCTTTCAGGAACTATATCCAGGGGCAGGACATGCCATTGGACACCTATGACCCGATTCCTAAAGGGTAAACTCTTCAGACAAGGGGAACATATAAGAGTTCAAACGAAAAGGTGAAGACCTGAGATCAGAGAGAGACTTTGAACTCTCAATGCTTCGGCATCCAGCTTAAGGGATATTAGAGAGGTTCAATAGATAGGGAAAGGTCCTAGTAAGACAGAAACAACATTCTAAACTCCCAATAACCCAATTATTTCAATTAAAACCCAAAAAGAACATCTGAGGTCGGATTCATTAATTCATACATAAACTAGCAGTAAATTATAGCCCCTAAACTGGTTAAATTAACTTTAATCAGTCCTCAGATAACACATACAGTAGAAAACATTGAAGGTAGGGAGAGCAGAAAAATAGGGTACCATGCGAGGGTAAATCCTATGCCAGATTTCTGATGCGTACTAGAAGAAACGGAATATGATGAGTCACTAAGAGAAATGAAAACAGAGATAGAAAACATCACCGCTGCTTTAAATCGGGATCCAAAGAAATGTGCTTATCATATCAAAGATCAACACCAGTCATGTACAACATTGCCAACAAATTGATATTTGTTGGCGAAGAAATAGGTCTCGCAGGCAAGACCCAGGTTCAGAGATTGGGGCCAACAAGGGAATCCACTGTAGTCTAGAACCACACCGGCATTGTCACCCTACTCCAGAGAGCAGAGAGTGTCACTCGAGGTGTGCCGTGACCACATGCAGAAGGGGAATAGATCGATAGTAGTGGAAGGGTCTGCAACTTATGATTAATATAGAATTGATTGCATAAACATCATCATATACACAAGAACATTCAAAAGATTGAACAGACACTAAGAAAATAAAATTTTAAGACATCACAAACATCATGCATGCATGTAACTCATATAGTAAGATAGCAACCTGCAAGTTTATTGATAACTTTAAGCTAGATCCATAGTTACATCGCTTCCATGGGAAGAGCTTACAATTCTGTTACGGACGTCTCATAAGATAGAAAGATAGATAGGAGAAGCCTAGGAACTACAAAGATATCATGCTTGGAACCTATCTCTCCTGCAGCATCCACTTGATCTTCTTCAACCTCTCTACATCCGTGTCCCTTCTTTCGGCTGGGTGATGGCTATTTATTCACTTGCCATTGAAACAACTAGTTCCTCTTGCATTCTTCTTCAGCTTTTCTCTTGTTGTCTATGAGTTATGCTCTCTGTCTTCTGTTGTATCTTCTCTTCGTCTGCTCTTATGCATCCGCTTTCTTTAGTTATCTCCTGTTCTCCCCCCCCCGCAACGTCGGTAACTCCGCCACTCACCATAGTTACATCTTGGTCGCGGCTGCCATGTGTGCCATGTGTTGTTCCGCAACCCAAAAATATATTCTTTGTTCAAAATTCAAAACAAGGGCCCCAACAGGCCCCAACCACAGTTTCTTGACTCGTCCCAAGTCAATCACAAATCACTGTCTCTATTTCCATCGCCCCACCAGACCCCGTGCCCTGTTCTTGCTATGCACCTTCAGTCTGCTGCCCAAACAAGGGCCCCCACTCCGGGAGCTTGCTGAACGCTGAAGCCTTAAGCTCATTGAAGGTCTTCACAGCTTGCTACCACCCCTGTAACAATGCATCTGTCTCTGCGGCAATCTTGGTGACAGCTGCCTCCCCGACGTGCGCCGGTACAGTCCCGAACACCATGCCAATTTGGGTTTCGGCCTCTGCGGCTAACTGCTGCATTGTCTTGGCGCTGAGTTGGAGGGGCTGGCGGAGCTCTCAAATTTCTTGTTTGGCCATTGGCGAGCTGGCCTCTGTTTGCTGGATCTGGACCTCCAGAGCATCCTCCTGAGCATAGAGCTGGTCCAACTGCAAGGGGTCCATGGCATATTGAATTTCGTTCGAAAGTTGTTGCAGCTGCGCTGAAATGGGTTGCATCTTGACCGTAAGGGCCATAGAGTATTCTTGGAGACCTTTCAGGAGGTCGTAAGCATCGCACACTGCAGAGTTGAGAGTTTCCTACATCTGGGTGACCTGGCCCTGCTTCTCTGTAATTTGTGCTGTATAAACTGCCTCTGGATCGGGCAGCGCTGGCCGTGCTACTAACGCTGCTTGGAGCTCTGCATTTTCCTTGTGGAGGTCAGTGAATGCTACTTTGAGGTGGAGAGCCCGCTCTAAGATATCTTTCTCTGGTACATCTGCAGGAATCCGAGTGTAGTGAGCCTCTACGGCTGGCCATAGTCCTGTAAACACCCTGGCCACTTCGTTTATCTGACCCTGTAGCTGTCCGTGTGCGGCTATGAGATGTTTGCGCTATTCAATAAGCACGATGATCTGCTGCTGTTGCTCTTCGCACCTCTGTTGCAGTTCGGAATGGAGCTTTTCCGCCTGCTGGGCCACCCTCTGAATGAAGTGGTATAGCTGAGCCGTACCCCATGTCTCCAAGTGGGCGACTCCCGAAGTACTTTGAGCCAGCCGCCGTTCCTATAGGGGTTGCCCACTAGCAACTAATCGGGTGGAGTACTCGCGAGGGGACGGTGACGGGGTTTGATGAGGTGCTGAGTTGGCCATATTCAGGTCTGGCGACTCCTGCTGATCTGTGTGGATGGTATGTTGAAATATAGTAGGCTCAGGCTATGCCTCAGCCGTGTCGAAAACAATGTGCGCCATCTGCGTAATGATATCAAAAAAAGAGACTTGGGGTTCCCCAGTGGGGTCGACCAGTGGTACCACTACTACAGTACTTGAGTCAACCTTGGCCCCATGGTCCCCATTAAGTAGATCTCGGATGATTGGGTCTGACATGGTGGCGGATGAGTTGGATGGGGCGGATGAAGTGGTACGTGGAGGTGGAACGGTGCATGGTGGAAGCCGAATATTGATGAATTTTGAGGGGTCAATGAGTGGTTGTTCCTATATAGGCACCCCTGAACTCGGTGGCTGAGGTGGGTCCTCCTCAGTGAGGTCCACCACCGGACTCGACTCTATGGTTTGGGCCCACTTGGCCTGAGGAGCTTCTAAGGGGTTGGTGGACTTTCTCTTTTCCCCCATCGGGGTAGTCATCGGACTTGGTGAAGTAAATAAAACATTAGGGATGGGGGATGTGATGGAAGTTATGTGGAGACGCGATGTGGACTGAGAAAGCTGGAACTCAAAGAAAATAGGAAAAGGAATAGCACCACTTGAAACAACCTTGGCCACTTCATTAAAACTGCGTACCCAAGTGTTTAGGTGGCGAATGAGGGGGACGAGCTACCCAATGGAGTCCTGTTGTGCCACCTCCGCTTCCGTTTCGACAGGCCGTTTCTGCGGTAGCATCTGATCAAAATTGTATGTGGGTACCCCATTGTGGATTTCCATCATGACCCCCGGCCACGAAAAAACTTCATTGTGAAAGGTTGTGTGTTCGAGCTGGAACTTCAGTGGCCGCATGTGAAATGTCTCCTCCGGCACGCAAGTAGGTCGGAGGTAGGTATGCATGTGGCTGAACCTGAACCATAATTGCTCACTGTACTTGTCCAGCAGGTTCCTGGGCACCCTCTGCTGGCCTGCTACCACATCTATCATTAAACCATACCAACTCCGAAATGCCTCTGCATTGACCTCTTTAGTGCTAGGATCACCCGACACCTTCCATGGGATGAACTTCATCGCTAGAGGCTAGCCCTCTATTATTTCCACTGGTAGCCTGAAGAGGGGAGTGTGCCATTTCCACATGGCAAATGAAACTATCAAATAACCATAAATGAAGCTTGTGGCCCTCTTGTAGTTGTATTCGCACACGTCGAACAACTCCTTCAGCAGGAAGGAGCACTAGTTCAACTTCACCTCCTGGACACAGTTCTCTACAATGGAAATAGTATCCAGGGTACATTCTCCCTTCGTGTAGTGCCTCATTGTCTTAATGGCAATGAGGTAGCATGCAAACTTGATTTCAGACTTGTTGATAAGCTCCATCTTCGCTCCCTTTCCTCCCTTACGAGTGCCATATTTTGCATAATAGTCTGCATCTCCCGACTTCTTTGCTCACTTGGAAGTGGTCTGACACACAAATGATACATCCAGGCCATTCATTGAAAGCCCTGTGAGCCGATGGATATCATCGGCATGGATTGGAATTTCCTTATTCAACCATAGTGACCCGTTCTGGATGTAGCTGAGTAAGAACTTGGTGCACTGCATGGTTGGTCCTGTTGTCCCGAATACCAGGAGATTTCTTAAGTTTAGAAGGGAGGATTGCTGTAGGCCTCAGAACTCTGGAAAAATTATGTTCGCTGAATGCCTGGCTTCTGTGGTATAATGTTCCATATACACCTGCCATTTAAGTTCCAGGAACTCGAAAGAGTTCATGAGGTTTGCGTCTATGAGGGCAGCATTGTCGTATTTCCCGACGAGGGACTCTGTTTTATGAATTCTGCTACTCAGATGCGGTTCTACGACTGCTGGGTTGGCTTTTGGCATCTTAGCTTGGTGTTGATACACTTGCAGAATTGGTATCGGTGTCTTCTCTCAGCTCTGTGCTTCTGGATACTTCTGCGGCTCTGGTTCTACTCCAATTTCTAATTCTAACTGCTTCGATATTCTCATGCTTTTTTCCATGCAAGTTATGTAATTAACTGGCATGAGTGAGGTTGATGAGACCCCATAATGAGTTAATTCCTGCTGGAATTCTCCATGGTGATAATCGTACGATCAATCGCCTGCTGAGGTGTACTCTGACATCTGGTAATGGTGGCATGGGGAAATGGGAAATCGCGACGGCTGAGGTTACTTAAAATTATGGCAGAATGATTATTGCAGGGTTACTTCTAATTATGGAAATTTAAGCTGCAAATCTAGGCGATCCTACGGACTGACACAAGTACTAACTAAATTGATATGGACTGACACTTGACACGGTTGTGTATCCTACAATGATGACACATTGGACGCGCCCCTCCCCGACCACAATTGGTTGAGGTGCGTCCCCCGCAACATAACGGTTATTGATGACCTATGCATGAACAATAAACACTACCTATGCTCATCCCGGCAGCGGGAGAGTTATTCAACTACGCTACTCTACGGCTTCTCTCGGGTGCGAGATTTATTATTGAAAGGTGAAAGAAACTTATTCATGGTAAGGCTTCAGGCGTGCACCATTCACCCACCCAGGTAAAACTGTACCATCCAGTTGAGCCAGCAGAACGGCTCCGGAATCTCTGATCTCGACGACGAAGTAAGGTCCCAACCAGTGCATCTGCAGTTTTCCCGGAAACTTCTGAAACTTGCTATCATATAGGATAACCTTCCCTCCAGCCTGGAATGTTTTGCTCTTGATGTGGTGGTCATGCCACGCCTTCTTCCTATCCTTCTGAACCTTTTGGTGAAAATCGGCCAGAAACCGGGCCTCGTCTAGTTCTTGTAATTCATGGAGGCACTCCTGTAGCGATTCCTTTTCCGAGAACTTGAGGGATGTGGCAATTAAAAGAATCGGTATGGTGAAATCAGTGGAAATCACAGCTTCCCAGCCATACACCAGCTGGAACGGTGTTTGATTGGTCAAGCGCTTCACTGTAGTCCAGTACGCCCATAGTGCAGCTAGCAACTGCTCATCCCAATCATCCCGTTGGGCATTGCAGATCTTCGTCAAACCCTTTTCGAGGATTTTGTTGAATGCTTCAACAGTACCATTGGAATGTGGGTGTTACGGGCTACTTTTGTGATGTTGAATCATGAAGGTGTCCAGCAGCGATTTGACCGTGTCATTAA
The DNA here is from genome assembly GCA_034641835.2 of Pinus albicaulis. Taxonomy (NCBI): domain Eukaryota; kingdom Viridiplantae; phylum Streptophyta; class Pinopsida; order Pinales; family Pinaceae; genus Pinus; species Pinus albicaulis. Next base: position 4,398,277 of record CM076575.1, on the reverse strand, counting down.
TGAAGTGCCAAACTTGCTGATGATGTGTTCGAAAATGAACCGAGCCGCTGTATCGACCGTACAGTCCCGTACCGCCGCGGTCTCAGCCCGTTGGGTGAGGTAGTTGGTGGTGGTAATGATGTACCGGGCCTTGGAATGCCTGGCTACCGGGTTTATGGGACCTATGAAGTCGACGGACCACTACTCAAACGGTCGCAACACATGCACCGGGTGTAGCAGGAGCTCATCTCTGTGAGAGGGCCTCCCTATTCGCTGACAGACATTGCATCTCTTAACAAATGTCTTACAATCGGCATGGACCGTCGGCCACCATAGTCCAGCTTGGAGCACCTTCCTGGTAGTGGGGTTCGCCCCCACATGCCCACTCGCAATGCTGCTATGGCACTCCCACATCATAGCTTCATGTTCTTGGTCGAGTATACACCTGCGCAGAACCTCATTGAGGCCTAATTTATACAACTGCCTTGCAATCAGTTGATATTCAGCGGCACGGACAACCAAGTGTCGTTTCTGGAGTGGGGTGTAGTGTTGAGGGCACTGTCCCGTTGTCAAATAGGTTGTGATGTTAGCTAGATAATCTAGTATGGCTTCGACCCGAAAAAGATCAGCATCTAGGAGATGATCATTGAGAGAGCTGTCGTTCTCTCCCATTTCCAACCAGGATAAGTCATCGGGCCTGACGTTCAACCTCCCCGGCTTGACGATCACTTCGAATGTGAATTCTTGGAAGAGTAGAAGCCATCGACAAATCCATCCTTCCAAAATGGGCTTATTGACCAGGTACTTTAACGTAGAGTGATCCGTAAAGAACTTGAATTTACCTCCTAAAAGATAGTGGCAGAACTTCTGGAGCGAGTACACCATTGCGAGGGCCTCCCTCTCCGTGGTGGTGTAATTTCACTCTGCATTAGACAGTTTGCGGCTATTGTCTCCCCTGGTTGCGCCAAGACAACCCCAAGTGCAATACTGGAAGCATCAATATGCACGTGGAATTGCTTATCCCAATCTGGGTGAACCAGAATAGGTGCTGAGGCTAGCTTGTCCTTCAAGGTGTCAAGGTTCATCCTACAGTCATCCATCCACTGGAACACTTCGGACTTCCATAATAACTTTTCCAGAGGAGCAGTGATCTTCGCGTAATTTCAGATGAACCATCTGTAATAACCTGTGTGCCCGAGCAGTGCCCGCAACTGCTTCACCGTTTCTGGGGCTTCCATGTGGACGACCACAACTACCTTGGCGGGGTCGACACAGATCCCTTGCTTGCATACCACATTTCCTAACAACATTCTGAAGGGAACCACAAAGATACATTTCTTCAAGTTCAAGGAAATCTGCAACTGTCGACACTGATCAAACATGATACGTAGCAGGGTGGTGTGGTATTTCAATAAAATGTAGACAGTCCAATCATCCATGTAGACTTCTAGGAACTTGTGAATATACTTGCGGAAAGTAGCGATGACGATCTGGGAAAACACAATAGGGGAATTCTTCAACCTAAATGGCATCACGTGGTACGCAAAAAAACCCCACTCAGTGGTGAACGTTTTCTTCGTTTTGTCCTCTTCCGCAATGTGCACCTTATGGTAGCCCGAGAATCCATCAGTGAAGGAGTAGGCCTCATTCCCTGCAACATGGTCCAATACTTCTTCGGTGAATGGAGTGGGAAATGGGTCATGGATACAAGCATTGTTCAGACTCCGGTAGTCGACACAGACGCAGATTTCTGACTTGTCCTTCTTATTATGAATGACGATAGGACTCACCCACTCTGCTTCTTCTACGGGGAAGATTAGACTTGCTGTCAGCATTTTATCGATCTCCAACTTGACCTTTTCTTTGATTCATGGATTCAACCGATAAGGTCGACGCTTCACAGGCCTGGCATCCGGTTTCAGCACTATGCGCATCTCTCTGAAATCCCCTTTGATGCCTTTTAAGTCTGCACTCGATGAAGGGAATAGGTCTTCATATTCCTGGAGGAGGCTGAAAATTTCCTTCATCGTCTCCTCATCCCAATAATCCCCAACTGTAGCCAGTTTGGGTTTTTCCTCCGTGCCGATGTTCAACTTCTTTGTCTTCAACGAGAGTAGATGGACACCTTCAGTGGTCGGCTCTTATTTGATGCTCTGCTCTCCTTCCTTCTCTTCAAAATATAGGTGCCTTAGGTCCTCCAGACTATCATCGTCTGGCTCACAATTGACCCGTTGGCAAGCCAGCTCATGCTTGCCCTCCAAATTTGGTGCTAATGTTCTTCCGTCGGTCCTCGGATCACCAAGAAATAGGACCCCCTTGATGGCCTGTAATTCCTGGGACACCAGATCTGTCTCTCCTTCGAAGGAAAAGGACTGAATGAATTTTTCCACGACTTCCTGCCAGGAGCTGGTCCCTCTTTTTCTCTCCTCCTATAAGTACCAGGCATGGGGGATGGTATATAAGGAGTGGAAAAATTGATGCATGCACAGCTCTTCCGAGTACCCTAGACCTTGCCACTGCTCCTCGCAGGTTTTCAAGTGGTCCCTCGAGTCGGAAGTACCTTGGTAGTTATGCCTACTTTGAGGGCCTTCGTCTTCTTTGAACTGTGCCCTCAAAGCCTCTGCCACACAACTCCACCGTGACAGGGTGTTCCAGTGATTTTTCCACCACCTGGCTAACGTGGACTGTAGTGCCACATCCAAAAGTGGTATCCTGCTTCCTTCTGGCACCGTGTCCTCTACCTTTGCAATGAAGGTATTTACGGCTTACATGTTGGATAGGGTGGGGTATTCCCTGATCTCAGCACCAATCCAACAGACTCTGGAAATTTTGGCACATCTCCGTGTGCTGGTCTCATACCCACCTTACTGCCAGTTTTCCCAAGCTAGTTCCAACCCCAGCTCTGAGCTCTGGACACTACGCCAACTGAAAAAGCCAATTGCGGTCGATTTAATATAGTCCTCCCACTTGCCTGTTGTTGTTTGATAAAGGTTGTCCATCATTTGAGCATCCTCCCGGTTATCCACAGTTTTCGTATATCTTGGACCCTGATACGGGTCGAGCGGCTGAGTGACTCGGACCTCGCCATCCTAAAAAATCATCAGCACCTTCTTAAGGTCGATGATGGCGTAATTCTCAAAAGCCTAGTCGATTCCTAGCAGTGCAGGGCAAGGATCCTTGTCTCCCATAATATCAATGACCTCAAAGTCCATGCAAGTCTTCACCCCTACAATGTCGACCTCAAGACCCTCAAGTCAGCCAATTGGCACAATGCAGTATTGGTTCGCCATTCTAAGCTGGATTGGCGAGTAGGTCAGCCGTGGCTGCCCAAGAGCCTCCCACATCTTCTGCGGCAGGATATTGACGTCAGATCCTAAGTCGAGCATGGTGTCGCTGATATGAAATCCCGCAACCTGCGTGTTAAGTCGGAACTCTTTTCTCGTTCTTCGCTTGTTTCACTTTACCCGCTGTATGTACTGGGGTGCTGTGTTCAAAGGTTCCCTCAGCCCTGTATTCCCCTGCAGTATGTCCTCCAAGGTATGCTTGAGTTGTTCCTGCATCGAAGCATTGTCAAAAATCTTGAGGAATAACTGGAGCCATTCCTCAATCAGGGCCCCGTGGCGCTCTATTCCCTGGTATCAGTCATCCTGGGTACCTAAAGGCCCTTTGCACCCTGCAACTGAGAAAATTTCTCCACCGCCTCTTGGAAGTACTTCTTCTATTCGTCCGGCCTGATCAATTGTTTCGGGGAGGCGGGCCAGATCCCTCATACTGGCTCCTTCTCGCAAGCGTCCTCCCCCATATTCTTTCTGCCTCGCGTCACAATATCTACATTTTTCATGTGCAGAGTCGCGGTTCCTCGAGGTTCAAAGTTTACCAGACTTGTGCCCCTCTGTCGTGCTCGTTCCTCCCACCTCTTGATAAGTTCAGGGCAGTCCTCTGTTGCATGGGTGTTCACGCGGCACTGGGAACACCATGGCCGTCTAGGAAGGGGGCATTCCTTGGCCACATGACCCTCTTGGTCACAGTTGTAGCATTTCAGCATAACCTGTCCACCTGTGAGGCCTTCGTGCATTCCATCTCCTCTGCCCCTGGAAGCCTCGTTCACCCTATAGGAGGGTCGGTCCAATCGGTCTGCTAGTGTGTCGAGAGCTCTCCAGTACTTGGTGTTGTGAGTCGTGGAAGAAAAAAAACTCACAGTATACGTTGTTTGGGATATTGGAGTACTTCTACAATATTGGACACATCCAAGGTTGATGCCCCATCATCCGGAAAATTTCACAATATTTCGTGGCGGTTTGGTTTGGTTGAGGTGGGAACCCCGCGTAAGGATGTTGCGGCTGGTATACCCCCTGCTCATTTCCGCGCCACCCCCACTAGGTGGACCCCTTTGTATTGCCATGACCGAGGGCCCCACACTCGAGCTACGCAACCGGGGACACTCAGTTGCCACGTGCCCTTCGACCAGATAGTGCGTGCACCAAAAGTTCAGCCTGGCTAGTCTTATAGGCTGCATCTCCTTAAGTTTCTCAGTTAGACTAGCAATCTGATGTTGTAATCCTAGTAAGGAAGGATCTTGCAGGGCTGGCCCTCCTCGATATTCTTGAGGGTAGCCCGCCATTGCCTCTATCTTCATGGCCTACTCCAGAGCATCCTGCAAATTGTCTATCTTCTATTGGGTGAGGGGGATTCGTGTCAAGGGAAGCAAAGCCTTGATGAACCAGTCCCCCTAATGGTTTGGGTCGACCGGGTAGCTAAGTTTCCTGATCGTGTCTTTGAACCGATGCATCAGCTCCCATGCAGTCTCTCCTTCCTTTTTCTTAATCTCCCAGAGCTCGGACAGACCCTGCTGGTCTGTTTGGGGGAGCTTAAATTCTCGGACAAAAACTCGCTTGATGTCCACGATTGCTGGATTAGGATGGGCCTCAGACCACTTGATGAACCATCGCAGAGCCCTTTCTCTGAGCGTGGTTTGGAACTCTATTAGCTTCCCTGCATCTGGCATATGCCTAGCCCTCCATATGGCTTCACAGAGATACCAGTGTTGCTCCACATCATCATTACAGTGGCTAGAAAATTCTGGATACTGGGTGAATGACACAACCATATTTACTAGTGAAAGGGTGACCAAGATAAACCCTCCGAGTCCTGGTTGCTTAACTATACCACTGGGAAATGCAATACTACTAGTGACGTTACTATTAACATGTGTCGTTGATAACAATGAATTGCTGTGCAATCGACTCAATGCTTGTAACTTAACAGAAATATTACTTAAGGGTTGATAGAGTACCAGGGGAAGGTAGGGATCCTTGCCATGCAAACTTTGGGAAGTAGGACTACCTGGAGAGATGAATGCCGTCCGCTCTTGAAACAACCACTGCATCACGACATACCATTCACCATCGGAACTTTCTTCGGGCTGCACACCTGCATCGTCTTCATCAGTCGTCATCTCCCTTTCTCTCCTAGCTAGGCTCCCATGCACCCGCCGCACTCCCACAGCGGTCCCTTCCCTCTCCAGGGTATCTGCCTGAGTGTCCATATTTCCGATCCTCTGAGGCACCTCCTCTTAGTTCTTCCTATTGTTTCCTCGTCATTTCAACTCCCGCATCACCATTTCTCGCCACCTGTCAGCGATCTGCACCCTTCGATGTGCACATCGCTCCCTCAAACTCCTTGCGGCCTCAGCATCCATTCCCTACTCTCCCGCTTCACACTTCATATAGCATCTGTCCCTTCATCCCTTCCCCCAGCACTGGAGGATTACGCTTCCTCTACAATATATTCGTCCAAAGTGGTCTCTACCCAGAAATCCACCGCGTGGGTTAACTCAGTATCCAGCCAATGCAGGGCCACCAGATCCCTGTGCACCCACTTGCAGTTTATATTCCGCGAGCTATCCCTAGGTACCTTGGTCTGCAACCTCTGCAAAAAATTATATAGGTTGCTAGGGAATTTTCCCCAAAGGATCTCATAGGTATCACTGTCGGAATTCGAGAAAAGGATGACATCCTTGAGCACCCTCTCCTTTTGATTCGTCAGCTCTACTTGCTGAGAAATAAAATGATCCAAATGGTTATCCCACCATCTCTGTATTTCTCCTTCAAATACCCTCGATACCATGATCTAGTTCCCCTCATAACGTGTAGGGTCCCAGCAACGGAACCATTTGTTGGCGAAAAAATAGGTCTTGCAGGCAAGACCCAGGTTCAGAGATTGGGGCCAACAAGGGAATCCGCTATAGTCTAGACCACACCGGCATTGTCACCCTACTCCGGAGAGCATAGAGTCTCACTCAAGGCGTGTCGCGACCACATGCAGAAGGGGAATAGATCGATAGTAGTGGAAGGGTCCGCAACTCATGATTAATATAGAATTGATTGCATAAACATCATCATATACGCAAGAACATTCAGAAGATTGAACAGATACTAAGCAAATAAAATTTTAAGACATCACAGAAATCATGCATGCATGTAACTCATATAGTAAGACAACAACCTGCAAGTATATTGATAACTTTCAGCTAGATCCACAGTTACATCGCTTCCATGGGAAGAGCTTACAATTCTGTTACGGACATCTCATAAGACAGAAAGATAGATAGGAGAATCCTAGGAACTACAAATATATCATGCTCGGAACCGATCTCTCCTGCAGCATCCGCTCGATCTTCTTCAACCTCTCTACATCCGTGTTCCTTCTTTCGGCTGGGTGATGGCTATTTATTCACCCACCATCACAACTGCTAGTTCCTCTTGCATTCTTCTTTAGCTTCTCTCTTGTTGTCTATGATTTCTGCTCTCTGTATTTTGCTGTATCTTCTCTTCGTTTGCTCTTATGCATCTGATTTCTTCAGTTATCTCCTGTTCTCCCCCCCCACCCCCCCGCAACCTCGGTAGCTCCGCTACTCACCGTAGTTGCGGCTTGGTCGTGGCTGCCATGTGTGCCATGTGTCGTTCCGCAACCCAAAAATCTGTTCTTTGTTCAAAATTAAAAACAAGGGCCCCAACAATATTCAGTATAAAAAAATCCTCCTTAGCCTATCTTTCAGCTTCACACAGAGAACTATATCTCAAGAGAAACAGATTGCAATTCACAGATGTCTGATCAACAACCTTACAATATGTTTCTTCATGATTTTTATAACTGAAAGAGAGGCGGATGAGGTAGATGAAACACTAAATGAAACATTAAAAAAGAGCAGAGGAAGAGGCTCGAGGCCCATTCTGTCTTAATGTCTATGCATTAATCTTCGGTACTTTTTGGAAGAAAGAATGGTCTTCGACAGGCTGAAATTTACTCCAGGTATGCCCTTGATGTAATTTCACTGCAGTACCCTGTAGTACTCTGGTGAATAAACAAAAGGTGGCTAAAGGACTTCAAGGTCTGCCATACTGCATAAAAAATGCTTTGGTAGCATTAGGACTGTTCTGTTAGGGTGTAAATCTTCTCTGGGACACAATGTAGAGTAAAGACGGCATGGGTACTATGTCCTTTCTCAGGGGGGAGCTTTCACTGATGTGAAACACTATCAATATTGTTTTCTATTCTATAGGCCTCTTTTGGCCTACAACAATGATCGTTAGGTCTTCAAACTGGTACATTTCCCCTTTAAACAATGAATCAGAGCTAAAATTCTTTAATTACAAGCATTAAACTCTCTGATTATCCATTGATACAATTTGCTGCTTCATGACTGTCTCTGTCTGTGAAATATGAGCTTTAATGGCGCTGGAAAGGTTTCACAAAGTTAAACTCTATAATTCGATGAAAAATTACTTCCTACCCCCTTCCCAGGCATTCCTCTGTAGTCACCGATTTTGACAATGGCTCTTTTTGCGCTCTGTGTCACTATAACAGTGACTGTGAACAATGGCAGGTTTCATCGCCTGTACCCTGCAACAACACGTAAACATGTTAAGAAATCCATGCAGTGGGGGAACAGATGTAGTGGGATGCTGTGACGATGGCAGCGCAACAGGGGCGAATGCAGTGGATGCAATGGAAAACGGTGAAAAATGCAGCGAAATAGTGAGAATTGATCTGATGAAGGTTGGGCATAACGAAAAAATTAAATGGAAACATTAAAATTCTACTGTGGGGTGGAATGATATAACGTTTTAATGTAAAACATTAGACTTGGACCTTTGAATGCAATATATGGGAAGTGCAATGAAAACCTACGAAACGGGTTGAATGGTGGGACCCGGTCATGGGCGGAGGGCGATTCAATTAGGGCCGTCAAATCTCGATCAAACAAATGGTCGCAATTGGATCGGAGGATCGAAATTGGGGGAGGCAGAGGGTAACACATTTAAAAATTTCGATGCGCGATGGGGAGGTGATGCGATTGGCACTCGACCATTGGATTTAAAGGGGAATCAACAGCGAAGTTCTATCGGAAGGGGAGACATATGGAGGAAAATGAGCAGGGAGCGGAGGGATCTAGGCCATTGGATCGGAGTGGATGAACGACGAAGATTACAATCGGAGGATCGCAATCGGAAGGGACGGAGGGTGACACAGTTTAACATTTGCGATTGGCGATTGGAGCGATGTGCAACGGCCGTCAGATCTAAGAATAGATCAACAGTTGATATGTGATCAGAGGGGTGATCGAGGAGAACGATGGGCGCGATGCGATAAGCACTGGCCATTAGATCTATATGGATCACATCTCAGATCACGATCGTGGATCCGATATAACAAACCATCACATCAGAACTTTTAAGTTCACAAAGGAAAAAGGACGTTCCTCTTCGAAACTCCGATGCGACTGGCGCCTTTTGGCTTAGCGCTTGGTTCCAGTGCTCGGGTCATGTGGGGAAGTATTTAGGGGCTGGGCTAGTGGGGCTAGCTTGTGTGTAGTAAAAAAGATGGGTTTTAGGCTTTAAAATGATGTTTTTAAGGCTAAAAAGAGGCTTTCGGTAGAGGTAAAAAAGGGGTTCAAACTCAAATGAAGGGATTTCACTTCGTTTAAAGGAGGAATTTGATGGTTTGGAAGACTTAGGAGGGAATTTTGGGGTTTAAAAGGGGAGACTTTGAAAATGAACAAAAGGTTAATAATGAGGAAATTTGCAGGGATATAAGGGGGAAATGAGGGCCTTTCTGAGCACAATTTTTTACAGACAGTGAGGCTTTTTGGATGGGAATAGCAGTGAAGATATTTTTAAAGGCAATGGACGCACAGAGGCTTCAAGGATGGGAGATTTTCATGGGAAATGTATCTCTTGAAGGCTCATAAAAAAATTTACCCACCTGTTTTCTTGACAAAAATTTCATAGGTGGCTAACAGTGGCTCCACATGGGGATGGCTTCTTCTTGAAGGAGTCAAGAATTTAGAAAATAAATCTTTGGAGTAGGCCAGATGCCTGATTTTTTAGCCATCTTTCTTCTTTGATTTCAGCTGTTACAAACATGATAAATTAGCAGAAACATTCCCAAACAATCTACCTACCCATCCTATAATCCTAGCATTTTTTCTTCAAGGTGCATTTGAATTTGTAAGCCTTCTTCATCATTTTTTTATTGAAAATAGAAAACAAACTAATCTATTTCTACCCTTATTCCTCCATGAGACCAGATTAAACTGTTGGTCTCATATGTTTATCTACCTAAATATAATATCTGCTAGGATTAAACTATCTAGCAGATTTCTTCTCTACATTCTACAACATAAATTAAAAAACAGTCAAACTAGGATTGGACAGTCTAGTTTGCTGCATATCCAAGGCATAAAGATAGTTGCACATGGACTGAAGTTGCAGAAAATTGGGAACAAAATATCGAAGGCTTGAAATCTTGATACTCTTGGAGCATCCTTCTTTTTTTTGAGACTCAAGTTTTGGGCTTGTTAGAGTCACTTTCCTCTTCATTATAACTCTGGTTTTGGGTTTGTTAGACTTGATCTTTCTTTCTCCTTTGCTGGTTCAGATTTTAGGCATATTAGAACCAGTTGTCTTCACTCCTTTTGGCTCAGGTTTTGATCATGTTAGAGCCCATATTTTTCACTTCAGAGGTTCAAGTTTTGAGCATGTCGGAACCTCTCTTTCTGTCTGTTTTTTGAAACATTTTCTCTTTTTCTTGAAAATAAACCACAGCATTGGTATTTACAATGGAAATGAAAACTGGAAATCAGAATTTAGTAGTAGTAATGTTTGAGCATCCTGCCATTGACAGGACCCCCAAACAGATCTGTACCATCTAGTTCTTGCAAAAAAAAGGCATTTGGACCAATAGTGGATTGGATTATGTAAGGACCCTACCACAAACTATCGAATTTGCCATGCTTTCCTTTGTCCTCTCTCTTGGAGTCCCACTTTAAAAATTTATCTCCTATTTTGAAATTGGAAGCCTTGGTTCTCTTGTCAAACAACTTCTTTATATTTTCCTGCACTTTAAGAGCTCTGTTATAGACCTTTCTCTAGTTTGTTGGAGATGAATTGTTTGATTTAACCTCCTTACCATAATGTTCTCTTTTGTCTGAATCTCTTGGACTAGTTTAATCACTGGTACCCCAAGCCTGGTAGAAAACACTGCCTCTATTCCATAAACAAGTTGATACGGTGAAATGCCAATGGATTTCTTTGTTGTAAGCCTGTTAGCCCACAAAGCATGCACTAGTTTGTTATGCCATGACTTTTTGTTCTCTTCCAGCATTTTTTTGATAATGGTCACCAAGCTCTTGTTCGATGATTCAGCTAGCCCGTTACCCTAAGGGTAATAAGCAGTTGAATGACCGAGTGCTATTTGGTACCTGTGACAAAAATAAATCATTTTCTTGGAATTGAAAGTAGCAGCGTTATCAGTGATTATTTTTCTTGGGTAGCCAAACCTAGAGAGGATGTGGTCTTCTAGGAACTTAATGGTGACGGAATCTGTGGCATTCCTAGAAGGTATGGCCTCAATCCATTTTGTGAAATAGTCTGTGGCTGTAAGGATCCAATTGTGTTGTGCAAAAGAAGTGGGGTGTATTTCCCCTATGAATTCTAGGCCCCATTGCAAAAAGGGACCCTCAACAGTAATGGGTTGAAGGGGAAAAGGGAGGAGTTTTCTCTTGCCTTCAAAAATCTGGCATTTATGGCAGGCAATTATCATTTTTTGTATGTCATTGAAAAGTGTAGGCCAGTAATAGCCAGCTCTGAGTATTTTTTTAGCAGTGGCTTCCAGCTCAAGTAACCTCCACACTCTCCTGCATGGAATTCCTGTTTAATTCTCTCGGTTTCAGTTTCAGGAAAACATTTAAGCAGTAGACCATTTGCATTTTTCCAGTATAAACATTCATTCAATGTGAAATAGTTTCTGGCCTTTAGCTTTAGGAATCGGGCCCTAGTCTTTGATAAATCAAGAGGGGCATTGAGGTTTGTGAGCACATACAGGATATTAGAATACCAAGGAGAATTTTGAAATTGTTCTTCAACAGTGGGATCAGGCAATCCTTCCTGTTCATCCAAGGCGTCTACCATGTTAATGTCAAGGGCTTGTAAATTTTATTCAACCATTAGTTTAGCTAAGCCCTGACCTTTGATCATTTTTGTGGGCTTTATTTCTAGATCATACTCTAATATTACAGAAATCCATTTGCCCCTCTTTTTGTCAAGATCTTGGGACAAGATGCATTTAACCACTATGTTTGGCACGTAGGCTATGATGTGAGAATGTAGTATGTACACCCTAAAGTATTTCAAGGCCTTTACCAAGGCATAGGCATGCTTTTCCATTATGTTATATTTCAAGGGTGCATCCCTCAGAGCCTTGCTAAATAAAGTAATAGGCTTCTCCATTCCCTCTAGATTTATCTGCAGCAGAACTGCAGCTACTGTATGCTCGAAGGCAAATGAAAATATCAAAAAATATTTTGAGAAATCTGGGCTGATTAGGACAGGAGCCCGAGTGAGTGAAAGTTTAACTGATTCAAAATATTTTTTAGCCTCTACAGTCCACTTAACCCCTACGCCCTTTTTCAGCATGTTAGTCATATTCCTGAGGTGTTCAGCTAAGTTGGGAATAAATCTTCTTAAGAAGTTTATTTTCCCAATGAAGGACTGTAACTCTTTTATGTTTCTCAGGTGTGTGATCTGTAGTATTCCCTCAACTCTTTTTGAGTCTATCTTAATTCCCTTCTCTGATATAATGTGGCCAAGGAGCTTACCTTCTTGCAACCCGATAACCATTTTCCTGGGATTTAATGACAGGCCGAACCTTCTAAATTTTTCAAAAACTCTTCTCAGATGTCTTAGGTGCTCCTCATCAGTCTTGGAATAGACTGTTATGTCATTCAGATAGATGATAATGAAGTTGCCTATTTCCTCCGAAAATGCTATGTCCATTGCTTGTTGGAAGGTTTCACCAGTGTTCATCAGTCCAAAGGGAATTTTTTCATACATAAAAGTGCCCCATGGAGTGGTGAAAGCAGTCTTGAGTTGATCTTCTGGGAGTACTAGAACTTGGTTGTAACCTGAAAAACAATCTAACAGGGAGATCCTTTTTTAGCCTACTACCCTCTGAAGAATGTGTTCCATCTTTGGCAAAGGGTAATTGTTCTTAAGTGAGGCTCTGTTAAGGTTCCTGAAATCAATGCGCAATCTGATCTCATCTGTCTTCTTTCTCACAACCACTAGGTTTGAAACCCAATCAGAGAACCTCATAGGTACTATTATTCCTGCCTTGTACATCTTTCTTATTTCATTTTCTACTACAGGCAATTGTTTCGGGTTAATTCTGTGAAGTTTCTGTCTGAAGGGTTTATGGTTTTCTTTCAAAGGTATTTTGTGCTATATAATGTTCGTGTCATAGGCCTTTAAATCCTCGTAGCTCCAGGCAAACACATCGATGGATTCTTTGAATAAGTCGATGTATCTCTTTTTCATGTCTGCAGGTAAGGACCTAGCCAATTTAATCATCTTTGGCTTATCTTCAGAGCCTATGTTGCATTCCTCGACATCTGAGTTTGATTGTTCTATGGTGGGTTTTTTTGCTGCATCATCGAAATCGAAAAGATCTTCTAAAGGTGCCAGACCCCGGGGCATGATTTTATCTTTTGCCTGCAACACTTCTATTTCTTCTTTATCTGCATTCCTATATTCTTCTATTATATTTCCAATATTTCCAGTTAAAGTGTTTATTTCAATGTTACGAGGTGATTCTCCCTTGTCGGGAGGTTCCTCACTCAGGTAGCTATCCTCGAATTTAGAATCTGAATCAGAAATTCAAACTTGTTCCTGCCTATCAAGAAATCCTCAATCTGCCTATCGCCCTCAAAGACCTGCCAATATTTCTTGTTGTCAGGTACTGCAGGTCTGAACTTTGTTTGAATGATGATTTGTTGGTCACTGTGAGGCTTATGGTATGAACTAGCTATGCAGGATAATCCATTTGCAATTACGTTCTGACTCCTAGGAACAAACACCAGTTCGTATTCCACAAAGGTTTTCAACAAATCCATGGCATCATTCCTATACACTCTCATCCTAGGGTGTTTCACCATGTATTCGCCATTCACCTGCTTAAAGATTAGCTCAGAGTCTCCATGTACAGCTATCCTTCGGGCTCCTAGTTTTCTCAATAAATTTAGGCCTAGGATGAGAGCCTCATACTCCACGATATTGTTTGTACATTTGAAGTTTAGATTAAAGGCATGGCTCTCTGCATAGTCACTCTCTGTGTTATGTAACCACACTCCTGCTCCTACAGTTTTTTTGGTGCAAGACCCATCAAAATACATTCTCCATAAGGGATATTTTTCAGGTTTATCATCATTTTCCTCCCTAACATTGGATTCACTTTTATGCTGTAACATGGGGTCTGCATCGTGGTGTGGAGGGTTTTGTTCTACTTAATGTGTGTGGGTTTCAGAGGGGTGACTAGTCAGCTTTTTTCATTCTGTTTCTTGTTCACTATGAGTTTCTGTTTTAGTGCACTATCCAAAGGTATCTTCTTCGTTTTCCTCTAATTCTAGAGTGGCCATTATGTTAAAGTCCAGGGGCTCTACTCTTTTGTTGGCATCTCTGTCTTCTAGCTTTGGCTCATCTATGGATTCATCATTGCAAAGGATAAAGGAGTCCAGATTTGTGTGTACAGAGTACAGAGGTGAGTTTTCAGGCTTTTTAGGGCTGCTGACCATGAACTTCATCTGTACCTCTCTATATAGTCTCCTAAGCTAGCTAAAGACAGGGATTGTGGCAAATGAGCCATCCATATGTATTGTACCTTGCAGCTTAGCTCCCCATGACCTCGACAGTAACATGCCATACTTAGGTGGCACATTTGCCACTACAACATCCATGACCATACATTTGGCTAGAATCTGGGTCAAGTTCACACACAGGTATTTGATCAGGCCAAGACACTTTACCCTGCTAGAGTCAAATGAATATAAATATTTATAGGGACAGGTTATCTCTAGGCATAATCTCTCCATGACTACCTTAGGCATCAGGTTGTGTGATGCCCTAGAATCATGCATCGCGTTGTGTAGGATCTTGCATGGATATTGAGGCTGATATAAAAAGGAGGTACTACCCCTTCCTGAAACCTCCCTTCTATCTTTAGACCAAATTAAAGGGCTGGTTGATCATCACTCAGGTTGACAGTATCACTGTCTTCACTTAGATTCAATGCCTTCAAAATTTGGCCTTTATACACATCCTGAGTGGCCAGCTCAGAGAGTGGGATAGATATTTTAATTTTCACAATCTCACTCTCCAAATTGAAGGTGGACTGACTCTTCGCGACGCTCAACTCTGTTTTGTTAGCCGCTGCTTTAGTGGCAGACTCAGTGTGCTAATTCTCGCTATCTACAGTGTTGGGAACTATTTTACCATGAGCACTAACTATAGTGCTAGTGCTGCTTGTCGGTTGAATTTGTTTATCAGTGTTTGGGTTGTCTTTCTCTTTGTCCTTCCCAGAACTCTTAGCTGCCGATTTATTACTTTCAGCAGTCGCTTTAGAATTTTTCTCAGGCATTTTCTTGATGGTAATCTTAGAAGCTTTTGGTTTGGAATTGTCTAAGCTCTTCTTGCTTCGAGTTCATACTGTTCTCTGACCTGCATGATGGCATTTTCAAACCCAAGTCTGTAGTCCTCAGATTCTGACCTTTCCTCATCCCAATATGAGGATGAGGGTTGATCTTCCTCTGTGGAACAGTTATGGATTGAATTTTCTATTTCAAACATATTTATTTCGGTCCCCTCAGACTCTTCTATGATCCCCTCATCTTCCTCGAGAAAGTTCTCTTGAAATGGGGGAATAAATTGCTAGTCTGAGTCTCTTTGTCTGTTGGGAGGGGTATTGTTTCTCCTAAAGTTCTGGTTCTGGTTATGATTTTGATTTTTGTTTTGGTTATTGATTGTGACAACCATTTTTTCCATCATTTGCTGCAGTTTTTCCATGTTTTTGGCTAGATGGTCATACTTGGGAACAGATGTGGAAGCTACATCATCATCCTTATAAGTTACCCTTTTCTCAGCCCTCATTCTGGATTTCTTTTCAATCAGGTTAGCTTCTACACTCACTGCTCCCTTTTTCATATCTTCCAGTGTGTTGTAATCTCTCTCCCTAAGCTAGTAGGCCATATCAGCATCAAAGCCTTCAGGGTATTTCACTAAATCCATACCTTGGGGAGGTTTCATATGTGGAGGGAGAGCATTGTAAACACTGTTGAACCTTGTAGAGTAGTCATGGACACTCTCTTCTACGTTTCTTTTAATATTCCTATATTCTGCTAAGATCTGGAGAGGGTTGGTCTTGAACTCCCACTTATTTATGAAGGATTGATATAAAGAGGGAAGATCATGGATGGTATTAGGAGGCAGGCCTTTAAACCATTTATTCACATCACCTCCTAAACTATGGGAAAATATTCTCATCTTGACTGTCTCATCATCTATCTCCATATAGTCAAAGGAATCTTCCATCCTGTCTACATGGTGCTGAGCTGTAGTGGACTCTTTTGCAGTGAAATGTGGGATCTTTGATTGATAATCATTGGGTAAAGGCACTAGGGGCTGAGGTAACACCAAAGGTGCATACCAGGCTGCCATAATGATGTTCTGATGAGGTAGAGGGTTTGCTTGTGAAGTAGGTATGTGGATGACAGGGACACTAGGTCCAGTAGAAGTTTTCTGAGCAGATTTAGGGTGGTAAAGCCCCAAGTTCTGAATGAAATGAATATCCGGGGGAGTATATGGAGGGGTCTGTTTATCCCTAACGTTTTGACCACCGTGGGATGGTCAAAAAGGAAGCTCAAGGTCTGGCTTGTTTATAGCACTGAATGACCTAGTTCTAGGTAATCTTCTCAGAGAGAATATGTCAAAAGGAGGGTCTAATAGAGTTGTAGAGTCTTCTAGTACAGAGCTAGCTCTATGGATATATCTGGAAATAGCTGGCCTTCTAGGTGTAGGATATTTCCAAGGAATGTTCTTAGGGTTGCCAAATATTTCAAGTGGGTTTGGGTTAAGATAAGCCCTTGTGTGAATGGTTCTTGAAGCCAAAATGTTGTTTTCAAACCAAGTAGCTTAATCCTACTCGTTAATTCTATTATAGATAATGTTGTTATGGACTCTGGTCTCCCAGTGGAGTCTTTGTGAACCAAGATAATCAGTAGGCCTACTGATCACCAGTGGAGTCTTAATCGTCAAGGAGCTATGGAGTCACCAGGTGGAAGGTTAAGAATGTTTCAAGGGGGTATTCTGTCCACCGTAGTGATTAACCACCAAACTAAGGCTACTATGGTCTTCTCTGAGTCTTGGAAGTGTTTAAGGTGTGTTTTACTCAAAGCTCCCCAGCGGAGTCGCCATTATGTTGGGGTTCCCATGTTTTGGCAAGTTTGGCAATACAAAAATATGAGACAAAATCAGAACCACTTTCAGACCTCGGGGTCTAGCCCTCCTGGGTCCAGAGAGGGATCTCTCTATGATAGGCAAAAGTATATGTCTTTGAGGCTTTGTTTTCAGGTTTTAGGCTAGTTATAGGCACGGGTTTGTTTGTTTGATTATTTGGTTTCTGGGAATCGGGAAAGAAGGTTTCAGTATGAGACAAAGATGAGCAAAGAGGATTTTAGGCAAAGGATGAGTGATTTCAAAGAACATTCGAAACCATTTGGCAATGGAGTCAGGAAAGGGTTTACTTGCTATTCAATATGCAGGCTTTCAGTTGGGCTAGTCATCTAAAGCATTGGATCTTAAAGATGATAGTATGGCGTGAAATGGTAAGAAAGAAGGTGAAAGGCAAGAAAACCTCCAAGGTGACCTTTCAGGAATCAGATCTAGGGACAGGACATGCCATTGGACACCTGTGACCCAATTCCTAAAGGGTAAACTCTTCAGACAAGGGGAACATATAAGAGTTCAAATGCAAAGGTGAAGACCTGAGATCAGAGAGAGATTTTGAACTCTCAATGCTTTGGCATCCAGCTTAAGGGATCTTAGAGAGGTTCAATTGATCGGGAAAGGTCCTAGTAAGACAGAAAAAACGTTCTAAACTCCCAGTAACCCAATTCATTCAATTAAAACCCAAAAATAACATCTGAGGTCGGATTCATTAATTCATACATTAGCTAGCGGTAAATTATAGCCACTACACTGGTTAAATTAACTTTAATCAGTACTCAGATAACACATACAACAGAAAAATAGAAGGTAGGGAAAGCAGAAACAAAGGGTACCACGCGAGGGTAAATCCTATGCCAGATTTCTGATGTGTACCAGAAGAAATGGAATATAATGAGTCACTAAGAGAAATGAAAACAGATATAGAAAAATATCACCGCTGCTTTAAATCAGGATCCAAATAAATGTGCTTGTCATATCAAAGAGCAGCACCAGTCATGTACAACATTTCCAACAGCTTGATATTCAGTCTGAAAACATCCTCCTCAGCCTATCTTTCAGCTTCACACAGAGAACTATATCTCAAGAGAAACAACTTACAATTCACAGATGTCCGATCAACAACCTTACAATATTTTTCTTCACGATTTTGATAACTGAAAGAGAGGCAAATGAGGTAGATGAAACACTAAATGAAACATTAAAACAGAGCAGAGGAAGAGGCTCGAGGCCCATTCTGTCTTAATGTCTATGGATTAATCTTCGGTACTCTTTGGAAGAAAGAATGGTCTTCGACAGGCTGAAATTTACTCTAGGTATGCCCTTGATGTACTTTCGTTGTAGTACCCTGTAGTACTCTGGTGAATAAACAAAAGGTGGCTAAAGGACTTCAAGGTCTACCATATTGCGTATCAAATGCTCTGGTATTATTAGGACTATTCTGTTAGTGTGGAAATCTTCTCGGGGACACAATGTAGAGTAAAGACGACATGGGTATTGTGTCCTTTCTCAGGGGGGAGCTTCCGCCGATGTGAAACACTATCAATATTGTTTTCTCTTCTATAGGCCTCTTTAGGCCTACAGTGATGATCGTGAGGTCTTCAAAATAGTACATTTCCCCTTTAAACAATGAATCAGAGCTAAAATTATTTAATTACAAGCATTAAACTCTCTAATTATCCACTGATACACTTTGCCGCTTCATGACTATCTCTGTCTGTGAAATCTGAGCTTTAATGGCACTAGAAAGGTTTCACAAAGTTAAACTCTGTACTTCGATGAAAAATTATGTCCTACCCCACGTAAACATGTTAAGAAATCCATGCAGTGGGGAAACAGATGTAGTGGGATGCTGTGACGATGGCAGTGCAACATGGGCGAATGCAGTGGATGCAATGGCAAACGGTGAAAAATGCAGTGAAATAGTGAGAATTGATCTGATGAAGGTTGGGCGTAATGAAAAACTTAAATGGAAACATTAAAATTCTACTGTGGGGTGGAATGATATAACATTTTAATGTAAAACATTAGACTTGGACCTTTGAATGCAATATACGAGAAGTGCAATGAAAACCTACGAAACAGGTTGAATGGTGGGACCCGGTCATGGGCGGGGGACGATTCAATTAGGGCCGTCAGATCTCGATCAAACGGATGGTCACGATTGGATCGGAGGATCTCAATCGAGGGAGGCAGAGGGTAACACATTTAAAACTTTTGATGCGTGATGGGGAGGTGATGCAATTGGCGCTCGACCGTTGGATTTAAAGGGGAATCGAAGGCGAAGATCTATCAGAAGGGGAGAAAGATGGAGGAAAATGAGCGAGGAGCAAAGGAATCTGGGCCGTTGGATCGGAGTGGATGAATGACGGAGATTACAATCGGAGGATCGCAATCGAAAGGCACGGAGGGTGACACGGTTTAACATTTGTGATTGGCGATCAGAGCGATGTGTGACGGTCGTCGGATCTAAGAACGGATCGACAGTTGATATGTGATCGGAGGGGTGATTGGGGAGAACGATGGGTATGATGCAATAAGCACTGGCCATTAGATCTATATGGATCATGACTCATATCGCGATTGAGGATCTGATATAAAAAACCATCGCATCGGAACTTTTAAGTTCACAAAGGAAAAAAGGTGTTCCGCTACGAAACTCCGATGCGACTGGCGCCTTTTGGCTTAGCGCTTGGTTCCAGCGCTTGGGTCATGTGGGGAAGTAGTTAGGGGTTGGGCCGGTGGGGCGACCTGTGTGTAGTAAAAACGATGGGTTTTAGGTTTAAAAATGATGTTTTTAAGGCTAAAACGACGCTTTCGGTAGAGGTAAAAAAGGGGTTCAAACTCAAATGAAGGGACCTCACTTGGTTTAAAGGAGGAATTTGATGGTTTGGGAGACATAGGAGGGATTTTTGGGGTTTAAAAGGGGAGATTTTGAAAATGAAAAAAAGGTTAATAATGAGGAAATTTGCAGGGATACAAGGGGAAAATGAAGGCCTTTTTTAGCACAATTTTTTACAAACAGTGAGGCTTTTTGGATGGGAACAGTAATGAAGATATTTTTAAAGGAAATGGATGCACAGAGGCTTCAAGGATGAGAGATTTTCATGGGAAATGTATCTCTTGAAGGCTCATAAAACAATTTAACCACCTGTTTTCTTGACAAAAATTTCATAGGTGGCTAACAAGATGTACAAACAATTATTTGTATTGTTTGTATGAGTATTCTTTTTTCTCCTTCATCACCATTGAAGTCCAGAAGATGAAAAATTGTCGATGTCCTTCTTCATCCAAATCCTGTAAAGAAAACTTGAACCTGCCTCCCTGAAAATATAGAAACAAATATACTAAAACAAAAGTATATTTAAACACCTCCTCAATGTGGAATTTAACAAATTGTTCATGAATGGAATCTGCAAGGAATTGGCTGAAGTTGAATAAGACAAAAGGCTTGAAATATGTAGAAAAAATGGATAGGAAACCTATAATATCCTCATCTAGCCACTAATATGAGTAATAACCAAGGATGTAGGAGATGACAATACTGATCTGCTTAGTTCTCTTAGGGAACATGGAAGATGGATAGGGAGGGTCTTTCTCACGTAGATGGGAACCTTTAACCAGAAAAAGATCAAGGATTTTAGCCCTTTTTTCAAAGTCTAGCTTCTGATATAGTTCAATAAGAGTTTCGTGATAAAAAGGAGTTGGATTCTCTATAATAGGGTCCTGCATCTTTAGGTCTATAGTTTGGGAAGTTATGGTGATTAGAATATCTTCAGAAGGTGAAATAATAGCTCTCTGATTGGGTTCATAACAAGCTTGACATTTCCTGATAGATTCAGGGGCACTGTGGGTGTGGGGAAAGATATAATGGGGCAAGTTGGAATCCCACAATCCAATGTCGTGAGTTTTATCAATGAGTTTGTCTTCAAGCTAGCAATACATTTCAAATAATTCTAGCTCGCATAGGGTTTCATGGATTTTGTAATCCCTATCGGTTAGAGGAATATGATCAAGGTCAATTTAGGGATAGAGGAGTGTATTCACAGTTTCCACCTGGGTTTGCTTCTTGGGAGGCATGATGAACTCTAGTTTGAGGATGACAGAGGGCTCTCATTAAGACAAATGGAGGCCGGGACCAAGAAAAGGCTCTGTAATGAGGAAAGGTTGGTGATAATTACATAGAAAAACTTGACAACAATTGAATTGGGTTTTATGACACTCTTTTAACCTACAACAAACCTATACATATTAATGAAAATAGCAAGGTAAAGGATTAAACGTCGATTAGGCATGAATTTATACAAAAATGGATCATTTTCCCGTTGATGATGGCGGGGATCCGTTGGATTAAAGGTTAGGGGAGAATTAAATTATCAAGGGCCATATTACCGTGGGAAGGATTTCAATTGGAAATGGCTAGGTCCAGGTGGTGTGACAGGACTGGTGCTCAAGAGGCATATTAACGGTTTTCAATATGGCAGAGAAAAATGCTTTTTGGAGGGGGTTCGGAGCAGTAGGTCGTTTTGGCCTTGGGGGTGAGAAACTAGGAGAAAGTGCCACGTTAGTGTGGGCTTGAAACTTAAAACCACCCATTTCGGACCCCCCCGGTGAAGTTCGGATGGAGAGGGGAGGCCGAAAAAAATGAGTCGTCGAATAGAAGGTGCGGGGAAAAGATGATGGGAAAGATGGAGGGGGTTAATCGGGTAGTGCTGGGGTTGGATGGGATGTTTTTTCGGGTAGATGGGGAATTTATAAAAAGGTAAAATTTAGGATTGTGGGGTTAATGCATCAGATTTTCACTTTGATATGCCAAACCTTTTAGACTTAAGAATTTTTTTTTATTCCTTTTCCTTTCTATGCATGAAATAATTTTATGATTTTAAACACTTAGGATAAACATTTTTCATGCTTTTCAAAGCCATCATGTAATTTCTACCTACCCTTTCGTTTTCAATTTTTTTTCTAAGATAACATTTTTTTATCTCATCTGATTAGGGTGCATTTGAGCTAGCAAACCCACTTATCCTTTTTTAATAATAGTCTAACCTACTCTATTACTTATTCCTCCTATTGATTTAGATTAAACTGTTGAATCAATCTCATTTTCTACCTAACTACTGATTTTTCAAGATTAAATTGTTTGACAAATTTTATTCACTAACCTATTTGACATGAAATTTATAATTGTTCCATCATGATTAGGCTATATGATTGGAACAAAATCTAGTCATTTTGGCATTTTAGACAAGATGCACATAATCTTATTTAATTTTTACCATAAAGGAAACTAATTTAACAGTAGTGGCATTTAAATTTGCAACACTTTAAGTATTATTTTCTTTTTCGTTTGTGAGGATTTATTCTCTTTTATTCTTTTTTCAATTTTATTCATTTTGGATTTTTCTTCATATTCATTTTATTTTTGTCATGCACTCCTTTGATTTTCTTTTTATATATACTTTTTTTGGAAATCATTTGCAAACTGAAAATAATTTACAACGTAAAATTACAAATAATGACATACTCAATCACCTTGAGATCTTATCAAATATAGGACCCTAACAATGGCTCCAGCTGGGGATGGCACTTCCTCTTGTAAAATGTCAATAACATATGATCAATAGCCTTGAGTATCCAAAGTTTGTAATGTCTCCATCTGATTTCTTTTTTTTTTTATGATACTTATGATAACTTTTCAATCAGGGCTTAGAGCATTCTCTGCAAGATTCAACTCTAATCAACAAGTTATCCAATCAAAACTATATAGACTATGATATTTACAATGATGTAATAAAAATTATTTATGCTAAGAAAATTAGTGCTTTAGCATCCTGCCATTGACAGGACCACCAGGAAATTTTGATCCATCCAGGTCCTTGAGGAAGAATGCATTATTTCCCCTGAAAGCATGAATTATGTATGGCCCTTTCCAAAGGTTATCAAATTTACCATGTTTACCTTTGTCTTCTCCCTTGGAAACCCACCTTAGAACTTTGTATCCAATGTTGAAATCATCTTCTTTAGTCCTCCTATCAAAAATATTATTGAAATTTTCCTGAATTACTTGAGTTTTGTTGTAGACCTCCCCCCTTGACTGCTGCAGCTGAATTGTTTGATTGATTCATCTCAGTACATCATTTGGCTCAACTTGTAATTCCTGTATTATCTTCATTAATGGTAGTCATAAATATGATGGAAACAGAGCATCCATTCCATAGACCAAATGGTATAGTGACATACCAATTGACTTCTTTGTAGTAAGTCTGTCAGCCCAAAGTGCATTGACCAACTTGTTGTGCCAAGATTTCTTATTATGTTCCAACAATTTTTTAATGATATTTACCAAAATTTTATTTAAGGATTTAGCCAACCCATTAACCTGAGGGTAATAGGTTGTTGGATGTACCAAATTAATGTGGTACTTGTTACAAAATTAAATCATTTTCTTAGATTTGAAAGCTGTTGCATTGCCAGTAATAATTTTTCTAGGACAACCAAATCTAGAAAGGATATTGGTCTCAAGAAATTTAATACTGAAAACATAAATATCAAATCTAGAAGGGGTTGCCTCTATCCATTTGGTAAATTAATATGTAGCTGTGAGAATCCACTTATGTTGTAAAGAGGAAGGAGGATTAATTTCACCAATGAAATCCAGTCCCCACTGCTAAAAAGGGCTCTCAACTAAAATTGGATTTAATGGAAGGGGTAAGAGTTTTCTTTTTCCTTCAAAAATTTGGCATTTGTGGCATGAAGTTACCTTCTTATGAATGTCAGGGAATAAGGTAGGCCAGTAAAAACCATCCTTGAGGATTTTATTAGCAGTGTTTTTCCAATATAGCTGGCCACCACATTCACCTTCATAGAACTCTTGTATGATTTTCTTTGCATCATCTTTCATCAAGCACTTAAGTAAAATGCCACCAACATATTTCCAATATAACACATATTGAGGATACAAAACTTAACTGCTTTTAATTTTAGACATATTGCCTTTTTTTTTTGTTAGACCAAGAGGAGTATTTAAATTGAATAAAACATACAACAATTCTGCATACTAGGGTGAATTCAAAAATTCTTCATCAATCTGTGGAGTCACATGTTCCTCTTGATCATCCAATGCCGCAACAAAGTTGATGTCTAATGCATGGAAATTATACTCTGCCATTAATTTGGCCAGCCCTTGTCCATTGATCAACTTAGTTGGTTTGGTTTCTAAGACATACTCAAGGATGACAGCAATCCATTTTCCTCGTTTTCCATCTGGTCCATTCTATGTCAAAAGGTCCTTTACAACTAAATTAGGTACGTATGCAATAATATGTGAATGCAAAATACACACTCTAAAATATTTTATTGCTTTAACTAATGCAAAGGCTTCTTTTTCCATGATATTATATTTTAAAGATGCATCTCTTAAACCCTTACTGAAAAGTAAAATAGGATATTCAAATCCCTTTTCATTTTTATGTAATAAAACAACTGCAATAGTGTGTTCATAACCAAAAGAAAAGATAATAAAATCTTTGGTAAAATCTAGACTAATCAACACTAGTGCTTTTGTTAATGCATGTTTAACTAAATCAAAGGATTTTCTAGTCTCAATACTCCATTTGATTTTTGAATCCTTTTTAAGCATGTTTGTTATATTCCTAAGAAGCTCTTCAAGATTATGAGTGAATCTCCTAAGGAAATTAATTTTTCCAATAAAAGACTGAAGTTCTTTGAAATTTCTAAGGTGACTGATTTTTAATATTGCTTCAATCCTACTGGGAGAAATCCTAATTCCATCCTTTGAAATAATATGACCAAGAATCTTTCCTTCTTCAAGGCCAAACAATGTTTTCTTGGGATTTAATGAGATACCATACCTTCAACACTTTTCAAATAGTCTTCTTAGATGGGTCAAATTTTCTTCATCAGACTTTGAACATATAGTAATGTCATCAAGATAAATCACAATAAAATGGCCAATCTTATCAGCAAAGGAAATGTCCATTTCTCTTTGAAAAATAGCCCCAACATTCATTAACCCAAAGGGCATCTTCACATACATGAATGTCCCCCATGAAGTAGTGAAATTCCGTTTTATCTTGATCATCAAGATGTACTAGGACCTGGTTATAACCTAAGAATCCATCTAACAAGGATATCCTACTTGACCCTACTACCTTCTATAATATACGATCCATTTTGGGCAAAGGGTAGTTGTCTTCCAGAGAAACCTTGTTAATATTTCTAAAATCAATACACAGCCAAATTTCTCCAGTTTTCTTCCTAGTAGGTACTGTATTAGATACCCATTTAGAGTATCTGAGAGGGACAATAATTTTAGCATCATACATATTTTTGACCTCTTTCTCAATCAATGACATGAGGATAGGATTTATTCTATGGAGCTTTTGTTTGAATGGTTTCTGGTCTTCCTGGACTGGGATTTTGTGTTATGATACTAGTATCACATGATTTAAGATTCTCATAGCTCCAAGAAAAGACATCAATAAAATATTTGAATAAAGCTATGTATTCTTGTTTTCTGACAATAGGCGGTGATTTTGAAAGTTTCATCATTTTAGGATTATGTTCACTAGCTATATTGCATTCTTCCACATCTGCCCCTGTGGGCTCTATTTTTGGATTTTTTGCTACATCATTAAAATAAAAAATTTCTTCTAATTGAACTAAACCTCTAGGCAAAAAATTATCTTTAAGTAGAAGTACTTCAAATTCTTCTTTTTTTTGGATCAATTTCATGCAATTCTGATTAATGTACAACTTTATCTACATGGATGTTTACATCTAATTCATTAAATTGTTCTCCTACGTTATTATGCACGACTATTTGATTATCTACTTAATCATCTAAATCAATGCTATTTTCCTCATACTCATCTTTGGACTGCAAAACGTTTTCTAGTTGCTTATCATTTCCAAAAACCTACCAATACCTCATGTTATCTAGCATAGCTGGACGATTTTTTACCTCCATTGTATATTTTCTGTTGGGATGAGGCATTTTTCATGTGCTTTTTTGAAAAATCCAGACCATTAGCAAGGACATTATGATTTCTAGGTATAACAATGAGATCATATCCTTCAAAAGTGTGTAAGAAATCAAGCATGGCATTTCTGTATGCTCTCAATCTGGGATGTTTTGCAACATATTCTCCTTTAATATGTTTAATTATCAATTCACAATCTCCATGAACAAAAATTATTTTAGCACCTAATTTCTTCAATAATTGCAAGGCTAAAAGAAGTGCTTCATATTCTGCTATGTTGTTGGTACATTGAAAATTTAGTTTGTATGAATGACCTTCTAAGTGATTATTTCCTGCATTTGAAACCCACGCACCTACTCCTGACCCTGCTCTACTACAAGAACAATCAAAACTCATATTCCAAAAGGGTTTGGTTTAAGTGTTTTGTTGTACATTCTGAGTTTGATTTTCATGTGTTTCACAGATGTTATTTTCAGCACTGGACCTGACCTGAGCATCAATATATCCATAATTACACATAATTAAGGAGTCTAAGTCAGAGTGAACATAGTAAAGGGGGTAGTTATGTGGATTCTCCTGACTACTCACCATGTATTTCATTAAGGTTTCCATATCCAATATTATTTTTTGACCAAACAATGGGATGGTTGCATAGGTCATATCCATTTGGAGGGTAACCTGTAGTTTTTCTCCCCAAGAGCATGACAAAAACATGCCATAATTTGGGGGAATATCCACCACTACTATGTCCATTACTAGACTCTTAGCTAGGATTTGGGAAAAAATGACACATAGATCCTTTACGAGACCTTAACATCTTAATTTTCTTGAATCAAATGAATACATGTATTTGTAAGGCCTAGTAATGTCAAGACCAAGTTTCTCCATAATATATTTTGGCATCAAATTATAAGAGGCACCTGAATCTAACATTGCATTGTAAAAAATTTTATCATTCACATTGAGACTAACATAAAATGGAGGGACTCCTCCTTCTTGTGGTTTACCATCTACCTATGTACCAAATAATAGTTCAGGTTGATCATCATTCAAATTAACAGTATTATTATTTTCTCCTATGTTCAAATCTTTCATAACTTGATTTCTGTACATATTTTTATTCATTAAATTAGTTAAAGGGATAATAATTTTCAGCTTTTCTAGTTCATTTTCAATATTGAATGATTTTTGAAAATTATTTAAGTTCAGAAAGTCAGATTTATCAAGAATCTCTTTTGATACATGTTCTTTTTGGTGATAGGACAAGGGACAAATAATTTCGCTGAATTAAAAGCCCTTCATTATCTTCTCTGTTGGCTGACCTTAAGATAGTTGAGGAAGATTAAGATCTTTGGAGATTCTATGAATATTGTGAAATGGTTTAATGGGACTCAACACTGTAAAAATTACTTGTTGATGCCTTTGCTTAAAGAAATTTTACGGATTAAATGTTATTTCACTGAGATCACTGTTTGCCACATTTACAGGGAATGGAACCAAGACACAGACCGCCTATCTAAAGAAGGTTCTGTACAAGCTATAGGGACCTGGACAGTGACAGATCTAGAAAATTGGGTTTTTCATCCTTTGGAACAGCCCATTTTTGGATAACAGATCACTTTTGTTTTCTCATTGTATATTTTTTTCTATCTTTTTACTATGCCTTTAATGTTTTGAATCAAACTTTAAAAAATTGTTACTCAACTATTGATCTTGGTTTGATGCCAAGATCTGTGTTTCTAATTGATCTTGGCATCAGGCCAAAGGACCTTCCAACATCATTTTCACATTATACTTCAGAAATTGCATTATTTTTCTAGTGCATTGCTACAACAGGGTTTCTACCCTAGTTTGGTGCTTATATCCTTGAGGAAGGACCATCCCTTCTTCCGTAAAGTTTGTATTGTAGCCCTCTTATGTAATATTGTAAATTTCAGCTCATAGACTCATAGATACAGTGATTCTACATTTTTTAGATCCATATTCTGCAGATCTGATACTTGTATTTGTTCTTTCATGAAATCCCCTTGCTGGGTGATCTATTTGATGTATAAAAGGAGATGAATCTCTATTTTTCTTCATTCTCTGTTATAATAAACTTTAGATATTATGTTTTAGAAATATTTTTTCTAATTTATTCATAAATTACGCTCTTCATGCTTCATCCTTTTTCTG
The DNA here is from genome assembly GCA_034641835.2 of Pinus albicaulis. NCBI lineage: Eukaryota > Viridiplantae > Streptophyta > Pinopsida > Pinales > Pinaceae > Pinus > Pinus albicaulis. The sequence goes on along the minus strand of CM076575.1, from coordinate 4,370,286 downwards.
CATACTCAAAGTCATGGGAAATCAGCATTTTTAAGCATATCCGGGGATGGAGGAACTATTTAACATAGCTAGAATGATTTTTTTAAGCTTAAATTTGGAGAATAGGTCCCTCATGACCTAATATAAAATAAAATTCCGCCATTTCCCTTAATTTTATGAATATTTATGAATACATCCATTTTGGGCCATAAAACCTCACTTTTCCCCACTATTGGATGAAGGGATTGAACATATTTATTTCTTTTCTGTTTCTAATTTATGTATGAGTTTCTATCAGCATATTTTATGTATTGAAAACTCTCTGCACTTTCAGCAGGCCGTTTTCCCTTGTTGCAGCCCTCATTGGGCAATTTCTTGAAGATAACTAGGTGTGGGAGATATGTTTAACCCACCTAGTCTTATTTGTTTCACCTAAGATCTTGGATTCAGATTTTATATTGTCTGATATAAAGGATCCAAGAGTCATTTTCCTGTTCCAAAGCATATTTTTCTGAAAATGCATATTTTAGTGTATGATTCATAAGCTGTTCCCAATCTGGAACATTACAATGGTATCAGAGCATGATCTCTGGCATAGCCTGTGAGATCAAGCTATCAGAGAAGTAAAGAGAAGAGACAGAGATAAGAATTATGGATAGGATGAGTTTAATTTCATCAATTTTTAGATCTAAGAAGAGCCTCTCCAAAGAGGTAAATCAGAAGAGAGAAAGAAGATGCACCGAGACTCCTAGAGGGTTTCGAGAAAAATCAAGCTGCAGTGAGACCTCCATAAGGTTTCAAGAAGAAGAAGGAAGCCCTAGCACTTCCTATCAGCAAATCAGAAGACCAGAGAATCCTAGATCTCCTCATAGATCTACTAGGCCCACTTTCTTTGAAGAAGGTGAGAGGTATAGCAATGAAGAAGAGAGATGCAAAGAAACTCCTAAAGGGTTTCAAGATGAAGAGGAAGAACTATACACTTCCTGTCATCACAAAGCAGGGAGAATGACTGAGGAAGAGATCTCATTGATTCTTTTTCAAACATTGAAGAGTATTGAAGAAAATCTCAAGGAGTTTGATGAGGAGAGGAAAAAGATGAGCTACAAAGAGACATCTCCCAAGGAAACAAAGGAGGATGTCAATCTTATCACTTTGGGCAAGAGATCTCCATCTTTCACCATCTACTGCTAAGGTACTTGCATCTAGAGAAGAGGCACTTGCATATTTGCAAGGTAGTCTTGAGATCTTAACATATGGAGTCCCATGCATGAATCAGGAGATGCATGAGGAGGAGAAGGAAGATACTAGAACTTGTATGCTTGAAGAAAGGAGGCGAACATCATTGCCAGCAGTTGGAGGCATCATTGATCCGGGTGGAGGAAATATTGTGTTCTCTCAAGATATTCCCACATATCATTTGATCCAAGGTATGCATGAAATTTCATCACATTTTGTTTCAAGATTAATGCATAGCCAAGGATTAAATCAAAATTCTGATTTGAAGCAAAGACATGTCACAGCGCAGAGGACCCTTGATCTAATCAAGGATGAGACTGGAAACTATCCCTATGCATCATTGTTGAGCTGCATTCAATCTCTTGGGTTGAGATGTAGGGTCTCAAGAAAGGGGATTAGTACTATCCTATGTTCAATGGCTGATTGTGAGATCAATAATGAAACTTTCTTTGAGACAGTACATGCATCACTTTTCAGTTCTACAGTGCTGTCACTTAGTGACTATGACAAAAAGGCTTCAGCTCTCTTGAAGCATTCTAGAGGCAGCTTCAACCTTGAAGTAGCGGAGAAGAAGAAGATGAAGAGTAGACATCTTGAGATGAGAAGCATTTTCTCCCCTGTAAATGACACTCTCTCAATGAGCATGCTACAGCTCAAAGAGAGACTTCTACTTACTGCAGATTCAAAGCCTCACTAGTCTTGGAAGGCCATAGATGGAAGAAAGGTCTCACTAAGAGATCTCAACAAAGATGCATTTCAATATTTCATGAGATGCAAGGTTCTTCATTGGTTCAAAGGAGATGGTATTCTACAAAGGGAGGATGCCATGATTATTCATCACATCACTCATATTCCATATTGGAGTGGGTGGATGAGGATGATGAGCAAGAGATCAAGTGATCACTTGCAAACATATATGGGTCAGCAAACTTGGTTACGCTGGATGCCCTTGGGAGACTCCTATCACTCTCCAAAGGCACCTATTTCTCTAATCTATGCCTTGAAGAATGGTCACGAAATGAATAAGGAGGCATGGAAACACGGGTTGCTTTAGGGTAAGCATGATCACTACCCAAAGATTCTCATTCTCTCATCTCATGCTTTATGCATAATTAATAGAGTATATGAAAAGGAAGCATGGTTGATGTGGTTGTTAAAAGGATAGTTTGGACATCACATGTTAAATCTCATGTCCATGTATTCACCCATGTTTGAAATATGTCTCATTTATCCACATGTATTCATATTGAAGGTATGTTTCATGCATGAAATTTGGCTTGGGAGGAGGAATGACTCCCACATGATGTGGTATGAGGAAGCTTGCTTGTACTATGTTGATGAGACATTTCACATGTCCATCATTGTGTTATTTCTCCATGATCCACATGTTGATAAGGCAAGAGGGCTGCAAAAGTCCTTGTTACTATGGCTACACTTGGGTGAGTATGGTTACTGCCCAATAGCTCATCATTTTCTGAATCATGCCTTGGATTTCAATGATATGTTGTAGCAAGAGAAGGCATGTATAATTTTGTTTCACTTGAGAAAGTATGGCCACCACATGACATCTCCTATGTCTATGTGTTTTTCATTGTGTAAAATTTGGCATATTGATCTCATGATGTGCATTGATGATGATACTTTTTATTGGGCTGATGTGACATATCATATGTCCATTAGTATGGTTTGGTTTCATGATGCACATGAGGAGGAAAGAGGGCAGAAAGACCTCTTGTTTCTTTGGTTGATTTTAAATGAGCATGGTGACCATGCCATAGCTCCTAATTTTCTGATTCATGCCCTATGTATTAAAGATAAATTGCAGCAAAGGAAGGCGTGTACATCATCTTTTGGGAAGCTTGGCTTGTCCATCTTACATAGAGGATATGGGGGATGGTAACAAAGGGCCTTGCTCCAGTGGTTATTATTAGGGGAATATGGCTTGAAATTTTTTTCCACCCATGTTTCTCCTTCACTTCTTATTTTGCATAACGCTGGAATGATGGAGTTCGTACCCAACAAGGCCAACAAGGCTAAGAATGAAAGCATAGCAATGCTTAATCAAGTTCACAAAACATGGATGAAGGAATGTTCTTGCTTGATGAATATTTTCCTTTATGGGAGGAGATACTTTATTTTATGTCTCTCATGTGTTTATGATGGTGTTGGACATCATGTAATTGTCACTTTGTACTTCATCATAAGAAGAGGACATCTAACCTTACAGTTGGAAGTCATCTCATGCAATTGTCGAAGACAAATTTGGAACCAAACATACATAACATATTTCAGAAAATGGAGGAAGCCTTCCTTATGTGGATGCCATTTGGAAGGGAGTAGATGATTTTCATCTCAATAAGAGTTTCTTGAGGGCAAGCAACACTTTGCCGAGGGAGACTGTAATATTCCCAATTTTTGTAGCTAATGGGAATGTTGCATTTTAATTTCAATTTTATTAAATCATGAATAAAAGTGTAAAGGAAGAACTCTAGAACTCCTAATCAGCAAAATAAATCAATTCCCAATGTGAACATGGAAAAATCTGGCCCATTTCAATAAAATACAGTTAGGTGTGAAAAGGGATGAAGAAGGTTGACTAAGTCAACAGGACCAAATCGCAGCAGTGTCTAGATGCATTGAACCTCCTTATTGATCAGGGCAGTTTTAGATGGAGACCCTTCATGTGAAAAGGGTTAAATAATTGGAGGTGGTTTAGGGTTTTCTAAGCCCTAATTTTATAAAATTAAGAGGAAGGCCACAAGGAAGGGTAATTGAAGATAATTCGATTTTGAGATTGCTTAAGCAACTCAAACTCTCTTGGCTGCTTAGCTAGAGAGAGAGAGGAATTTCTTGTTTAGGAATTCCTCCTCATTCATTGAGGAGCTCTTGAAGGATTATTTTCTGAAATTCCTCACATATAGGCTTGAGGCCAAGCTTCCTCCTCCATCACAACATTATTTCTGCAGCAGCATAATTCTGTGTTGCAGGGGGTTGCAGTGAGGGGTTTTCAACACCACTTCCAGATCTAGTTTTGCAGAAAAGGGAGCATTGATTTCTCTGGAAGATTAGTGAGGAAGCCTTGAGCTTCATATTTATATCTTGGCATCAGGCCAAAGGACCTTCCAATATCATTTTCACAGTATACTTCATAAATTGCGTCATTTTTCCAGTGCATTGCTACAGCAGGGTTTCTACCCTAGTTTGGTGCTTATTTCCTTGAAGAAGGGCCATCCCTTCTTTCGGAAAGTTTGTATTGCAGCCCTCTTCTATAATTTTTCACATTTCAGCTCATATACTTAGATTTTTAGTGATTGTGCATTTTTCAGATCCATATTCTGTAGATCTAATACTTGTATTTGTTCTTTCATGAAATCTCCTTGCCGGGTGATCTATTTGATGTATAAAAGGAGCTGAATCTCTATTTTTATTCATTCTATGTTATAATAAACTTTAGATATTATTTTCCAGACATATTTTGTCTAATTTCTTTGGAAATTATGCTCTGCATGCTTCATCCATTTTCTGCATACTCAAAGTCATAGGAAATCAGCATTTTTAAGCATATCTGGGGATGGAGGAATTGTTTAACATAGATATAATGATTTTTTTGAGCTGAAATTCGGAGCATAGGTCCCTCACAACCTAATATAATATAACCTCCCACTATTTCCCTTAATTTTACGCAAATGTTTTAATACATCTATTTTAGGGTCAAATTACTGTTTTTCCCCACTTTTTGAATCCTAAATTCATATCTGAATTGCTGCTGTACTTGAAATCAGTTTTTGAGTGTCTATCAGCACATTTTATTCATTTTTAGCTCTCTACACTTTCAGTAGAGAGTTTTACTTTTTTTCAGCCCCTCATTGGGCCTTCTCTTGAAGATAACTAGGTGTGGGAGATCTATTTAACCCACTTAGACTTATTTGTTTAAGCTCAAATATTGGATTTAGTTTTTTTTATTGTTTGATATAAAGGATCCAAGAGTCATTTTATTGTTCCAAAGCATATTTTTCTAAAAATGCATATTTTAGTGTATGATTCATAAGCTGTTCCCAATCTGGAACATTAGAAGATTACTGATTTATGGGAAAGTACCAGAGTAGTTTTGGAGACTACATAAGGGGTAGGGCTTACTGTTCTAGGATGCATAGATTGTGATGAGGTGAGTGATTCAGCATAAGAAGTTAAAGAAAAAATTTCAACAGATTGCTTGACATAAGCTTCGTGAATAGAAAGGTCTAATCCTGAGACTAAACCCTGTAATTTGTCAAAATATTGGAGATTTGAATGTCTATGTCAGTAGGAGCATATTGAAGCCCAAATAAAATTTCTTCTCCGGTAAGCTTGATGTGCTACTATTTGGTTTTCCCAATTTGGCTAATATTTTTGAAATAGGCTTTGATGAAGGATAAATCAAACTCAATATCTTGTAGGGCTATGATCTTTTGGGAGTGAATACGCTCTATGAGGAGAACGGAACTTAACCGGATTTGCTGTTAATCTCTTTCTTTTAAATTATTTTCATAGGGTCATCTACAATTTCTGTGAGGCTTTGGATGGATGGCTACAGTATACTGGCTCTTTCAAGACTGATTATAGTATAATGCACACATACCCTATTTGAAAAAGCAATCTTAAATATTCTTGTCATACAAGTATTTTAACAGTTTTATGGTTAAGAAAAATTACAAATTTTAATTTCTTCTCCCAGTGCAATCCCTTACTATATTATTAATTTTGTAATTTCTAAGATTAGGAGAATAGATCATAGAAAACAACATCAAGCACTTTGGAAAATGAAATGCTTCTATACGACCAGAGAGGATCTCTTTAAAGATTTACTTTTTTGAATAGGTGTTAAATGGTTAAGTTGTTATTATTAATTGTTTAATTTTAATTGATTTTGATTTGATTAAATATTTATCTTCATTGGAAAATAGATCAAACATATTGGATGCTTGTCAATTTCGAAATATTTGTAGCAGAGAAGCTAAATTGCATTTCTTTAGATTCTTTGAATTTATGAATAATAAATGCTACGTGACGAAGAAACATTTAAGTATTTTCAATATTTAGTTCGAAAAACATTTTAAATTTTAAATGGCAATTATAAATTATTTTATTTATTAGTCTATTCATCATATATGTTTTACAATTAAAATTGATAAGCAGAAAGGAAATAATAGCGAAGCTTAAAATAGTAGAAACACTTCACTAAATAATTATACTACATGAATCTGAAAAGTCTTTGTATTATTGAAGCTCAACAAAAAATTTAAAATTTACGATTTAGTAGTAGGCAAAATATGTTCAGAAATCAACATAAATAACCCAAACAACGAAGTACTTATCATAGAAAATTACAAAATTGTTTACAATAAATGTTGTCTCAAGGAGGGTATGTTATTAACCTAAATCTAACAATAATATGTCTGACATTAAAAAAAATAGTGATGAAGGTGATAAAACTTTGCAACCTTTGTTTTGATTAGTTGAAGGTATTATTGTTGAAACTCATGGTACAACAGTGATGTCTGTTAAACTGTTCTGAAATTCATCTTATTGTATGATCTTGGAACTACATTCATTGTCATCATATCTTATACCAGGATAGTTAATTTGTTGTTTATATAATTTCATCACCTCAATATATTTAGAAAAAATTTGGTTTAACCACATAAAAACATGGTTATCTATCTTTGGATGAAAAGGTCATACGTTAATTATTACCTCCAAACGCTTTTTCCTATGCCGTATGACATGATGTTTGACTTAGTTGTATCTCTAAAGTCTCTAAAAGCATAGTCTGGTTTGCCATTGGTTTATGATTGATTACAAAAGGAAGGAAAGAACTTTCCCCAGGTTAAAGTTCAACTGTTGAAAAACACCATTTAACTATATCCAAAAGATGTATTTCCTCCAACTATACAATAAAATTTCTCTTTGGAGCCTTTCCTTCAAATGTTATTTCAATCTTGTCTTATCATACTTCTCAAGTTCATGTTTTCTTATAATTTGAAACTTAATAATATTATTGAATGTTTGCTTATCTCCAGTTGTTCTTTAGTTTTTGTAATGGCATGTTTTTTATTCTCTCCATCATATGTCCCTCTGTTCTGTAGCCTTTCAATTTAACGCTCTGGTCTTTGGGGTTCAAGTTCCTTGTAGTATCCTTCTTGACTACGGTCTGTAACAATTTTAGTTGATCACTGAATATTCTGTCTTTCTTGTCTATGTTGATATGTTCTTGCTTTATTGAGTTTCTCAACTCCATCCATGTACTTGTTGTGAAGGAGTGGTTGTAGAAGGAACTTAAAATGTATTACTCTAAAGGAACAGTGACTTGAAGCATCTTTTCCTTTATCATTTTCCATCATTGTCTGCCCTCGGTTTTGAAAATTCTCCATCATGAGTTTTACTCATGTAGTTTCATGTTCTGTCTCTTCAATGGCTTTGTGCTTCGGGTTTTATGGTGACAACACCATTTCTTCATCTAGTACTAGTATGTTAGCATTTTTTATTTTAATCACCCCTCTTGCATCTCTGATATTGGAGGGATCTATGTCAATCTCCCAGTTAAGTCTTCAAGACTTAATCTAGAATCATATGCTCAGAAGAGACTTTCTCCATTTGTTTGTCGTTGGATATAGCTAAAAACATAATTTAGACAAACACACTAACGATTATTTAAATGATTTGAAAAGATGAAATCATTTCTGTCTCTGTACATCTCTATTTGATGTTAGGGTGTATATCTTTAACATCAAACTCAAATACGATTTTATATTCATTTAGGATATTAATTTGAGAATCTGTCTTGGAGAAAAGGTCATATTGCGTTTTCTTTCTATGAATCAAAAGGTTAATAACATCCCCTGAGCTGATGGAAACTGATGAATATGTGTTACTAGTAACAAAACTTCATTTTCATTTTAGTCTCTAAGTATTAAATATTCATATGTCTGTATGCTCTGTGGTTTGAGTAGCTTTATGTGGTCATAAGAAGTAGTAGAAGTGGTAGGAAGGTATGGTTTGACCTAAGCAGAAGTAGATGTCTCTTTTTATGGTAGTGACTTCTTGCTCTAAGTATTTTCTATATTTACTACTTAAGTTGAAGTTTATTCTCTTCCTATGCAATTTGAATTCTTTCACGGGGAAGTGTTTGTCACTTTGAAGGGCTCCTGTTCTACGATCCTTTGCTGCTTTCTCTGCCAGTTAAAGATGCTGCAGTCATGCTTGTTATTTAATTTCTCCCCTCGACACTGTGTAAGTGTTCTCATCATTCTAGCTAATTCATACTAGTCTCGGTCTATAGGTATGAATAAGGTGTGAGTTTGTTCTCTACATGGTTTGGAATGCTTTTAAACCATGTAAATAAGGATGAATTGCATCTCTTAATAATCATGTTCTTCCTCATAACTTCGTACTTCTGATGAAAGGTCTCTGTATATTCCTTTCTGGTAGGTTCTGTAGCAGGACACAAAATGTACTTGTCAGCATTGAGCATTTCTTGATGTATTCAAAGAAAAATTCCTCATTGGAAGAAATTTTGGGGCTATATGGAACTGATCACATCCTTAAACACATGCTTTCTGTGTAATTTTGTTGGGGGGGTGTCAATCTCCTATTTAGTTTGGTATGTTGTTTGTATAAGACTTTCCTAGTTCTTCTTCAGTTCTTGGCTCTAAATTATTTTACGGGAGCTAAGTGATGGATGTAAACAATTCTATGAACTATTTATGTGATTATTCTTTCTTTCCTTGTCCATTTAAGGGCAGAAGGGTAATGATTGTTGATGTCCTTCTTCATTCCAACTTAAAGAAAAACTTGAACTGTCTCTAAAAAATACCTGAAAAAAATACACACTAAAACAAGGTATGTTTTAGACACCTCACTAAGTATGGAATTTAACAAATTGTTCGAATAGAATCTGCAAAGATTACGTTTGAAGTTGAATAAGAAAAGCTTGGAATCTAGAAAAAATGAATGAAAACAATAGCCTCAATACCCAACGGCAGTAATAACCAAAATTAGGAATGGCAGTCTTAGTCTGTAGTTCTCTTTAGGAACATGGAAGATGGATGAGAAGGTTTCTTAAGTGGTAAGCATCTTAATGAAGAAAAATCTCGAAGTTTTATTGTTATGCAAAAAATTAGCTTCTAATATGATTCGATAGCTGTTTTGAAAAACAAAGTATTCTCGTAATAGAAAGCCTCATCATTTTAGTATACTTTAGTGGAATTAGTGATCAAAATCTCTCAGAAGAGGTAGAAATATGCTTCTCCAGTTAGGTTCATAACAAAATTGTCATTCCCTAATGAAATTGAGCATTGTAAGTGTGGGGAAATATATAATGGAAAATTGAATCCCAAATCCAGTATCGCATCGATTTCTAACTCAATAGTTTGTCTTCAAACCAATAAACTTTGAATAATTCTAGCTCACATAAGGTTTCATGGTTTATAATCTCGCTTCATAGGAATGATTAAAATTGATTGAGATGAAGGTAGGATTACGATTTCACGGTAGGTTTTATTCATAGGCATGCTGAAAATATGGTTTGAGGATGAATGAGCTACAATAACACAAATGAGCGAGGTGAAAAAACTCTATATTAAAGAAAAATGGTAATATTCGCAAAACAATTAACAGTTGAATTAGATTTTAAAGGTATACCTTGACTTTATTAAACTTATACAGTTAATAATGTAAGGTAAAGGATCAAATAACGATTAAGCATACAATTTATATAATGGATGTTTTCGTTGATAGTGGTGCAATCATTGAATTAACGATTAGTAAATGGAAGGTATAAATGGTATTCATAGAAGAAAACTTTAATTGGCAACAAATACGGTCGAGTGGTGTGATAAGATTACTTTCCATGACATATTAATAGCTTTAATGGTGGCTTCACTTTTTGGAAAGTCTTGAAAGTAGTAAGTGGTTTTCCGGGGGGGGTACGAAATCGACACAACAGTGGCATAGGCTTGAAAACTTAAACCACCATTTGGACCCCTAACGATGAAGTTCCGGATGGAAAGCGAAGGTGAAAAAGTGGGTAAATGGGATGGAAGGTGCGGGGAAAGGATGATGGATAGATGGAAAGTTAATCGAGGAAATGGTAGAGTTGGATGGATGTTTTGTCGGTGGCAGAGACTTAAAGTAAAAGGTAAAACTGGGATTGAAGTTAATGCCCAAATTTCACTTCAATGTACGGCAAAACTTAGGACAAAAATTTTGTTCTTGCCTTTTTGTGCATGAAATAATTTAATGATTTAAACATTTAGGATAAACACTATGTGTATAAAATCACATCATATAATTTCTGCCTACCTTTCCTTTTAATTATTTTCTAAGCTAACAATTTCTCCTCATTTGTTTACGGTGCATTTAGGCTAGAAAACACATATCATTTTTATACAACGGTTAACCTACTCTATCACTTATTCCTCCTAGCAATTCGGATAAATTGTTAGATCAATCTATTTTTCTCTACCTATAGATTTGTCAAGATTAAACATTTTGACAAGTGCATATTACTTAACCTATTTCGTCCAGTTACAAGTTGCTCTGTTAAAGTTACCTATATTAATAGGGTTCATAAAATTTTAGATTAGCTTTGGTAAATCCTTCAAATATATACATACCTTAGTTTACTGTGAGTTTTTTTCTCATATTTTGAAAAAATGAAATAATAATAAAAATAGAAAGGAAAGTGGTCTAAAGAAAGATGAAAAGATTATAAATGGCTTAAAAGAAAATAAATAAAACTGGTAAACCAAATTCAACATTTATATTGAACTACTGCAAGAATAGCGTTAACAAATGACAAATGCATAATATGATCGATTCAATGGTTAATCTGTTTTCATGTTCAATTTCATGTTTAGATAGAGAATAAGGTTATAAATCGTTTGACAAATGCAATTTGAAGAATAAAAATGATGAAGAAATAATGAGAGCTCAACGATTAATATTGTTTATAAAGACAAAATAAAACAATTTAATTGAACGAAGAAAATGTTTTAAAAAATTTATAGCTAAATACAAAGAAAATGAAGAAAAATATTAAATAATTGATTGATGAAAAGTGAACAAATGCTAAATATGTTATCATTGGGAAAAATCACCGTTTCCCCTCCGTAGATATTATTCAATATTTAAACATATAATCAAGCATTCAAGAACATTTCTACTGAATTTTTGAGACGAGACCCAAAGGTGACTCTATGAGCATTGATTAAAATGTTGAGTTCATATTATTAGTCACATCATTCTCAACATTTGCTCTTCATTCCAGCCACATTAAAACCCTCTTTCCTAAATGCAAAACACATTTCTTAGTAAAATTGTAATCTTAAATGTGATGCCTTGTTATTGTAAAACAATCATAAAACCTAATTACATTTTTATAAGTATTAAACAGAAATTTACTAAAAATGGAAAAACAGTTAACTTTATTTTTAATTTAAGACAATATACTTTTGTTTACTTTTCTGTACTTTTATTTTACTAAGTCCCTGTAAATGCCCGCCCATATAATTTATTAGTTTCATATGTTTATAAACCCAAAGTATTACTATTATAAACTTTTGTTCAGAAGTGTATTTTATTTGTATGCAATAAATGAAAACCAAAATACAAAACCTACTTGTAGGGTTATAGTTGTTCAAATGTCATACTATGGTTTTAAACTATTGAAAATGAACAAAGCTTCTTTTAAATAAATATCATGCTTAACACCATAAAATTTAAAACATTTCATATGGGTTTAAATGCAAATGTTAAAAACACATAATACGAATCAAAACATTTTGTTTTAACCCTATCACATTTCTGCTTTCTGATTTAAATGTGTTTAAAAACATATATTTCCTAAAAATTAAACATTTTCACAAAATTAAGAACCCATTATGTCACCATCCCAAAACGGCTCAAGAAAAGTCTCTTGTTTGCATTAATTTCTTAGATTGTTGATTGGATTTGATATCCATACAGATTATGTACACAATACTTCAATGCAAAAATACATTTTATTATTGAAATAGGTAAAACAACATTGACCCCCTCCTCCGTGTATCTTAAGTTCAATCACGTGAGTTTTGTTTAATTTGTTTGTACATTAGGTCCTATATTCTACTATAGTCCCCTTATTTAACATTTATTAGGTGTAACCTTATTATTATTATTTATTGCTGTAGCTTCATTTTGTTATCATTTGTACCTTGATGCTATGTATTGAATTAAGCTAGGATTACATTGTATGTCTAAGTTCATTTATTCATGAATATATATATAGAAAGAGTTTTGTAAATTTATATCATCAAGAATTGTTCATTTATGTAATGTATTTAGGTTTCTAAAGTGAAAGCTTATTATTAAAATTTAATGTCTTTCTTCTGTTTAGGTTTTGGTTCTGTGTTTTTGTAGTGTCGAACTTTAGTTCTAGGGTTTGTTTATCCAGCAGTCCTTGTTAAAAATCAAGAGGTATCTAAAATTTGAACAGTTAAATATTTTGAGAATATGATGTGAACTTGGGTCTTTGAACTCAGCAATTAATAATAGCATGTTAGCATATAAAGTTTTATCGAAGTCTGGAAGCTTGCAACAACTTTAATTCATAGGGAAAATATAATCAAGGCATCATCAGGCTGAATCTTGATTGTAATATTTTGGAGTCTGGTCTCTGTGGAAAAGTGGCCCTTTCAAGCTCTGAATTTCATCTCAAAGAAGGTGATCGTGACCTTCTCTCTCTGGGCTTTGGTTGGGTACTGGTAGTCACTAGTGATACCACGGACTTCCGTTTCTTAAGTCATTAATTTCAATTGCTTGAAGGACAAAAGGTATGCAGCAACCAGTCGTGCAAATTCGTTGCTCTTTTAGACAATCCATAATTAAGTCATTGAAGTTGGACACAACACACATATTGATCAATCAAGAAAAGTAAGACCTACCGCTATAAAATGAACAGAAGATGAAACCGTTTAAATTCAAATACCGGTCAGCAATTACAAAATATTCAATTTCAGTATCAAGATCCTCAAAAGCAAAAGGTGTATGCAGATGCGTCTTGGATAATTTAGGTGGTTCAAGCTGCTGCTCAAATGGATATGAACAACAGGACTACAAAGATGCACATGAAACAATTCAACACCAAATGGTATGGAAGCTCTTCTATGCAGCTCTGAATATTGAAGAATGGCAACACTGATTTATCGAAATTACAAAAATAGGTGCAACAAATTTCAATTTATAAAGAGCAACAAAAAACAAATGACGATTTTGAAGAAAGAATATGAAGCTAATAGGTGCTGAATCGCTTTCGGAAGCTAAGATGGATGACATGAAGAACAACATGGAAAACGAAGAATATTAAACAGTTGTGAAGTTTGATAAAGAATTGATCCTAAAGAAATGTTGCCCCTAATAGTGAAAAGATAGCTGAAGAACCTCGCCAATGCGAAACAAAATAAATGTAAATGCAGCAATTTCTGACGCTCTAATATTGGCGAGAACTACATATTAAAAATGGATATAGAAAGTTGATGAAAGGATCCTGTTGAATCTCTCAGGATGGAACAATATTTTGATCTCATAACACAAAACACACAAAAATCATGCAACACATTTAAGACAATTAAATTTCATATACCATTACTAATTTGCTCATAAAAAATTGTCCTTGGTCAATTTGGAAAATAATGCTTGCAGTATAGGGATACAAAAAGCAACACTCTCTGCAATCTCAAACAAAAAAGGGTTTGTTAGGGGCAGGACAAGGAGTGAATAAAGGTAAACATGTTCAGAACACAAGGTTATCTTCATAGGCACTTTAAGATAACATACAACATAAGTTAAATGGAGCTGGTTATTGAAGCATTAAATTGTGAAAAGTTAGACTAAAATGTGGCAACAAAACCCTGCCACTCAGACTATAAAGAAGGTATTTTCCTTTCAGTTCCACAACCTACAAAAGTTGACACCACAACAATTGGAAGAAAAAAGAAAAAAAGAGCTTGCTAAGTTTGTGATGAAAAATAAGAGGTCCTTAAGTATAAAGAAAATTATTCTACATGAGTTGAAGAGGAAGAAAATAGGCAGAGATATGCCATGGAACCCAACCTAGAAAGAAAATAGATAATGTGGCTAATGCGTGGTAGGAATTACCACTCCTCAAACTCTCAAAGATACAAGGACAAATCAAGAATAAAAAGGTAATAGTGTTTAGTTGATTAGAATTATTTATAGATTTCATATTCATTGCTAAGAGTGACAAAGGAAGTTAACATTTATACTAGCTGAATGTCTGAAGTAGCAAATGTTACCAAATGGAGAACTATCATTATGGAAAAGTACCATAATATCAAACAACATGGAAATGCCTGTAGCTTCGGTCAGTAACTTACCGTTCCTGTAAGCAGTCTTGGGTGTTGTACTAAGTTGCAATGGTTTAATCTTCCTGGAAGATGAACGCTTTAATTGTAAAGGTATGCAGAAATTTTTTCGGTAGGAAAAGGAAAGAAGTGAATTACGGTGTAGAAGAAGTTTGGGAAGGATAATAAGCTGTTATGGCGGTATTTAAAGAAATAAAAACGAACGTAGTTACAAGGTGTACTATCACTGGAAGTTTCGACATCAAATCATCTGCTATAGGATCTCCAACAGAGTCTTGTTAATCATTCAGGTGTGAAACTCCCAAAGGACTCCCACCTATTTGTACAAGATACGGTCCTTGCTATTGTTTGATTCCCGAGTTGTGTCAAACATGGAGCCTTGGGCTCTTCGCCCCAAGGAGGTAGAATTGAACGCTGTTTAAAATGTTGAAAGCTTGGTGCTAATTATTACTGGTCAAGTTCTTTCTGTCCTAGTATTTGTACCCCAGGATGGATCATGGCCCGAATACATATTTCCAGATTAGGAAGCAATGACTCCCAATTAAGAACAAATTTCCTTCATGATTGATAGATTATTGGATGAATTGCAAGAAACTGATTTGCTTTGCAAGTTGGATCTTAGAACCAGGATGTCAATAATTAGATAGAAAGTGAAGATATTCAACTGTTTGAACTCTAACAAGTCCTTCTGGTTTTTAATTAACACCTTTTAGCCTTAATACACCTTCTACATTTCAAGGTTGATGAATTTATTTTAAACCTTGTCCAAAGGTATTTGCTAATATTTTTGATGATATACTAATAATCTGGCAATTTGGAAGGATCTGTTGAACATGTTAATGATGCTCAAACTATTGCGGAGGAAAACAATTACTATGACATCCAGGCACACCTTTCTTTGGGTACAGGTGGATCTCTTGGGGTCTGTGTATGTCTCCTGGGGAGGGTGTTAAAGTAGACCTAACAAAATTAAGCCATTAAGGGTGATTTAACCATAAAGACGATTTGTGCTGCAAAGTTCACGGGATAACGAAATATTATATAAGTTTGTTGGTGTGGAAGCCTGCTTCCTCTAACATTAATATAGTAATAGGCACTGTGGACTCTGGGCAACTAAAGACATGGAAGAAGACATCTTCATGAAAACAATAACATATGCTTATTCCATGTGACTTCTATGACATTTATTGTAGAATGTGATGCTGAAATATAAATTGATACCAGTTTTAACTCTGAGAAGAAGACCCAACATTACTTTAAAAGTAAATGCAATCAATGTTTACATGACCCTATTTAAGGAAAGAAATATTATGAACCCACCCACTAAATAAATGGCGAACTTACCTAATGGGGGACATTAAATGGTAGTCAGGTAGTCTGAAAGCACTTTTGAACCAAAGACTATCTTCAGAAGAAAATGTAAAAAATGGGCCACTGTTGGTTACCAGAGTTATAGCTTTGAAATAATCTACAAAAGGCAATATTGTTGGGATGCACTCTCAGAAAGAATGAAGAGGTGCAGAACGTTTATTTATACATTCTACCAACGGACACGGATAAACTGAAATAAGGACTGAATGGAGAAAAGGACAACGAATACATGGACCTCATTCAAAAGACAAAATGGGTCCTAGTACATTTGATAGAGTGACTTAGTTGGAAAAAATGATTCCTTATAGGTACCAAATCGCTTATATCTTTGTAAAATTCTAACCTAAACAAAATGTTGTTTGAACACATATATTACGCTGTGGAAGACATGATTTAAAAACACGGGTAGAAAAATTTTGGTTCCGTCGTGTTCAAATTTGTAGAATGTCTTTAAAGTTTTCTAGCGAAATGGTGAGCTCATTCAGACCAAAGGACTTTATTCCTCCATTTCAAGTCAACGTTGGAGAAGAGAGATTTCAATGGAATTTGCTATCACAATTTACCCTAAGTCCAAAGAAAAATGTCATCATGATGATAGTTGATAGACTTTCAGTGTACACCTTTTACATTATCATCCATTTACGACGCCATGATTTATACCATTTCTATATGGTGATTCGAAAACTACATGGCGACCCAAGAATGTTACTTAGGTGATAGAATCCATTTTTACTATGAAATTTTTTGTGATGAGAGTTATTTTCTTGTTTGGGTACTCAATTAGCTCATGCTCATCTTATATCAATCGAGTAGTCAAGCAAGATAGTAAATAAATATTTGAAGGAATGTCTTCGTTGCTTTATGTCCAGTAAACAAACACAATAGGTCAGTATATTACTCTGCTTTAGTTGGTGGTATAACACTTCCTTCTTGTCTAGGCAAAAATGACATTTTGTAGCACTTTAGATATGTTCTGCATCATCACATCATCTTTAAGAGAAAAATTAAGAAGGTTCAACGGTGGAAATCACAACGAGCATCAGCAAGTTCAACTCTTAAAGGATACAGCAGTTTAGCCGTGGATGAAACAACAAGGCAAAATCAACATCGCGTTGAAAGTTTGATGTGGAAGTTAGGCGGTATTTTAAAACTGCAACCATACAACAAAGTATCCTCAAGCAAGCTAAGAAGGATAACAAATTATACTTCAGTACTATAGTCCTTACAAGGTGTTGCAAAATATTGGTACTACTGCGCATACAAATTCAAACTCCATAGCCTTGTAAAGTACATCTACATTTCCATGTTTCACTTAAAGAAGGTGCCATTGAAAATCTTAGAGGTTCAAACAATATTGCAAGGACATTTAGAAGGAAAAATCATGGCGGAACTTGAAGCGATCATGGAAATAAAGAACTCATTAACTCTGATCGATCAATTTAAGTATCTCATCAGTGAAAACTTACTAAGAAAGTTCTACATGGAGGATAATGTTTATCTCTGAGCTTCAAACTATCAGCGTTGAGAACCTTTTTTAGAGAAAGGCATATTAGATGGTATGTTACTAAGTATGGTCATATTGTTAGTACCATAACTTCTTATTGTTGTTATTGTACCATTACTTCATTTATTATGTTGTGCCCTTAATTATTATTATTAGGTGCAGCTAAGATTACATTTATTGCTTACTAAATTAGTGTTGGCTTTTCATAAACACTATATATAGAAAAGGTTTTATAAGTTGTATCCCAATAAAATTGTTCATTTATGTAATGTGTTGAAGTTACCTAAAAATGCTTATTCTAAGGCATTGATATCTCTTTTCTTCTATATTTTTAAATTTAATTTACATAACATAAAAACCATAACGATAATGCTAAGTTTCTGCTTTGTAATTAATACCTTTACGAGTCTTGACTCACGTTTGTCTTTGATCTAGTACAAAATCATACATTTGATAAAATAACTTGGTTAGTATATTAATTCATTCATCTGAACCTTACATTTGTTTTTAATATAGAAAACGCATAAACTGTAAAATACAGTAAACAACAATGCTACGACCTCCGGTTACAAAGAAACCAATTGAAATTAACGAAGACCACACATCCGAGTTCAACCAACGTTTTATCAATTCAACGGTGAAAACCACCTTCGTGAGAACTGTGTCCAAAAGCAGGTGTTCTTACAAGTTAATTTAATTAAATTGAACAAACCTTGTCAAAGAAGAAGAATCATTTCAAGGTTAACGAAATTAATTAATTGCCCAAGTCACAAAACAAACCAAACCTGGCAAAAATTTGAGAAACCCTAGTCATTACTTTCATTTTCAAAAATTTATCATTTTCTGATTTATTGATCAATTTCAAGCTCTAAGCATAAAAATCCTGCTAGGTGTCCTAACCTTCTATAAATGCTGTGATTTTATTGTTTATAGTCAGCTAAGAAAACCCCTATTTTTGTTTTAATTGATTTTTTCCTGGAGCTTCATTTGAAGAAACTATTGAAGTATAAATTCAAAAAGAGACTCTAATTTGACAAATTTTAATTAGCCTACTGATAAGAGTGCTTTTAGCCTTTAAACTTGTAAAGTAGCCAAATACCAGCGATTCTGCATAATCCTAAAGTTCAAAATTACCAAAATCAAATCCGGTCTGTGACCACTTAAAGCCATTATCACCCTCACATACGAGGGTTTCATTAACAATTATTTTGTTTTAGGGTCATTAGCAAAGGAAATTTGGATAAAACAATTTATTACTAGTTAAAAAGATGTGTTTTTATAAAAAAAGTTCCTAAAGGAAAAATTTAAATGATGTTATATAAAAATATTACGAGCGCGGAAAGAAGTTATTTGTAGAAAGATAAATTTCGTTAGACAAACAAAAATTAGGCTAAGAATTAATTAAAAATAAAGATAATTAAAACATCAAAGTTAAGTATAGAATCGAAAGTCGGTGAAAAGGTTAAACAAGGTTACATAACATTCAAGGTACGACGATAAAAAGTAAACGAGCGATAAATGAGCGTGGCCAGGTAGAAATAATTTCACGTAATGAAGTTTATCCAAAGTAGAAAAGTAAAAACGAGTTAAAAAAACGGTAAAGTTAAAAATATGAAAACGAACGTGAAAGGACATTTTGAAATTTCTGTTTAAATGTAATTTTAGAAACTACTTTGGTTAATCCAAGATGAATTTGAAAAAAAAATGAAGAAATTTTATGTTCCTAAAATGTACATATGCAAAAACCTCTCTCTATTTTCTAACAACCATTATGGATTTGGAAATATTAAACAATATTTGAAATCACTTTTTGAAAATTCCTCTTAAGTCCCATTAGTTGCGAGAGAATATTTATGGCCAATAAAAATACATCTACAAAGCTAGGAAGTTTTGTTCTGAGAGACCCTTAATGTCTACATTTTCATTGAATAGAATCGCACATGTTCATTCTGTTATTTCAAGTGAGAAAACTCTTATTTTGTCTTTCACCAGATATGTAAACAGTAGGCAAAGTTAGAGGTATATCTTAAAAAATATTTATCTACAATAGTCTTGCTTTTTACATATATATTTCAGGACTGATAAATACAAAGGTATCATTTTAGACTGAGTTTGAAGTTGAGAAAAGTGCACAAATAAAGAAATGATTTAGTGACTTTGATGCATCATCATCAACTAAGAGTTGAGAATCAAGTTCGAATTATCCTCTTTATGTTATCACAAAAAATAGTGCAAATAGTGCATTAGTTTTAGTGTCCTTTATGATTCTGTTGCTAAAACGGACAGAATATTTATAAGCCAATCTGATATTTGCTAAAGATATTTCTAACAAAATTTGTGTAAATACTTATCATATGAAATGTTTTGTGAATAAATTTAAAATTACTATAGATATTTTGCAGCTTGACTTTAGATTTACGATTTTGAGCAATAGGTTAGATCACGCACGCATCATACTTGAGTTCATGTGAGAAGCTACTCTGAGTGAAGTATAAACTTTCATTGTTATCTTCTTTTGTTTTATTTTTGTCTAAACTGCGTTCTAGATGCGGATGTATAACTAGGGTCTCCAGGACAATAATAGCTACATAACTTTTAACTAGTATATTTTGCTCTTCTAATTTTCGGTCAAAATTTCTGGTTATCCCTCATTTGTTATCTGTCTTCTACTTCCTTTCGGATCGAAGGATCTACCAATGCCTTCTCCCAATCATACCATCTCAAAAATCATTTTAAGATCCTAAAGGTTATCTACCTTTTCTGTGAACATTTGACCTTTTAGGCCTTAGTCCTGAACACGCTAGCTTGACTTGAACTCACCGCTTCAATGAACAATATATTCCTCTCTGTCCTCCAGTGAGAATTTCCCACCAAATCCCAACAAAATGAGCAAGGTGCACTTTCATAGCTAGCTAATATTTACAGAATTAAACAAAGTTAAACTTTAAAGAAATATCTCTTGAACCCTAGGAAAACTAAGCTCTGGGGTTTTAAATACAAATTTGTAGTTACCTAAAGTGAATTCTCTCTCTCACCAGATACGGAAAGTGCAGGTGATAACATAATAGCGACTCTGAGAAGATAACATTTCCTTGAGAAATATTTCTGATTCCGTCCCAGTCTATGGTGGTGGACGGTGATCGGACACACAAAGTTAAGAATCATCCACTACAGCGACTCAGATCAATTTCACAGCAAAGAATCCACTAGAGGAATGAAATTGAAAAGACAATGTTAAAATACGAGGCTTTCAACTTGGAATCTTAATATGGACATTATTTTTTCATTAAGAAAAGTTTTAATGTATATTATAGTTTGCAAGAGATCTAGCTTATTGTATAAATGGTAGCCTTCTTTACAGCTAATTTGAATGACAAGAATAAAATACGATTATGTCATAGCCAGAATCACACTGTCGTTCCCCCAAACTACGAAAAGTTAAATTTGGAAAAATCTTCCTATATAGTTCATGGAAATATTGATGGTCTTCTTCATCTCATTCATTCTGTACACTCATAAGTTGAAAGAGAGTGATTGAATGAGATGCCTCCTTCAGATTTGTTCATGGAAACCTTAGAAAGAGACAATCAAAGAAATGGTATGAAAGCTCTCAGCTTTCTGTTATTTCTTTCAAGGGTTAAAGGTATTTTATGAGAATTACAAGAAAGATTTTACATCTTTATCATTAGTGAATATTGTTATCAAGCTAGGGTCATATATTACCTTAAAAATATTGATGAATATTTTAAATTAGCATCTTAATTTATTAAAGTCACATAACTTTCATTCTCAAATTAAGTCATGATAATCAGAAGGAACAATCAAAATGAAATAGATCAGAATGAATCAATATCTATAAAGGCCCCTAACAATATACGATAAGTGTTTTATACTAATATTTTGAATGGAGTTAAAGAAAATATTCAACCTCATGATTAGTTTTACAGAAAAAACAATTTTATTCAAATCCAAGTTAAAGATTTACCTAGAAAAATCAATTTATTAAACGCTGACATCCTCAAAACACATAATGAAAATTGTTTCTGCATATTCTAATATTTATGAATATGCTAAAGTTTTTATCCATGAAGAATGGAAAAATGAGTTGTTGCTAAGTGTTGTTTTATTTAAAAATACCATTTATTAAAGTAGTACTCCTATTGAGCAAATGATGACAAATAAGGTACATTAATCAAGATATGATTAGATATCAATCTGATCTAGTATGTATAATTGGTGGCATTCCTTCTTTTAGGTTGCCCTAATCAGGTTAGTATGATGATATTATTCTAAACTCAAGCTAACTTCATGAAACAATCACTATCTAATTTGTGGGATGAAAAGTTCGATTTTAGTGACTCAAATACAATGATCAATTGATACATCAAATATGGGGTGAAAGAAAGTTCAAAATTTAAAAGAAACATACATTATATGTCGTGTTCATTTTAAAGGATGCAACCTAAAGAAATCATAATTCATTTAAAACCCTTTATAAATTACTGTAATCTTTAAATTTTTTTGTGATCTAATAGTAGATATATTGGATATTGGATACGTTCAAAATCTTTCTATTTATTGACTACTGAGCTTAAGATCAAGATGATAAAATTTTATCAAACAAACATTTTCATCGTTGAAATATCATCACAAAGCTTGAAAATACGAAAGTGTCTAAAAACAATGTAGGTTGATTTGCAAAAATAAAGTTAAAAATGAAAATTTGGTCTTGGCACGGTCATCTAGAAAACAGGATGTACGATTCTTTGGTCAGGCCAACATTGAACATATACATGGAAAATCCTTTTGAAAAGGTTGCCAGGTCAACAAAAGAAATCAAGTATTTCTTCATTCTCTCATTTTATTTGACAAGTTTCTAATAGGTTACAAAATACAGTTTTGACAATCACTGCTTTAACAAATCTATCAAAGTACATAATGCTTGAATGGTTACATTGGCTATTTATTATGTTACTATAACACCTCCAAATTTTCTCTCCTTAAGTTTTGGGCCCTAATTCTTCATAATCGGACTAGGTTCACAACACCAAACCTAGGGTAAACTAAGTCACAAATATGAATTTCATTCCTGATTTAACCCCAGTGCATGTAGTTATGGTCATGCACATCGGTCCAAAATTAAACACTGGTGACCTCCTGGGCTTTGACCTTGTAGCCCCTAGGCATGGTCTTGCATCTCTCTCATTAGTAGAAATAATTAGGATTCTCATTAATTTTTACACATTATATAAAGTCTTGGTCATATTCATAGCAAACTTCTCATGGTATTGAACAGGCATGATTTTCAAATGGAGTCACAGATCCTCATAACTAAGATGGTTATGTGCACCATATAACTATTTCATATGTTAAGTCTGCAAAACCATTGTGACAATCATATGACCTCCTCCTTTGGTTCTGTGATCTTGTGACTTGCTTACCTTCCTTCCTAGGACCTTTCCCTAAATCACCTACAGAAGGTCCTACAACCTTATGTGGCGGTTACATGGACACCATGTGTAACACCAAACGCTTACTGGCCGCCGTCACCGAGACCCTAGAACTACAAGTATGCGTGCCTTTCGCTAAGTTGCCCGGCAACTAAATCGCATATCATGAAAATGTAGAGTGAGTACGACCCGGTCGCTTAATGACTTTCGGCGGGTCAAGGTCACACCTAAGTTTCTAGTGTACTTCCTAAAAATTCCATTACGCCTTCGTACGACCCTGCGACCTAACGTCCTAATCCTGGTCGCAGAATCACTCGTCACCCTTAACAAATTTTAAATGATCGCTTCGCATTATGACTTACGGTCTGTATTTACCGAGGTTGTATTCTTCCACCTCTTTGAAATAACTAAGATATATGAAACAACACATATTTAAAAATTATGGCATCTATCTGTCGTGGGATTATTATGGACATGCCGGGGATATTGAAGCGAGCTAGAGTGTATGTCCATTTCGTCATCATCAGGCAGCATGGGATGTCGATGGTTAACGAGAAGGAACAAAAGTCAGGATACATAAATCGAAAATAGAGACACACAACTTTTCTTACCCCATCTATGAGGACATAACTACATCTTGATAAAGGATAGTATAGGATAGTACTAGATCTACAAAAGAGTTTAATTAGGCTGCATTTTGGAGGCCTCTCTAACGATAGATATATGTTCAAGTTAAAAAATCAAGTTACTCGTAAAGGACCTGTTGAGCTACATGTCAGAAAGAAAACTGATCAAATAGGTCTCAGTGTTCGAATCTAGGTAAATTAAGACCATCTTGAAAGACTTTGTGACCTAAAGACAAAGATACGAAATTCTACTATATACACTTCTGCAGAAGACCTTCAATGATGAATGAGCCTATCATATAGTTCATATAAGCATTGAAAGGATGGTGAAACCAAGAAAGAAATTTAAAACTCAAACACAGTCAACAATATCCGATAGTAGGTCTAGAAAACCAAATTTATGTCTGATATTATAAGGATGTACTAGCATTACAGGCCTTACATTTTCAATGGTACATAGGTCTCTCTCTCTAATGTCCTTGTCCATGTATGAATAACTGTTTCTTCATTAACATGATAATAGCAGCTCTCAGGTCAAGCATATACACGGCTACGCTTTTAGGTGGTATGCCTCGGGATTTTACATGGCATGTTATCTCCTGGATACGTTATTGCGGTGCAATTTGAGGGTATAACTAAGACTTACGAATGGCGGTCAGTTCACCAAACACCTGGTGTTTGGGATTCATATGTAAACAAGGCCCAGGTTCAATAACATGTAACCTACTACCTCCCGTAAGTTGTTGGGCCCCATGCTGAGCGAGCCATGAATTACAATAATTAGTGGACCACTAACCCAAACATATTGTTTTCCTTATAAGGTTTTAGGTGGCGAGCCCCCATACAACACCTCACTTGCATAACGGACAGCTTCTCCTCAAAAACTTGTTCTCGGATGTCGAGCGGTTTCTCCAGTCTCACTAAGGTAAAAATAAACACGCATGTGCCATAATACACAGCTACCACAGTAAAAGGGTGAAAGTAGAATGACCAAACAAATAAAAGATTATCCTCCCTTAACACAATACATATGATCCCAAGAATCATCCTTTGCTGCCAAGAGGCAAATTCAAATGAAATTATCAACATCATTTTAGGCAGAAGATGGGAACTAAAGAAGTTTGGTACAACAAGGATAGGGCGGTCGACATAATCGAGCGATCGGGAGGAACGAGACAACTTGGACTACGGAGAAAGAAGCTAATACAATGGGAGGAGGCTCATCCTCTAGATATGAAAACCAAAGGCAGTACGAATGTCAACCTTCCTCAACAAAAGTGAAACAAGCTAAAAGTTAGAAAATAAAACGAAAGATAAGAGTGAAAAGTAAACAAGAAGGTGAGGAAAGGAAAAGGAAGGACCATTAAAGAAACGGATCAAAAAAGAAGAAGCAAAGGAATAAGTGGGAGGAAAACCGCAAGAAAAAATAAGAGAAAAAGAGGAAGAAGGAGGAAGAAAAAGGTGGAGCGGTGCAGTGAGAAAAAGAAACGGAGACAAAAGGTAGAGAGAAGCATGTGCTTTGAGCTGAAAAGGTAGGACAAAGGTAGAAATAAGTCTTTAGTTGAAAGAAAAAGCGGAATGAGCGGAATTAAATTAACAGTGTGCAGAAAGTAGGGCAAAATGGAGCCAAAAAGGTAAGACTCCGTTACTCGAAGCAGAGGGACAAATAAGTTTCTGTGTGTCAACAGCCTCGTAACCTGCTGCAAAGCTGGGCCTGCGGTGAGGATCTAGATGAGGGGTGTAGTCTCAATAGACACCTAGTCAACTTTCTTACATGGGTCTGCAGAGAGAAAGATTACTGATCTTGGAGACTATAGGTTACCCTTACCACAGTCCTCTAAGGAAGGACCTTAGTCTTGAACTGAGACTAACGGTCATGATTTTATTAGTCGGTACCACTTTTCGTGACTACAAAACATTAACGAGGATGGCCAGAAAGTTTTCCTTTGAAGCAGATGGAGCTACGGGCTCAAGAGCAGCCAAGTGAAACAAGAAAAGAAAGGTAAATATATCCCTGGGCAAATATATCACTATACGGGGAGAAAGATAATCATGGGTCTTATCTATAATAAATCTATGAAGAAATGTTACCATAAAAAAGCACAGTACCTCTGAAGCACAATAAGAAACTAAAGAAGAACATGAGTTGAAAAACCTCTCTGCATTGGACAAAATGTTAGAGTGGTCAACAGTGTCTTTCAGCTACTTGTTACATTTCTGGCGAATTAGTTTGCCACCCAAAGAATGACAGTTCAATTTTGAATTAGTAAAATCCAAGGAAAAGCTCATCGAGGTCTGAAGAAGAGTAATGTAGGCATATGAAAATTTTATTGGTAACGCCAGCTCAATGACAAAATTACACCACATCCTTGTAGGTACATGGAAAAACATGGAAGAAAATTCTCATGATATTAAAACATTTTGACCATAAAACCAAACAGTACTACCACATACTCAAGACCTACCCCGGTGCTCAGAAGAAAAACATGTTCATTCATTGTGACACAGTCTAGATATATACTAAAATAGCCTCCTTGAATCAAGTCACCCGTCAAGAAAATACCAATTCAGTACCTACGAATGTCTTCACAAATTAGAAAATATAAAATTCTGTGGCTGAAGTTCATCGAGCTTGGGAGACCCTACTACGACGATGATGGAATGGTTTGACCTCATCAAATGCTTCACCAAATCAAGTCATAGATAGCATCGGAAATGGAAATCAAATCGCGGTCACAACAAGCTGAAGGTCCCGGTCGTATACAAATTAAGGTCGTAGGGTCTCAAACTACCCTCAAGTTGCAAAAAAATAAACAATAGTGGAAGCAAAAATCGAGGATACAAGGGTCAATTTTGTTTATAAATACTCACTTAAAAGGGTGCAATGGAACCTTTGGAAGGACTCCAAGGCATAGAATTACATGGATACATTTATGAATGAATACATTTTGATTCCTCTTGGATCAGTGAAGTTAATGTGTAACATTATGAATATTTTATCTAACGCACGTATTTTGATTTAATCCTTAAATTTTACGCTTATATCATTTGTCGATACATTACTAAATGTTATTAATGATGTTAAATTGTTCATACGAAAATATTAAACAACATATTGTTACTAGCATTTATCATCTTTAGAAAGCTTCGCTTAAGAGTAGGTACTCTATTATAAAATTATTTCTTCTATGGACAAGCATTTTACAAGCATAGCCACCATGATGATGTCTGCTATTGATGTTACTATCGCTTCATGCTTTTAAACTCATCTTGCTAACGTAATATTTAACGTGGGCACAAGACTCATCGCTTGTTTGCATTGTATCATCCGGATGAGCGTGTGTTCCATACCGCAAAAAGCTCGTTAGTATACAGAAAGAGTATTTGATGCATTAGCCTTTTGGGTGACATCCTCACAAAAGGTTTGGCAGTCTAGGTGGGACTTTATACAGGAGATCATATGTTATTGTAGCTGTTTGTCGCCAAACATAACATCAGAAGGAAGGCATGAATATGGCAGGCTCAACACAAGTAACATCCCATACAAAAAGGTCCCCGAGGGATACATTAAATAAATTCACTCACCTTAGAAAATTCCCGGAGGAGAAGCCCCTTACTATGGGTTACTTTACACGAATCGATAAGGCTACTTCACTTGTATATCGAGGCACCACAGTAGGCCCTGGTCACTGGTTCATCGCTGGTCTCGACTCCTACGACTAACCATACTGGCCAAGGAACCATTGTCAACTCCCTGCGTCGACATAGGTGTGGTGATTAACAGATGAACAGGCAGGTTAAGGGCCCCGGACAGCTAGGGCGGAAGGCGACCTGAAATCTGTGAACCACTGTTGTTTAAACCTCAGCGGGCCCAAACCGAATGGTAACATCAACCAAACTGACCCACCGGAGAGGCCATGAGAGTGAAATAGAGCTGAAACGGGGGGTCATGGACAAGGCCGAATCCGGGCCACCTGTCACCGCGAACGAATGAATTTCCCGTTCATATGGTGGATAAATACTGAATGCTGGGAACCGGGGGAGGGATAAGGCATATGGTCCCATCATGGAGGTGAAGCATGGTCGACATGAGAGCAAGTTTGAAGGTAGGCAGGCATGCTTTGTCTGCTTACTGTTGGGCTAAGCATGTCGACCTGCGGCTTGGATGGCGTATTCTTTATCACGGCCCCCTTGCGCTTCAACATCCGGAGGCACCTACAATTTGTTCCCAGAAAAGGTCATTTGAGCATACATAAGAAAATTTTACCTGGCCTTACAACTAATGAGAGTACAGTGGCGTTACTTGGCATGTGTCTTTTCCCCATGCTAGAGAATAAAGCCACCCTGGTAGAGTCCCTCGATTCTTCATCTCATCACACGGGAACGGGTTCCATAAATGCTTTTCTTCAAAGTTTTGGAGAACAAAACTCATACATGTCCTCAACAAACAACATGGTAGTTTGAAATTATGGAAAAAGAAATTCAAAGATTTCTGATCAACGCTATGATCTTGAATAAATTGTCAAATATGGCAACGTTAGGCGGTTCATCATGTCGCTCTGCAGCAGGCTCTCCCGCCAAAGACGCTGGCTGGGCGACTAGGGCGCCATGGTGGCGGTTACACCACGCCCTAGGTTTATCGAGATGCTGCTACTACGCAAGACCAGCCCTTGAAGGATGGGATGAGTCCCAAAAGCTGAGCAACGAAGGCCAAATCCTCAAGCCAAGTCAGGACAAAGAATCGGGACCCTGCAATTTGAAGGCTCCCAAAGTCCTCTGGACTAAGCGCCATGGAAGTCTGCGGTGCGAAGGTTAGACAACGAATTCTGTCTTGTTCTTTAAAATACGAAACCTTTGTCGGAAGATAATCCCATTAACAACGACCGCTTACTCAAACTCGAGTGGGTCTCAACGTGAATGATCGGCAAGGGAAAACTTATTAATAGGCCTCTCACTCTAGAATGAAAACTTTGGATGAATTAACAACACATATGCTTTGGTAGGCAAGATCAACCACAGAAGTTAAGCCCCTAGGGATCTGGGCGCCCAGGATGACAGAAGCCTCCCAGTTAGGTATGCCCGTTCCTCTCCTCTCTTTTAAGTCCTTGAAGGTCTCCTCTGGGCCAGGGTTCTTCGCCAGCCTGACCTAAACCAAACCTAAACTATGGTTTGAGAACAAGGCGGTCACTGAGCAGGTCATTTGAAAGAAAGAAAGATTTCTTGAAAATCCCCCCATTTGAAAAGCAAAAGCAAGACTACAGAAATTTTAAATCAGCAACATAAGAAAGCCCCAAGGGCGGAAAACATTTCTAAAACCAACACCAGACTTTATCACACAGGACAAGGTTATAACATTATAGAAGATGAAGACCTAGGCCAATATTTCTCTTAAATGGCATTTATGTGGCAAAGATCTTATCACCAGGCAACAGTAAATAACCAAACCCTTGAAATCACATACCTTCATTACTAATCTGGTCACCCGTAAATTCCATAAACGCCAACTCAGAATTCACCATATCTCGCAGAGATCTTTAACTTCAATGTTCATAGGTACCTCATAAGTTGGTGCATCACAGAATGCTTTAACACACACTTATCTGTACAGAGGTGAAAACATCAACCCCAATAAAACCGGTAGCGGGATCATCGGCTAAGGTGTCTAGTCAAAGCGACGGCCCGAATTAAACAATCGTACGCTATCCTGCGTTCGAGGTTCGCTTGATTCATCGCGTGGTAATCATCGGTATCACGAGGCCCTGGCCTTTTTTGGTAGATATTGGTCTACCATTGTGAGATACTTTTCATTAATTGGTCACTCCAAGTACGAGGGCAAGGCAATAGTCTGGTGAAAGTAAGTCCCCATAGCTCATGACAGCCTAGATGCAACTGTGAGCAGTGATTTCGCACAAGAAAGGAGCTCGGTATGTGTTCTTAGGTCATATTTGGGTGCTATCAGCTCTGATCTCGGCAGTCACTCTGACATCTGTTGTCAGGGTCTCTGATTTATAAAACTCCCCCAACCAGACCCATTTTAAGCTACTTGCCAGTATGTCTGGTAACATGAATGACCCTTTAAATCAAAAAGATAAATATGGACTGTAAAGGTTCCAAAATATTGACTAGGTATGTCTGCAAGACCCTCGAGAAGAACCATTCAGGCTATCACGGTTAGAGTTCAGTTACAGGGCAATAAATATAGTGTAGAGCATTGCTATGGATAAATTACATAGACCTAAAAGTTTGTTGTTTAAAAGGTAATAAACAGTTAAGTTATCACTGCATCGATTATATGTACACAGTAATACTTGTCTCCCACATGAAAATTCTGTAAGAGAAGTATGTTAATTTCTCATGCCAAAAAAATTATTTCATTCTTAAATCTATACTTAGAATACTAATGGAGTAGCGATACCTGCATGCTTATTATTGTGATTCTGTCCCATAAAATGGATTTTCTATTGAAAATTATTTACGAGCCATACCATGCTAAGTAGTAACTACTAATTTAGCATTTCAGCAATGTTGTTAAGTCATGAGTTTCATGTCAATACGGATGTATTCAAAAAACTGTAATTAGAAAGAGATCATAGTGAAGCTTTGCAAAGAGGAACTACGAGAGATTGTGAAGAAAAATCCATACCAAAAGATCGTATCACTCAAAAAGTTGTTGAAAACTGTAGAAGTACATTTAAAGACTGAGCAAGAAGGTGAAAAGGAATTCATTAGCACACCAACAAATTAACCTGGAACAAACAAGGATCCCAAGCTTGTCTGATGCAAACCAATGAGTACACCCCAAGAGAAGCAGGCATTGAATTATTGTAGAAATACAAGATGTAACTTTCTGTGGACATATGATGGGCATGTAGACTTTATGATACACGGATCATCCAGTAAGTCATACCCATGAAGGAAGGGTGGTAACACCAGCAGAAAATGAAAGAGTGCCTTTGCAGTGGTCAAAGGCTAAAGGCTCTTAGATGTGTGAATGGTACAGTAGACATTGTTGGTGTCAAACTTGGTCCCTGATAACGAAGTCGGTGAGTACGTTTGTGCGTGAACCCAGAATTCGTGGAGCTGCGACAAGGACATGTCTAGTCCTCTTGGAGCAAATCCTTCAAGCTATATCGGTCGATATTCTCTGTTGGATGGGTTTCAAGGTGTAATCAGTACTGGTGAGCCCGATCGCTCAAGAATCACATTCGGTTACGACCAAGGTTTGCATTCAGGATGCATGCCTTGCTTTGATTAATCACAATGCCACCTTCAAAGAGCTATGGACACACTGCTGAAGACTCATTGGAAAAGTGTGGTGATGCCTTAAATGACGTCACCATGTTCAAAACATAGATACAACCATACCCACCTCAAGAAATTTTTGAAGGTGTGAAATATGAGATCTCACTAAACCCAAAGAAATAATTCACCATACTTGGAAAACTTGTTGGGGCACATATGCTTGGGCAACATGGTGCATCCGGAATGTAAAAAGTCATCACTCAAATACCCCCCCAAGTGAGCAAAGCTGTCAGGTGTTGCTATGGAAGAATCAACTTAAATCCAAAAATTTATATATCGATTTACTTCAAATCATGAGCCATTTGAACCATGATTAAGAAGAATAACTGCTGATGGGTCCTCATAGAAATAGGCGTTCAATAACATCAAACGAGCCATCGTCGAAACACCAGTCTTGTTGTGGTTAAACATGTCTTGTACCTGCTGCTCGAGTTCATGCAGTCATCATCTCTATCGAGAAGGGTGACAACAACGATGCATTGTTCTCTCATTTAATTATGAGAGTGGGTTATAAGGCACCAAGCTAGGTGTCAGTGTTATTAAGTAATCTTGGTACAAAACGATTCATGCTTGCTTTGTATATTTTGAAATCTGCTATTCGGGTCTGCGCACCTCATGGCATGTTCTCTGCTATTTCTGTGAGAGGCTGAGCGAGGGCAGAAGCTGGACGAGCGTGACTCAAGAGCAAAGCACAGGAATTCAAGCCAACACACCAAGGGCGAGATTGTGGTGGCCGCGAGAGCGTGGAACTTAGAGCAGGTGAAAGACAATTGGGAACACGAGATCGACGCCTGTGGTGATAGCACACATCCTGGGGATGCCTCCTCTGTGTGTAGATCTCTAGCAATACTCAAAACATGCTGATACATAGGCCCGCTATACATGATAAACACGCAGTGGTTGAAAGTTATCCTACCAATTTAATGCAGGTAAATTTTATTCTAATGGTATCTGTCTTATTTGATGTAGTGAAACGGAAAATTTTGTTATCATGAAAAGCAGTATTAAATTGAAACTAGAATACCACTCAAGATCATCGTCTTCAGTTCTATTAATTATCTGTTCAATCCTTTAACGTGAAGTACCAACAGTACAAAAGAACACAAAATAAAGGATATCATTCTTTATTATAAATTTCTTTGATGGAAGAACGTTCATTAATTAAGTTTAGTGATTTAGAAGTCTTACGCACTCTTCAACATAGATACATCCTCTATTTGAAATGCTATAACGCTTAAAGGTGAGTTGATGATATCGTTACATCAAAATCAATAAATCAAAATAATATCCTTCATCACCAATACATCATGATCAAATTTTAAATATCATATTGTTGTATGCTTTTTCATCATTGAAATATATGAATTTTCTCTGAAAAATATGATATGGTGCTGAAAAAGCTGTTTCAATTAACCCCCCCAAAGGAGAAATGGGTTAGCCAGGTCAACTAAAACCTCATTCGCATCATCGAAAATGTTCTTTGTTTGTCCCAAAAATAGAATTGGCATAATGTCTCCATAATTCCCTATGGAAGCTGATGGGGTCACCTTAAACCATCCTCGAGACCTCCCGTTTTCTTGTGTGTAGAAGAACGTATTCTTCCCTGTAACTGTCTCTCATTGGACTGTCTAAAACTCACCTTTATATAGCTGAATGAACGTAACCTTCAGGCACCCGGAAAGACATCGTGGAAAAATTTCATCAGCAATGTCAAGCCAGCAGTGGTTTGATAGAAAGTATGAAAACAAATCTTAAATGGTGCTTTGGTCCTCAAGTGGGACAAAAGATCAAAGGATAAAGCACTCAAATTCAAGGCCCTTTGAAATGGTCCTTCAAATTAAAAAAATTGGCTCTCACCTACACTATGAGCCATAAAGAAATTGAGTCCTCCCGATAGGCACGGAAGCACGTGTTAACAATTGTTTCAGTAGCCACAAGGAACGTCTGTTAAAATATGCTGTAATTTAGTAGAGTGGAAGATAAATACTGTAGGAACTACGTAAAAACCCTTTTAAGTTCTAGGATCTGCGCCCTCTTAGATCCGGAGAGGGGATCTCTATAAATTACAAAGATTGATTTATCTTTTAAAACTTTTGGTATGATATTAAATAGTTAAGAACAAAGAGGTTTTTGTTTGTTTTAATTAGGTATGATATTTAATTGGATGGAATATCACAAAATGAAAATATTCAAAGGTGAAGATCTACAGTATATTAAGTATTGATAGGATAGGATTAATATTAAACAGCTTTGTTCCTTTAGGCAATGGAGGTCACAAAAGGTGTTAACCAATTTCAAGAGTGGTCAAAGAAACAGTCATCTATATAAATATCATAAGTTAATGATGGAATGAACATTAAAAGTTTGAAAAGTAGAAAAAGTCAATAATTTCAACAAGGATTTATCAACTTTCAACAAGAAAAATCATTTTAAACAAGCTGTTGAAACCAACAAAGCAACAAGGCTAGCCATAAACTTCTTTGGAAAAACTTGTATTAAAACTAACTTATGGAACCAAAAACCAATAATCTCACTAGACTATACCGGAAGAGATGAAAAAATAAGAAAACAAAAGTGGAACTTAGATGGTCGGTTCGTTAAAATCATGGTAACAACTACGCAGCATACTCTAGAGGAACCCTTCAAACAAACATGCAGAAAAAACTAGAAAGCGGAAAACCTGTTTCGTTTAACTCTACTTAAGCATATATTGAAAATGTCATTTAAGAAGAACTTGTCCAGGTTTTGCACATCAAGATATGGACTAACAACATTCCTTGATAATGTTTGTAGCAGTCGTTTAAATACACAATGGAGAAAACATAATGATAAACTTAGAACGAAATGAATTCTTTTAACGATCGTCTAGCTCTATAGCACTACTCTTCATATGATGAACAAAATGGCATACATGAAGAAAACAATAACGATCAAGGTACTTCACCAATGATATAGACCAAGATCCCAAAAATCAACATATATTGATGTCAATCCGATTTAAACTACAAATTAATATTTCATCACAATAACAACTTCTCTTCTAAATGCTTATTAACAACAAAGCTTGAAACAGTTATTACATTCAAAAATGATTGATACAACAACTATTCATCATAATCCAACAACCAACCTATGTCATCTTCTTGAAGTATTTGGAAAATGAAGGTGGGATGAAAAAAGGTCTCTAGTTCAATTAATACAAGTTTCATACTTCTCTTATCTTTGAAAGTTTAATGAAATTTTTGATATTTCTCGTAATAATTAGGTTTGTTATAATTGCCATTCTTGTTGAATGTGCCTTTAAAACTCTTGGGGCAACAATAACTATTGCTTTATCTTCAAACGATATCAACGTGGGCAATAAACCTTTATTACTTTGGTTACAGATTGAACGCACAGTAGTGAAGAGGATAAATGGCCTACGGTCTTATTGATGAGGCCTTTAAATTTGATATCTCTTTCCTTAAAAACCTTTTAATTTGCTTTTAGTACCTTGTTTAAACAATTAAATGGACTCTTTGTTCTTCAAGGTCTTCATCACTGTCTGTTTTATCTGGATTAGGCCTTTGATTCACAAGTTTGACCACCTCAATCCCTTTACATGTGACTAAAATCTTTATTCTTCACATTATAAGTCTTTGTGCTGATACTACTCTTTATTTCGTGATATTTCAATATATTTGTTGTTTTGTGGTATGATTTTACGGTGGGTATTTTTTAATGAAAAACTCATGAATCCCCTTCTTGTCTTGAAAGGTTGAAATGGGTATTCTTACAACCTTAATGTTATTAAAGGCAACAAAACTCATATAACACCACTGACAAAAAAAATTACCATAAATCACTGCGAAAAATAGGTTTATTTACTTTACACGATTTTAGCGCGAGAAGCAGAGCCGTTGAATTAGGATAATCAATTGACATTAATAAATTTAAATGTTGAAATGAAAGGATAGCATGAATGGGTAGAATTAAATGAGACCATCAAGTCTTGCAAGTTGGCAGCTGAGATCGGTACGGGAGCAACTTGTTATAGGGTAGTGGTATAGCGGAAAACCGGCGGTGATTTTCCACAAAAATAAAAAATAGAGTGAGTAGTATTAACGTTTGAATGCGATACCATACATCTGTCGACGTGTGTCCTCTAATACTATTTAGGTGCAGGACTATGACCTGCGGTGCAAATATTTTGGCTTTAACGATCCTTCGTCGAATCGATTAAAATCGATGAAGTACGGTCACAAGCAAGGAAGGTACAGGGTTTATAAGGGCAGCGGTTCATGTTGATGTGTGCCTTTTGTGCAACGTAGTGAAGCGAGCGCAATAGGATATGCAGGTTCCGTGCAGTTTTAAGTACGATCGTCAAATCTCTGGGATGAACGATCGGTTAAAGAAAAAGCGTGAATGGATGGAGAAAAAGGTGAAGGTTTTACCCGGGTAGATAGGAGAAAGGTAGCGTCAATGGTCATTGGTCTGCCCAGGATCAACGGTCACATTCATTTTAAAATTGAAATATGAAGCAAAATAAAAGGAATAAGGTTTGAAGTTTTCGTGACCTTTTAAATTACACATTGCGGGTCACGCAACACATGGAGAAAGAGCTTAAGG
Organism: Pinus albicaulis; assembly: GCA_034641835.2. Classification (NCBI taxonomy): domain Eukaryota; kingdom Viridiplantae; phylum Streptophyta; class Pinopsida; order Pinales; family Pinaceae; genus Pinus; species Pinus albicaulis. The sequence continues at coordinate 4,334,810 of CM076575.1, read as the reverse complement.
TATGCAGCCCTAAAACAATACCTTAGGAGTGTTATTTTAGGCCCCAAAAATGGTATTTTAAGGCAAAATGAGGGTTTCGATAGGTAAAAGGTATTTATGAATAAATAAAAAAGGAAATATAAAGGTTTAGTGGGTTTTGGAACGGTACAAAAGCAAATGAAAGGTTTTAGAAGTTTTATAGAAAATAAAATGAAAATAGAGTTTGAAATGAGTGAAAATGATGAAAAATAGGTTCAACGGTCTCTTGTAAACAGTGATTTCTTTAGGACTAATGATGAAACAACGGTGAAAATTAACTCAAAAATGAAAATCTTATACAAAACTTTAAATGTAATTTAGCTGAATTGTTTCTTAAAGGCTAAAGGGTTAACCATCATTTGATATGGAAAATTTATAGATGGCTAATAATGCTTCGCAAGAATGGAATCTTCTTGAAGGCGTACGAGAATCTTAAAGCTATGATCTACGCTTTTAGGTAAACGTTACCCCTTATCCTAGTGGTAACTTTCTTTTCTTTTGTTGATCTTCTTGATACGGCAATATTTACAGAAATTTGAAACAATGGAAGTTCTATCAAACAACATCTACCTACCCATTCTATTGGTCTAACGTTTTCTTCTTTGATGCCATGATTTAGAAAACTCTTTTCACAAACATTTTATTCTTTTCTTGCAAAAACCAAACTAATCTATTTATATCTTGTTCTCCATGAGTTAGGATTAAACAACTTCGAACTCTGTAAGTTTCTCTATCTAACTACTACATCACGATTAGGTATCTATGGACCTTTATTCTCTAAGTTCTAAGCAAGAAAATTTAAGCATTGAAGCAAAGATTAAGTAAACATTGCAGTCTATAACATAAAACAAGGCGCACGCAAACCAAAATTTGCGAGAAAAGTAAAACAAAATTGAAGGCCGGATAAAAGAATTAAACGTATTGTCATTCTTAATAATTTAGGTTTGTTTAGGCTGTTCTCTCTTTCTGGTTCAAATTTGGTATATTCGTTCGATTTATTTTACTATCTCCTTAACTCAAGTTTTAATCTAATTAAAACCATTCTTCTTTCTAGAATTATTAGGTTTGGAATTTGAGCCTTTAAACCTTTATTTTTCTCTTAATGTCTTCCCAATAATAAAGTTGAGCTATTTAGCTATTCTAATTCACTATCTCTCGATAAATTAGCTAATTAATCATCATTGGTTATTGACTAATTAGAAGTATTTTAAGGTGGCATTTGACTTTTCACTTTTAGGACTTTATCTCTCTTCTTTTGGTATAAATTGTGTATATACTTGTTTTCATTCTTCCTCTTTTCTTCACTATTATTTTTTGTTTTCTTTTCTATTTTGAAAGCAATGTTAGATATGGTCTTCTAATGAGAAAAAGCTTCATTGGTATAGTCGAGAAAATAGTGTTTGAACATCACGCATTGATAAGACCCTAAAAAATTCGAGTTCATTGCTTCTGCCAAAAACAAGCATTGTTACGGTGGAATGAATGGGATAACAAACCTAACCATAGTTATCAAATTGTCTGTTTTCCCATATCTTCTCATGAGATCCCACTTCATTTGTCACCAATACTAAAATGCTTGCCTTGGTTCTTTATCAAAAAACTTCGAAATGCTTTCTTCATATGTAATGCTCTATTGTAAACTTCCTCTGTTTAAGTTTGTTGAAGATGTGTAGTCTAATATTCTCACTATATCATTTTCTTAGTTGTTTATCTTGGATGTTCTGCTTCAGCACTCTAGCGTTGGTTTGAAAAAATTGCCTCTGTCATAAACTAGCTAGTGAGAGACATTCAGATGATTTCTGCAGTGTTAATTTTGTTATAGTAGATATGCTAGCTTTTATGCTTGTGATTTCTTATTGTCTTGACCAACTTCTTGATTATGTTCACGAACTTTTGTTTAGAGATTCTACTAACCCATTACATTTGAGGTGATAAGCAATGGTGACGATGTAATCGAAATTAACTATGAAGCAAAAAATTCAGTATATTTTTGGATCCATTACCTTGTTATAGTGTGCCGTCTTTCGGACAGCCAAATCTGGATGGGATACCAGTTTTGATTTTATGATAGCGGTCATTTGGCTTGCAGAAAAGGATGAATTCCTCCATTTGGTAAAATAGTCTATTCTTTGATCCATCTGTATTTGAAGGAGTAGGCTGAATGGTTTCCCTAGCGAATTCGACCCCACTACGAAAAGAGCTTCATGGGTGATTGGATGCAAGGGTAAGAAAGAAATTTACTGCTATTAAAGAGTTAGCATTTGTAGCGGAAATAATCATCTTATGAACATCTTGGAAATAGGTGGGCCAATAACGATAAAGGTTTGTTAGCGATTGTCTTCCAATAGAGTGGCCTCCACATTCTCCTTCATGGAACTCATGCTTGGTCTTATTTGCATCATTCTAGAGCAAAAATTTATTAATAATCCTTAGCATTTTTCCAACTGAACGTTTATCTAAAATGCAATAATTAATAGCTTTTCAACTTTAAAAATCTTTCCTTTGTTTATACAAACGAGAGGTGTATTTAAGTTTAAAATAGAAACATAAAAATGTCGACGTACCAAGATGAAAACAATGATGTTGTGATGGGAGTTGGTTATCTGTTCATCTGGTACATATCAGCTATATCAAGAGATCAGTTAGACTCGACCATTAATCTACTTTAGTCATACATGCTATGGGCTTGAGTGAGCAGTTTCCTATATCATGTTCAAGTATCACAACAATCCATATACTCTTTTTCCATCTAGATCCTAGGTTAAAATGCCTTTCTGGCTGAATTGCTTTAAATGAAATTATGTGGGAATGTAAAATATAAACTACGAATTCTTTTAAAGGCTGAATAAAATGAACGCTACATTGTTTTATCGCCCAAGGTGCATATCTGTTGCTTACTAAAAATGCAATTTAGTTTGCTCTACCTTTTAAGTTTTAACAATAGGACAACGGTCAACATGTGTTACGATGCGAATGAAAAAATAGAAAATCCTTTGTAAAATCGGACTATTAAGTGGTATTTTGGTTAATGCTTGTTTACCATTTCAAGTTATTTCTTTGTTTTCGTGAGTCCTTTAACTCCTTCTTGCTGTAATCATATTGGTCATGTTTCTAAGACTTGTGTGGTTAGAGCAAACCTTCTCAAAATTAATCTTACGATGAAAGGTTGAAGTTCATCAATGTTTCTAAGATGGTTAATTTTACAATATACCATCAATCACTCTTGGGTCTATATTTGTCATGTTACGGTATGATATGTCTGATAATTTGCCTTCTTGAGACCAAACAGCTGCTTTCTTTAGTTTAAAGATAGCCCATAACACCATTTTCTCAAAGGCCACATATCAAGTGTTCTAGGTGTTCTTCATACTGTTTTGGAAAAAGCAATTAGTATCATCAAGGTAAATAATGATGAAGTATCTAATTCTTGAAGATATACTGTATTCATGGCTCCTGAAGTAGCACGAATTCATTAAAACAAAAGCATTTTCACATACATGAAAGTGCCCAAAAGGTGTGAATAGGGATGTTTTGAGTTGATCATTGGGATGTACTAATATCTGTGTAACCTAGAAGTCATCTAACAAAAAATTCTTTTAGAATAGCTACCTTTTGTAAAAATATGGTCCATCTTAAAGAAATAGTAATTTATCTTCAGCAAGGCTGTTTAATTTCAAAATCAATACAAAGCCTTATTTCTCTATTTTCTTCACTATTGTTGAATTAATTTACTCTGAGTACCTAATAGGGACTACAAATTTAAGCTTCAAATATTTTCTTGGTTTCTTTCTCAACGAGTGATTGAGCAGAGTTGATTCTGCGGGTCTTTGTTTGAAAAGGTTTTGGTTTCTTTGAAAGGTATCACCATATTTGGAGTATCTCTATATCGTAAGACTTTATATCTGTAACTCCTTTAAATACATCAAAATTCGCAAAAGAATCAATATGTTCATTTTAATGTGAACATGAGTTTTGAAGCAGTTCCAATCATTTTAGTTTTTGTTCACTACCTATCTTCGTTCTTCTACTTGATTTCAATAGGTTCTAGTTTTGGTTTGTGTATCATGAAATCAAACAACTCTTCTAATACGACAATTCTTGCTGAAGCTTTAGGTATTCGTTTAAAGGCATTTCTAAATCTTCTTTTTCTAATCTAACTAATTTAACGAGTATGTTCGAAGTTTATTAGATAACAGTTTATGCTATTATTCTTGAAACCTTTATTTCTTCATCAGGTAGATTTTCTTCAATACGGTCATTCTGCAACTTGGTCTGTTCGTAAACAAATTCATTTTAGTATTAACGAAATTTCTATTTGTTTCTCTCGCCAAAACATACAATTATTTTATTATTAAAGACGGTGGTCTAAACAGCAGGTGGTGATTTTTGGTTTAAAGTATTGAGCAAGTTCTAGCAGCAAAGGCTAAACGTGTAAAGATATTTTAGTTTCTTGGGACAAAGATAAGTTAGAATTCATCAAATATTTTAATAAGTCAACAACATCGCTATAGCTCTAAGTAAGGATGTTTGGAACATATTTCCCCATTCAACACTAATAATCAACTCTAAGTCATGAAACTTTATCTTTATTTCTCTAATTTCTTATTATGAGGCGAAGAAACTTAAATACTCAGCTATATCGCCCAATTAGAAAATTGCTATGTGAGTACATATGTAGTTTTGATGTGCTGTATCATGAAGCCTATCATTATTCTTGTTAGGGCCTAAATTCATTTCCCAAAGGATGACAGTAGTTATGGATTGACTAAACACTTTCTATCCTCTTTATCTATTGTGTTTTTATATTGTCTTGTAATTTCAACACTATATTAGGTTGGTTTAATTCCTCATGTTCTTCGTTATATGAGGACTCTTCTCCTGGCTAAGTTTGACAACTAACGAATGACTATTTTAACTCTAGACTTGGTCATTTGGTGCTGATTGTTCATTGTTTCAATACGCATCTTCATCTTCCTCCTTGTTTCACCTACTATTATAGTGATGCTTATAAATCAATTAAAATTTATTTCTCATTAAATGCTTCGCAGTTGAAGATAATAAATGAGTCAAAGCTTGTCGCAAAATAAGAGAGTTTCTTTGGTCTTTCTTAACTACTAACCATGCTGTTATTATGAATTCTAAAGTCTAATTTGATTATTAATGACCTTTCTCATATCCATTTGCATTTTCATATATTCGCTCCCAAGATCGTATGTATACCATGTTTAGGGTATGCTTATAATGTCATCACTAAACACTTGGGCAGAATTTGAGCTAAAGTTTTGGTCTTTGATCAAACCTATTTTACTCTGTAGGGTCAAAGGAATATAGATCTTTTTGTAGTACTATGGTAATTTTAAGTTTATAAACTCTCACGTCTTCTTTGGCCATTACGGTTATTGAGAGGACAGGTCATGCAGCATTATGTAAAATTGGTCATAGACATAAATAACATAAAATGGGTGGTCCTTCTTGTTATCTTCCTCAGTCTGGGATGAATAAAGGCTATGATTTGGTCATCATTTAAGTTTCAATTGTCATTATTTTGCTATATTTGAAGCTTGCTAAAATTTATGATCTATACATATTGGGTGACTAATTTAGTGGAAACAGTTTTGATCTTCGCGTTTCTATTCAAATTGAAAGGGCAACATTTTAACGTTGTTCTTCTTTTAATCATATCACTTTAATATTATTAAAATCAATTTGCTAATTTCATCTATTACATTGGTCCAAATTGTTTTAATGATTCATTTGTAGTACTAACACTAATCCATCAAATTTTCATTAATTTGGTGTCTTTCTCTTTGTTTTGAACAATTTACAACTTCTTTGTTTTGTTCTTTTTGTTTGTAGCTTTAGGTTTGTTCACAAAATTTCTTACCACCAAATTGTAGGTACCAACACCTGGAAGTTTCATGATTGTTTTTACTCTAAGATCATATTTATTACAGGTTTCTAAGCGCTTGTTCAACTCTTGATAGTAACATCCATCGTACACCTGTCATGTCGGTGTGTATAGACCTTATTTTTATTAGTGGGAACATCAAAATTATCGTTTCTCTATCATGTTTGTGTCATCTTCCTTTGTTTGTTCATTTGTTTCAACCTCATATTTTATAGTTTTGATGAAAGGAGGTATAATCTCCACAATCGGTCTCTCGGTTTTGTTTTGGTGGTTTCTCCTGAAGTTCTAGTTTTAGTTTTGGTTTTCTATTTGCAGAGATGATTGGTTTTCTCTGTACTCTCTCAGTATGTCATCTTTCATCATCTTTGTCATCCTTTCCATTTTGAAGCTGGTCTTGGGATGGTCTTCTAAATAGTCACTTTCTTCCTAAACCTAATTTGGCTCTTTTCAGTCAGTTCACTTCACAGTAGAACTCCCCCACTTTGCATGTCTTCTAAAGTCAGGGTCTCTCAGTAAGCCATTTGGATCAAATCCTTGGAAATTGCTTCAAAAATTTGAACCTTGTAAATTTTTAATTCTAGGGAAAGAACAATATAAGCATATGAATCTAGTGCAATAATTTTGAACCTTTATCTGGTATTATTTTGAGATTATTAATACGAACGTATTTGGGTTTTTACTGCTTTCCATTGTTTGAGAATAACTTGCTGGAAGCTTGGAATCATTCATCTTAAGTTAAGCTTTTAGGCTGTTTTCTGCTTCTCCCCTAAACTTTGGGCAGAAGATAACCTAAGTTTGAAAGTTTCATGTCAATATCATTTCTATCAAACAGTCATTCATCTTGTCCATGTTATTGAAAAGACGATGACAAGTTCACATAACACATCAAATAATGGTATCTTGGGTAAATAGTCCTATGTTGGTCAGCTAGTAGTAGGAAGAACTAAGGAAGATATATGCCATGATATAGGGTTGTAGAAAAGTGGGGGGTTTATAGGTGGGATGTAAGATAGGAAGAGTTGATGAAATGGTATGGTTTAGATAAATGGGTGTATGGATAACAAAAATGGATGGTTAACAAGAATTGTTGAGTAGATCTTGGATAGAAAATAAGAATGCTAAATCAAAATTAGGTATTTTCTATTGCTACCAGGATATTCCTCTATATTAGGAGGAAGTTGAAGAGACTCAAAATCTATCTAATCTGTATCATCAAGTGACCCTAATTATGAATGAATTTCTTAAAATCAACATAAGATATTGTAGGGTTATAAGGTTTCGAGGAGACAAAGTGTAAACTCTAGGGTGATATAGCAATTTAAACTTAGGCCTTGATTTCCTAAGTATGCTTCAAGATTATCGCTTCCTCTCAGGAGGGTTTGGGTGAGTGCCACTCTGTCTGGAAAAAACAAGAAAGCATATGCTATATGTTTTTAGACCAACAATAGAAAAGTTAACAAATGCAGCAATCTTGATGGGCTAACTAATCTTGTAGCTTTCATATAAAGTCTTATACGTGAGTTTAACCATTAAATGGTAATGGATTTCTGATGGATTCTTTAAGTCCATTCGGTTATGAAGGTCACAGGTGGAAAATTTTAGCTTTTGGTAAATATTGTTCACATATTTATTAAATAATTTAAATATTTTGAATTTCTTTAGTTTTACTGGTCTATGAGTTGAAGTATCTCGTCATTTTATTGTAGCTAGGTAGAACAAACAAGTTGCTGTAGCTTATTATTCATTATTAAAGTTTAACAAGCTCTACAAAGTCTAAAGGTCACTGGTATCACTGATTCAAATAAGTCTATATCATGAACACTATTTACTTTAGTAGTGCTTGTTCATATATTGCTTTGAATATGATGTTTTTATTTTAGGTTCACTCAAATTCCGGTGGGTCTATTAAAGCTAAAGGAAAATGGTGACCCTCTATGACGTCAACTGATGGGTCCATGATGAAAAGTTTTCCATAGTTTACGAGCAAAGTTTTCACCATCAACAATCAAAACCACTCTGATGAACATTTGATTCAACATTAAAGTAGGATTATATGAGTTGAAATTATATTTTACTTCAGAATATCCCAGTGTAGATATGATATTAAACTATAATTGTTAAGTGGCAAACTAGTACTATAGAACATCAAAAACCATGGATTCTAGGATCCTTTGAATCCGGAGGATCTCTCTATAATTACAAATAACAGTTTATCTTTAAGAAGCTTTTAGTATGATATTAGGATAGTTATTAAAACAAGGTTTCTTGTTGGTTAATTGAAGTATGATCTTCAATTAGATGGAATATCACAAAATGGAAATATTTCAAAAGGTGAAAATACAAGTATATTGAAGTGTTGCTTGGAATGAATTAGTGAAACAACTTTAAACATTTGGTAATGGGCGGTCACAAAAGGTTTAATGCAACAGACTAAAATGGTCCAAAGGGCTTAAATCCTTTATATAAAATATCTGGATTAAATGATGAATAGAACATTAAAAAAATGCCAAGAAAATGGAAAAGTCAATAATTTCAACAAGGATTTATCAACTTTCCATACAAGAAAAATCCTTTTTAAAAGCTGTTGAAGAAATAACCAAAATGAGGCTAACCGCCAACTTGCTGCAGATACTGAAAACATGTATTCATATATGGAACCAGCAATCCCGATCTCACTGGACTACTTTTAGAAGGATGAAAACAAGTAAAGAAAACAATTTATGGCTTCAAGATTGGTCCGGATGCATTAGTCTTTTGAAGTACCAGCACAGCATATCTAGAAACAACAAGCAACCTTGGAAAAATGAACAAAGTATAAACTTTTCTGTTTAACTCTACTTATTCTATTAAGTATCATTCAGAACTTCCTTTCAAGTTTTCATCAAGACGCTAGACTATTAACCGTTCATAAGTAAATGTTTATGCTTGATCGTTCTTAAATGCTGATTGAAGCTTGTAAAGAAAAAGCTTGTCCCAATTGAAGGTGAGGTACTTTTAGCGATCATCATAGCTCTATGTACACTACTCTTTGAAAAAGTGAAACAAATGGCAAATGAAAACAATAACGATGAAGTCTTCACCAATGATATGAACGAGGATCCCAAAAAATTAGGCTTGTTATGATATCAGTCAAATTTCACAAACTACAAAGTGTTCATGCATCATAGTAACAACTACCTAAACTAACTTCGATAACCATGGAACGAAGCACAAAGATTTAACTTTACGTTCAACAGTAGAACTGATCATACTTCTTCGCCCAAAGTCCAACAACTGATATCATCTTGCCGGAAGTATTTATAGAAGAAATGAGGAGGTGGGATGAAAAGGTCTCTAGTTCAATTGTCGAGTTTAATGCTTTCTTTTACTGTAGAGTTCAACGAAAGTTTTATGATGTTCTGTGTTAATTTCGCTGATTCACAAGCTACTTAGAAAATTTTGTTGACTTTAAAACTCTGCTTGATGCAGCAATAACTAAGCGACTTCAAACAAAATATCATTGTTAAACATTATTACTGCTTTGATTTACTAAGTTCGGTGGCACTTTGGTAGTGAAGATAAACCATATAATTAATTGAAACCTTCGTTTGATATGTCTCACTTTCCTTAAAACACTTTTAATTTCTTTTAGCTTGTGTTTAAGCTTTCAAATGGGCCTTGATCTTCATTCTTTAGGTCTTCATCGCTTGTATTCTCTTTATACGGGTTAAATGCTGATTCTGAGTTTCTTTCGTACTTTAAATCATTCTGATCTTCATTATTCATTATGTCTCTGTCTTCATGCTTGTTCGATACCTCTTTATTAGTAATTTTCACTATATTTGTTGTTTTGTAAGTATAGAAAAGGTTCTGATGCGGTGTTGTTTATTAGAAAAATAGATTATGCTGTCTTGAAAGGTTAAGATCATCATTCTATTGTCGTATTTATTACCAAAGCATGGGAAAACCCCTTTTCAAAACAAAGAAAAATTAGTCAAAAATAGAAGTTTAGTGAAACCCCTACTTTTTCACAGGTGCAAATGAGAAGAACCGGATCTATTAGTTAGGATATCAATGCGTTGGGATTAATGGTGAAACGTTTGAAATGGGATGCCATGGAACCATTAAAGGTGATTAAGCCAGAACGTCAATCTTGAAGATACGTGACAAGATGGCTCGAAAAGCGTTGAAAAGCGTTGGTAGTGACTTGGTGGCAATTTTACAAAAATAAAGCAAAGAATGGGCAGCTATTAACGTTTAGAACACAGTACCAACGTACACAACAAGTATGTCCTCTAATACCTTTATTCTGGTACCGGACGTTAAACCTGCAACGCCAAAAGATTTTGTGGCTTATAGCGATAACATGGAACGAAGGACTGATCCGGCGGTGGTCATAGAAAATTCACGGGATTTAAATGACAGTCGCGATGTATTCTTTGCTTGTGGTGGATGGGCACAATAGAATATGGTTCATTGGTCACAATCATCAAGTCTCTGGATGATCAATATTCAAAAGCAGATAGATATGGATGAAGATAAAGAAACGGTGGGTAAAATGGGAGAAAATGGACGTGCTTTGATCTCTGATCGGGTCCATTCATTAAAATTGAAAGGTAGAAATAAAAATAAAAGGGAATAAGAGTTTGGAAAATTTTAGGCCAACACTAGCGTGACCTGCAGGAGGAAAACCATCCACAGAAAATACTTAAGAGTATCCCTTCTCAAAGAAATATCAACATCAAGGCATAAGACTTTTGTTAAAAATATTTGTTCTATAAATGTTTCAAGCAAAATAGGGATTTAAGTAGGTAAAAGACCTTTTAAACAAGTAAAGAAATAAGGTTTAAAGTAGGTTTAGAGCAGTTTTAAAGCAAATGATTTTAGAATTTTATGAAGAAATAAATGCAAAGCAAAGGTTTATTTGTAAGTAAGAGGAAGTGAAAATGACCAAAATAGAGTTTTAAATTCTTGACAATTAGAGTTCTTTAAGACTAATAGTGATATGATGAGAATTAACTCAAAATGAAAAGATCTTCATAGACTTTAAGAACTGTAATTTGAACATGAATTTGTTTTAAAATAAAAGAATTAACATCATTTATTCTAATTTAGCTTCTAATTATTATTCATCATCATACTACTATACCATATATGTTATTTATTTTGTTTTATTTTCTTTTGTATTTTCCTTCTTTCTGCATTTTTTTTTCAATAATAGCCACTCCAGTAAAATCTCAAGCTGATCCCTTTGTAGCATCTCGTCTGGAAGGAAGATATAGAAATTCTCATTAAATACTATGTGAGATACCAGCATGAAAAGCTTGTATGAAACTCAAAGGACATGTTTCATTCCTCCATTCGGTGCAGGAAAACACGGTGGGTCCCAGGGCCAGCTGACCTTTCTTGTACGGCACAGAAATTCTGATACAAAATAAGGTCTTGGTGTGTTTGGTCACCTAGATAGGAAAGGACAGACTAACAGAAAGACAATGAGACACATCAGAAAAAATAAAGTTCTCACCTGCTAGACTGGAACAACCTATTTGTTGGGCAATGAGATATCTGCCAACCTAAGCAATAGCCTATTAAATAGGTGCATGGGCATGGTTAAATAAATGCACGGCTGATAATTATTCACTTTGGACAAGGGTGGGGTCCCAGAAGGAAGGAGAACACCTGCTACTGGGGGGGGGGGGGGGGGGGGAAATACGCTTCGGGCTGCTATGGTAGATGTGTCCCCTAAGCATTGGCTATAATTAGTGGCTATATTGGATCGTGGTTACTGGGTGGGTGTCTGGTAGGGATGAACCATTGTAAATTCACTCTGAACATTTTAAATACGGTCAAGATAAGTGCCGTGCTACTGAGACATGGAATGGGTAGGCATACTGTCAAAGAGAGGAGGGAGAGAATAGTGGTAGGACCCAAGTGGAAAGATGGTAAACAGGTCCCTTGCCCCGGTAGAAGCAGTGATCCGGGTCCTACGGTGATCGCCCATTTGTATGAGCGCTGTTACCCTCAGTCTGTCTCCTTAAATTTTGAGCTAATTCTGTGAAAAAATCGGACCTAGTTCACATGCTAAAACAGAATAAATTGAAAATGTATTGAACACCTAAGTTGTTACCTTTAAAGCCCCAAAGGTCACAAGCCTGCGGAATGGCACATCGATTAAAAATCTATGTAAACATCAACGACCCTCGCAAGGTGCATTAACAACCTTTAAGTTCAAGGTGTCTCATTGTTGACCTTCGCAATAAAACCCTCATTATTCCACCGTACGACCTATATAGAAGGTCATAGGTCACATTATTTCTGTGACGGAAGAAAATAAGCATACCTCTCACGAGCCCGGTGGAGCGTGGTTTTCTGAGTGAGTGCCTAAATCACTCCTTTCTTTTATTTTCTAAGTTAGTTTTACTGTTTGTTTCTGACCTATTTTAACCCTATTCATTGTAAAGCCAAAACAATGGCAATCTGTAGGCCTCCTTGTTTTCAGTCTTGCTTAAGCTTGCCTTTATGTTAACGGCCTTTCTGGCTGCAAGCTCCTACAACCTTGTACGGTGATTTTGTGGATACCAACTGTGTGTTTTCAAAACGTTTTTCTGTTAACACATCCACAAGCTAGAGCAACCAACGACCTTGCGACCTCATCGCTAAGTCGCAAGGTAATGGTCGCATATCATGAGCTGTACGATGATGCCTTCGTTGAATCGATGGCTAAGAGACGCCATTGATCATGCGTTCGCTAAGTCACTGGGTCGCTTGCTTCTAGGGTTTCCAGCAGCACGACCTGCCGACCTACTTGCTGGCAACCCTAGTACCGTAGGTAACGGTCGCTAAATCACCCCTTCTATCGATTTAAGCCAACGCGACCTAGCGACCCTCTGACGGTCTGGTCGCGAGGTCAGGTTAACCACCTCCTTTGAAATAACCCGCGGTCAAAACATTACACATATTTAAAAATGATAGCATGTCTTATGGTAGGATTGTTTGTAAACGCTAGGGATATTGGTAAAATAAAGTGTGTATCCATTGCAACATCTAAGTGACATGGACGTAAAAGTTCGCAAGAAAGACAAAAGTTCGAATGAAGTCTAAGGTAAGACCTATTCTTCTGTCTGTAGGGACAAGACCTACATCTTGATGAGGGGGATAATGCTTGTTTAAGTACCAAATCTACAAAAGTTTATAATTTAGTTTTGGAGAACTCTATTGAACAATATGTATTCAGTTAAATAGTCCAAACTTCCTTGCTAAAACCCACCTACTGTTCCCATATCAAGCTCGTGAATGGATCCCTACGGTCTCAATACTAGGGTCTGGTCATTAGGAAGGACCATACGGAAAGACTTGTTATTAAAGATAAAATAATAATTCTAAGCGCTATTGTGACAGACCTTCAGTAGAATGGCCCACTATCATCGTTCCCATAGAAAATATTGAAAGGGTAGTGGAACGAAGAAATTAAACTCCGAAGAATCAATAATATGTGTTGTGAGTAAAGTTTACAAGCTGTGTGCTGATATTTATGGATGTAGCCACGGACACACCAACCTGGCAGCACATGAGGTCTCTCTAATGTGCCATCACCATGCCTTCCCCACATTCAACTCGTATGATAATATTGGCTCTCAAATCAGAAAACATATCGCCATTTTAATGATGACAAACGATTTTGCGCGTCTTGTCTCCCTGGATGTGAGTATTGTAAGGTGCAGTTTAAGGCGGTCACTATTAAGACTAAAGAATGGGTCCAATTCCCAAGAACCTAGCGGTGTTTTGAGATTCATATATAAAACCTTACGGTCAATAACATGTAACTTGTCCACGCCCTCTGCATTTGTTAGAAAGACCCCATGCATGTCCGAGTGAGCCATAAAACAATAATTCGGGTGGCCTGGTTTTAAACACTAATAGCACACCTTCCTCCCAAGTTTTAGGTTTCTCGGCCCCATGCATTGCTACTTGCTAACGGACAAGCTTCTCCTCCAAAAAAAAAACTTTATCAGAGCGCAAGGCGGTTTCTCGGTCACTGCTAAAATGTAAAAAGCACGTAACCTTTCCTCCTGTGGCACCTACACGGTGAACGATAGAAATAGAAGCAGGCAGATAAATGAATTCTGTCTCATTCACCCTTTTAATCCCAAGAAAATCATCCCCGCACACACTTCCGTGCGACCCAGAATTAAATACGATTGTATTACGGCTACGGCGAGAGAGATAGAACAAAATTTGGTACAACAGGATAGAGAAGCTGGCGGCTCACGAATCAAGCGATCGGGAGGAACAAGACAACCGGACTCTAGAAGAAGCCTGTCTTCCAATTGGGAGGGCCTCATCCTCCAAGTAACGAAAACCAAGGAAATGCAGTACGGAGCCTCCAGCCTTCACCCAAAAGAAGGCCCGAGCTAAAGAAGCTGAACGAGAGCGAAAAGAGGGCAAAAGAGAATAGGAGGCAAAGCTAAACTTAAGAGCGAAGAAGAAAATAGGGAGAAAGAGAAAAATCTAAAGAAAGGTGAAGGAAGAGCAAAGGAAGAAGCGAGAAGAAAGCACGAAAGAAGGAACGAGGAGAGGGAGGGAGGAAGAAAGAGCGAGAGCGAGCGGCAAGGTGAAGAAAGAAATGGGATGCGAGAAAGAAATGAGCACACGCGCGCGAGAAAAAAAGAGCGAGGACAAGGGGGGGGCGGTCGTGTGGTTGAAATAAGAGCGGACAAAGGTAGAAACGGAGCGTGGGGTCGGAAGAACGGACGGAGCGGGGAGCGAAGGGCGGGGTGCTGAGCGAGCGATTGCCACCCATTTAGGGTGCCTCCGACAACCTCCTGCCCCGTTTCACCGTCTCGGGCCCAGGTGCACCTCAGGGATCTAGATGAGGGTATGGTATACTAGACTCACCTACAGAATCACCAAGGTTCATGAATCGGGCGGGACAAAGAAGATGTTTGGCGGGACCAGCACGGCGTCCCTGCGTTCCTCGAGAAGGACACCGTCTGGACACTAGGATAACAGTAGTTGCCTCGGTTGAACACTTCTTCATCGACTACTAAAGAAATGTTCAGCAGGATAGCCAGGATAAATTCTGTCCTTACAAAACCAGGACTACAAACTACACCAAAATCAAGACGGCCAAATGGGCAGAAAGAAAGCACATCGAGAAATTCCCAGGACAATTTTCGACAGTTCTGTCCCTACAATGGAAATACTCACTCACTATATGAAGAGCTATATATGGTCACTTTAGGCTTCTGTGATGCGAGTCTATGAAATAAATATTCCTCGAAGAAGAAGAAGAAAGCAAATTGCCAAACAACATATTAAACATAGGCAGAAACTAAAGAAGAACACGTAGGCCAGAAAAGCCTCTCACATTAGACAAGATATTGGATGGTCTATTAAGTATGAGCCTAACCATTATAGAAAATTAGTTTTACCTAAGTATGCAATTCAATTTGGATAGATATAAATCAAGAAAAATCTCGAGGATACGGAAAATGGCTTTCCAATATAGACATTTTAATGATTGGAATCGACTCAATGGCAGGGTGCACATCCCTTCCACTGGGTACATGGAAAGAGAAAACATGGGTGATTCTACACTAATAACTAAACATTTTACAACCCATAAAACAGCGGTAGGTACTATGGACACAAGCAACAAGAAAAACATGGTTCAGTTCATTGTGCACATGGAATGTATACTAATGGCCTCATATGGTCAAATCAAATTAGAAAACTACAGTTAAGAAAATGCCCTCAAATATGTTGGAATTAAGATAAAATGTCAGTCTCCCAGTACATTGCAGATTCTTGGAGCTTGACCTACCTCAAGGCAATGAATGGTATACATTCATATACCATTTATTATGATCAAAGTCACAAATAATGGCAATTAACAGTAGGTATGCAAATTAGTGTAAACCATAGTGAGGTACGTAGTTGCAATTTCCTCAAGTACATAAGTAAATAACCCAGTGAGAAGCGGTAGAGATACCCAAAAAGTCAATTTGTTTAAGCTACTGCTTAAGAATTATAATGGACCTTTGAAGGACTCCAAAACTGGAAATTATATAACATAGAATACACTCTTTATAGATAGACAAAAGCACTTGTTTTGATTTCACTCTTAGATTTGATGAGTTATTATTATTGTTCATTCTTTATATAACCATATGATATCATGGTTTAATCCTTGCTTTTCATATATCATTTATACATTGGTATATAAATGTTATTATTAGTGTTAGTTTGTTCATATAGAAAATGTTAAACAACTCTGTTACTAACATTTTATCATCTTTGGAAAATCGCCAAGGAAGCAAAGGGTACTCTATTACAGAAAATTGTTCTTCTGGTTAGGAACCATTTTTACGGACGCAATACTGATGATTGTGCGCTAACGATTATTCATAAGCAACAACACGACTCGCTACATATTCATAACAGTGTTTTATATTCGTTGAGACTCATCAACTTCTTGCATTCAAATGAACGTGGCCTGCACCCGGTCGCCCAAAGCTCATCTTCATCCCAAGAAAAGGTATTCAATGGCCGGACCCCCAGCTCGGTTCAGTCCCTATCAAAAATGGTTTCGGTCTAATTAGGACTTACTGCTAGGGGTCCCTACGGCCAGGCCCGGACACTGTTTGTCGTCAACGCTATTTGTTTACCTAACAGGTGAACAGACAGCCCCAGTTAGAATGGTAGGATTGTTCTTTAATTTTAGTTTGAAGCCAAAGAAGATGCCCTACATTTTTGATGATAAGTGTAAATAAATTAGGATATGGAAAGACATTTATAGAATCATCACGATTAATTTTATTTAGTCTAGGGTTCTTGTTACTGTAAAATGTCTCATCTGGGCCATTTATTTAGTCCTATAATATAGGAGTTCATAAAATTTTAGTTGAATTTGGTAAGTCATATAGTATGTACATACCTTTCTTTTAAGTTTGTTTTATATTTTGAAAAATGAAAAATAATAGAAAATAAAAGAAGGTAAAAGTCCTAAGAAAGATCAAAGGACTTAGAAAATATAAACCCAGAAAAAATGACTTTGAAAGTGAGCAGAAACAATACCACTACTTTGCTTTTCTGCAGAATAATGGTTATAGGAAGAGGTATAATAATTCATAATCATGATGGAATGATAATTAATCTTAACTTTTCATGTTTTAGATAGAAATAAAGATTTGTCTTGAATAATTTAAACGTGGAAATGGAAAGATAAATAGGGAGTATTAGAAATAATAATTAGTCTAAGCCCTTGGAATGAAATAAAATGTAAATTTAAGTTAATTTTAACTGAAAGAAATTTTAGTTTATGGTGATAAATTTGTAAAATGAAGAAACAATGTTAGAAATAAAGGTTAGGTGAGTGAAAGCAATTTGAAAATGCTAAATAATACATCATTAGGAAAAATCCTAATTTCCCCTCCCCATGATATTCAATGTTCTGTTCTCAGGTCAACGAACAGAGCATTTCTTTGGCTTTTGGGATGGACCTAAGGCTCCATAGGCACAGAACAATTTAAAATACATTTAGTTCTTATTATTACGATCTCATTTAACCCATTGTACATTAAAATACTTTTATAATTAATACATTTCTGGCAAGCAGAATTGTGCTCTAGAACATTAACTTCATCCTTTCAAGGCATTCTTAAAACCACTCAGTTACATTCACAAATATGTTCAAATGGATACATATAAAAGGCATTTTGATTACTTTCAGCATAAACATAACCAGGATGATATACTTTGTTCCTTTTCATATGTAACTTTTGACATGTTTTATAAGTCCTAAGTGCCTTTCTAGTTCAACTAGTTCCCATATATTAATAAACCCAAACCACTATGGGCATTGTTCATTTTCCTCCCATATCGTGACTAAGTAAATGGCTAAAGGTTGCGTTATTCAGTATCGCCTATGGTTTTAAACTATGAAAATCTTGAAAACTATAGAAATACATATGTGTGTAGACTATGATTTAAAGATAACATATGGGTTTTGGACAAATGTTTGTTCTGTCATGGTCTGTTTGTTTAAACTATGTCACTTCTCGCAACTGGTTTAAATGTGTTTCAAAACATTCTTCTTCGAATTGATAAACATTTTACACTTCATACAAAAATTGGGTCCCACTTATCTCAAAAATACGAACAAAATCCTCTGGATTAGTTCATTCCTACGGTCAGCGGTTCAAGTTCTGATATCGCATATGGATGGATACACGCATCCATTCTAAAGACATAAGTAGGTAGTTTTGTTCATTTCTCCCCTCCGTAGCCTCTACAGTTCGATCGCATGGGTTTTTTAAATCATTTTACACTTAAAAATAGCAATCGTATCAATTTTCTACTGTTCTGGTCCAGAAAACACCTTCACTTTGAATAATAAATAACATTAGTCTTTGATTATTGCAAATCTTGTTTGTTAAAAAAATTGAATTTAATACGTAATTCATTCCTTATCACGTTTCACTTATTCTTTTATTTCTCAATTTTGTATTTTCAAAGCCCCACAAGTAGACATTTTAATACCCAAAACCTAAAGTTTACAAAACTAGTGAAGGTATTTGAAATACACTCCAGTTCAACTTATGCTTTGTTAATTCAACTTTCAATTGAAAGACATATAAAGCTGAAACCTACGTAAAGCAGGTGTTACTACAAGTTCAAACACAACAATTCTGATTCAAAAGAAACATAAAATAAAGCGAGATCATTTTAAGTTAAAAATCAAAAATTAAATTTTAAATCATAAACAGGCAATATGATTTCCAGAAACCTAAGTCTGTTGTTTGTATTTTAGAAATTTTAGTTTTCTAATTTGTTAATCAATTTCAAGCTCAAAAGCTGATGTTCTGCAGGTGACTAACCTTCTAGCTGTGCTAATGGGTTTTGGCTTCATTTTACGATTAAAAGCAAAACCCTGTTTATTTCTTTGGAACGTGTTTGTGAAGAACTTATTTGAAAACCATTGAGTATAAAATCAAAAACCTTTCTGTTTTCTTTTAATTAAATATGTCTATGGTAAAATTACTTCTAGCTGTTAAACTTGAAAATGTTAAAACTGGCAAATTCTTAATCTTGAAAGTTTAAAATTTAAATCAGGTCAGTCTTAAATACATTTAAAACATTTATCACCTCACCATCTAAGTTTAAACATTAACAGTTATTTTGTTTTGCATATGTCATTAGAAAAAGGATAATTTGGATAAAACATTTAACTACTGAATTTAAGATGTTTCTCAAAAATTTCAAAGATTTAACAGTGTTTTCACCTTGAAAATTCAGAACAGGCAGAAAGAATTCATTATGCAAGAAAGATGAACTAGCTTTTAAATGGATAGAAAAGTGGAAATGGGGTTCTACGATGGCAATTAAAATAGAACAGTCAAAACATCAAAAAGGTAGAGTGTTTTATATGGAATGGTGGATGAAGGTTAAACAAAGTCCCAAGAGCGTTCGAAGAAATTAGCGGTGAAAGAGATTAAAACAAGAAGAACAAATGATAAAGGTAAAACATTCATATTGGAAGTTTTAACTGGTGAAAGTAAATGAATTAAAGCAATTAAGGACAAAAGGTAGAAATAGAAACTGAAGGACATTTTACAAAAATTTCATTTGATCATAGTTTGAAAACTACTTTGAAAAATCTGATGGTTAAAATTTAAGAGTTTATATTCCTAAAATTTCATCTACAAAAAACCTCTCTCATGTTCTAATATCACGTAGGTTGGAAATATCAAACAATATTTGAAAGCACTTTGGAAAAAATTCTTATTCATTGGTTTAAAGAAATTGGTAGCTGAAAATACATACACGACGGAAGGAGGTTTTTATTCTAGGGCCATATAGAAAACCCATCTCACGTTTTTATGGGTGTTATTCAAAATGGGAGATGTACATATTAGAGCCTATTATTGGGTAGCTAGGAAAACTCTGTTTTACACATGAACGTGGAGCCTAACATGAACAAGCTGGAGAATAAATAATTTTAGAAATTGAGAGGTCTATCTCAAAAACATATTTATCTAAATAACCTCTTACTTTTTCATATCTATTTTGGATTGAAAAAATGTAAATGCAAAGGTATCATTGGACCCAAGTTTATGCCAAAATTGTAAATGGAATGCACAAAAAGAAGCAGTTAGTGACTTGGATGCCTCATCATCAGCTAAGAGTTGAGGATCAAATTAGAATTATCTTTTTCATCACTTATCCATAATAGTGCCAATGGATACATTAGTTTTAGGTGTCATTATTAAGTTAAATTATTGTAAATAGTGAAATGTTTGTAAGCAATTTTGATATTTTAAAGATATTCTAATTTGAAATTTGTTTAAATATTGCTCTTTGAAGTATTTTGGTAACGAATAAAACTTCTGAAGTTACTATGAATATTTTCTTGCAACAAAACTTTAGATTTAGGTTTATGGCTTGTTGATTAGGTCGCTACATCATATTACAGGATCCCATGACTCTTTGAGTAAATGCTATATTTAAACTTGTCATTGTTATCTTCTTTTGTTTTCGGCCATAAATTTGTATACAATTCTAATGTAAATGTGTAAATATAGGTATTTTCTGAGACTGTATTAACTTCTTCATGTTTTTAACTAATTCTCATTTCTATGCTTTTTTAAATTTTACGGTACAAGGAATTTCTGCGTTGCTCCCTCTCGTTGAAAATATCTATCTTTCTACTTCATGCTACGGATCAAAGGATCATAGTACCCTTTATCCCGATCCTTCATCTCAAAATAATTTTTCCAAGATCCAAAGGTTATCTTTGTACCTGTGGACATTTTGTTATTGAAGCGCCAGTCCCTAGTTATTAGCTTGACCAGAACTCCATAGCCCAATGGACAAGTGATTTCCTCTATCTATCCTCCAGGTAAAAAATTTTACAAATCATAAAATAATTAAAATTTCACTTTCTTACAACTAGCCTAATATTACAAATTAAAAAGTTATTAAACTTTAAAGAGAGCCCTCTTGAACCTAAAGCTAGATTAAGTTTGGTAAGTTTTAGTTATAAGTACGTTCTCTCGAAACACAAATTACGAAGTATGTGTTCATCATGGTTAAGTTGTATAGTTGGAACAAAATATAATCATTAAGCATTAGACAAAGCTGATCTTATTCAGTTTTTAGCGAAGAAGCTAATTTAACAATTGTGGAATTTAGGTACATACTTTCAGTATTATTTCTCCTTTTCTTTTTATGAGCTTTATTTCTCTTTATTGTTTTCAATTTTCTTATTTTAGACTTGCTACCCATATTCATTTTCTTGTCACTCTCTTTTTGTAGTTTTCTTTATATATATATATATATATATATATATATATATATATATATATATATATATATATATATATATATATATATATATATATATATATATATATATATATTTAAATCATTTATAATTAAAATAATTTACAATGCAAATTACAAATAATGACATATTCAATCACCTTGAGATCTGCATAAACTATAGGACCCTAGCAAGGACCTAATATTAAACTATTTAATTAGTGGGTTTGTCTACAGGTCCTTAGAAGGTGATTCATTTGTTTATTATATAAAATATACGGATAACATTTAGTTAGAACACTTTAAGGTATACAAGATGCAATAAATGGAGTTTGTGGACAAGACATTGCATTTTGTAGGCTATGGAAAGATATGAAGCATATTATATAAGTTGTTTTCTAAAACATATACATGAAAAAAACTCCCATTCATGTGATTTTTAATGTCTTTTCGTGATTATCTTTGTGACAAAACACTTTCATAATATAATTTTCAAATATTAAACAAAATATTTGTGATATGATACCATAGGTGGAAGTGTACATGAGCACACAAAAATTTACTTGATTATAACATTTCACACTTGAAGTTTGTTTGGTGGTAACATATTGTAATGTCTTGTTACAATACATTTTTACTTTTGCATACATTACTTAAAATGAAAACACCTAAACTTTTATAATACCATCAGTATTTTAAATATACTTAATGTCAAAATTAAAATTTTTGCACCTTAAAACAATTGCTTTGTATTTTTTATTGTATATTATTAGAAAGAGGGTTATGATAGTTGCTTTGTGCCTCTTAGTTTAAATAAAGCTTAATGAAACTAAAAAATTATAAATACGAAGATTTCATCACAAAAATAAAATAACTAATAAAACATATTATTAAGTCATCACCAAGTTAAGAAATTTGAGTTAACTAATATTGTTTATATTAACATATATACACTTTAATATATATTTTATTTTTTTATATATATTCTGTTTTATTTTATAATTAAATTTATTAAATATGTTTTTAATATAATAATAAGTCATCCTAAATTGAAAATGTGGAGGGATAAACACCATAACAGTTCATAAAAAAAATAATAAAAAATAAAGTAAAACTAAAAAAAAAAAAAAATTAATGATTCGTAAAATAAAGTTATAAAATGACATAATAGAACCTCTGTTAATAACCTTAAAATAGAAAGAAAGTAAGTTTAAGTAATAAAAAATAACAAAAATTGATGATCAGTTTTGTAAGACGCAACGAGAATAAACATAACCATAAATACGAGGATGCGGTGGAAATAACACTTCATTTCATTTAATGTCAAATATGGAAAGATGCTTACAGGACATAAGCAGAAATAAAATAGCTAGGAGTCTTTGGTAGCGAGTCTGCAGAAGGATATATGAAGTGGCTACGGTTCTCTTGTTGTGTTACAATGAGAGCTCGAGGCCTATTTATTGTTGAAAACAATGCCAAATTTAAAATGTCAAAAAACCTAACACGTGAAATTTTAGGTACGTAAAGCTGGCAAAACACAATTTGCAAATAAATTAGGTAGTTCAACAAGAAACATACTTTCGCACCAGAGTCTCCGTTCAACGCGTTCAATAGCTGCATTAGAAAGATCTATCCAGGGACTACTGATGCAACAAAACCAAATTTTATAGAAAATTAAACAGCTTTCATACCAAAAACGTTTGAGGCCTCAAAACAGCTAAGGCCAGGCCGAAAAAGCACCAAAAATAAGTTATGCCCAAGCTGACAGAAAGAACAATGGTGACCAAGTGGAATGAACAAACACCAATATCACAGATGGAGCTAAGCAGCTCCGAGGGCGGAGGGACCCAAAAACACAAAAATAGTAAATTTAATAAGATATGAAAATCTGCAAGAATTGATGGTGTTGGTCCCAAATAGAATAGGTGGGTGGCAAGTATCCTGGATCATTCCTCCCTCCTTAAGGCATAATGGTCCCCATTGCGTTGAGATCCTCCATGAGATGAGGAAAATTCTATTGTTTGAAGTATTAGATGTGTTAGGATACCATGAGCCTCAAGGTAAGACCTCTTTGAATCGTTAATAAATTTGGTTTCTTCTAATATCATCAATTTTATTGTTTTGGATTCATATGTATAGTTGAGATGTAGAAACGTAATTGTTAGTACATTAGGAAGTCGAATCAATGAGTGCTTGTCATGATTTTGAGAACCTCTTTAAATTGAGAGAAATTGTCATGTGTTCATAAAACATGTCTAGGCATGAAAGACTATTTGATTGTAGCCACAATATTCTTCTTTCCTGTGTAAGCGATCGTAAGAAAATGAATTTACAGTACGAAACAATCTTACTACACGTTGTTTACGATGATAGAAAGATGTGACGGTACCTACCTCCAGTATCTGTCTGATGCTGATATGTATGACACAGGCCTAAACTCCTTATTACGGCATGTAAATGTCATCGTCGTTTGGCCCAATAGCCGCCATTTCATCAGAGAGCAACATCACACGATGCCTCCCTATTGGCCCAAATGGCTTGATACGCATTCGACACTATGACAGATGCAGAATCTCTCACGGTGGTACCCAATGGTATCTGATTGCAGGTATGCTATGGTTGGTAGCGGGCAGCTTCACGACGTCTCTTAGAAATAGGAAGTTCTTGCAGCCCGCTATAAATGACGCGGTGAGAGAACCTTCACCCCATGCATTTTGGAAAGGCATCCCCCTCCCTCTGGATCTCTTTGGACCCTCCTTGAATCTTGGTGGTATGTGATATGCTGAGATCCATCAGCTGATCACTTCCTTTGTCCTTCGCATACAGTTCTAACTAAGATCGGCCTGGATAAAATGCCTTTAGTTCGACCACCAAAAATTGTTTGGCAACATACGTTTGTCTTGTAGGTAGGCTGTTATAGTCTGCTTCTGTGTCCTTCTTGGATTTGTTATTGTTAATTAACATTGCTTGCTTCTTGTATTCTTGATTGAAGCACCTTTGATTCATAGAATCGAAACCGCTTCTTTAGCCATTCTGCTTTCGTCTTGGCCTTTCGCGATATGCGACATAGCGTGTAATATAGAAATTCCATTTCCTCTGAATATTTGTCTGACATGATGTGGGCTTTAAATATCTCTAGATCTTTAATACCCGACTTTATACGTGGTGTAAAACGGATCATCAAATTCGTACATCTTGGTCTTTGCTTCTTGTAGCGCTTGGTCCATTAGATGTATTGTCCTCCTTGCGCTCCCAAAGTAATAATAGTACATCAGAATACAAATTCCAAGTGATGGCGAAAACGATTCCTCGCCCTCTTGCTGACCGTTTTCCACCAGTCTTTGTGTAGTGCGGGGTGCAAAATAATCTTTTCTGGTCGATCATGGACAAGGAAATGCCTTCAACAAATTCAACCATCATCTCGAACGTACTGCATCTATTTTCCTTCAAATATAGGAATGCCAAGTTTACATACCTTGGAAATTAGCGCCTCAATTGTTTTGTTGGATACGGATGCGCCATATATGAGCGATCGTTGAAGGGTTGGCCAGAATTCTCCATCATCACGTTCCTTTTATTTCTGAGCCTCACTAAGTGTTTTAATAGGATCTCCCTGTCCCTCGTCTTTCTTATACACGGAGGTCGACCCGAGTTTACGGTTTGGTCTTACAAGGTTCAACGATTAAGGCTAACTCACTGTCTCGCGCGTTAGGGACATTAAAAAAGAAAAACAAAGAAAAAACGAGTCCCTACGTCTGTGATACGGTTTTATAGAAGCATAGCAGACACGACACACAACCATAATAAATACGGTCAAAGGCAGAAATAACATTTCACTATTAAATGAGAAAAGGTCTTCCAGGACATAATGGAAATAAAATAGCTAAGGTCTTTGTTAGCGAATCTTCTGAGAAGAATGTGGTATTTCTGGGGTCTCATTGTATTCTGATGAGCTCGAGCCTGTTGTTATTGAAAAACAATATAGAATTTAGAAATATCCAAAAACTACTTGCATGGAGATGGGCGTATTTGTAGGCGCTTAGTTTTGATAAATTAGTGGTTTCTTCACGAGCACTGCTTTGCTTTGTTCCGTTGTTAACGTTCAATAGCTCGTTAGAAAGATCTATCAAGGACTCAATTGTAAGGCAAGATTTCTGGAATTAAGCGCCTACATACCAAAAACGTTTAGGGCCTACAGCAGCTAAGAGTCGAGACCATTGCTAAAAATAGCGTCGGTGTCTGCAAATGAAAAGCTGAAAGACAATGGTAGAACGGTGGAGAGATAGGTGGGTGGCCTTCTGGATCATTAGAGCCCTAAGCAGCTCAAGGTGGAACCAAAAACTGCTAAAATAATAAGTTGTCTTTGAATGTAAAAATGCAGGTGGTGGTACAAATCCCAAATGGAATGGGTGGGTGACAAATGCTACTGGATCAGTTGAATTCTAATATTAAACTATAAATAAAAAACATTTAAAAAAAAAAAATTCCCAACTCATTGATTAATGATCCTCTTAACAATTCGTTGTGAAGCATCATTAATTGATGATCAAGAGGATGACGATCGATTACATCAATAGAATTTCATAACGAGTTACAGATGAGCTCAAGAGGATACCATCATCGTGGAGACACATTTAAAGGCAAGTGTTAATTATCTGGGTTGACTTAAAGAATGGGCAAGAAAGCGAAGATGGATAGAAGTGGAAAAGGTGGGGAGGTTTTCTCATCTTAAACGATCAATTCGTTATTTTGGGGTCCAAAAGCGTTGGGAAGATATGATAGAATGATCATATGCTTCGTCAAAGGTATAAAGCAATTACGAACTAAGCAATGAAAGAATGTGTTGCGATTTGAACGTCACAAACAGTTCGACAGTATAGCGCAAAGGAATATATCGCATTTTGTTCATTTAAACAATATTTGGTAGCTGGATACTTACGGTGTAACACAGTATAGTTAAAAGAATATTATTAAAGAATATTCATTTTATTTAGAGCTTGACGTGGTGGTGTCTGCCTTTGTTGCCATTGTTTGGTCAAAATCGATGATGAATCTAAGGTGGATGTGTTTTAGTTGGAAAACCATTTGAAGACACGTACTTAAGCTTGAAAGCATACATGTCTCACAAGGTTAGAATCAAAAAATTTTAGAGTAGAGTGATCAAACCACGACCTCCTCTCCTACCATGACATACATTCATGCCAAGGTGTTCCCCCACCTCTCTCAGTTGGTAGTTTCTATTTGATTTAACAAAATGTACCAGTGACGGCTTGGGAAGCCCATTTCTGCCAAACACGCCCATGACCATAATACATGTAACCATGGCATCCCAAACCTTCATGGGTGGCTTAACAATCCTATTCATGGCGGTGGGTTTAAATGCAGAAATTAACCACAATAGATAATGGAAACATGTTCTCAAGGTTAACCCTCAAATAGTGGCTTCAAAACGTGACGAGTTGTGAGTGGCATATGATAATCCGCCTCCTATTAAAGGTTGTGCGTGAACATGGTTACAAACCCAAAATTACAGGAGTAAACCATCAGACTAGCACAGTTAAAGTGACAGACTCATGGTGGACCTTTCATTGTCATTGGGAAAAATGTAGGGTAAATTTTGACTAAATAGGGTGAAACAAAGTCTACCTAAACTAATTTGAACGTTCTAAATAAATGGTGGAAAAGCAATGCATTAAAAAAACTGCAAATATATTTTAATTTGAAATTTTGAGCATTATGATAGGGACACCATTGGAGTTGGACCAAGTTAGCCAAGAGGGTGAATTGCTTATCATTACCTACTATAAAACTATGTGGAAAATTTTCTATATTCTTACAGTTTTCAATGTTTTTAAGCTTATTTACATACTTAAAGTTCACTAATTCATCTAATTTTCATAGTTAAAACTCTCATACCTTACGACAAACTTGGAACAATTTGTACAGTTACTAGCTGAGACCTTAACATGAATAATACATCCTTTCGGATGGATGGAGGAAATTGCAAGAGCGGAGAAAAGTACCACATTAACATAGGCAAGAAACAGAACCACACCATTTGGACCCCAGCGTACAGTTCGGATGGAGGGGGGACCCGAAAAAAAAAAAAAATAATCGGATGGAAGGTGCGAAAGAATGATAGAATGGATGGAAGAGGGTTAATGAGCAATAGGCAAGTTGGATAGAATGTTCATCGGGTAGCAGAGAACAGTAAAAGGTGAGCTGGGATTGAAATTCATGCATATTTTCACTTTGATATGCAGTATACTGAGCTAGGAAAAAAATTATTAACACTACCTTTAACAAAATAATTTTATGATTTTAAATACTTAAGATAAACATATTCATACTTTTCAAATCCATCATATGTTCTACTACCACTTTTCTTTTCAATTTCTTTTCTAAGCTAACATTTTTTTATCTCTTCTGTTTAAGGTGCATTGGGCTAGCAAACACATATCCTTTAACCCTGTGATCCCAACCTACTCTATCATGTGCCTATTGATTGATTAAATTGTTGAATCAATCTCATTTTCTCTCTTCTAACCTCTTGGTTGTTGATTAATCTTGTTATTAATTGTATTCACTAATCTATTTGACATGAAATTTACAATTGTTCCATCATGATTAGGTTGTATGGTTAGAACAAAATCTGGTCATTGTAGCATTTTAGACAAAGCTGCACATAATCTTATTTAATTTTACCATAAAAACTAAATTAACAATAGTGATTTAGTTGCAACACTTTCAATATTGTATCCTTGTCTTTGTGAGTTTTATTCTCTTTTATTCTTTAATTTCTTGCCTTTTCTTGTATTTCATTTCTTTTTGTCACACCTCTTTTGATTTGCCTTTATACTATATATTTTGAAGTGTTTATAGCTGAAAATAATTTCAATCATAATTATTTTCATGCAACTTTCTTCGTATTCATTTTTCTTTATATATATGCTGAAATCATTTTAGTGAAAATAATTTATAATATAAAATTAAAACAGCAACATGCTAAATCACCTTGAGATCCTATAAACTATAGGACCCCTAACGAGAGCCCTAACATTAAACTATTTAATTAGTGGGTTTGTCTGCAGGTCCTTGAAAGAGGTGATTCATTTTGTTTAATATAAAGTAAAGGATAACATTTGAGTTGGAACACCTTTTCAAGGTATCCTTTAAGATACAATAAATAGAGCCATGGATTAAGACATTTAGGTCTTGTGAAGCTATGGAAAGGATATTGGGAGGCATTGTATAAGTTATTTTCTCTAAACCTTGTCACGCAGAAAGAAAAACTTACATTCGTATGATTTTTAGTATCTTTTCAAATAAATTATCTTTGTAATGAGAAGCACTTTCGCAATATAATTTTCAAATATTTAAACAAAATATTTGTAAATGGTACATTAATTAAATGTGTATAGGGCACCCAAAGTGCTTCAATTCACAACATTTTCACTTTAAATTTGTTTGGTCATAACATATTGCATCGTGTCTTGTTTAGCAATACGTTTTACTTTCATACATTACTTAAAAATGAAACACCTAAACTACCTTCAATACCATCAATGTTTATTTAGTATATGCTTAATGTCAAAAATTAAGTTTTTATAAAAAAACAATTGTTGTATTTTTTATTTGTATGTTAACAAGGTTACCTGGTAATTGCTTTGTATCTTGGTTTAAATAAAACAATTAAACTAAAAAATTGTAAATCTGATTTCATCACAAAATAAAATATTAATAAAAATATTGTATTGAAAGTCATCACGAAATTAAGAAAATTCAGTTAACTAATATTGTTTATATTAACATATATACACTTTAATGTATATGTTTTGTTTTTCTATATATTTGTGTTTTATTTTTTATAATTAAATTTATTAAAATATGTTTTTAATATAATAATAAGTTATCCTAAATTGAAATGCTGGAAAAACTACGGATTGTAGAAGTGAAATAATGAAAATAAAATAAAACTAAAAACAAAAAAATTAATGATTAATAAAAATAAAGTTACTAAAACCTTCATAATAAAACCTCAGCAATAACCTTACAAATAAATAAATTTAAATAATAATAATAAATAACAAAAATTAAATTCCTAATATTAAACTATGAATTAAAAAACAATTTTGAAAAATAAATAAACTCAACTAAACTTATAATAACAATACTATCGCCATTTAGGTTTCCTTATTAGGAAGGACAGAGACTTGGTTATTGAAGTTCCTTATTATCAAGAACAGTCCCTCTAATCGACCATGTTCAACACTATCCTTGTGACTCGCTATTGTGGCAACAAAAGGTTCACAAATGTCTAAAATAAAATTTGATTTTACGCCAAATACATTACGATATTTTAACATTTGAATTTTTCAGAAAAAAAAAAACGCTGTATTATATTAAAAATACTATTAGTACATTGACCAAATATACTTATTGTTCAAGTATAACAAAATAAAACAGCGAAAAAACAGCATATAGTACCACAATGAAATATCATATAATATAAAACCGAGAAAATAATTTAGCACCCATATTGAAGTTGATCCTTCCACATACAGATGTCTTACCTGATGCTGCTAAGAAAAATTAACGAAGTAAAGACTACAGATGAAGGTTCATCAAAATCATACTCGGAACTGTGGGACTGTAAGGTAGAGAAGCAGAATGCTTGTCAGGATCAAGTATCATATTTACTTAAAGGCTGGAAGATCAAATGGTTATCACTTTTATAAACAGTGTCATTTCATAAATGAATTTAGAAGTTAAACCGAAGTGACATATTTTTATAAGCAATTGTCAACGTGTAATTTATCGGAAATGGTCACAAAATGAAGGTCATTCGTTCACCTTTCAGAAAATATTTCCTCTAAGTTCTACGTAAGACAGGTCAACTCATATTCTGGTTCTTTTAAAAAACCATACCCAACTCCTTCTTTACCAAACGTGGCTGTATTCTTAAATGGTCAGTACCAAACGGTGAAATCAGGCCAATACAAAATAGGAAAACCTTTTGGTATACGGTTGAATTTGACATTCATTATGGTAGTAAGATATTGAATGGTTCAAAACTCATTTTTCTGTTAAACCTTACCCAACATTTTATATAATGTTTAGATATACAGGGTATCATTTCGTAATTATAATAAATATATGTTTTTTAGTCATTGTATTTTGTCATTTTATTTTAGCCAAAATGGTATGAAAAAGTGTTATGTTTAATTATTAACTTTTAAAAAGCTATCATCGTTACAAAAATGTTTCAATTAATAAGACAAGATGAAGGTTTATCGTTGAACATGGAAGCGTTTATTATGGCTAGACAACTCAATGAAAACATGGATTCACATACGTGATCAGGCGGTTTATATAGTTGAACATTTGAGTAGTTGTAACTTGGTAACTCAATAAAAACATGGAGCTCCTTTTATGGTGAATGGCAAACAGAATATGAACTACATCAACAGGATGTAAATTCAGTCCCAGCCAAAAAGATATTTACTACCAATTATTACAAATGTTCATACTAGTGGAATTAACCTGCTAGACATAACCCAATGCTGAATGGGTCACGTTCACATAGCTAGATGTACATTTGTGTTGGTTATACAATAATACATAATTTCTCAATAGGTCATTTTATAAATTTGGGTGATCTACTTTCATGTGTGTTCACCCTTTTGGTAGCTTATGGAGGTTTCACTATTAAGTTTTTAGATAAAATGCTAATTTGGAAGTATTAGCTATATGTATGAAACTAGTTTTAGTTCATCTTATTTTCATCTCTGTTTTATGATTAATGCTATGTTCTGAACATTTTACGTTAATTACGATTCATGAGCATGTAATTTATTGGGATACACTAGTCTTTGTCTAGGGTTTAGAATTTTATAAAAATAAGGACCTTAAGTCCATAAAGTTACAGGCTGTAGCCCCAAGTGAAGCAACTCTATAATACTAAGGATATGCATGTGTCAGGCTAGCATTTATCAACCGAGGTGAGGTACATCCAAGCATGATCCTCCTTGGGTTCAATGCCCCTTCTCAAGTGGTGCAATCTCCATCAAGCTATTGGTTCAACACTTCTTCTTCATGGTGATCCACCATCCATTTGTCCTCATGCAAAGAAGCATTCCTCTGTAACCACAGAACACCATTATATATTTTCCATCCAATGGTCTGTATGCTTTTAATTATGCTCTTCTTTCTTTTGGTAGTCTAGTTTTAAGTCTCATTTAGAATATAACATATAACATATGGGTCCTTTACTTCCTCTAACCGTTATCACCTCATCTGGCCATCCTCAGGTCAGATACTCTGGTCTTGCCTGGTATATACCGACTATCAGCTCCAAAGGGCTGGATTCCTCCTCAGAAGTTCTGGTGCTTCTATAATTGTGTACCTCCCTAATTAAGCGACCAAATCCCTTTTCTTCTTTTAAAGGTCAATCATCAAATGTAGCGCAATAACAACCCTTGTTCGAGCACCATACTAACATTTAACTAAATTCAGCGCCTAAAGCTGATCCATCCATATGTTGATAACATACCCAATGACAAACCAGTAGTTTCTAATCTAGCGAAATACCATGATAAGATATAGCTAAAAATCATTTTTACGTTATCAATCAATTTGAATCACTTAGTGTCTGCAATTGGCATAAAACGAAATAACAAATACAATCTCTATGTTGTTTTCGTTGTTGGTCTTAAAATAACCTTTGTAAGAAAATAATCATGTTTATTTGGTGAAAATCTATATTGATAGTATTATGAAAAAATCATTGTAAATTGAAAAGTATAGAAAGGTTGAATTTAGCTTCTTATAATATGCCGACAAACAGTTTGTTCTCTTAATTGTTTTGGTATTTATATGGAAATTAGGTCTTGTGGAAACCAAAATTGTATGGCTAAACCTCATAGGAATGTTCTCACTTCTCCTATATATATATGGCATTAAATGTTTACTGAAAACCTTTCTAACCATGAAAAATAGCCTCAAATTCATAAAGTTTTCATAGCTGTAGGTAATTGTAGACAATGATAAAGCAAAGATATTGATCATGAAGAATGAAATGTCATAAGCTAAACTAGATCTATAATGTAGAAAAAAAGAATCTGCCATATGTTGAAACCTTTTTATTCTCTTGAAAATAATTTTGTTGCGGCTTCAATATATGGGATGTGTATGGGTATAATGTAAGTAAGTATATATGTATGCTAACATTTTTAAATGCATAGGCAAGTATCTTAGTTATATTTATTTATAAGTTGTTCTTCATTTTGTATAAGGGCGTAAATTATGGTGGGAAATAGCGATGGTAAATATATTCATTTAAGTGAATATGAGATATTTCAAGTATTTTTGCATTAAAAAAATGTCAAATTAAAAATCACACCAGATATTTATTCATATCATAAATTTAGCATAAGTGTAACAGTGCAATTATCATATGGCTATAATAAGACCTTTTAAATTTAAGAATATAACAAATGTTTGAAAAAATAGTTTTATTAATATTGAAAAATAAGTGTTTATTTTTAAAGATTCATTGATATAAATTACATTGGTTAATACTAAAATAATAATAGTCAGCGAAAAATCGATTGCTAGAAACTATGTCGTTTGCTTATGTTTTAAGGTTAATTAATAAGAATGTAAAAACAATACTTAAAATGACACAATATAACAATGTTCTTTCAACCATTTGATATACATCACTTACCATAGATGTATTAAATTGTAAAGTAACTATTTGTTACAATACCATAAAACCTCGATACCACATACCCCAAAATCATAACTCATTTCAAATTAAAAAATGTTTTATTTTAATTTAACTTTATAACATCTTTTAATTAAATATACATTAAAAAAATTATACTTTTGAGATATATCTAAACCTCTACTATAATATAAAAATATTTAGTGGATATTCTATAGAAAGTTAAATTTAATAAAATGAAAAAATGAAATTATTTTATATATAGAGATGTATAGTTTATATAATACAAACCTAGATCATCTTATCTCATATCTCAGGCAAAAATGGATCAAATCTCTTAGGATAAGCATATGGAAATTAGAAATTTGATCATCTAGCATAAATATGTCAAAGATTAGATGGATCTCGGTGGTTATCGACCATGTTTACAGAAGTTGTTGTTGGTAACCTTCAGGTTAACGATTTCAACATCGTTGTTCCTATCTTCCCTAATTATATTTTAAAATCAAAACATCTTGTTAAATAATACCAATAAAATTAAGGTACCTAGAAATGAAAAAACAGAATTCTTAAAAGAACTCAATAGAAAAGAACAATCGACATAAACAATCCTAAGAAATGAAAAACAGGATATTTAAAATATAACTTGAAATTAGGTCATAAGACAAGAAATATTCAAAGTTTATTAAGTGTATTTTTATTTATTTAGCTTTTCCTTACGATGGAATCATCGTTTCACCCTTTTGTGGCGTTCCTACACTAGAACTATATTCACATGCTTAGGCGATATTCATAAAAGTATGTTCTATTCACCCTTGCTTTGAGTGTTTTAGCTTCGCACAGAATTTTGGGTCCATAAGATACTACAGTTCATATGCAGGTGCCAGTTACTGTAAAACATAGTTCATGCTAAGAAATCAATATTCTGTCTGACTTCCCAAACCAACATAAAATGTAAATGCTAACTAAGTGATTAGAAAAGCAAATAGGAAAATAATTTTGTAAAAAAAAGACTCCTATCTAATCATTCATTTGGAAGTGATATTTAAGTTAAAAATCTTGTTAAAACAAAAAACTTCTTTGTGTGACTGATCATCTTCATATAAATGACCTTTCTTCAAATTGATTGTTGTACGAATAGATACGGACTTTCTGCTAACATGTAGGTTTTTGTTCTTCATGTCCTTTAAGTTACGGTCTGTTCTGTTACTTAGAATACAAGGTACATATCGCACAGTACGAACAGTATTTCATTATTTGTCGGTCTAAATAAATGTTTTAAAGATTACTTTTATTACTAAAATCACTATTATATAAAATAAAAATACAGTTGCATAAGGAAAACAAGTTAACTTAGAAAATAAATTGACTGATGAAATTTAAACAGCCTTTATTTACGGAATTAAAACGCACCGATGCAAGTAAGAATAAAACATACATACTGAGAAGAAAGAATGCACAGTAATAGAGAGAATTGCTATAGTAGCCGTTCAATGATGAACACATGACCCACACTGCCTCGAATCCAAATCGCACGATTTATGAAGAAAAAACATGATGCAAAAAGAGCAAAAAATATTTCTTATCAAACATGAAAAGTAGATCCTTTGCCAAAGGAGAGCAGGGCACGGGTTGGGCACCGTTTATTACTACACGACAATTTCCTTGTTACGGTTGAAGTCAAATGTTAAAATACATGTAAAAACATTATAACGAGGAAATTAAACGTAAGATAGCTCCTTGTATTAAACTCAAAAGTTTCAAATGTGTGAGTTACAAGTTCATTTGAGAGTGGGCGATACAAAATAACAATACGAAAATTCTCAGAATGCTGGCTACCTAGTTCTAAACCTATTAAATATACATCACTGCAACTCATGGCCATAATCAAACAAGAGTTTATCTTGAGCTTTGGTTGTTGTTAAAAATAATAAATCAAGGGTATAAGTTTAAACCACAACCTCCCCCCACCTCCTATATTTTCCCTAAGCACTCCAATGACAGTACAGGCGAGTCTTTTAGAAAATAAACTTGTTGGATTACCAATTTATATGCAAAACGTGGACAGTATGAATCATCTGAACCAACCCCATTTCCGTGATTAATATACATTTTAAATCCCTTAAGAAATGAGTATATAAGTTGCAATCTAATATTTAATGTTTTAATTTAATTAGATTATTTGTAGCATAATAGTGAAAAATCATGAAAGAGTGGGAATAAATTTTAAGATTAGAATAAGTGAAGATAAGTAGGTTCCAATGGTAAAACGGAAGGTTGTTTAGTGGTTTGTTGGGGTAAATTCTGGAGTTAAAAATAGTACAATTCTTTAGAATAAAATCTCCAATACGTCTCATTGTGCTTATTATCACACAACATACCAATATAAAATAAATGTGGAAACTTGCTTTAATCATATGTTTGAATATTAATACATATTCTTTGAATTACTATGAGCCTTCTTGATTTTGTTTCTGCTTTCCTAATTAATTTAACAACGTTGAAATGCTAAAATTTCATTTCTTATCACTTCCTTTGGTACTTTTATCCTCCATAAAACAGCTGTTCCTACTCTTGCATCCTGTAAAACTTTAGTTCAACACTTCAAGTTGAACCATTGTTGGTTCTTCTACTGAGCGCACATATGTACGACGGAAGGTCATATGTCGTTCTCCTGTAGAAAAATCCTTTTAACGGACAGCTCACCTTTGAAATGCAATTCTTCATAAAGAGAGTAATATCACATGCTACAAAATTTGGAACCATGTATCAGCTGATCCTTGGGATTTGTTACATGTACTTGCATCATTTTTAAATTAAAGTAAGCAGAGGGTCTTCTCTTTCTCTATACATGTTATGTTCTTTGAATGAACTACGTACTTGTGGAGGTAGAGTTATACTCAGTTTGGTGGATGGGTTAGCAGGACATCAATATCTATGGAAAGTTGATACGGTGCAACCTCTGTGCAAGAAGCCACCTCTTATGTGGATCTTGGGTTAGTCTCTTTTAGGGCACAAGAGTTTTAATTACTGAATTTCTGTATGCTATCGTATAAACTGTGGTAAGTTTTCTTTCTGCTGTTAAAGTATCACGGTCTGGGTTGATAGTTTCTTCTGCCAGGGCAGTATCATATTGACTTTGTTCTTAGGTTGCTTGTTTCTCCAACATGAGTGGCATGAGAACCCTCCAATTCATCTTCACCCATCTATCTTTCTTAATTAAAATTTTAATCAGAACGCGGTGGCATATATTCAAATGATTTGTTTTCTTCAGCTTTTGAACATGAGCATCTTCTCTAAATTTTTAATAAAAAATAGCGAAGTTGATCAACTTCGATTGAGCAAGTAACAGGCAAATACTTGATACAAGAATGTTCAACGATACCTCCCTGCGGGTGAGAAATCGCAATATGTACCAATGTATGCTTGTTTTATTAACGTTCCTCACCAGCACTTCGGTTCCTTCGCACGTTCATAAACGTAAGATACGGCGCCCAGTATCCTTTCTAAGGCTCCCCCTTTTTAAACATTTTATATCACGTAGTTCTAACTACGTATATTTAAAATAAACTTATCGTCACCTTAAGGTTAAAGGACCCTACTTTAACTATGTCCCCTTAAGTGTGAGAAAATCGTGCATAACATTAAATCTTTTAATACTGATTTGAATAGGAATGAAAATACAGTTCTATAGCAAAGATAAATTGTCCTTGTATTGTTGGTCTGTCGACTCCTTAAATAGACTAGGCTCTATCAAGGCAGGTACATATTATCAAGACTACAACGGTTTCTTAAATTTTAGAGAGTATTCAACAATAAATTTTAAAATGTGTCAAGAGAGTTTGTGATTACCCGAATTAACAACACTCCTATACATTGATCTCAGCAGTTGCCCTCCATCATGAAAAAATAAATCTTGGAAAATATGCAATGGGCAGAATCACAACTGAGCCAGAAATGACAATGGTAGTAAAGGATAGCGGTCATGGGAAGGTTTCTTATAAAAACAACACGCGGCATCATGTAGTGTTAGGTTTATAATTAATTGTTGACAAGGCTAGAGAGTGAGTATTTAAGTTAAATATTTTGTATCACAATCAACTCATGATTTTGTAAGGTATATACAATACTTGGAATCAAGATAATATTTAATACAAAATGCCTTTTACTTAAAAAATTATTTCCTAATTATTAATGATAAAAAAATTTAATCCAGATATGTAAAAATAATTGCATATTTATAATTTAAATAGTGCATTCATTTGTATGCACCGACAAAGATTCATAACAAACGGTCGCTCCTCTTTATTTCTTGGGTACATCTTCTTGTTCTAAACGTGGGCTCTGTCACAAGAATGCATTATTGTCTTCTAATGTCGTTCTTGTACAATAGGTATTAATTCTTGTTGAATACATTCTGTATAAAGAATATATGTTCTGCATTGAAAATACATGTTCTTGCTTAAAATTAAATAAATAAAATAAATAAAATAAAATAAAAAAAAAAAAATCGAACATTTACGTTCGATTTTATTGGTAGGTGTTGTCGTTTTCGCATTTATCGTAAACACTTTCGCATTTTCGTATACTTCAATCACATAAGCATCACACACATGAGCACGGGTTTTGGTGGAAACCCAAGTGGGAAAAACCATAGCTGGGTTATCGTGCCTTGATATTTTATTATGGAAAACATCTTGACATATGCTGGTAACGGGACTCCTACAACAACGAGCGCCTGTCGTTTCGACTCTCTGGAAAACTCCTTCGCTCGTTTGTTGTCTGGAAAACTCGACCCCAATCTCATTGACCTCACTGAGCTACAACCCAAAGCCAGGCTACAGCCTCGACACCTCTGGACCATGTTTAACAGTTTTCTGCTGGATCAAAGCTTCGCACAAGACTATGGGGCCATGTTTCATCATATTTTCGGTGGACCCACTCCACATTTAAACTCAATCCTTTAATAGTGATACGATTGTTCAGTGTTGTAGAATACGAATCGTGATATTGATGACAAATCGGTGTTCCTTGTGCTTTAGCTGGAAGTGACACCCCTAGTTTGTCGCTACTACGCTATTTGATGCACCACGTGTACTGCAACGCCTTCTTCTTTAAACTGCGTATGCTTGATGCTGTTGTAAACTAATTTCATCTTTATCGCTTCCTTTCTCTTGATGAGCTAGTATACATCGTACTTCATATAGCAAACTAGCGTGTAGTTCTTGGAACATTAGGTCATTGCAATTTCTTGAATAGATACATCACTGATTTATGCTTTAGGCAAGATATTAACCTCGCTCTAGGATCAAATCATTCATAAACAGATCTGTAAATACAAAGTACATTTCGAATCTGGATACCTTCTTCATCATTTTCTAATACGTTTTCGAATCTATCATTCAAGCGTAACCCTTTCCATTCGGTGCTACTTAAATGTTCAATTAGCTAAGACATCTGTCCTCTCATGAATTTTTGATGGATTTCTTCTCTATATGATTTACCTTTATTTGTTGAAAAAACCATTACATGATGGTATTCTGAGCGAAAATCATTTAAATGATCTATTTAATACAGTAAGTCAATACATAGCGTTTCTTTAGTTTTTACACTTTACTAAACCTTTTTGCCCTTGTGACTTCGCGTTATTTGGCGATACATCGCGTGCTTCTCTAGACAATTCGTGTGTACCTTGGACATACTCTTTTCATCATGGATCTAGCATATTTAATTCCTTTCTTCATTTTGTCATGCTCTGTGGATACATCATGTTTGTCTTTAAGCAGTTCCTTGAACATATTCTATCAAAGTATAACTTCGCCAATTGAGTTGCCCTTGAGGACAACACATGCAGCAATCTCATGTCTTCATCTTAGGTGGTAGGTTACCATCAAAACACCCATCATATTACCAATAATCTCCTTACTGAACTTGACGCCTTCGCAGTAGTCTTCAATTATCTAGCGAATGAGTATATTAAGAATACAACTGACATAATATCCTCTCCCCATTTGCTTTGTTCTTTCTCTTCATTTTTTTCAAACATGTCACTCTCATGACATGGCCCGGATCGGCTCTTTACTCTTCTTCTCCTCATATAGAAAGATTTATGGTCGGTATGTCTGCATTGTTAAACTCCCCCAGATTTCATCACCGAATCTTCAAACATATTTTCAATGAAGTACATGGCGCCTGAACTATCACAAAGACTCATACTTGTCAAAATCCGGTAGGTGGTTACATACATAGGACAAATACCCAACCAAATGGGTTTGTCAACTCAACTACTGACAAATGGGTTTACAAATTATTCGTTTTAATAGGTAGGTTTAATTTGAAAAAGTCCTTTGTTTTACATCATGGGTCATAAAGACCTTTATTAATTAAATAATTGCAGCCAACACGGAAAGTCATAAAGAAGAACATATTTGAGAACCATCATAATGCCAACAGTACATTATATAAGCAGCAATGTCCTTTAGTCTGTGCATCGAGCATCCTTTCCATATAGTAAAACTCCCCTTAGTTTTGTGTGTCTAATTATATGTAACAAATCATCAAGGCATCTTTATCAAAACATTAAACCAAATTATATGAAGCTGAGAACACCACGAGAAGATACCGACGATAATAGGTATGTTTGGCTTAAACTAGCGGTGCCAAGCGGCAGGACATACGCGGTTTTATGTGCATGAACTTTTCGCGTGTATACGCGACATGTTTGATGCATCGCGTATCAATTTAATCTACAGGTTATACGATTTGTTCTTTTAGTTGTGGAGAACACTCCATTATTGTCTTAGACCTAAAGCACTTCTGGCGGTTTTGGTAAAATATAAGCAACTTGTTCTTTGAAGAACCTTCTCCAACTTCACCTTTTGTCAAACACTTGTTCACGTAAATGCTTGATGAAATGTTAACAAATCTTGAATGTATTGCCAGTTTTTGAAATAAATGGCATGTGTTACTCATAAAGAATAAAGCATTTAGTTTGAAAATATTTATGAGTTTGCATCATCGAAAGAATTAGGTACAGCAGTTGACGTACATATGCATATGCTGTAGATAAAGCAATAAATTTTAGCCTTACCAGGCAAAGATACTGGCAGGGTCGCTGTAAATGCACCACCTGGTGCTTTTAGGTCATCAACACTTCGATGAAAATGCGTAATTGTAAACGCAGAAAATGGATCAATGATACTTTGGATACCATAGACCAAAGTCTTCGGAAGTTCCTTATGAATGTTTGAATATTCTTTAACAGCACGAAAATTGGGGCTGGATTAGCTTGGGACGTCCGTAATCCCAATTGCGCTACATAATATACGGTCTAGTCCCAGGTGGGATAAAGTAGACTTCATATCGTTGATCTGTATTGGTTGATTCAAGCGAGAGAATCATCATGAGAAACCTAAGATTACATCAGGATTATCATTGGTGTGCCGTTTTCATTCTTCCTTTGTATGCCAAAAATTTACTTGAATGTTTTTCTTGTAATGGCAATATACGTTTGCAGTTTGATACTTTAAATGAAAGAATATTAGTTCCCAAAGTAAAGACATTTAAATTCTTGTGACAACAAATTTTTGACTCATAGTTATACATTTATAAAATAATCATCAACATAATGCAATCGATAATTTATCATTTCAAATTTTGTTATTGTAAATTTATGTCGGTGGAACCCTTTAATCTTGTTGATGAAATGTTGTCGAAACGATAATACCATGCCACCTTGAAACTTGTTTGAGACCATATAGAGCCTTTTAAATCCCAAACAATATTTCGTATTTAAAGCCAAATCTGTTGATTTGTTCTATATACTACTTCTTCTTCTAGATCCACCATTAAGAAAAGCAGATTTGTATCCATTTTGATAAACACAGTTTTTTGATAACCAGAAAAGAAGAAACATTCTGGCTTCAGAGTCTAGCTATGAAGGCAAGTTTCTTAAATCTATACCTTCGTGATATACACACATGCTGAAGCTTCGGTCTAGGTTGCTGCCCAGCACTCCCCCTTCTCATTGTTATGCAAAAAATCATTTGGTTATTATTGTTTTATCATATGGTCATATTTAATTTAAGTATCTGTTCTGCTAATTCCAATCAAACTCTTAAATGTAACACTTCCAACATTCATCTTTAACAATTATTGTATGGTTCAATTGTATGGGTAAAGTACCCAGAATGGCTAGAATCCCACCAGTTCTCATACAATATGCAATTCATATCTCTACCTAAAATTTGGGATTAAGATGATTCTTTTGAACATGTCTGTAGATGGGCTGCCCGGATAGATCATTTAGTTCTTATTTGATCCCTGTCTATATCATTCCTATTTGATGTAGAAAGACATGATCTTGTCTATCTTCTTTTATGTTGTTTTCTTATTGCAAGGCTGGAAGACTCATAATATGTCGATACATTCAACAATCTTGAAGCCTTGTATTGTAACATTTGTAACAACACTACCATGAATGACCTTAAAAATATCATGTCGAGTCTAAGTTCAAACTTTGTCTTACCATCATTATTTTTGATCGCTTGTTTGTAAAAACTCTAAAATGCATGGAGAATTTCATACGATTCATATGGGTTTTGTACTATTTTTGAACATGGTATACCTTCAAAGATATTAGCTACATATGTCTTGCTTGTCAGAACATATGAGTTCAAAATCATCGACATAACTCGACATTTGTTGAATTGTTCTATTCATTCTTCTTACTACTTGTTTGTTGGAGTGCTACTAGAAAGGCATCTTTGTAACATTTAAAGATTGAAAATTCATGATGTATATTCTCCTCGATTGGTCTAGACACTTGATTTTTAGTCTAATTCCTTTCTAATGCTTTGAAAGATAAAATTTTCAAATGCTTCATCTTTGTATGTCGTAAACACGTTAACACATTCTAAGTAATCATCAATAGATAATATTATTGCGGCAATGATTTTATCATAGGACCACATATACTACGATGTAAATGAGTTCAGCTTGTATTAAAAATCATACATGTTAAATGGTATAAATGCTTAAGATGCTTAAAATTTGCATACAATGCTACAATGGGTCTTGTGGAAAGATCACGAGCGACTTTCGTCTTGCTTGCTTTGTTGATTTGGGAAAAGCTGGAATGCTGACCTTCTATGCCATATTAATTTAAGAGACTTATCAGAAATGTGACCCCAATCTTTCATTAAATTGTCCCAATTTGTGATTTCCATACCTATTAGTTTTACTGCTGAGATCCATACCACATTCTTGGACTAAAGGCCATATGACTATAAATCACATTGTTTATGGTTATGTATTCGTCCCCACCGCGTATCGCCTTATTTTCTTCGGCTTCGGACCCTTGCTACCTTCAGGTACCAACAGGTATCATTTCCAAGTAACTATTTTCTTTTTAAAACATGTGTCGGTTTGTTTTGCTCTGTCATGTGTCTTGACATCCTATATTCTTATTGATTTCTTCTGTCTGCAAATAATGCTACTGATCCTAACTTTAATTCATGTGCTGTATTGTGACTTAAAGAGATATTGTTTTAGTTTCCTCTTCTTTGTTGATTCTTCATTGATGTTAAATGCTTCATTCCTTCATTTTGAAGAGGGATAAAGTTGTTATAAGTGTTCCTGAATTCGATGTCAAATTTTCTTTCTGCTTCTCTTTTCCAGTAGTTTTCATGCTTGTTGCATTCTATGACCAAAATTGTGACATATGGCTTATTTATCCATTGAAATGAACCCATTTTTATAGTGCAGAATTTTCTATTTAGATTTACTACTGATTGGACCTTCTTTGAAAGTTATTCTGTCGGTGTTCCCTTGAAAGTGATCTGCTTTGAAAAGAATCCTTTCTTCGCCAGCAGAAGAATATTTGTAAACTTGATAGTTGTTGCCTTTCGATGATTCGGTCACAAGCACAGAGATTCTCAATATATCCAAGACTATTGTTTGGAAACGTTTTACCTTGTTAATTTCATCCCAAAATGTATAGAATCCTTATCGTCAAGGTTCGAAATGCAAACTTTCTCTAAATGCTTTAATGAACTTACCACTTGTTACCAACACCTACCAACATGCTATTGCCCAATCCCAATTTTGGTCATTGGTAATCTCTTATTTTCTTCTAAGTATACTTTAGGTTAGTTGTTTTCTTGAAAAATCATTTTGTCTCTAAACATCACAAAATGTCCTTTCTTCTCTTTGTTCAAATGCCATGATAAGTCTAAAATATTCTTCATTCTTCCTCACTATCGGATGGCTTGTCAACTTCTTCTAGTATAATAACTTTTCTTGTACTAGGTCAATTCTTATTCATACCACCTTCTTTCCTTTGCATAGGATGTTTCTTTATAAGGACACTTTCGGCTATTAAATTTTAGTCAAAACATTTGGAAAGAAGCTTGCT
The DNA here is from genome assembly GCA_034641835.2 of Pinus albicaulis. Lineage (NCBI taxonomy): Eukaryota > Viridiplantae > Streptophyta > Pinopsida > Pinales > Pinaceae > Pinus > Pinus albicaulis. The sequence goes on along the minus strand of CM076575.1, from coordinate 4,291,442 downwards.
GAACCTTAAGTTCCTAGTTGAAATCTTCTCACAGGGCCCTTCTTCTTGTAGGATATGGTGAGTTCATCGCCTTCTTCTTTCTTTTCCTTTTAGAGCGCTTATTAAAGCTGCTTTGATTTGAAAGGACCTCCTTGTCTCATTCACTTGATGAGATATACATATGGTTAGTTCTGTGATGAAGTTTAGGACTTGCCTTTTAATAGCTGAAACTTTGGTCAAGTTTTAGTCAAAATCTTGAACTTTTCACAAGTAAAGATGATGAATTTTCGTTCTCTTGTTGATTTACTAATATCATCTAATACATTAAAAAGCGTACTTGCTGTATATGCGTATTAATTTTCATATTTAATTAAAGGTTTAGGTTTGCACTTTTTACCTTTATGTCATACATAGCTTTCGTTTTTATGTATATTTCTTTTAGTTGTTTACATCACTTTAGCAATTTTGGTTGAGACATAGCCTAATAAAACATTTCTTTACTTTGTGACGGTTTATTACGCTGCTTCCTTCTGCTGCGCGTGGAGATACTTGGGATCTGATGCCTTCTTCGTTACTTGTATACATGGACTTACCATGGATATGCTTGCCTTCGTACCTTCGAATATAGGTGCCCATTGAATAAGTGGCTACATTCTCCTTCTTAAACTTCCAATGCAATGGATCTCCTTCAGCGATCAACTTAAAGAAGGACACCACTACTGATTCAATTATTGAAAATATATCTGAGAAGGCCATTCGATGTTAAAACAGAAAACTAAACTTTCTTTCGCTTGTCTAAAACCTATATGCTACCAATACTTTAAGCCATACTACGTGGATATCATGTAAAACTCACATATAGGATGGTGCCATATGTCATTCATGTTCATTCATTAGATGTTCTGTAAACGATCAAGCATATACTGATGAAGCAGAATAAACACATCACCTACGACATCACACATGGTGCCCGAGTTTTAGGTGAAACCAAGTGGAAAACCACCACTACGGTTTTATACGACCTTCAATATTTTATTACAAACGTCTTACTTCATATGTCTTGTTGCCGGACTCCTACCAATATATGACCTTCCTGCGCTCGTTCCCGATATCTCCACGGAAGGGCTCCAGCACGGCTCGTTTATAGCCTCTCTGCAGAGGATCCTAAATACAGTCTCGTTCTGGCCACCTGCGGGCTACAGCCCCCGGCCTAGGGCTACGACCCTCGGCACCTCTGTGGACCATGTTTCATCAGTTTTCTGCTGGATCAAGCTTCCTTTAAGACCTTGCTACAGACGTTGTGTTTCGTTGGACCTCCCACATTCAGCTCAATCATATGTTAATCCCAGGACAACAAAATGTAAGTCAGGATAGCGATGTCTGATAAAACAGTTGTTTCACCACCATGCTTCAGCCTAGTTTATCGCGCTTCACCCTGCTGATCGCGTGTCCCATGTGCTAATAAACCTTGTATACTTACGGTACACTGTGATCGTTCTTTCTTTTGTCCTTTTCTCAGTAATGGCAATATGTCTGGCCTTGCGCCTAAATGTTCAATAGTTCTTGGTGGGTCATTTAATTCTTGAATAGATACATCACCAGTTTTACCTTGCAGAAACGGATATTACTTCCTCATCTAAATTAAAGTCATTCCTGCAACAGTTCAACAAATACAATACATTTCCAGGTCTGGATACCCTTCTTCATGTTTCCATCGCCGCATTTAGGTCTATCGTTCATTTATTAACCCTTTCATTGATGTAATTGATATTGTTCAAACTGGGACATCTTTTGATCTCATGATTTTCTGACCGTTCTTCTCTTTAAATTTCTTCTTCAGTACCGCGACCAAAAACATTATTAAATGGTATTCCTGGTGAGGTCATTTAAATCATTTTACCAGTCTGATGGGTCAATGCCATTGGTTACCAGTTTTACCTTTAGCTTTTCTTCGCGACTTGCCCGTTATTACGTGCGCCATTTCTCTAGACAATTGGTATGTCAGGACATCTCTTTCGTATTGAATCTATCACATATTTAAATTCCTTTCTTGTTGCCTTCTATAATCTATTGTAGTTATGATTTGTCTTTAAGCAGTTCATCGAGACACTGTTCTATAAAATGTAACCCTTGGTGGAATTGCCATGAGGACAACTTTTGTACCAGCAATCTCATGTCTTCATCTTCATTAGGTGGGTTACCATCAAGATGACACTCTACATCATGTTGCCAACAATGATGTTAAATCTTGATACTAGGCCTATCAGAAGCATAAATACTAACTAAGCCAATGGTAGAGAAAAAGTGAAAGTGAAAGTTAGCCAAAACATGGAAAGGCGGAAACTCCCATATTCCGTAGAGGTAGAATGGGGCCAAAACATTATTATACAAAACAAAAGTAAAATTAGAATGTGACTCTACATGGATTCCCAAACCTAAACAGTTCTGTGTCCACATGATCATTCTACCCATTTGGTAGAGTATACATGTGCAAAGACAGGCCTGTCATTCTGGGATAGCTTTTAGGTTACCATCGGTTGAGAATAGCAGAAAAAGACAAAGAAAAAGACAACCTTCTTATACAGATGAGCTCATGCATACAACGTGATGCCATTAGGGTGAAGAATGCCCCATGAGTTTTCTCTCGCATTGTGATAGCCAGCATTAAACATCACAAGTTCCTAGAAGTCTGGATGGTGGACTATGCTTCTTTGAAAGATCATATGAGCTGCTAAAATATTTTGATAAGTGTAAGCGACTACGGATCTATTTATTACTAAAAGGGAAGTATGTATTCGTATTACATTAAGAATTGACAGGGCGTGGTATATGATCAGTGTCTGTATTGGTCCGTGGTCGCGTTGATTTTCAATATGGGCTTACAAACGTCAGGTAAGCTGGATATGCAAGACCTGGGCTACTAAGCGTTTCGTCGCAATTGCAAAATAGCCAGCGCTTGTCGCTAAAAAATCAGGGCATTCAATGGGTGATGGTGGAAGCAACGGACATGTTGAAAGATAATTTGTTGGTGCCGATACAGTTCCTGGTTGGAATGAGCAGACTATGCATTGACATCATTGTGGCGATGTGATTTAACCAACGAAGACACCTCGTTGATCATCGATATGTTTTACGCAGCGCGGGTTATTGACGGTGAACGCCTTCGCCAGCAGCGGTGGGCAAATGGTGCCTCTCTCGATTTAACACTACTATTCAAGGTGTTAATCCTTGATGTTTTACTTGTGACCGTTCTATGATGAAAGTATTCAATAACTAAATCTAAAATTTATGGGTGCCGGTGGAAAACACGCCTATAAAACTTTCATACACCTTTGATTCACAAGCAAGGTAAACCTCATTCAAATCCTATTGTTATGCTAGTCTTCCCATTAAACCTAGTAGGACCATCCAATTCCATTCAAACATTTTCTCTAAATTCAAAGGGTACGCTTTAAGGCATTCTTGTCGCCAAACTATCGAACGAAAAAAGGCACCATCTTATATACAGGTCATAACGGACCTCCTGCGCACTAATAGTTAGTGTGACTAAGTTGCATATAGCCACCTTAAGTCTAAAATGCAAATGCAATCTCATGACTGATTTTAGGTGTTTTCGATTATTTGATGGACACTGGACAGAATATACTGCTCAGAAAAATTTGAGCTCCAGAAAAAGCATGGGTACAGTCTCGAACTGAAGATACGATACGAACAAGAGTTCTTGTGACTCGACCTCATTTAAAGCTTTGAAACCAGGTTGAAGGAAAAACAACAACATCAAAGTTTGACGATATGAAATAGCTAAGGTATATTATATAGCGAGCAGGAGGGTTTTGAGAGCGCATTATCCTTCATCCATAAGCGAGCGATAGCAGTTGGTGGTCGATAGATAAAGGCGAAAACGGGTGAAGATAGTTTAAACAAAAGAAAGCAAGGTAAGAGACGAAGAAGCAGTGCTGATCAAGGTCAAAACGCATACTATTAACGAGTCTCTTTAAAAGACAATCAGCTCAAACAAGCAAGATTGAAGAGTGATTTGATGAAAAGGTCATTACTGAATACGAAAAATGATATTTGTTTTCAAAATCACTTCTATCATGGATATCCTTCGTTCATATCATAAGTTATTAAAGACGATGAAATGATAATGATATCCATTGCTACTTTGTTCAAACACTCTTTCAACTTTAAATGCTTGTTTAGCAGGACAAGTATACCATACAAAGCACGAAAACGATATAAAAGATATTGAAAATGCGCGATTCAGCTTCTTCTCGGTAAAGAAAACTTGTTACAAGCCGATTTCATTCTTAATACGAAAATCACACAGCATGTTTTAGTCTTAGAACTAATCAAAAAGTATTTTCTAAAAAAGGAAAGGACCTTCCTACAGAAAAATATCAAAAGATATGAAAGGCTGAATCTTTTCTCACCATAAACGAGTCAAAAGATGTCTCTGTTTGTTTTGAAATAGAGAAGGTAAACGTTGGGTTGAAAAGGTCACCAAGATTGTTACATGGATACTGAGAAAAACACAAAAAGCTGACAATTGTTATCATTGGAAAAAAGTGAGCGGATATTCAAAAAAGAGTAAAAGGCCATAGCATATAGCGAGCTAAATAAGTTGCTCTTAAAAAAAGGTTGGATGACATACATAACACAGTTTGTATATGATGACCAACAAAGTTCTTATCACAGTCGAAACTCCTGTGATTACAACGGATGAGAATACAAAAGAATATTAGGTGAGAAAAAAAATTTGAAATTACAATATAAAGGAGGACCCTTTTACTCTCTAAATTAAAGCGATTAAAATTTCAATTTCTCTGCAAAACCAGTAGTTTTACCTTTGTAGTACATATCCAAACGAAGGATACTCGGTTGTATGTGGAGCTTTGAAAGAAGAGGTTTCAAATTTTGGTTTAAAAACAAAACCTTCTTCAAACTTTTTGAAAAAACCCTCTCGAATCAAATGAAAGAGCGTTACATTCATTTGCAAACTCAAATCATGGAATACATCCTCTTCGCCTAAGAACCAGAAGAAAATGGTTTTAAGCGACGAGTTTTCGGTAAAAATTGTCTTGTTGCTTTACAACATTCTTGTGACGCTGATGTAAAGGTACAAAAGAGTGACAAAAACGCCTTTGTAGGTGTCGTATGCTATTGGTCTGTTATTGCGTGATGACATTCTCATGGACATGTCTCCTCCTAAAGTACGCGCATAAATTCAATATTAAAGAAGCAAAAAACTCAAGCGGATCAAATCAACAAACATCATCATCTATTAAAGTGTTCATGCCTTTTAGCACATTAAAACTACAAGAAGGTAGAAAAGGATACAACTCAAGTTCGATAAATTTCAAGTTTTAGTTTTTATTTTGAAAACAAAAATTTACAGAATCTGTGGCTAAAGTAAAAACATTTAAAGTTAAGTTTTGTTGATAAGAAAAAGACGGCTAAACCACTCTCAAAACTAGTGGAAAAAGTGGAGCGATTTGAAAGGTGCAAAATTTTAAAAGGGTGAAAAAGTAAGTGGGTTTAAACACGTGATGTTCGCCAAAACACTGAGCCTTCAGTATCTTGTATGTAAAAAAGACAAAAAAGTGTTACGGCCATTCATAAGCACAATCGATGAATACATTGTTGCATTCGAGTGTTTTGTCAAAACTTTATGTAAAGAAGCAAATTTTAGGGTATAGAAATATTTTGTTTGAAAAAAAGGGTTTGTTAGTGTTACGCTAGGACCTTTTATCAAAAACATTTTAAACTCTTATCACTTGTCTATCATGTTATTGTTATATGGATACCTTTGTTTGGTGTATTTGTAAATGTTAGATATATAATTTGAAAACGCAAGAAGAGAGGGTCTTGTTAAGAATATTGTGTTTTCCTTGTACGAAATACAAAGGTTGTCTTGTATCCTCAAACGTAAAGGCGAGAGGTCCCCTTACGAACAGAAGAATCACTCCATTTGGCACATGGTATCTTTATCCTTATTAAGCACATATTTTCATTATAAATATTAGTTGATTTAATTATAGAAAGTGGAAAGGCGGTGTGCAGAAAACGAAGTCTTGTACAAGGAAGGCATTTCACTACACTCAAAACCATTGTTGCCTTATCAAACGTTGGATTTAATGATGAGACAAAAGTTTGGTTTGACATTTCAAAAAAGTACGACATTTGGTGTTTCGAGCATCTAGATCAAGGTCTCGAGCAAGATAACGACGATGGAAGTTTAAGTATGAGCAATTTTCATGAAAGGTCAATACACCGTCTCTTGACTGTTGTAGGGTAGGATGTGGTTTTAAAAAATACGAAAAGTAAAAATTCTCTCTCTAACATTTGTACGCCTTGAGTTCAAAAATAAACATTTTCAATTTCGGTATAATTTCAACGAGGATCATTGAAAAGAAGCAACAAAAGACAAAATTAATCGATTTGTCTTCATAAATTAAAAACATGAAAAAACTAAAGTAAAGGCACCGGAAGCAGAAAGTGAAGAAAGACACATGAGACTTCATGCCCTTGTCGGAACACGTTACTAAGACCCTTGAGAGTCCTTACAGAATTTAGAAAATTTTGGCCGCCACTTTGGTTTTTTTATGTTGAGTTTTGGTCAAAACTCATAGGTATCTGTTCATTTTGAAGTTAATCAAAGAGAATGGTGTCATTGGATACCATAATTTGAGAGCCTGGAACTCGTTAATTTCGGGACATTTGGGAATCATTTGCTTCCCTAAAATGGCGTAAATTCTAACTTTTACTGCGGTCTATGTTGTTTGTAATTTTGTTTTTACATAAGTTCCATTTTGAGACTTCAGTATCATATTAGAAAATTTTAGTTGTTCCAATTAAACCTTGATTTCAACCATTATCATGAGCCTCGTTGCAACCTTGATAAAAATTTTAAATTTTCAAAACCAAGTCGAGACCTTACTAACAGTACTAAGTTTTGAATATTTTTGTAAAATTTGAACCTTTAAATTTGCTTTTTAAATATGCGTTTAGCTATTTTGTGAAAAATGATGCAAAGTCAATTTATTTTATTTTAGCATTCTAGATATTTTATGGAATGTGCTTGGGGCTTTGCAAAGCCTCTAAGACAAGATTAGATATTTTGAATTAGGCCAATGAGTGCATGGGTTAGACCATAGGTTTTCCTCACTTTATTATATATTTAAAACTTTCATTTGTAAAACAAGTCTGAACTTGGGAGAAGCAATATATGGTCATATAAACTTTGGAAAATGCTATCTTATGCTTTTGAATTTCCTCTTGAATATTCTTGGATGAATGAGAAGGATTGTTGTTAGTTTCATGACTTGGTAGAATGGTATAGGTATCTCTTGATTTGTTGTTGTCTTCTATTTTCATTCGAAGAATACATGTTTGTTACTTATGAATCGGTGAAAAAAATTTGGATGCTACCTTAGAGCACCTCTAATTTCTGTTTCTCTGCTTCTGTGTTTTCCTCTTCTTGGTTACATTAAAAATTGCTACTTTATCTTTAATAACGAGATATTCGTACTTGTTCATTCATAGTTCTATGAATACTAAAGTATCAGTTAAAAATCGCCTTTCTTCTGTATTGATTCGTTCACATCACGATTTCTCTTTAGGCAATTAAATTATATTTTGTTTAGACAAGAAGCCCTAATTAAATCTAACATACCCTTCGCTTCTTCTAAATCTTGTTATTAAAAATGCCCAATAACCCGATAATTTTTAGGCGTTCCAGCTGCGTAAATTAAATTGTTGCTTGTGATTATTTTCCCCTAAATCCAGTATTACTTTTAAAGGTCCAGGGTCATATACACACGTGAATGTTTATTTATATATTAGTTAGATTATAGTTACATTTGCAGTTAATGGTTTTCCTTTATATTATCTATTAAACTAATTGTATGAAACTCTTTTGTTCACAAGCTTGGGGTCCATTTACTCCATTTTGACCAAAGAATCCTTTCTAACGAATCAAATCGGCCTTAACGACCTTATGTCACGTCTTATAGCTTTCATAAGCCTTTTGGTCTGCTTTAATTTGATGCGACATATTTTTACCTGTCTGTATCTTTGATCGATTTCATCCCTCCCACAACAAAAACAAAACCAAAAACTTACTTGTAACTAACTAAAGTAATAGCAAGCACAAGATATCCCTTACACATTTAGAAAGCCCTCTTACGAGTCCCGAAGCTAGGTCATAGAAGCTTAAACTTGGTTGATGTTATTGTCATTTGACTTTGTTGTTAAATCAAAGACTAACATAATAGAAATCAAGGTGGGACTACGGAAGTAATAAACAACCTTAGTTTCCCTAAACACCAAATAGCCTCGAAATACTATTTGAACAACACTCCACATCACTAACATAATGGCAATCCAAAAAGGTGGACCTTAAGATGGTAATAGTCTAAGTACTCCTTAAACCAACTCTAAGTCTCTGTTCAAACTTGAAAGCTTAAGTGTTGTACGAAGGTAAATAGCTCCTTCACCATCTTTCACTTAAAATTATGAGTCGATTGCGAGCATCACAGAACTCGAGTTCAAACTAGAAAACCAAAAAAACTCCCTTAATTGGTTTTAGTGTGGTAGTGAGACCATGCAACCTCAAAACAACTAAAAATCCTGGCAACTCACTAACCTCAGTACGACCTGCTATTTCACGAACTCTAAGTTCTTTATAAAATAAGCCTATTCATATCACCTAACGTGGCAGAATGGTGTGACATTGAGTATACCAAAGGTCTAACAAACTCTTATGAACTCTTTGTTGTTAACATTTAACATACCATAGGCAACACAAAGAATCATTTGGAGTAAACTCTTTTTATTTGTCGCCACCTAGCAAAGTGTCGGAATAATTTAGAATATTTAGATAAACCATAAGTACATAAAACTGGGAAAAAACCCCAAATATTCCCAGTTGGCTTTACCTAGTGCAATGGTACACACCATAGCTACATCTTTCAAAACAGGCGTCAAGTTCCACCCAGCAGCTCTTGCTAGCCTCCGGTAGGCCTAAAAACTCATAAAGTTAAGTTCATAAGCCATGCCTTTACGCTAACTCATCCTTCCGGAAACCAGGCTTGTGGTCGCTTTCTTGTAAATGCAACGACAGTCTAAGTCAGCAGCGATTCACCTTTTACACCATAAACATAAGAATTAAGTGAGAACCTTCTGTTGAAGACAAATGGCTTGTGCATACGACTTGTATTCAGCAGAGCAAGTGGATGTCTGTTCCATGGTTCATGCTAGATTTGCTAAAAAAATTTAAGCATAATTGATGGTCTTGGTGGTGGATCATATTTCTCATAGAAAATCCACAGCGCTCACTAGCCTACGATGAGCCTTTTCCCCACTAGTCATATAAGGTCTCTGGAATGCATTTAAGTAATCCCAATCATCTTTGATGGGCAATGCTCATTCAAATGTCACAGGGACACAAAGGAGATATGCTCGATGAGCGGAGAACATGTCCTAAATTCCCACACCAAAATGCCCTAGGATATAGATTGGATGGGAGGCCTGCCTCTCTTCTCGAAATGAAAATACCAACTGACATTTACACCTCATCAAATTTTCAACATACATATATGGAAATTAGGGATTGAATGGCATGGGTACAACATCATAGAAGTATTTCCTTAAGTGCAGTGAAGGAAAAGAATGGTGAAACTAAGACCTACTTTGTATTTTCTTTGAAGGTTCCACAAGTATTTTGTAAACACTATATAGGGCATTGTCCATCTCTGTTGAAAAGGTTATTTGTGATCATGCAAAACCTCATACAACACCTTGTAAGCATTGAAGAAATCTTTGAAGGTGGCCTCCTAAGGGTTTAGAAATTCACAATTTCCCCCAGCTAACAATCAGATAATGAAAGAGTTGAGTCCTGAACCAAATCGAAAATAAGAGGATCCACAAACTCTGCAAAAAAGGTTAAATAATAACGGATCATCGCCTACTACAAAATACGAAGGACATTGACCTGAGGTCAACCAAAAAATGGGAAAAATTGCTTTGTCGAAAAAGCAATATTCTCCTTTATTAAAGAAATAAATCAAATTATAAATATGGAATGTGCAGAATATGTAACCAAAACTTATAAATCTTCTCGTAATCTGCATACTCTTGATAAATGAGTTTGTATTCAAGTTGAAGAAAAGAAATCTGATAGTCAATATACATGGCTGATGGCTATTATATTAGTAAGATTTACTAATGTTTAGTCAATATATGGATGATTATGATTTCCAACATTAACATGAAGACTACGGTTTTGTTTTGGAAGCTACGGTTTCATGGCTTGGAAAGTAAACATCGCTCGGTCCTTCATGACCAACACAGTGAGAAGAGTATACAGGGGTTCAGAAATGGTGAGAGTCTGGGACTCACACTCTGCTTCATCGATCCATCGAATAACATTTCCTGGTTAGAAATGTTGATTTTTAAACATTGATGAAACGAGAGACAAATTCTACATGACATATTGTAAATGGAAAACCTTTCACAAGTAGTTGAAAGTCTGACATTTATACAAAATACCTTTCTCAGTTTACGACATAAGTTCATTGAACTACCATTATAAATAAAAAATAGAGTTGATAAACTTGCAATTACTGTCACTTTCTGGTCATTCTGTCAGTCTTCTACCATCAACATTACGATTTCAGCCATACTATAAACACATCATCTTAGAAAGAAAAATATCACAGTATAAAGTGGTCTGACAGTAATCGACGAAGGAAGGTTTTCTTTCGGAAGAGTCTAAATATAACAGTGGAAGAAAGGTAGTCAAGAATGAAGCCTATGTCTCAAATCCTCTGGATACAGTGTATTCCAGGATCATTTTTTCCTTGAGAAATATGGAAGTGGTAGGTTTTATCATGAACAAGTCACTACACAAGGCAAGGAAAGAACTTAGCCTCATAGAAACAAACCAAATGGAGGTATGGCTTCCTTTCATTCTTGACATCATGAAAGAACTAAACCCAAGAATCAACCATACGGTCATCTACTTAAAGTGACTATGTTGGAAAGTTCATAAATGAATGTATGTTGTGTATAGTTTAGACTAGGATAGGTAGATAATTAAAAATACGCTACATTGTATGACATCTTGATTTAAATTGTTTGAAAAGAAAATACAGCAATTAAAGTAGAAAAAAGGCAGTTTAAAAAACAATGGTAGCCATGTTCCAAAAATAGTCCTTGAAGCACTGAAATCTAAGTACGCTATAATGTCAAAAAGTCTTGTTAAGCTATCTAGCCTAATCATGTTGAAACATGTTTAAATTTATTCTTAAATAAATTAGTAGGTAAAAAAAGATGGTCAAAAATTGTATGTATGAAAACATAAAGGTAGATTAGGAAAGAATCACAGTTCCCACCACAACAAAACGAACTTAAAGAAGGCAAGGAATGAAAAACAAATTGTAAATCTGTACAACACCTAATTTAAAACATAGGAATAATGTTGTATGCAACTTGTTTTATACATAGATACATGACAAATCGTTGTCTAATCCTGGTTGTTCATCTTACTAAATTTCATGTTTTAGATTAGGCAAAATCCTATGAAACAACTTAATCAGCAGTTGATCGCTTATTAAGTGATAATGAAGGAGTTCGCCAGTTGCATCTTGAACCTAAGCAGATATAAGTATAAAGTTGAATAGGTTCATTTTCAAAAAAAAAATAACCATTGTCAAAAAGGTACCTGGTTGAAATACGCCAAAGAAGAAAAAATATTAAGAAAGGTAGTGATGATGAAAATATCATTGACGCTAATCATCTTTGTCACTTTTGAAGTAACGTAAAAGAAAGGTGAAGAGTTTTAATGGTTAAAGCATTGGTCTTCATAAGCAAATATAAAATTACCGGACACCTCACAAAGAGCTGCCTCTGGAAAATAGAGCCATTGTTAATCGCCAGTCTTTACTTGTTGTTGTTATTTCATTCTACTTAATAAATTTACTGTGGTAAGTCTAAAAATTGCTCAAATTTGCAGGGTGGAAACACTATAAATTTTTCACTTTGTACAGTTACTGCAGCCAGGACAAACTTCATTGCTCAGGTCTCGCCTCGACCGCCTGGTCTTATCAGCTCTGCTTCTGGGATCATCAAATCCATTCAGGTCTCCCTAAGTTGAAATGGCTGGGCATTTCACCCTTAGCAGAACATAAAAAACAAAAAACCTCCATATGTACGATTCATAACGGACTCCCACTATAATAAAATTGAGTGTAGGCTAAGTACGTGCCACTAGCCACCATAAGTCTAAATACAACCTTTTATAATCCTGGTGATTTTAGGTGTTTACGATTGTTTGATGGACGCTTTCAAGAACGAACACCATGACAGCTAAAACAGTTGGGCTCATGAGAAAAATGTCGCCTCAATACCAATCTGGGCAAAGATACGACTAAATAATTCTTCATCAGCTCTTGACCTCATTCAAAACTAAAAGGACGATTAGAAAAAGCATTGCTGTGATGGCAATCATAAGAAATAGCTAGAAACTCCTTGTCTGAGAGGTTTTGAGAGCGCACTCCTTCATCCATAATGGATGGCGATGGCAAAGTTTGGTGATCAAAAGATAAGACAAAACGAACGAAGCCAGTTTTAGAGCAAAAGAAACAAGGTAAAGACCAAGAAGAAAAGCAGAGAGGTACTGCCGCAATCAAGGATCAAAACTTGTCTCTGTGAGGTCTCTACAAAAAACGATCATCCGACAAATCAAAATTGAAGAGTGAATTTGATGAAAAGGTCATTGCACAAGACAAAAGAAATGATAATTGTTTTCAAAAATCATGGTCTTTCTATGGGAAGATGTCCTTGATTCATATCATAAATTTGGCGAACAAGCAAGTGATGATACTCAAAATTTTCTTTCCTTTGATGTAATGTCTTATTTAATCATGATGGCAATTTAAGTATGCCATACAAAAGCATGATGTAAAAGAGATATTGAAGGTAACAGTTCAACTTCTTCTGACGAGCATTTTACAAATAGGTTTCGTTCATAAATATGCAAAATCATGACATGTTTTACGAGTCAAAACCTAAATCAAAACAATGTAAACATGCTTTAACAAAAGAGGACACTTCCTACTGAAAAATATAAAAGAATACAAAGGAAATGGAATCTTTTCTCTCTATGAAGAAAACAAGAATCAAGGTATCTCTGCCATTTGAGTAAATTAAAGCGATTCTGCAGAAAGTACGAGTTTTCATTGCAACACAAATCACAGGCAAAACCTAAGCTTCATCGTTCATTATCATTAGAAAAAATGAAAGATAATCAAAAAAAAGTAAAAAGCCATAGCATGTAGCAAAAGCTACTGAATAAGGCACTCTTAAAAAAAGGTTGAATGACCTTTTACCTTTAAAGTTTACATGGGTGACAACAAAGTTCTTATCCATAGTCAAAAGGCTCACTAACCCCAGTTAACGGATAGAATACAAAAAAGATAATAGGTGGGAAAGAAATTTAAATTACAATATAAAAGAGGACCCTTTTATCTCTAAATTAAAAATAGGTCAATTTTAATTTACGATAAGAACAAGTAGTTTGCTAACATGATACATATCAATAGAGATATTAGTTTATGTGTTTAGGAAGCTTTGAAAAGGAGTTTTAAATTTTGATTAAAAACATATACCTTTTCAAACTTTTTTGAAAAAACCCTCTCAAATCAAATATTGAAAGAGGCCCCAAAACTGAATTATTTTATCTAAAGGTAAAGGACATTGCACATTCATTTTTGAAAACTCAAATCATAGGCATTATCCTCCTTTCAAGGACGGAAGAAAAAGTTTCGTGACGAGTTTTCAAAATGCAAAAATTCTTGTTTGTAACATTCTTGTGTTTGGTAAAAAATTACAAAAGGTGACAAAACGCCAAAAAGCGCGCTTTAACATGTCTGTAGCCTTTCTATTTTAGTCCTATTGTTTGTTGTTGATGACTACCTACGCGGCGTTCTCTCCTCTAAGTGCCACTTTCATTCAATATTGAAGGCATAAACAACTCTAATGATCAAAATCTCCTTAAACATCATCATCTATTTAAAGGTATTCGCCTTTTAGCACATTAAAACTACTGACGGTAAAGATGAAAGCTCGCCATTGAAATACAAGTTTAGTTTCCGTTTTGTTTTGAAAATAAATTTGACAAGTTATTTGGCTACATTAAAACATTTAAAGTTGAGAGTTAGCCCCATTAATAAAGACGTTGACCACTCTAAAACTAAATGGAAAATCAGAAGCCAGTTTGAAGGAAGAGCGAGGAAATTTTAAAGGGTGGTACGTTGATTTGCAAACATAGCCAAAATCATTGGAGGCACATGACCTTCAAAAGTATCTGTATATTAAAAATACAAAAGCGAACATGACCTTCATTCCTGCAGCACAATGGAACGAATGGTACATTACATTGAGTGTTTTATTAAAACTTTATGTAAACAGGTGGGATATAGAAAAGAAAACATCCTTTGTTTAGAAAAAGGTTGTTATTTAACTACTACAAAATTCTTCTGCTACCACATCAAAAAACATTTAAACTACGCTACTTTTCCTATAATAGGTGACCTTTGAGCTATTAATTCTTATTTTATTTGAGCTGTATTTAGTATTGAATATATAGATGAAAAGCATACTGAAAGAGAAGGGTCTTGAACTAAGAAGATTGTATTTCCTTGTTTGAAAATACAAAAAAGTTATCTTGTATCCTCAAAACATCAAAAAGGCGAGTCCCCTTACCACGAACACGGGAGAGAATCATAGCTGTGTTTTTCTTCAGTATTTTATCTTATGCTTGTGCTGTATTTTCATAAATACCGTTGGTTGATGTAGGAGTGGAAAAGTCTCTTGAAAGACGAGTCTTATACAAAGAAGACATTTTCTTTCTATCAAACCATTTACCTTATCAAGCGGGTGAGTTGTTGTTTTGAAAATGATTTGGTTTGAAGAAGGCATTTCAAAAATCAAAGCATTTGCATTGAGCATCTGGATAAAGATGTCTCCAGAAGAATGGCAAAAAATGGAATTACGAGTATGAAATGATTTCACTGAAGGTGTTTTAATGTCTTATTCAATTTCATGGTGCGGTTCTTGAATTTTAGAAGTGCAAGTAAAAAGTTTCTCTTATCTAACACGTTTGTCGCCTTAAGTTAAAGACAAACATTCAATTAGCGACCTTAATTTCAACGAGATCTAAGTGCAATGACACAAGTTAAATTAGTTTACATTATGGTAGCGCTAAGAAAAAGCTAAAAGGCTAAAAGCTGAGCGAAGAAAGTAAAAGAAAAGACACATCAAGACTTGTAACTTTGTTACCTTGGACATACTTCTTGAGACCATAGGGTCCTTACCACAGTGGAAAATTTTGACATACTTTGGTTTTGGCATGTTTGAGTTTTTAATTAAAACTCAAAATTCGCCATTTGTTTAGAGTTCATCAGGAAGATATTATCATTGGATACCATGGTTCCCAGGCTTACCACTACGATTTTGAGACATTTGGGAATCATTTGCTTCACAGAAATAGCGAAAATGTAACTTTACCTCTTGGGTCTATCGTGTTGTAATTTTAGTTTTTACTAGGTTCAGTTTTGGAGGACGTCAAGAATCGGTTAGAAAATTTTAGTTGTTCATTAAACATACAACTTTTCCTTTGTTCTCATGGGCCTTGTTTAAACATTTGGAAAGTATAGAAATGTTTATTGACAAGTCGGAGGGACCTTTTACTTTGGTGCATAAATTTTGAATATTTTTGTAAAATTTGAACCTTTAAAATTTGCTTTTTAAATATGTGTTTAACTATTTTACATGAAAATAGTAACAATGTTAGGTGGAATAAATGTACTTAATGCTCTCTTACTATTGTGCTTATAAAAGCACAAGTTTGAAAATGGTGATGCGGAATCTACCCATTTTTTTTTTAATTTTGTTTTGACACTCTAATACTGACATAAGTGCATAGATATTTGTTTTAAGATATTAGTGAATTTCATATTAATTTTGCAAATGTATTGATCCGGCGTAACTAAAGTATCAACACATAGGTAAGCCAGTTTTTCATACTAATTTTAGGTATATTGGTGCTGCATCAACTTTTTTTAAATGACAGTTTTCGCGCTAATTTTAGAAGGCGTGTTATCTGCATATTCTTTCGATGTGATTTCTTCATTAGCGTGTTGATCTTCGCATCAACCTTTTAGGTGGTGATTTTCGTAACAGTGACGAGCACAAAACTTGAATTAAAAAAATATATATAAAAACAATAAAAAAAACCAATAAAAAATGTAAAAAAAACAAAATAGCTAATAAAATAAAAAATTTAAACAAAAATAAACAATAAAAACAAAAATATTTGAAAATTCTGCGAGAACTAATAAAGTTTGAAAAAAAAAACACATAATTCAAAAAAAAAAAACAAAAAAAAATTGAAAAAAATACAAAAAAAATAAAAATAAAACATAAAAAACATTTTTAACTTATTAAAAAAAACCATATAAAAAAAAAAAAAAAATTAAATAATTAAAATTACAAAATTAAAATTTAGATTAAAAAAAATTTAAAAATAAAAATAAAAAAATAAAAATTAAATTTAAAAATTTACAAATTCAAGATAATAATAATAATAATAAGAAAAAAAAATACAAGTTTTAAAATTAACAAAAAAAACAAATGAAAAAATAATAATAATAAAATTGAAAAGAAAATAAAATAAAAAAATAAAATAGAAAAACTATCATTAAAAAATAAACAAATGAAAAAATTTTATGCAAATAATTAAAAAACAAATACTAAGTTTTAGTATTTTTAATGAAACAGATTATAAGTTTAAAATGAAAAAACTAAATAAACTAAAAAAAATAAAAATAAAACAGATAAGTTAAATTTTAATTAATAAATAAATTTTAATTTTTAAATTTTAAAAATAAATGATCTATAATATTATTAAAAATAAAAAGTTAAAAAAAATTAAACAAAGCTGAATTTAAGATAAAAAAATTAGACAAATTTTTTTAATTTTAAAATTATTTTAAAAAAAAAAATCAAATTAGGATAAAAATATTAAAAAATTAAAAAAAAAAAAAAATTTAAATCAAATCAAATAAAAATATGCGCCCATATAACACAAAATTAAACAACAAAAAATAAAATAATAAAATTTAAAAATAATAAAAACAAAATAAAAATAAAAATAAAAAACAAAACAAATTATATTTTAAATTAAAAAAATTAGATTAAAAAAAATTGATTTTTTTGAAATAAAAAAATTAAAAATTAAAAAAATTAAAATTAAAAAAATCAGCTGAAAAAAAATTAAAGAATAACCAATTTAAAAAAAGTTAAAAAAATAGAATTGAATGCGGTGGTGATGATGGTGGTGCGTGGTGGGGAAATGACATGCAATATCCCAGAAGCGGTAGTGATGACGTGGTAGTGAGGTGTTCTTATTATCCTTGCTTATGGGCGACCTCGCCATGTGAAAGGAAAAACGGGTAACGCTTCTGCGCCTGCCCTTATGCGGCACCAGTTTGTTTTATTTTTTTATTTTATTTTTAATTCAGTTTTTTAAAATTTTTTAAATTAGTTTTAATTTGATTTTTTATTTTTTTATTTTATTTTTTTTTTAATTATTTTTTTTTAATTTAAAAAAAAATTTAGGTGGTTTTTTTTTGAATTTTTAAATTTTTCAAAAAAAATTTAATTCTTTTTTAATTTAATTTTTTTATATAAAATATAATTGGTTTTTATTTTTATTTTTAATTTTATTTTTATTTTTTTGTAAATTTTATTATTTTTTTTGTTTTAATTTTTTAAATTTGTTTTGTTAGTATTTTTATTAAATTTTGCTTCTTCTTTTTATTTGGTGAATTTTTAATTTCTAAATTTTCTTTATTATTTATAGAATTTAATAAATTTTGTATTTTTTTCGATTTATTTATCAATTTAATATTTATTTTTAAATGTTTTACTTTTTTATTAATTTTTGTTAATATTATAAAATTTTATATTTTTATATTTCAATTAAAATTCTTTATGTTTAAAATTAAATTTTTTAATTAAACTTAATTTTTAAGTTAATTTGTTTTAATTTTATTTAATATTATTTTATATTTTTATATTTTCAATTTCCATTTTTATAAGTTTTTAAGTTTTATTTAACAATGATTTTCTTCTTACTATTTAAAATTTATTTTTCTTTTAAAATTTATTTATTTGTTTATTTATTAAAAATTTAATAATTTGTTTTAAATTAATTTATTATTTTAATATATATATATATATATATATATATATATATATATATATATATATATATATATATATTTAAATTATTTCATTCTATACATATTTTAATTTAAGTTGTATATATTTTATTTTATAAATTTTAAATTTAATTTTATTTTCTATAGTTTTTTTATTTTTAATATATATTGTTTTAATTTAATATTTTTCATTTTATTTTATTTTTATTTTTATTTTTTATTAATTTTTGTTTTTTTACTTTTAATTTAAATATTGTTTTCTTTTTTAATATTTTCTTTAGATTTTTTTCCCGGTTGTTAAATTTAATATAACTGTGATTAATTTTTTGTTTCGTTATTTCTTTTTTAAATTTAATAAGCATTTTCTTTTTCTTTTTTCGTTTAATTTCTATTTTATTTTTATAATTTCCTTCTTTTTAACTTGTTTTTTTAATTTCATGTTTTTATTTGCTTTGTTTTATTTTTAATTTCTGTTTTTTAAATTTCAATCTTAAATTTTTTGTTTATTTTATTTTTTTATTAAATTACAGTTTTTGTTTGAATTAATTTTATTTTTTTTATTTTTTATTTTTTATCTTATTATGTTTTAAATTTCGCTTTTAAATATTATTATTTTTAAATTGTTTTTCGATTTGATTTTTTAATATTTAGTTGAAATTAAAATATTATTTCTATTTTAAAAAATACCAATACGCTGATTTTTTGTTATTCGACATCAACTTGTTTTGTTTTGAGGTGTAATCCTTTTAAGAAACAATTTTGTTTTTTACAATTTTATAAAATGTTGTAAATTTGTTATAAAAAAACGAAGTCTGGTCTGAGAACCACTTTTTTAGGTGTTTTTCAATCCTTTCAACAAACAATTTTGTTTTTAGCATAATTTTAGTCTTCAAATTTGTTAAAAAAACAATTAATTCTGAAGACACACTTTTACAAAATGTTTTCATATTTTAGGGTTTGAGCTAAATTTCGTTTAGGGTGATTTACCTATTTCCTTGTTAACAGGTGTATTTGATAAAATAATTATTTTTCTTTCAGCATTTCAGATAACTTTATGGATATTTTGTACCTTGGCTTTTAAACATAAGAAATAGTTGAATATTTGGTTGACGATAGGATGGCAAATTCGTTCATGATTATCTCCTTTAGCTACTACTATATTTCAAAACTTTATTTTATGTAAACAAAATTTGAACTTGGAAAGCAACTTTTGGTGTAATCTCTTTGGAATAAATACGCCATCTTATGCTTTTGAATTTACCTCTTGGATGTCTTAGATGAATGAAGAAGAATTGTTGGATTTAAACGGTAAAATGGTATAATGTCTCTTACTTGTTTATTTATCTTCTAATTTTCCATTCAACAATTTTTATGTTTACCCTTTTTAGATAGGTGGAAAAGTGGAATCACCATGGGGCTAAATTTCATGTTTATTATGCTTTCATGTTTCCTCTTATAGTTACATTAAAGAATTCTTAGCTGTCTTTAATAACGAGGATATTGTTCTTATTTCATTTCATAATTCTATGCATATAAGTATGATTCTGATACATACAACACTATGGCAATTATAATTCATCACCATTCTCTTTGTTGATTAAATTATCATTTGTTTGAACAAAAAATGAATTAAATCTGTTATACCTAAACTATTAAATATTGTTGTTAAATGCTAATAACAATCACTGTTTAAGCGTTAAACATAGTAAGTTAAGTTGTTTGTATAAATGTTTTAATTAATGCTTCATTTCCCAAAGTTAAAGGTGTATAACATAAGCAGATAACATTTATGTATTGATTGGCTTATAATTACATTTGCCAATTAATGGTTTTCCTACCCGCCTTTTTATATCTATTAAACCATTATTCTTGAAACTCTTTGTTCCCACAAACTTGATGTCATTTATCATTTTAAAAAGGTCTTTGTATCTTGAATCAATACATATTAATGGCCTTCGTATCAAGTATTACTGACTTTTCTGACCTTGCCATTATATCCCAGTTGGTCGCTTTGTCTTTTACCTATCTTACTGTCACGGTCGTTCATCCCTCCACAACAAAAGCCAAAACCAAACTGCTTATAGTAGCCTAAAAATGCAGAACAAAATGACAAACCCGGATATCGCCCACATTTAGAAAACCCTCTTTTACCAGGTCCGGAAAACTAGGTCCTTAAACAAACTTGATTTGATGTTAACATCATTTGCTTGTGTCGGTAAATCATAGAACCTAACATAGCTAAGTTCAAATTTATTACGGATCATTAGCATTCAAAATATATAGTAAACAAACTAGTCTTGAAAGAAATTTACGATGGCTCCTACTTTCAAAATTCACATTTGAAAATGGTGCTAAGCACAAGCTCAATTTGAACCTAATCATATCCGGAAAGCTAGAGAATGGCGAAAGTAGAGTTCTCTTTGAATGATCATTCGAATCACCCAAATCTTCAAATGAAAGACATCCCAGACTACAAATGAAATAGCAACCTACCTTGGGAATGACTGCTCTGTGAGTATACTGACACAAAAGGCATGTAAATAGTTCTAGCTACAAAATACCAGCTAGTGCAGGGAAGGAACTATACAAGATGGGAAGCTGGACCAAGTTCTTGGAAGATATGTTACAGATCATGGACAAGAGCTATACTACAATGGTGTTGCGGGAGGCTGCATGGAGCTAGACCAACAACACGCAAGCGTCTCGCATTAGGTCTGCGGTAGCCAACGATGCATAAGGATAGTGGCGTATATTAGAAATACAACGTATGATGGACGGACGGCCTCATAGGGACAGGTTACTTCATCACTGTAAGGACACTCAGTGGTCTAAAGCAACGTTGATTTTGTAAAGCCTAACACCACACAGAAGTTCAAAAGGCAAGGTACATCACTGCGGCAACTACTTGTTGCTGGCTTCGGTTACGCCCGATAAAGAAGCTGTCTCTCAGAATAATAGTGTAATTCATCTTTGAAAACAATCGGTTGGTTGGAATTTTCAGAATCCTGTGGTGACCGGTACATTTAGTTAGTAGAAGAACAATTAAGTCTCCTGCAGTGATTACGGTACAACACCAAGAGTGGCTTTGCTGTATCATCACCCAGGCCCGAATGACATAGTGAAGCATTTAACAAGATACGGGAAAAAGACGTAAAAAATAACACGCGCTTCCTTGAACGTGATAGTGAGATGAATGGTCGGCAACCTTGTGTTCCTCTTGCTAGCAGTAAAATAGTGCTAACGGACACCATTCCGGTTTGGTCTATAGAAGAAAAATGATCGTCCCAACATAATTACGGTACCATTCGTACACATCGCTACGGCTATAAAGAAAATATTTTAAAGGCAGTGCACAGCTAAGAACTTAAGGAAGAATGGTTTACGAATTTCTTCGAGTGAAAAGGAGAAAGCTTCGCATGATCGACACATCAAACATAAGACTTTCAGAATTTAGAGCAAGGTCCTACTCTCGTGACAAGTTCCGGATTCCAAAATTCTGACGGATCGTGGCTAGGACCATTTGTATCGCCGAAGATCAAGTAAAGATAGTTGCTTGCTTGGGTTGAATGGCAGTTTTAAAGGATGGGTTAACATTTTGTCGAAACTACCAAATGAACTTTCTCATTTCAGTTTCAATAACTCTTTCGAGAGGGTATGTAGGGTGAATTAGGGTCAATAAGTCTAGCACGAGATGACACATGTGGTTCCTTTACGATAAACGTGGCTCGATTTGAGCGCCAGCATACCATTGGTAGTCGGGGGGGGGTTAGCGTCAAGGCGTGTCCATCGTACGGTGGCGCATAGAACATCAGTACACTTCGTTTAACATAATGCTAATGTGGGTCTGTGGGATTACCCAAGATTTGATAATAGCCTGGTGCTTTCTCCTACCATAATAATTTTTATGATGAGCACTCACACAGGTAATGCGTACGCCAAAATCCCAAGGCCACAGTGATGGCTGAGAACCCACCTAAATATAATAGTTAACATGATCTGTATGCAAGAGAATCGAGAAACTGATAGTTAATTGTAGGGTCTCATCGGCCTCACAGTATAAATTCTTATTTATAACTTATACGACAAGAGATGTAAAATCAAAGTTAAATTCAAAACCTCAGGAAGGAGCAAAGGAGATTAGGCGGACACTGCCGCGGAGAAGGTGTCGAGAAGAAAAGCAGAAAGGGTGGCTAGCACGGTGTATTAGTGGCGGTAAAGATGAAAAAATACATTAACGTTGGTAGAACAAAGATGAGCGAGTTAAAAAGCCGATTAATAAACCAATATCGCGGTCATTATAATTAACAAGGTGTCACGGACTTTAGTTTACTACGCTAAAACCATGATGTACATTCAAAATTACAAACGGGTCGTGACGGTAGTCTTACACAAGTTTAAAGGTATCGATGGTCCTAAATAATAAATTGAGAACGCGATGTTGTTGAAATGACAAAAAAGATGCACATGATAAATTACCAAATTCCTGTGGTAAAATTGAAGAAAATGACTCTTTTGGTGAAGAATCCGATTATTGAAAACATTCATAGAATTCGTGACTCTAACGAAAGAAGGACATCTCTTTTAATGTTCAGACCATCTCAAGCGGGTAGAAGAGTAAGGAGATCCCAGGACTACTATGCTAAGTGTATGGCACCCGAAGGAGGAAAGAGAAAAATTGAGTTAATCAACAAACCAAAGATCGATTACGCATGCTATCATTTCGGCCAAGGCGATGAGCATTAAAGGGTATACCGCAAACCGTTGAAACATGGCTTTATCTAGAACGGTGGCTGATGTCCTTCTATTTGAAGAGTTGTTAAATCGTGTAGAATATTAAAGAAATTACGAAAAGGTCGACCAAAACATCCTAATTATAAATATTAGCGAAAAAATCAAGTAAAGTTTGATGACATCATCAAATTTAGAAAAATGGAAAAACTATTTTAAACTCATACTTTCAACTTATCTAAGTTTTATAAATTTCATCCATCGTACTCCCTTTCAATTGATGTTGTTTTAGAATAAATTGAAAATACGAGTTGAAAAAGTAGTTTTATTATTTTATTATTTTTAATATTTTTGTAAAAAATGGTAGATCATCTATAGTTGACATCATCATCTTGAATCTATTAATTTTATTATAAGATTTATTTTGTTGCCATTTTCTTTCAAAATGCTGGACCTCAAAATTCCCCTAATGAATTATAAAGGAAACCATGGTTATCTACGGATACTTGACATCAGCGCCTTTGTTCGCATAAGTCGTTCACCCCCTCATCGGATACCCGGTGAAAATGTGATTAGTAACACAACGTCGTTTATTGGTAATGGGTGTCTCGTTTGACCTGAGAAGTAAATGTAGAGCCTTCGAAGCTAGTGTGGCTAATGACCAAGCTGATATGTGAGCGCGGAGGAATCCCAAGCTTTATTGGATGGATATAATGATAACGAGTGACAGAATTCTGTAAGCACCGATATCGGACACTTGTACGAGCAACAACTGGATGGGGCAAAATTCAAATTGATGACATTTTCCATAAAATTTTGTTACGTGGCGGGAAGTTGCGATAGGTGACTTCAGGGTATGCCATGTCTTCGACAAGATACTACCACGAGTTGCGAGAGAAAGCAGCGAAGAGAGGCCCTGTGGTCGACTGTGACTCTCCAAATCATTAAATAATTAGATACGAAAATCCCAGGAAAACTTCATAGTGGATTGAGTGATATAGTAGGCCACCCCATTCCTAGATTTTGATTCGAATCTCTCTCGTTCGACCATCTCGCTTCGACCTCCATCTCCACCATTTCCAAATGTATTATTTGGTTTCATATTCATGTTACACTATTTGAAAGAAATGAGTCTCACAAACCATCACGGTGGCCTAAGGCAAGAGGGCAAGGTTGGAAATCGAGTCCGATTGTTCGACCTCAGGATCACGAGCCCAGCACGAGTTTGGTGGGCTCTCATTTTGGTATGGTAAACAAGCTTGAAGTTCGAGTTTCGGTAAGCACGGTGGTGGCCCATTACGGTCAAATGGAACAGCGTGCAAAAACGACGATGATAGACAAGACGATCCCTCAAGGTATGTAAACCTCACGAATACGAACAAAAGCTGACCGTGCCTTTGCTGTGACTGCTCAACATTCGTTATATACACGGCTAAATCTAAGAGAAATAGGGAAAGAAAATAACAAAGATGCGAAGTCCTGGAAGTCACAGCGAGGTACTACGGCCTCTGAAAGGTTCCAGGGAATGATCAACGACCCTAAATGGAAAGTACAACCGATTTGTTTATTCTGACAAATCTACTATGAAAATACGAAATACAGTTTATTCAAGGTGGATAGTTTCATTCCCCTAGGTGGATGTCTGAAAATTTCAAATTCAAATAGAAAATAATGACCTTAAACATACAATTAAAACAGCATTCTGAATAAACCCCAAATAGTCTAAATTCAGCCTCTCAGGCTGCTACTAATCAACACGATATTGTAGCATGCAATACTGATACGTGCAGAGAAAATTGCTCACAATCATCGTGGTGACACTGCATTGTAAAGGTGGCAACACGTACGTGAAAACTTTCAAGAGCTTAAAGCTTGACTTTGAACAAGGTCAGTTAAGTTATCATTTTGAGCAATAAAGACGTACAACTAGAGCAGAGCCATGATGCAGGCATTAACAAATTAGAGATAGCTTAGGAGCGATTGTGTGAAGACGAGGTGAAAGGATGTGGTAGAGACTGTTGGGCCCTTGTTACTACGGAATCCTTGATTTTAGGTGTTACTTACGTGAGCATGTGGCGAAGCGCAACCTTGATGGTCGAAGGTGTCAAGGTTGCGGAGAAGTGAAGAAAAGTGCATGATGGTTGAATGACACTGAACAGCGGAAGAAACGTAAAACAGGTGAACTCTTGGTGGACGAAAAGAAAGCGAGGAACAACCAGCAAGAAGAAAGAAGCTGTAGGTTATTAAAATGGGAGAATAAATGAGCAACGTTTGATGGAGAAGAAAGTTTATAGATGGGAATAAACAGCGAAACCAGAAGCTCTATTGAGTTGTTGTTCTCCTCTCTTGCGTTCTACACAGGTTTCTCTATTACAAAGGACGTGTTGTATTGTTACCATTCTTCTTCTATAATTTTCGCTTGCCTATGATGGCTAATGACTAATATATCAAGATGGTTGTTATATACTGTGATTCTATTATATGAATACGTTAATGTTATTACTGTTTGTGTTTTAAAATTTTCTTTAAGCGTTAGTTCTGTCTTCCTAAGGTGTATGCAAAATGTTGTATCATGGCTAACAATTCCTTATTTTAGCATTTATTTTGTTGGACCGGAGATGACAGTCTATCCCGGTCATAGTAGGTGAAGCACACCTCGTTGAGACTCTCTACCCGCCCGGGCAGTGCAAGTACGCGTGGTCTGGGCTACGGTGACCTTGGCCTCGACCCTGAACTGGGTCTTCTCTGGAACCTATTTCTAATCAACATTCTCAGTCATATTCGACATGTTTCTAGTCTTCAACATGGACAACATGCGAGATAAGAGAAACCGCATGTTTGCTTTGATCGTAGCTTCTTCATCTCTTTGCGGTCAATTGATTCTCGTTGAATGTTGGATCTTGGTCAAAAGCACTTAGCGTCTTGAGTAACTTTGGGCGCCCTGATATATCCTATAATGGTATTGTTGTTCAGTAACTAAACGCGATTATTTAAGCACTTGCCCCACATACCTACGAAATGTTCCCGAAATTTTATAAAATAGCTTGTAAATTAATGATTTGTTGTGCCCCACTTCGAGCCGTCTACAACCTCCATCTGTATCGAAGCGCCTTTAATCTACGTGTTGTATTCAGATTAAGAAAGGTGGCTACCGGTGGGATCTCCTGTTGTAACCTAAATACGGTGGTGGATTAATGTTTTGAGCTCTCTTGTGTAGCCAATGAATATTGGTCTGACGCGATAAACGCTAAGCACCCAAATTGTTGTTTTACTGGTCTGACAGTGAATCTCATAAATATGGTGATGAAGCCTATAATACGTAGTGGTGCTGAATTGATTTACCTATTTATGAGTTGGTTACTTGATCTTGCTTGATAATCACGAAAATGCGCCTTTAAGTATGGCGAAACAACATATGGCGGTATACATTAATTCTTTGAAAGGCGTACAAATCGTTGTTTTATAGTATATGGTCATGATGTTTTCATATTGTTGTTCTTTACGCCATTGAAGTTTTCTAAACTGAATTTCCATATATCAATTGCTCTTCAACCCTCACCAAGAGCTTTGGGCCCTCTTACTTTGATTGTTACATGTCAAAATTCAAACCCATTATTGCTATCGCACTAACTGGCCTGCCAGTGCCCTTGTTCTAAAGAGTCAATTACCTTTCAAAGCCTCCCCTAAGTTAAGGTAGGCGCTGGGCATTTGCCACAGCAAGCAACGAAATATTAAAAAACCTCCATACGACACGGACCATTGTTCGGACCTCTCCCCCCGCAAATCAAGTTGAAATCGACTCTAAGTCGTACCCTTACACTAGGTCTCGACACTGCACTAACCAGTCTGGTGGTTATTAGGTGTTCACGGTGTTTTATCGTTCTCTGAACGAAATAACTTCATCTCGGAAAAATTCTTGAAATCTCGTTTAAGTGCTTCTTCTCAGTGTAAACATAGGCTGGGATATGCTAAAACAAATTACTCACTTAAAGACCTTCGGCTTCCTGAGCATAGAAAATCACGGTAGAAAGACACTGCTTTATCACGTGGTGTTAATTTGTCATGGCCGAAGACCTCCTTCATTTTTGGTAGAGGGTTGGTACCGCCTCCTTAATCTAGCGAAATGGCAAGCAATGTCAACTTTAAGGATTGCAAAAGCCAGGGTTTGCTTGCTAAACGTTGAAACAATGACTCTAGGTTTTAGGTATAAGTGATGATCATATGAGCTGAAATACGAAGTGTGCGGGAAAAGGAAAACGAGTTTTGGTCTTATAAAAAATCATTGAAGTTTTCAAATCACTGAGTTAAATATGGAATACATATCATTAGTAAAAACAATTCTAATCATCGCTATTGTTCAACAAGACAAATTGAAAAATTATTAAATGCTGTCATTACACGAGCGAGAAGAAAAGATAGTTGTTTTGAAGGGTGCTAACATCCCTAATACGGTTATCTTTCGAAGAACTTGCTCATAAGTTAGTTACGAGCAAGTAAGCTGACATTTGATTTCTAATAAAGCGATGCAATGAAACAGGTGAGAGCTCCTACGAAAACATAAAACGGTTCTCCTTATTTCACTTTCTAACTCTCTTCATCATCTGTTTTATTTCTACCACGGTCAGAAAAGCTCAAAGAGACCTAGAACTTGCATCTGATCAAGCAAACTGTCACTAATTGAAATTTATTTAAGGCAAGATTACGCATAATACCCAAGGAACAAAATGTGTGGCTAGTTTGTCTCTGAGCAGTCTCTAAGCTCATGATACCAAAGAAGTTTTGGCATAGTGTTTGATTGAAAACCATCGAAAGGAAAAATCAAGTACTGCTGCTCAAAAAGTAGCATTTTATCCTAAGAGAAAAAATTAAAGTTTCAAAGACATTGCTCACAAGTTATCATCGAGTTTGAAAACTTTAGAAAAACTATCATCCCAATTAGCAGAAACAAGGCTGAGCTTTTATTATGAAGACATCACCTTTGGAACTATTCATCATGTGTCAAAAAGGTCATTCAACATATTCATTGTTGAATGGTTTGAACAAGCTTGATTTTCTAACTAAAGGCAGAATATCACATATGTAGGAAGCTGAAAGATGGGAATTGTAAAAAGCACAACACCAAACAAAGGATGATCAAACTTTGAAATTGAAATTACTATATTCTATTCATCAGAATTCATTCCAAGAAGGCATCATTTAATCCCAAAACGTTAAATGAGATGTTAATTTGTATTGAAAGAAAGAATCTGCATAAAAAGTGAAAGAATACCCCTACAACACATGATGAGTCCAGTTTTCTCTAGACAATTTGCAGTATAGAACAAAGAGTACCAAATCAAATTTTGAAATGATAAGTCATTTCTTACAAGATAAAAATTTTAATCAATGGTATATTATAAATGGACCTTCGTAACGATATCACCAAAAGGCGACAATAGCGATTTATTCTAATATTATTCTGATGAAAAATCATCCTGAGTTTATTATTATAAGGTCATATCATAAAACCATGGAAATACCTTTACTTTGCTAATAATATTTCAAGTCTAAAACTATGTTTGATGAAGAATTCATTGTTTTAATATTATTTTGTTTGAAAAAACTCTCCAGTTAAATATCAAAAAAATGGCTAACTTTCTCTTACGTAAAAGGTCATCATGATCATTAGTCTAAAAATCACATAAAACTGACAAAACCTCTTTTCATATAAACCCTTGAAAACAAAAGTTTGGTCAATTTAAGTTGTCACTTTTTCACCTTTTGTGCGCTAAAGTGCATTAGCGTTCATGCTTGTGCCCTTCATATGTCTGTATGTGCTTTTCTTCTAATGTGTTCCATTGACGAAGCGCCCAGTTAGATTTACAGCGTTCTTTCTGTGATGCACATGGGTTTAAAACCTCGGTACAACACCTCTAGTTCACATCGGTGCTCAACACCTCTCCGATTTCATCAAGTTTGATATTTCGTGTTCTCTTGGTTTAATTGCTAAGTATTGAAGTTTAAAAACTACAGTTCAAGTTTACAAAACTATTGATATGATGATGATTAAACAAGCACAAAAGGTTGAATTAAAAAAAGCACTAGTAAACGACCATTACAATTTATCTCAAAATTAGGATAAAACAAGGTCCATTGTCATATTATGTGCATTATTTAGAAACAATAAAGTTTATGGACACTTTGAAAAGCGTGTAAATTAAATGATTATGAAACGTTGATACAAAGGAATAATTGCTCATGAAGGTTTCTCATATAGTTTGAATGATAAATATTGTACCATATCATAAAAACAGCTCAAGCAGTTCTATTACTATTTTTGAAAGTACCATCTTGTAACAAGCAATTTGTATGTATGCCCTTGTTGAAACCATCATGATCCTTAGATATATTGCTAAAAATGCCTAGAAAACAGTGTGTTGTTGCTACAAATTTTCCACATCACGACATACAAAACTTTGGTACCATCACCGCCATTTGAAAAAGCAATTATTTTTAACATGTAGTAATCTAGGATATTTCTTTGGTAAGATCACGAATATGCTATTAGCGCTAAAATAAATTGTGTTGAAATGGGAACTATGTATTTACACCTTTATTAATCAAAGGACAAGGATCTCTGTTATGGCTTCAAAAAGCAAAAATATCCCTATTTATGCAGAAGGATTTTAACAGGTATGCCGCTTGGTTGTCTTTCGTTTGAAGCTTATTTGATAAGTGGATATTCGTATAAATAAAGGTTTTTCTACAAAGCAGTATTACATTGATAAGAGTCTGGTTATTTACGAAAAAGCTATTAAAACAGTTGAACTTTGAAACACCTGTCGTAATAAAGGCTTCTTGACATTGGTATACAATTGCTGAAATTGGTTATAAAACATAAAGTGTGTTGAGTGTTTAGCACATTAAATGATGATTTAATCATTGGAAAACCTACCAAGACAAAAATTAAAATGAGTTGTCAACCTCAAACTTGCAAAATAAGTAGTTTCTGTTTTATGGAAGGTTACTAACGGTGCCTCCTTTTCACTATACAGTATCCTTTGAAGTACGCTGAGATGCCTGGTCGACCACTTTTCAAGACGAGTTCTTCCTGTATGAGCGGCGAGTGTGGATCATCAAGGCAACTGCTTACTATCAAAACGTTGCAGGTGTACGATTTGCATCAAACAGTTTACACGATGAACGTTTGTTTTAAAAAGCACATTTCGTCGTCTCAAAGCAAGACAACAAAAATGGCCACAAAAATGTAAACCAATCTCTACGGAGAAATAGTACGCATCATATATCGCATAACCATAAATGAGTTGTCTAGACTTGAAGAATACAAGTCAAAGATTTCTAACATTGCTTCTCGCAAGGTTCGAACAAGCAATGGTATGAATCTTGATTTCAAGTTTTCTCAAAGATCGATGTCAAAGCCACTAAGATTCCATATCACTGCTGAAGAATGTGGTTGAACGGACCCCATCTACATTTGAGAAGATTCGTGCTGTCTAGGCACAGGCATAGGTTTTCTGCTATTTCATACTACTTATCTTCAGCATTTTCTTTCTGTCACTCTTATGAAGTCTGACCGATATTTCTTCGCAGAGAGTTTGATCGAGTTTAACCTGTATCGCGACTATTGATGCATTTCACTAGAAACGAGCTAAGTCTTGCTTACTTTTGTAAAGCATCGAAGATGGCGTACGGGTCAGAAAAGCCTGCGCGATACCCTCTCTTTCATCATTCTAAGTCAAAAGGTATGTCCCTACACATTCTGGAAAGGAGGTTCATGGGATGTTTTATCGGCCACCAGTTCTCTCTGTTCTCCGTTCCATGTGTCTCCTCGGCTGTTCACCTTCTCGCCTCGTGACCTATCCTAGAAAGGGCTCGAGTACCTTTAAACGGTCAAGACGGGAAGAAGGAAAGAGTAGACGGCCAGAAGAAAAGGTCATAGAAGCAAGAGAAAAGGGATGGCAGCAGTGAGAAGAAGGATGAACAATGAAAGAAGATGAACGGTAAATGAAGATGATAAGCAATTACAAGAAAAGCGTTAGCTTGTTGTTGAAGAAACGAGCAATGACTTAGCGAAATTTGAAGCAAAATTGAAGCGATAGCGGTCAAATGACGTTTAACGATTTTAGTGAAAAAGCGACAGTTGAAGCTTTAAATTGAACAAGGCATTTAAGCGAACAACAAATTGATATTTAAACAACGAAACGTGATGAACAACAAAGAAAAATACATCCCAGCCCTAAAGAAATGGCGATTTCGAAAGTGTGAAGGTAAATGGGTTTCCTCCTCCCAAAAAAACCATTCGTACATTATTATTGAGAAGAAAGGGTCTAAGGCACCCACTCAAAAGTAGCAAAAGTGCATCCCCTACTAAAGAAAGTTTCCAGGAAATTTCCCATTAGCATGAGAAGAAATTACAAGATTGGCCTTGAAAGGGAAAAACACGGGTTAGAAAAATCGAACATGAAAGGACTGTAATTGCTCATTCCAATCAGGGTGATAGCAGTGAAATAGTAGGCTACTTCTTGGCTCTAATCTGAAAGTGGAACGTTGGAAACCAGTCTTCAACGGAACGAACAACTACAAGGCCCAAAACAAACGAGCTGGTGTTCCTGCATTTGTTCTGCACGGCGATCGTCTACAAAAATAAGTAAGCAAAAACGCAAGCAAAAGACGAAGAACTCATTGATGATTTTGATGAGAAGAAGAAAGACATTTCGTTGAAAGACCCTAGAGGATATAGGGCTTCGGAAGCCTTAGAGTACGAGAAGAAAACGAGCCCATCTCAGTTTTCCTCTCTTGCTCGTAGGCAGAAATTGAAAGAAACAAGAAGCTGGCTTAGAAACCAACAAACATGGAGATAAGACTTGAAAGAAAAACGGAATCTAGAGCACAAAGGAAGAAGAACATCACGCAAGTTAGATCAGTTTGCAGTATGAGCTAAAGGCGATAAAGAAATTAGAGAAAAAGCAAAGGCATGTGAAGCATGGGCATAAATGTTTTGGCCTCAACCCGGATCATGCTAACAGGACCCTTGAAAATCGTACGTACCAATTACAAACCATTACGTGACACACAACTTTTAGCATTTTGAGTTTTAGTGAAAACTCATTATTTCTCCTTCAGTTTGAGTTTTGTCAGTGAGAGATGATACATTTGATACATAATTCTAGGCAAATTATAAATGATTTGAACATTTGAGATCATTACTTTATCAGCAATGAAAATGCCACTTTTACTGATACTGTGATCATGTCAGTCTGTTATTTCTTGCTTTACGGTCTGATTTGGAGACTTTCGAGCCTTGATTAGGGTAATTTCAATTCTGTGGAAAGTAGACAAGAAATATTTCAACAGCTATCTGAGCCTAATTTCGACAGGACTGTTCAAGTCTCAATAAGTCAGAGACCTTTTCACATCTCATTGTGAAGTATTTTGCAGTTTTGAACCTCGACATCTTCTTTTTAGATATAGTTTAGCTATTTTTACATGAAATGATGTAGCAGTCAATATAATTCCCATTTTTAGCATTTTCCTGAATGTTTTAGGATATTTTGTGCCTTGGAAAGCTTTAAACCTAAAAGGACAAGTTTAGATATTACCAGTTTGTTGATGGGATAGCTAGTTACTGTAGGTTCTATGTTGACCTATTGTTCATAAGGCTTCATTTGTAAAACAAAAATTTGAACAAGAAAATAAGTAATATATTGGTCATATGAGCTTTGAAGAAACTGTCTACTTGTGTTATGATTTTACGTTTCTTCTCTTGAATTAACATGATGAATGATGAAGAATTATTGATGGATTCCATGACATGGTAAGATAATTGTAAATGTTCTTGCTTTGTTGTTGTCTTCTAATTTTAATTGCTGATACATACTTCCATGCTATGGTCTGATGGGGTCTAATTTGAGATATGCCATGAGCATATCAATTCTTTCAAATCTATGTTTATGTTTATAACTTCTTGTAATTGTACTAAAAAAATTCTTAAGCACTCTTTGTGTGGAATCTTGTTATAGTTTGTTCAGTTCTATACGTAGCGAGTAGGATATATGATCATGCCACCAACACTATATTTTACGTATAGTTACATCATGAAACTATCTCTTTGGTGATTAATCCTATCATCTTGTTAGACAAAGGAGGCTAGTCCCGATCTAGCCTTTACCTAAAACTAGCTTGTTTGTCAAAGTACCCAATAACCAAGAAGCTATGTTTAGGGCGTTCGGCATAGTATTTTAGGTTATTAATTAAATGTATATGTTTTAAAGGCTGTTTAAAGTTAAAGGTCTTATACTTCTTTAGGCACCAGGATATTTAGTTCTATATATTAATTAACTCATATGCATTTAACATGATTAATGACACTATAACATGTTTATATCTCTATCAACTAGTTACATGAAAATCCCCTAATATTTTCTTCACAAACAATGTCATTATCATTTTCTGGTCTTTTCTACACTTAAATCAAACAACTAAACATCATCATAAATGAATTCTTTGACCTTTTTGTTATAGCAATTGGTCTATTACCCATACCCATTTTATATATTTGATCAGTTTTAATATCACAAACTTAAAAACAAAAAATCAAAAACTTGCTTATAACTAGCTAATATGAACAACATAAACAAACACATATACTCCCTTACACATTTAGAAACCTCTCTTGGTCAAAAGGCTAGGTCATGGGATCAAAGCTTGGTTTGATGTTACATAAATCATTGGCTCACCAGTAAAGCCAAATCAGAACCTAACATAATGGCAAATCAAGGTGAGATATAAATAACGAAAAACTTGAATTCTGGGCATAAGAACTGTATGAATACTATAGAATTGTTATCCTTGCTCACTAACATGGCCAGCACTCACGGTGAGACCTTAAGTTCAGCGGCAATCTAAGTACACCTTAATAACTCTAAGTCTCAATCTAGCGCAATAAATTAGATATTGTACGAAGTGAAAATAGCTCTTTCACCATCTTAACAAAAATGACCAGGTACGATTCTGCTCTTCCCAAACCTTGCGGCCTTAAAACTCAAAAACTAAAAAATGTCACGTGAATTGGTTTTTGTCAATATTAGTAATTAGACCATACAAGTATATCTCAAAACAATGCAGTAATGTTTGACGAATCCCTAACCTCAAGCAAGCCTTACTATTTCTGTGACTCTAGGTTACTATAAGTGAGCCTATCCCTTCGCTCACTAACATAGCAGAATGGTGGGACTGAAATGCAAGTAATCTAGCAAACTCCTGGACTCTTTGGTCACTGGATACCTTAAACAACCGTGTTTATGAATGACATGGAAGTGAAAGCTCTTGTTCTCATCACTAGAAAATGTTGAAACAGGTCAAGATGCTTTGTGAATACATAAGTTTCTTTTGTAAAACTCAGTCAAAACATTCCAGTTAATTCTGGTGGTGGACCATACATTGTCTTCATAAGCTGTCAGTTCTGCGCTCACTAATCATCCTTTTATTTGTTAATACTATGTTGAAACACAGAATATCATCCAGAACATTCCATAATACCATCATCTCTAAACTCTAGATCCAAAATACGCTTCACGGAAATTAACACCGGATCATCAAACCAAACTATCAGCCAGAATGACAGTGCAGAAAACTTGAGCGGCCATCTGGCCTGCGGCCGAATCATCGTAAAACAAGGTAATTTCGACATCTCACTGTCTACGATTCTTTTGAATTAGAAAATCGTAAAAACTCTTTTCGACGGGTCATAGCGAAATATAATTGTGATCTTGAAACCCCTAAACACACGGAAATCCTAGTGAAAACACACATCTTCCTCCCTCACAGTTTAAACACTACTGTCAATTTGGCTCCCCCTGCCATCCTAGTCTTGCTCAAAGCAGAGATCACTGAGTAAATTCATCCGCCACACTGTTCATTGCCTACATTCATCCACTAGTCCCTCATCATCGTCATCCATTAGCTCGGTCTTGTTTTAAATGTTCTGTTTAATTATTACTACCATAATCTCTACGATAAATATCAAAATGAAATCCCATTTCTTGGAGAAGACACCTACCACCTCAACATCATGTAGATGGGATGGTGATGCTTATAGATATGAGTACAGAGCGAGACGTACGATTTAAAATAATGCTTCAGTCTTGGTGGTGAACCAAACAGTTCAAGCTTAACTCCAAACAACATCCACAATATCCCGAACTACAGCAAGTCTTGAGCGATTTGAGAAACCCAAAACCCTGTTCAAGTCTATAAGAATGTAACAACCCTAAACGGAAAATGGAAAGTGTCGACCTACGCTAGATTAATAGGTGTGTAACTCGCCCTCCTTTAGGCCCCCATGGTTTAGCCTTGGCCGAAATTCACAAGGGTTTCGATGGGACATGACCTCATCCCAGAAACCTGGGGATCCCCTACCTTAGAGGCAACAATAACCCTTGACGGTCCGCCATGAGAAAAGGGCTAGGACTAGATAGAAGAAAGGTCACATATAAAATGAGGCTAGCCCCTTCATTCCCTAGATCCTAGAATGAATGGCTTGGTCAAAACCATGGCCAAAATGTGAGAAAGGATAAATGGCTCATATTAGGGACAACCATTAAACCTCAAGCTGAGGCAAAACTTTGGAAGGCATTTAAAAAAA
Organism: Pinus albicaulis; assembly: GCA_034641835.2. Classification (NCBI taxonomy): domain Eukaryota; kingdom Viridiplantae; phylum Streptophyta; class Pinopsida; order Pinales; family Pinaceae; genus Pinus; species Pinus albicaulis. The sequence goes on along the minus strand of CM076575.1, from coordinate 4,255,805 downwards.
AAGCAGACCAGGGGAAAATAGCTTATTGATTCGACACCATTCAATGAAAACTATGTGGAAAGATAGGCAGCGGAGATACAAAAAACATATTACGGTAGACATCATTTAAACCTCATAGGTGCGATAATGCTGGTGGGTATACTGCGGAAAGAACAGCGTTCTTTTCTCCTAATCAAGATAGGACCAACTATGAAAATCTAGGTAGCCATGCCATGGAACATAAAATGTAATAAAGCTACGAGCAATATGACCTTGACAAAAAACCAAGATAATTCCAAGAAAAGATAACTGGAATCTTTTACAAAACCACAATACCATCACCTAAAAGCGATGCTTGTTTGGCAAAATCAAAAGAGTAAGAAAGACAGCCAAAACAAAGCTGAAAATTACCATTAAATCCTAACTCAGGCTGTTAAGGTACTTCACCAAAGTTGCAGGTATTCATAGCAAACAAGATCAAGAACCGATAACCAAACTCCTTAACATGAAGGTGGTGGTACATTTGAAACAAACATATTAAACTTGGACACCAAAACACAGGCAAAATAAGCAAGATCAGAATCACCATACTCTTAAAACTCTTGTTGCCCAAAACTCTTAAATCCCAGAGTACTAGTCTTAAATCTAGAATGGTGTTCTTGTTAATGGTACTCTGAAAGGTTGGTCCAAAATGGAAAATTCAATAAATACTACATTTACATTCGCCTAAACATAAACCAAATCCTCTGTTGTACTGAACTACGGCTAACAATCTTATACGAAAGAATGTGTTAGAAAAACTGAACTGAAATCCTGAACCATCCCAAAACCTCGGCTGATTCGATGAGTCAAATACTGATTTGATCAAAGACCTTTGTTTTAGTACGGCCCAAATACATGCAAAACATCTCATCATGGATATAGTATTGTTGATTGTTCTCCAAAGTACGGTGCTTCTCAGCAGCAAAAAATCTTGATATGACTCAAGGAATGTTCAACTGGACATGTCATACGCACTATTTCTTGTTACAGCCAAACGGAATACTCGAGGTGTACATGGAAGCGCAGTTAACGGGTCAAAATGGGCAGATAACATTCAGTATGTTCATACGTTAAACTTGAACTCGTGAATATTGGTGAAAACATGAGAAGAGTGGAAAAAGCCCAAATAAGCTTTGATCCCTTGATTATCCTGATGAAGCTAGACCATCAAAACTACACAGTCATGAACAACTATGTCGTGAAAAATGATATGTCGCTAAAGGTAAAGTTAAATGACATGAGCCTTATGTACTATGACGAATTATGTTATGTGGTCAAACGCCGAAATGTAACATGGAAATTTTAAGGTAAAAGGCAACAAGACTTACATCATAAACTGTTAAGAACCGGAAAATTTTATGTTTCCTTATCAAAATATACTGCATAATATGGGTCATCCTTTTATATAGATGAAACTTTGTTCTGTTGATGGGCTAAAATATGAAAAATGCTGATAAATTTCTTATGAGCAAGAATATTAATTAGGATAACATACTGGTGAAGGTGTCATCTTTGTCTTTTCATGAAGAACTAAAACTAAAATGAAATCTCGCCAAAATACCAATTTCTCTTGAAACGAAGAAAATGTCACTACCTTTCCTCAAGAACAACGGCGAGCACAACAGTAAAACAAAACGAAATAATGGGATAAACAGTTGGTCATAGGTGCCTTTGGTTTTGAAATAATCACACTGTCCCACTAACGAAGTCATGTTTTCTGCAAGACCATGATTACCCAATTAAAGGTACTTTTAATCGCCTTATTTATACATAAAGATGGTATTTAGGTCATGTTCAAAAAATTGTACCGATGAAGCGACGAATTTTTCGTTTAAATAGATCAGGCTAAGTTTCAAAATTTCAAAACCACCAATATGATAAACTATAAAGAAGCCTGTTCAATTTCGTTACTGCATTTTACCTTCTATACATGATCCATTATCTATTTCAAGAAGACGTGAGTACATGGCTACTTAAGGAAAATATGGAATGAGAAGAATTAAATCATATGTTTAAAGATGTGGTGAGAAGATGCGATACCATTAGAATTCTTCATGAATCTGTCGTAGAAGAAAAACGCCAAATTTCTCTTTTGAAATTGATGAAACGGTGAAAGGTCATAAAGATAAGATTGTAAATTAATCATTTCAAGATTTACGAGTTTGAAACACTTTTCATTCGCATACCATTTCTGAAATATTGAAAAATAGAAAAGTCAAAAACGATTAAAAACATAAAAAGCTGATGAAGATAGAACAAAAGCTTCATGTTCAAAAAATAATCTTTTAAGCAGCAAGTCTAAGTTCGCTACTAATAGCAATGTCTTGTTGACTATCTAGCTAATCATGGTCAAACGTACTTAAATTTGTTGTTGATAAATTTAAGTAAATTTAAAGATAGTCAACATTGTATCGAATTGACTTATCATAGAGTTCGTTAAAGGAGAGATTACGGTTTCACATACCTAAAGCAGACCAAAGGAGAAGCGGGGATGAAAAATGCATTGCCATCTTGGTAACATCTGGTTTCCTTTGTTGCAAAATAACATTTATATGTGACTTGTCTTTTTATGCCGCAAATGCGCGTGATGGTGCACTAATCTGATTTGATCGTTTTAAATTTCATGTTTTAGTTAAACAAAAATCTGTCAAGTTTACTTAATCTTGACGTTCGATCTATGTCGTTAAGTAATGAAAAGAGTTCCTTGATTTAATACGAACTCGGCGGATATAAATGAAAATAAGTAAATTCATTTTAAAAAAAATATACATTTATAGAAAAATTGCCCTAGTTAAATATGAAAAAATATTAAGAAAGATAGTAGGTAGGTAAATGTCATTGATATTAATCATACTATCACTTTTAAAATAACATCAAAAGAAGGTGAATTTTAGCGATGGATGAGCATTGGTCTTCTGTTAAGATACGGATGCAGACCCTCTGACGGTACCCCACTCTAAATGGAGCCTTTATTCGTCCTTGATGCTTGCTACATATTAGTGATGAATATTTCCTCCATTGAGTTTTCATTGGTTCCATATGTCAATTTGTCATCTGGAAAACCCTCATAAAACTTTGCTTCCTCTTACTTTTGATCACTTGTATCAGGGTTCAAACCATTGTTACTATCCTTGCCTAACTTTAGCCTAAAATGCCCATAAGCTATAGAAAAAATCAAATGCTTCAGCCTCCCTAAGTTGGAAGTGGCGCCTGAGCCATTGCCCAGCACAACCAAACATCAAAAAATGAAAAACCTCCATCGTACAGACCAAGCTAGCGGACCTCCTCTGCAAATCAAATTGATCACGGCTCTAAGTGGCGCCACTTACACCTAGGTCTAAATAACATAAACACGGTCACGGTGATTATTAGGTATTTCACGATGTTTATGGAATCTACGAAACGGAAATACTTCATCTCGGAAAGAATTCCTTGAATCTACATTTCGACGGTTTGTACAGATGTAAACATGAGCACAGGATATATACATAGACAAATTTACTCATCAGGACGCACAGCTTCTGTACAACGCCAATCACAGGTGAAGAAAACCTTTAACTGTCACGGCCAAACTATTAATTTATGACGCGAACATATTCATTTTACAAAGCGATTCGTTATCCTTCATGTCTGGCCAGGCGGCCAATATTGACTTTAAGTTGCAAGATCCAGTTTTACTAAATAATGAAAGCAGTGACTCGTTTCACAGTTATAGTGATGATCATATGGTCGTCTGGTGTGCGAGAAAAAGAAAACAAGTTTTGGTCTTGCGAAAGTCATTTAGGTTTCAAATCACTGCGTTGTTAAAACTAACAGAAGACATGTCATTGGTAAAAACAATTCTAATCTTAAACATTCTTTATTTCAACAAAAAGACAGGTTGAAGAAAAATTAACAAGTCATGTCATTACGGTAGAAGAAAAAGATAGTTGTTTTTAAAAATTACTAACCTCTATACGAGAGAATTATCTTTCAAAAGACTTTTCATAAGTTGATCAAAACCAAATAGTGACATTTCAGTTCCCATAAGCAAGAGCGGTCTGGTAGGACGTTGAGAGCTCCTAAAACATAAAAACGATTCTCCTTGTTTCACTTTCTAACTCTCCTTGCTCATCCCCTGTTTTGTTTTCTACACGGTCAAAATAGAACCTAGCACTTGTCTCCCAGTCAAGCAAAACCTGTACTAATTAGAATTTGTTCACAGGCAAGGTCCTTTAATACCCAGAAAAAATATTGACCTAGTTTGTCTCACCAAGCAGTATACAAACTCTCAGTACAAAAAGTTTGTGCAGTGTTTGATTAAAACCATCAAAAAGCAAAATCTAAGTACTTGCTGTCAAAAAGCCAACATTTCCTCCTCTAAGAAAAACAGTCAAAAATTTAAAAGACATTTTGTCAAATTTATCATAAATTTTGAAAACTTTGACATAGAAAAGAAAATCAGGCAAGAGCAATCTAAACTTTTATTACGAAACATCACATGCAGAACTATGACTGTCATTTTACGAAAAGGAGTCATTTGACATGCTTGTCATTGTTTAGATGGTTTGAGTGTTAAACACGATTTTCATTATTCAAAAGGGCAGAATATCACATAAACCTTTGAGAGCGGATGAAAGATTTATGGTCGCTTTATTAACAAACAAAGAGATGATCAAACAGCAGGTGAATATCGATTGCAACACAATCAAAATTCATTTCTGACATCATTTAATCCCAGCATTAAAGAAGCGAGATGTTAGTTGTATTGAAAAGAAAAAGAATCTATGTCAAAAGGTCAAAATACCATAACATGATGATCGATTTTCTCTATGTGATGAAGTATGTAAATGACAAATCAATTTTAGTGATAGGTCATTCATGCAGATATCAAAAAGGCGCTTGTCAATCGTGGTATGTTAAATGGACCTTCATATTGAAAAGCTATCACCAAAAGGCGATAATATGATTCCTAATGTTAAAACAAAGTGAAAAATCTAATCCTGGGGGTTTGTTATTGTAAAGATCATGCTCGGCAAAACTGGCGAATGTATGCGCATATAATAGTAACTTTCGAGTCTCGAGCTGCTGTTTTTGGGAAGCGGGGATTGTTGTTATTTAAAAAAAACAAACCTTTTTTACAAACTTTTGAAAAAACTCTCGATTAAATATCAAAGGACATTACTTTCTTTTACTACCATAAAAGGGTCAAAAGCGTGGTCATTCATTCGTCCATAAAATGACAATATCACCTGACGTAAAGCAAAGTTTAAAATTTGATTTACGGTATCACTTTTCGCGCGGCCTTTAAGTTTTCATTGGCGTTCAGCAACATGTGATAATGTCGTCTGTGTAGTAACTTCTTCTGTTGTAGTAAATGACAATGGCAAATTAGATTTTTCATGACGTTCTTTCTCTGTGATGCCTTGAGTTAAAACCTCCGGTAACGCTCGATTTAACATACAAAGTTATCGCTCTCCACAATTCCATCAAGTTTGAAAGTATTTTCGTGTTTCTCCCCCTTAGTTTAATTGCTAAAGTATTGTAGAAGTTTTAAAACTACGATTTCAAGTTTACCAAAACTTCATTATGATGCTGGTGATAGGTAGAAAACACCAAAGGTTGAATTAAGCACTAGTACAGCCATTTGCAATTTCTCTCAAAATTAGGGTGAACAAGGTCCATTGTCACGTACCATTATTGCGACGATTGATTTGCCAAGGACACTTTAGCGTATGATCAAATGATTGCAAAACGTTGATACAAATGAAAAATAATTGTCATATGAAGTTTCTCATATCGATTTGAATGATAAATATTGGTTTTCATATCATAAAAACATAAAAAAGCAAGGTTCTATTACCACCAACACGGTACCATCGTAGCGCAAGCATTGTATTGTATTTAGAAACCATGTTGGAGTGATAGATATATTGCTAAAAATGCCTATAGAAAACAATGTTGAAGCGCATAAATTTTCACATCACAACATAGAAAACGCAAACATGTCTATGGTGAAAAAGCGCAACATAATGTCGAGATGTAAAATTGTAGTAGATCTTGAATTATTATTGCTGTTAAAAGGCATATCTGGAAAGAATTGTTGGTAGGAGTTGCTGTATTTTACACCTTTATTAATCGAAGGACAAGGATCTACCTTCTGCATTAAAGGCAATAATATATTTATTGAAGGAACGTTTTCAAATGCTTGTATGAGCTATGTACATTCTGCAAACTTCAACACAGTAAATGGATATTCATATAAAATAAAGGTTTTCTACAAAACAGATGTTACCATTGATAAGAGTCCTGGTTATTTGAAAAGCTATTTAAGCTTAATTTGAACATGAAACATTCTCTGTCTGCCTTGTTCAAAAAACATGACATTAGGCCATCTAATTACTAAAATTGATTATAAAACATAAGTATGACAGGTATTTGCTTTGTTGAAAAAGCGAGTTTTATTGATTTAAACCTACTTGGAACCAAAAGATTAAATAAATTTGTCAACATAAACTTCACAAAATAAAGTAGTTTACGCTTTATACATAGAAAATTCACTATTGTTCTTTTATCACTACTACTGGTATCCTATTATAAGTGTTAGCGGGGATACTTTTCAAGGTAAACCACACTTTTAAAGAATGAAGTTTCTTTTATGTGGGGGAACGGTGCTCGATCATCCAAAGACATTCACCTATCAAAGCAGTGGAATTGTACAGTTTCGCTCAGGCGCTTCGATTTACTAAGCAGTGGCGGTTTATTTCTTCAACACATTTAGGTCAAAATCCCTCAAGAGCAAGACAACAAGAGTGGCCCACATAAAATAGACAATCTCTGAAGGCCAATATCATATCACTTTGTTGTAAATGTGTCTGAACTTTCCACCTTTGGAAGATACGGTCAAAATTTCTGTAGGCAACACCCTGTCATATGAGTTTGAAATAAGCATTTCTAAATGGATCTTAGAATTTCAAGTTTTCTCAGAATCGATGCTCCAGAGCCCAATTCCATATCATAGCGAAAAAAAATGGTTAAACGGTATCTTGACAGAAAATTCTGAAAGCCTTTCCATCAGGCACAAACAAGGTAGTTTTCATGCTATTTTCCTTTTCTTATCTTCTTGACATTCTTAACTCCTCTTCAAGTCTGCGTGGGAAATATTTTAACGAAGGGAGGTTTGATCGAAGTTTGCTACTATACATGTCAAACCTATTGATGCATTTCACTAGAAGCAGGGCAACTAAATCTTCTTACTTTTATACCCAAAAGCGCCAGAAGATGGCATCCACGATCCAGAAGAAGCCCCAACTGTGACCTCTGCTATGTTCTAAATTAAAATTATCCTAATAAATTGAAAAAGGAGGTTCCATAGGATATTTTAAATGCTACATACTATCTCTGTTCCTCAGGTCATATGTCTCCTCATTCCTTTATTTTCTTCTTTGTCAACGAATACTACTCTAGAAAAACAAAACCAGGTGGAACCAACAGGAAGAAGGATAAGGAAATGAACAAGAAGAAAAGAGTCATAAGCGAAAGAAAGATAAACAATAAGAAGGAAAGGGATAAACAGTGACAAAGAAAAGAACAGTAGCAGCCAGCAGAAGATGACAAACCATGGGTACAAGGAAGAAACAACTTCAACAGTGAGAACAGGCAAGGCAGAAATTTGGCTTATCTTAAACACATAAAATACAAGCGAAATCAAAACAGCAATGACCATTTGGTAAAGAAACGTAATTAAGCTAAATTAGACAAGGCATTCAAGCCAGGCAATAAGAATGAACAACGTGAAGCAGAGACGTAAGTGCAATAAGAAAATACATCTCGTGACCTCAAAGAGAGCGATTTCAGAAGATGTCGAAAGTCGACCTGATTGTCTCCTCCTCCCAAAACAAAAAACCGACACGGCCAAGGAAAGGTCTAAGACTGCTTGCTCCAAAAATGACAAAATTACTATGGTTACCAAGAGTCTCCCATTAACACCAAGGAGAAGGTGCAAGACAACGCCAGAAGAAAGTCAAAAGGTTAGAAAAATCGAGAACATGAGAGCATGTTCACTCATTCAATCAGTGATGATACATGATAAATAGGCATGCAAAAACCTCCTAATCCTACATAAAAGAAATAATTGAGACATTAGAATAAGTCTTCAACGGGCAAGGAACTATTCTTTCTTGGAAACCCAAACAAGCAAGGATGGTGTTCTGCAATTTGTTCATAAATACACAGGCAATCGAATACAAAAATGGTAGGCAGTGAGCGCAAGCAAAAGATAGAAGAACTCATTGGTGATTTTGATGAGAAGAAAGACAGAAGCCTAGGCGGAAGGACCTAGGACCATAGGGCTTAAAGAGCCTTAGAAAGAAGAAAAACAGGCCCATCTAAAATGACCTTTCCTCAACACTCCTTGGTGGAAATTAGCTAAAGGCATGGCTTGAAACCTTCGCGCCAGAGATGAAGCTTGAAAAACAAGCAGTCTACATTTTATGAAAGAAAACACATCGCACCAAAAGTTGGTCGATTTGTAGCGCAAACTAAAACGTCAAGAAATTGAAAGAAAAGCGCGGCAACATGACGCGGTATTGCTTTCATTCAAACGTATTGCTAAGGACGCGAAAATTTAATAATAACAGTTGCAAACTTCATTAAACGCTTTGTTTTTGGCATTTTGAAGTTTTGGTGGCTGTTCTATTTACGCCATTTTCAATTTAGTGTTTTTAAGTAGAGAGAATGACCATTTAGTGCCATAATTCTATAGCGAGTCCTGTTGATTGCTAAGCAGTACAGAATCATTAACCTCAAAGCGGCCGAAAAAATGTCACATACACACATTAAAATGGTATAGGTCTATATTTTTAGCTTTTACAGTGCAGATTTGGAGGACTTATAGGCATCAGATTGAAATGATTTGATGCATGGAAAATGAACCATGACTTTCCAACTTCTTCTGTAGCCTCGTTTAATGCAGGCTGCCATTGTCTCCAACAAGTGGAGGACCTTTCTGATATAAATTTGATATTTTGCAATTTTGAACTATAATACACTTTCGGAAATATTTAACTGTTTTACATAGAAAATGATACTAAAAATCGTATTCATTTTAGCATTTTTTGAAATATTTCAAGATATTTTGTTGTAAACACAAACCTAAAGACAATTTAAATGTTTGATTTAGCCAATGGACCTTTAGTTGCCAAAGTTTTCTCGCCAAGCCTATTATTCCCACAAACTTTGTTTATAAACAAGGCTGAACTTGAAAATAATATATTGGTCATATGAAGCACAAAACATACTTGTAACCGCAATTTTGCGTTTTATCTTGAATTACTTTTGATGAATGATGAAAGGATTGTTGATGGATTTCATGACATGGTAAAATGGTATAGTGTTTACTTGCTTTGTTGTTGTCTTCTAGTTTTCAATTAAAACCTTCTTCTTGATATAGATCAGTGGGGTCAATTTGAGATATGCCATGGGCACCTCAATTCTACGAATCTTAACAACTTTGTGTTTTCTTCTTCCCTTGCTTGTATAAAGAATTATTAATTGCTCTTTGGTAACGAGATCTGACACTAGTTTATTCATAAGTTCTATGCATGTTGAGTAGGATATGGTGTTGTTACCTTTCTGCTTTGTCATAGTTGTCCATGAAGCTGTCTCTTTAGTGAATTAATGTCATCTTATTGAACAAAAGCTAGTCCAAGTCTATTGTACTAGCTGCTATGACTTGTTTTAAGTACCCAATAACAAAAGCTTGTATTTAGGCGTTACAGCATAGTATTTTAGGTTATTAGTCTGTCTTATATTTCCCAAAATGACATACATTCCCAAAGTTAGAAGGTCTTATACTATTACCTTCATTTAGAATATTTAATTCTATATATTAATTAGCTCATAAAATTACATTTAGCATGATTGTTAGCTTTTCATATTTATATACACTATATTTCGTTACTTAAAATCCTAAGCTCTTTCTAAAACTTGATGTCCATTTACTCTGTTTCCCAAAGATCTGCTACCACTTGAATCGAATCGACCTCTGACCCTTGCATCGTCATCTGATAGATTCTGGCCTTTTGTTGTAGCCAGTTGGTCAACCACCACTTCATTTTATGTCTTTGATCGGTTTCATCCTCACAAACCAAACAATCAAAACTTGCTTGCTAACTAGCCTAATACCAAAACAACATAAGCAGGCACACGGATGTCTGCCACATTTAGAAAGGCTCTGCAGGTCAGAAGAAGCGACTAGGTCTTAGGCTCCCAAAGCTTGGTTTGATGTTACATCGTCATTTGGCTCTGATCGGCAAATCACGGGACTAACATAATAGCGATGCGAGCAGGACTGTGAGTAACAAAAAACTTGGAACCTAGCCTTGAGACAACAAGAATCTCTGGTTAGCTTATCACTGCTAACATGACAGCACTCACGATGGACCTTAAAGGTTTAGTGACAATCTAAAGTGCACATAGTAACTCCACAAGTCTCAATCACGACTTAAATAAATTTAGGTATTGTAAAAGGTAATAGCTCTTTCACCATCTTAACAAAATGATGAGTAGGTTATAGAAAAATCTTCAAACCTTATGGGCACATAAAACTCAAAAAAACCCAAAATACTCCCCTAGATTGGTTTTTGTCAATATTGGTGATGGACCAGCACAATGCCCCCTAAAACAACAGCAATCACCAGGGCGGCTCCCTAACCTCTAGTAGGACTTATATTTTAAACTCTACAGTTACTATGAGTGAAACCCTGTCACCATCACTAACATAGCGGGGAGATGGTGGGACAGGTACATGATAATCATGAGCTCTTGTAGACTCTTTGGTCCTTTAGATGCTTAAACAAACAACCTGAGCCATACTGATAAACTCTTTCTCATCACCCTAGCAAAATATTCAAAACAAGTCTAAGATACTTTAACAAACCATAAGGCACATAAAACTAAGAAAATCAAAACATTTCCCAGTTAGTTACTGATGGTGAACCATAGCTATCTTCTTAAAAAACAGCAGTTCCTCCTAGCGACTCACCTAATCCATCCCACTTTTATTTTGGCCATCATATGCATATAGCTTAGAAATTTAGAAGACCACTCATCACGAACATTCACAATGCCATCCTCTCTCGACTCCCAGTCCAAAGCTGACTTGGAAAATTATTTCGGATCCCATCGATTCAAACTATCATCGTAGATGACCAAAAGTTAACATGGCTAAAGCGTACGTCTAGCTACGGCCAGGTCCATCGTAGAACAAGATCGGTGCCCTAAACATCTCTATGTCTATACAGTTCTTCTTGTTGGTTCGGTCATCGAAAGCTCTTTTCGAAACGGTCTCACTTTGGTAAGATAAGCTTTAGCGATCTTGAGCCTAATACAAAGTCCCTAGTGAAGCTTTGTCTTCCTCCTCTGATTTTGTTCTCTATCAGTTTAACTCTCTAATAGGATACGCAAACAGGATCACCTGGTGAGTTCATCCTTTCTTAAACCTAGTCTCATCCCCTGGTCCTCATCCTTTTGTCCATTAGCTCCAGTAGCTGGTATGCACCTTTGGTGTTGCCACCTTTGGCTCCTCTAAATAAATATCAAGACAAAATCCCATTTCTGGAAAACACCATACACCTCAACAACATCTGATTAGGATAGGCTGATATATATGAATACCAGAGGTGCCAAGGCAGAGACCGTCGATAGGAATATTACTTCAAAGTCTTGGTAGGCAGAACCCAAAACATGGTTCAAGCTTAACTCCAAACATTCACAACCGCTACGGACTACATCAGGTCTTGAAATGGTTAGAATCCAAAACCCTATTCAGGTCTGTAGAATATATGACTCGCGGGAGAAACGGAAAGTGTCCAAGCCTCACTGGATTCAACGATTATGTAACTCCACCACCTCGCTAGGCCCCCTTGCGGTTTAGCCTTGACGAAAATTCCCAGGGTTTCTGTCGGACATGACATATCCTTAAAGACGGACCCCCCTACCTTGGAAATACAACAAATAGCCATAAGCAGATGCAACAACAGAAAAAAGGCTGGGACTGGATGGAAAGAAAGGTCACATATAAACAAGGTCTCATATGCAACCTAGATCCCTACGAATAAGCCTGTTGGTAAAACTACATGGCCAAAATGTGGGAAAGGATCGTGAAAAGCTCCTGTGACAAGACCTTGTTCGATATCAAACCAAAAGGCAAACCAAAACTTTAGGAGGAAGCATTTAAAGAGGACCAGAAGATGACCAACGGTTAGGACACCATTCAAATGAAAACTATATGGAAGAAGATAGCGGTCAGACCTCTTGATGAACATCATTTCCGACCTCATGGTCCCAGTAATGGGAGTAAATTATTACCTCACGAGAAGAACAAGCGTTCTTCTCCTAGTAGTTGGGATAACTATGAAAATCTAGGTGTGCTACCATAAATTTCAAAATGCCATAATAGAAGCTCACATACGATGCAACCTTCAAAACAAAAAACCAAAGATAATTCGAAAAAATAGCTAATGAATCTTGTTAAAACCATGACCATCCTCAAGCGATGGCAACCGTCAAAATCAAGAAGAATGACCAAAACAAGCTAAAATTATTAAACTGGTCTAGCTAAGTTGTTCGATATACAAAATTAAACAACTATGGCAAACAAATCAAAGCAAACCAACAAGCACAAAGAACATTGTAGAAATGGTGGTGAAAAAGCTGAAACAAACACTAAACATTGTTTAGAAGCTTTGAAAAGCAAAAATACGCCAAGATCAAAATCACCATGCCTCTTAAAACTCATTACCAAAACTCTTATAAATCCCAAGTACAAAGTCTTAAATCAAGAATGGTCGGTACTGTGTCATTTGATGACACATCACAGAAGGATTATTTGAGTCCCAAGTGTAGAGAAAATTAGAATGTCTTCATTTCATTAGCCTAAACATCCGACAAATCACCTCACAGTACCATATAGACTCGTGTATAACATAATCTTATGCGAAGGTAGTATTGGAAAAGCTAGGCATGAAATCCTGAATACATCTGAACTTATTATCATTTGATTAAAGATGGTCAAATGCTGAAAGTTGATCAAAAAGACCACTTTGTTTTAGTCACTTCAAATACGCAAAACATCTCATCATGGATATAGTAGTGGCAAGGTCTCCCATTACGGGATCTTCTATCCGGTCTTGGGAGCAAACTCAAAAGGAGATAACTGTTCTAGACATGTCATACGCCCTGTTCATGTTAAGAAAAACAGAATACTATACGAAATCACAAATGAGTTAAGCAGTCCAAGATAGGCAGATAACATTCCAATACTGTTCCTTACGTTAAAGCGAACTCTTTTCATTGTACATGTTAGTTAAAACGCGGAGGAGAGAGTCGGAAAATTGAAATAAAATTTGATCCACCACATGTTTTATCACAATGCCTTATGATGAGCTAGACACTCAAACTGCTGATCATGAGCATTCATGTCATGAAATAAAAATGAAAATATACTCCTTCTAAGTGGAATTAAACAAAAAACATAATGTGTACTATCATGGTCTCTAACCTTAGCCAAACATCAAGAAATAACTTGGAAATTTTCAGTAAAGGCAACAAAACTTACACATCATAAACATATTTAAGAGCAGGAGCAAAAATTTTAATGTTCTACTACATACCTCGAATATACCATCATATGGATCATCCCATAAATGGGCATGGCTATGCTTCAACATTAAAAATCTACAAAAATACAGTAAATTTCTTACTGTGACAAAATGATAATTGCAGTTCCGGCATATGACTAAAATTGCTCCTTTGTCTTTTCATAGGAGCTAAGAGCTAAAATCGAAAATCATACATAAGCACAATTTCTCTGAGAAAACAAAGGAAAATCTTGTCACTACCTTTCCCTCAAAGAACAACTTTACACAACAGAAAGCACAACAATCCCAGAACAATGCATTTAGAAATAATCGATTAAAGCAGGATGGTCATAGAGTCTACTTTGATTTTAGAAATAATCATGCTCTAACATAAATCATGCTACGGTTATGGTTCGCAATTAAAAAAGTGCTTTTAATCGCTGTTATTTGAATGGTGTTGGTCATACTAAAATTCATACAAAGTAAACAAAAAATATTTTCGTTTTAGGTAAATCCCAATTACAAGTTCAAAATTAAACACCAACTGATACGCTATTAAAGGCCATATTCCAATTTTAATTACCGTTTTCTGATGATATGTTCTCTGTTCAAAAATGACCAAAGTACACCGTTGTAAAGAAAATGTACAAATGAGAAAGATTTGACCAGATATTAAAGGTGCAACGAGAAGATGGTCTATTCAATTCGCCGCAGAATCACTCTATTGAAGAAAAACTTTCGAACTTCTCTTTTGAAATTAGGTAAACTAAGGGGTGAGAGATCTGAGGGATGGATACTTAAGTTCTGTCATTTTCAAGATTACCAGGCAGAAACATATGCAGTTCGGTATACATACATTATACTGAAATAGCTGAAAAAATAGAAAGAGTACATGGACAAAAACGGAAAGAGCGGTGAAAGATAGAACAAAAGCCCTGTTCCAAAAATAATGTTGAAGCAAACAGGTCTAATCCACTACTAGTAACACCAAACATATTCTCTAATAATCATGCATTGAGCATATGTGATTATTTATGATAAATTAGTGCAAGAATGTTCAACATTCATATAGTTAAAAAACTAAATTGAATTAAGAAGATTAATTCCTTTAAGCAGAACCAAAGAAAGCAAGGATAGAAAATACATTGCTCTTGTCATGCTTGTCCGTTTCATATGACTATGATAACATTTATGTGACTTGTCTTTATCATAGATACACAGCAAATAAATACTAATCTGATTTGATCATTAAATTTCATATTTTAGATTAGAAATTAGAATCATCACATTGCTTAATCTTAGCGATCGATCTAACATAAGTAAATAATAAAATTCTTCGATTTAACTCGAACTCAAAAGCTGAGATATAAGAAGTAAAAATAGGCTTCGATTCATTTGCAAAGATAAATATGCAACAGACTGCTGGTTCAAATGCATAGAGAAAAATGTGGGAAGGATAGTGGGATGAGTACGATATCATTGATATGATGTTAATATTGCTCATACCAAATAACATCGAAGAAAAGGTGGTTACGTGATAGATAATGCTGATATTTTCTGTTCAAGATGCGGATGCTGAACACCTCTGGCAGCGCCTCTGAATGGAGCTGTATATGATATTTTCACGTAACAAACAATGAACACCATCCATTGAGTTTTCTAATGATTTCATATGTCAATTTGTCATCAAAACCCTCATAAAACTTTTACTTCCTCTTACTTTTAAATTGTTAACATTGTCAAAGTTAAAACTTCATACTATCCTTTCTAGCACAGCCTCTTTAATGCCTTGACTCTAAAGGAAAAATCAAATGTTACTTTAAAACCTCACTAAGTTGAGTAGCGCTGAGCACATTTACCATGGGCAAAAAAAAAACATCATACAACACGGACCATTCATAATGGACCTCTTATATTAAAATCAAATTTGATCAGCTCTAAGGTAACCATACACCCTAAATTCTAAGTACATAAACCACGGTCTAAAGAGTGATTATTAGGTGTTCCATGGGTGTTTTATGGATTCTACAAAGACGATAACCAGCATCTCGGGGAAAAATTCACAGATCCTTTTAGAGGGAACATGCTTAGATGCCATGGAAACTGGGATATAAGACAGGAGAGTTACCTCAATAAATTCTTAGAAACATATGACTTGCTGATCATGGTAAAGAAAGACATATTGTAAATGGCTGATAATTGTATGACAGAACCTCAACCATTTTACAAGCGGAGGGTTCTGAACATCATTATTTTAAGCGATAGGCAATATTAAACTTTAAGGTTGGCTTCGAGTTTGCTTTTACTATTTGAACAACGTTGACTCTACGGTTTGATTATAATGGTCATGAGCTAGATAAATGTCTGAAAAAAGCAAGAGTTTGGTCTTGTAAAAGTCATTTAGGTTAAATCATACAAATTATTAAAACCAGAACTGTCATTGGTAAGCAATTCTAATCATAAACATTCTTGTTCATAAGACAAATTGAAAGAGTATTTGGGTATTTTATCATTACACGAGCGAAGAAAAAAATGGTTGCTTTAAAAATTATGTCTCCCTAATGTGATTATCTTTCAAAAAGACTTATCTTAAGTTAGTCAAGGAGCAAATGGCGCGTATTCCAGTTCCCTAAACAAAGAAACGTTGCAATGAGACGTTGAAGAAGCTCCTCACGGAAACATAGAAGTTCTCCTTGTTTCACTTTCTAACTCTCATGCATCATCCCTGCTTTATTTCTACACCATGATCAAGAAAAGCTCAAAGACCTAGCACTGCATCTATGAATAGCTAAAACATCACTAATTAGAGTTACATTACGGTGGATGCAACATAATACCAGGAGAAAAATGTGTTCGGCCTGGTTTGTCTCCCACCAACAGTGTAAACTCGCCAGTACAAAAAGGTTTTATTACGATGTTTGATTAAAGAAACATCAAAAGGCAAAATCGTGCTCAAAAAATGACATTCCTCCTCTGGAAAACAGTCAAAATTTGGTGTTTATCTACAAGTTATCATAAAAGTTTTGAAAACTTTATGACATGATAATTGTTAAAGTAAACTTTTATTGTTAAAGACATCACATACAGAACTATTATTCATCATGTCCAAAAGTCGTTTGACATATTATCATTATTTAGATGGTGCAGGTAAACACAGTTTTTCATTATTCAAAATAGAAGATATCCATAATATTGAAGCAGATGAAAGGTGTTAAGCACATGTGAATGAAGGATGATCAAACACAAGGTGAGTACCACCTCGTTTACCTTTAGTCAAATTCATTCCAAGGCATCATTTAATCCCAAAAACATTAAAGTGCAAGATGTTAATTTATTGAAAAGAAAAGTCTACCTTGAAAAGGTCAAACCATACTTCTATGACATGATGATCGTTTTCTCTAGCAAGCAGTTGAAATGTAAACGAAAAAGGTACCAAATCAAATTTTGAAGTGATAGGTCATTTCATACGGATATCAAGCGCCCTTGATCATTGGTATATTCGTTAGGCGCCATGTTAAATATCTGCAGCTTTAATAACGTTTATTTACTAATATTAAAGCTTGATGAAAATCTAATATGAAGGTTTGTTATTATAAAGATCATACTCACCAAAAACTACTTGAAATGTACCACTTGCTAATAATATTTCAAAGTCTAAGCTATGTTTTGAAAAACTTAAAATTCATTGTTATTTAAAAAAACAAACTTTCAAACTTTTTGGAAAAAGAACTCTCTCGAATTAAATATCAAAAGGACCGTTGCTCTCTTTGCATAAAGAAGTCAAAGTGGTAGTCCCATTCCATTTTAAAAATCCGTAGCAGGCACTAATGACCTCTTTCTCGGCGTGAAAAAAGAAATTTGATGCGATTTACGGGTTTGTCTGCTTACCGCATTGCGCGGCGCACAAGATAAGTTTTGCATTAGCGTTCATTTCTTGTTGATACTGCTTTCTGTCGTCATGTGACAACGCTTTATTACCTGACGACCAAACCGACAAGCGCGGTTGAATTTTGTGACGTTCTTTCTATGATGTATACGCGCCAGTTCTAAACCATGCGCCTCGTTCCTTTAAAGTTATCGCTCTCCCAAAATTTCAATCAAGTTTGAAGGTATTTTTACGTGTTCTCCCCCTTGGTTTCAGAATTGCTAAGTATTGTGAGAGGGTTTAAAAACTACAGTTCAAGTTTATAAAAAACTAGCTATTGATGTGGTGCTGAGGTTAGAAGAAAACACCAAAGGGTTGAATTAAGCACTAGTATGAGTGACCATTGCAATTTTCTCTCAAAATTGGGATAAGACAAGGTCAAAACTGTCATGTTATGTGCATTATTTGAAACAGTCAGAAGTTTGCCAAGGACACTTTGAAGGCGTGTAGTTCAAATGATTATGAGGAACAATGATACAAAGGAAAGATAATTGTCATGTGAGAGGTTTCTCATATAGTTTGAATGATAAATGTTGGTTGCCATATCATAAAAACATCAAAAAGCAGGGTTCTATTACCACCAACACCAGAAAGTGCCATCACTGTGTTTTCTTTGGCTTGACTATGTATGCCCTTGTTTGAAACCATGCTGGAGTGATAGATATATTGCTAAAAATGCCTATAGAGAAAACAATGTGTTGAAACTGCTACAAATTTTCCACATCACAGCATACAAAACTTTCAAACCTTGTCACCATAGCTGAAAAAACAGTGTTTTTTGCTGTGTGGTAATCCGAGATGTAAGACTGTGGTAAGATGCTGAATGTGCTATTAAAGGCGCCTACAGGAAAGAAATTGTGTTGAACTGGGAGCTGTGTGTTTACACCTTTATTAATCAAAGGACAAGAGATCCTATACCTTCCAAGCTTCAAAAGGGCAAAAGTAACTCCCATTTAACACAAAAGGGACAGTTTTTCACTGAGTATGCCACTTGACTGTCTTCGTTCTTTGAGCTTGTTTGATAAGTGGATGTTCAGGTAGAGCAAAGGATTTTTCCTACAAAGGCAAGGTGTTACATTGATAAGAGGTCCTGGTTATTTTGAAAAGAGAAGACTAGTGCAGGCTTGGTTGAACTTTTTGGAGCATTCTAAACTCTGTTACCTTTGTTCCAGGACTGTGACAGTGACTGTCTGATTACACTAAGGATTGATTGCATAAGACACAAATTTGTTGAGAAACTGGCACAATAGGAAAGGCAGGTTTGTAATGATTGGAGAGTCTACTTTGGACAAAGATTAAAATGTGTTGTTAACCTCCAAAACTTCACAAAAGCAAGGTGATGTCTTAACACTTTACATAGAAAATTCATCTAACAGTTTGTCTCCTTTTCACTGTATGGTACCTTATTGAAGAGTCTGTTGGCTGAGATACTTTCAAGGTGGAAGGCCACTTTTTAAGTGAGCAGGGGTTATATATTTTGTGAGGGGACAGTGTGCAGTCATCCAAAGACATTGTTCACTATCTAAACAATGAATTGACACAGTTTGACTCCAAGAAGGTAGCTTACACACAGTAAGGCAGTTTGTTTCTTCAAAAGCACATTTAGGTCAAAATGCCTCCAAGGCAGGACAGCAGAAGTGGTCCACATAAAAGATATGAGCCAATCTCTACAGAAGAGGTTAATGCTCATCCATCCATCCTTTTCAACTTCCATGAAGTAGGTTGCCTAGATTTCTGCCAGAAGATACAGGAGGTCAAAAATTTTTCGCCATTAACACACCTATGCGCCTTGAGATTCAAAGAAAAACATTTCCAAGTGGCAGGTCTTGATTTCAAGATCTCTCCAAGGTATGTGTCCAAGGCAACTAAAATGCCATATCATGGCGAGAAGTGGTTCAAGCAGGATCATCTAGATTTGAGTGACTATAAGCCTTTCATCAAGCCCGAGTACAGAGATACATGCACTGCCATTTTTCCTTTCTCTTATCTTCTTGACAGCTATGCTCCTCTTATGAAAGTCATAATGAAGTATTTTACTTGTGAAGGGAGATTTGCTCGAGTTTATGCCTATCATGTTAGACTATTGATGCATTTCACTAGAACCAGGCAACTAAATCTCCCTTACTTTTTATGCAAAAGTATCGAGAAGATGGCATCCACAGTCCGGAAGAAGGCTCCATCTCTGCAAATACCTTCCCTTTTCCATCATTCTCTGATCAAGATTATCTTCCTACACCAGCTAGAGAAGAAAGAGGTTCCATGGGATGTATTCATCAGTCACCCAGATTTCTCTACTGTTCCTCCTGTCCATATATCTCCCACTCAGCCTGTTCATCGCCCTGTGCCTTTGTCCAGCAGGCCCACTCCTAGGAGGCTCAAAATGACTACAGAACAGCCAGGACAGCAGGAAGAAGGAGAGGGGAGCAAACAGCAAGAAGAGAAAGGTCATGAGCACGAGGAAAAGGATGTAGAGCAGCAAACAGCAGATGAGGAATAGCAGCAGGACAGTGGTGAAAGTCAGCAGCAAACAAAAGGTGATGAACAGCAGGTACAAGATGAAGAACAGAAGCTTGATATTGGAGGACAGGAACAGCAGCTTGGGCAGGAAGTTGAGCAACAAATTGGGCCACAAAATGAGCAGGAAATCCAAGCACAGCAGCAGCTTGATTTTGGTGAAAAAGGGCAGCAAGTTGAAACACAAATTGAACAAGGCATTGAAGCAGAACAGCAAATTGATGTTGGCGAACAGGGGCAGCAAAGTGAACAGCAAGAAGAAGACACACAGCAGCCTCAAGGAGAGCAGCAGTCTCAAGAGGATGTCAAGGGAAAAACAGTTGTGTCTCCTCCTCCCAAAAGAACAAAGCTCAGCACAGCAAGGAAGAAAGGGTCTAAGGCTGCCACTCCAAAAGTGACAAAGTTGTCCCTAGCAAAAGAAAATTGCCCAAGAGGTCTCCCATTAGCATGCCAAGGAGGAAAAGTGCAAGATTGGCCTTCAAAGGGAAAAACAAGATTAGAAAAAGTCAAGAACATGAAGGTGCATCAGTTGTCATCCCAATCCAAAGCGATGACAGCAATAATGAGGCCCGCCTTCTTGAAAACCTCCTAATCCATAAAGAGGGGAAAATTGAGGCATTGGAGAATGATCTTCAATGGGAAAGGAACTTCAACTATTTCTTGGAAACCCAAAACAAACAGATGAGTGTTCACACAGCTGTTCATGAAGCACGGGCGATCAAATACAAAAATGAAGCAGCTAAGGCGCAAGCAAGGATAGAAGAACTCATTGGTGATTTTGATGAGGAAGAAGAGGGAGACCAGCCTAGGCAGAAGAGACCTAGGACCATGGGACTTAAAAGAGCCTTGGAAAATCAGAAAGAAGAAGAACAAGCCCATCTCCAAGCCTTTCCTCTCGCTACACTCCTTGAGCGGGAAATTGAAGAAAACAAAGAGGCATGGCTTGAAAGAGCCAAAAAACACTTGGAGATGAAGCTTGAAAGAGCAAACAAAGATCTGGAGCTACAAAGGAAGAGGACACATCACTTTCAAAAGTTGAATCAGTTTGCCCGGCACAAATTAAAGGCAGCCCAAGAGAAATTGAAGAAAGCAAAGGAGAAGCACCCGGCACGGAAAGAGGAGAAAGGCACATCAGATCTTGACATTTTGGCCTCAGCTTCGGAGCATGTTGCTAGGGACCCCTGAGGGTCATGCATGCCAATTTTGGGACCATTACGAAAACTTTTTGTTTTTTGGCATTTTTTGGATTTTTGGTCGAAAACTCATAATTTCGCCATTTCAGTTTGAGGTTTTGTCAAGGGAGGAGAATGATACCAGTTGATGCCATAATTTCATGATCAGGTCCTCAGCGATTTTCAGAGCATTTGGAGATCATTCGCCCCCTCAAATTGGCGAAAAATGCTCACTTCTTGCACATTCTGCCCGGCATATCAGCAGTCTGCAATTTCCTGGCTTTTTACACACAGGTACAGATTTGGAAGACTTCCAGGCATCCGATTGAGCGATTGAAGACGTTCAGTTGTGCCAGAAATTAGACATAGAAATCTTTCCAACGAGCTATCATGAGCCTTGTTTCGACATTGGGAAGGCTTGTAATTGTCTCCAGCAAGTCGAGACCTTTTTTACGTACTAAATTTGAAGTATTTTGCAATTTTTGAACCTCAAAAATCTGCTTTTAAATGTGCGTTTTAGCTATTTTTACACTTGGAAAATGATGTAAAGTCAATATAATTCCCATTTTTAGCATTTTTTTAGATATTTTATGGGATATTTTTGTGCCTTGGGCTTTGCAAAGCCTCAAATACAAGTATAGATATTTGATTTATTGTGGGATAGCTAGTTGCACCATGAGTTTTCCTCACTTTGACACAACTTTATTCCACAAGGCTTCATTGTAAAAACAAGGAGAGGTTAGGAACTTGAGAGAAGAAGTAATATATTGGTCATATGAGCTCTGAAGAACATACTTGTGTTATGATTTTGGACTGCCTCTTGGATGCTTTTGATGAATGATGAAGGATTGTTGATGGATTCCATGACATGGTAGAATGTTATAGTGTTTCTCGCTTTGTTGTTATATTCTAGTTTTCATTCATGATACATGCTTCTTGCTGCTATAGATCAGTAGAGATTAAGTTTGAAATATGCCCATGGAGGCACCTCAAAATTCTTGAATCTTCATAGCTTTTATGTTTTCTTCTTCCTTAGTTGTACTAAAGAATTCTTAACTGCTCTTTAGTAACTTAAGGATATTGTTGCTAGTTTTATTCATAAGTTCTATGTATGTTGAACAGGAAGTAGCAATTGTACTTTACTTACTATAAAGTCCATAGTTACATCCCATGAAACTATCTCTTTGGTGATTAGATTATCATCTTGTTGAACCAAGGAGGCCTAGTCTCGATCTAGCCCTTTGTCTAAAACTATGTGAATCTTGTTGTTCAAAGTGCCCAATAAATTGAAGTGCTATGTTTAGGCATTCCGGCATAGTGTTTTAAAGTTGTTTGTCTTCCTTAAATGTCTTCCCCAAAGTCTGATAGCCATTTCCCAAAGTTAGAGGGTCTTATACTTCTATGCATGGCTTGAATGTTTATTTCTAAGTATCGATTAGCTTGTAGTTACATTTTGCATGATTAATGGTTCGCCCTACCATGTTTATGTTATCTATTAAACTAGTTATGCTTGAAACTCTTTGTTGTTCACAAAATTGATGTCCATTTACTCCATTTTGCCTAAAGATCCTTTCTACCTTGAATCAAATCGGCCCTACAGTAGCCTTGTATCATCATCTAATAGCTTTCTTGACCTTTTGACCCCATAGCCCAGTTAATCTAACATCTTGTTATCTATTTTATATCTTTGATCGGTTTCATCCCTCACAACTTAAAAAACAAAAATCAAAAACTTACTTCATAACTAGCCTAAAATCAGAACACATTAAAAAAACACACAGATATCCCTTACGCATATAGAGAGAGCCCTCTCTGAGTCCAGGAAGGCTAGGTTCTCGGGCTTAGCTTGGTTTTGATGTTACATCGTCATTTTGGCTCATAATCGGCCAAATCACGGGACCACAACAATGTGTCTGTCTTTAACTGTAGGGTGCAGAGCTCAGCCTGGAGGGTGTCAATTGCAGCCTTCTGGTGTTCCTCCACGGCTACCCACTTGTCTTTTGTGGCCATTGTGATGGTGTCCGCTATTTCTTCGAGGTCCCCACTAGTTAGTGTGACAGTCAAATCATATTCTCCACATTGCACGCGATTCTTCTTTCAGGGCCCCTTGTCAGGCTCACCTGTTCGCTTTGTTCCTTCGAGGTTTACTTTTGGCAGCGAATCGACCTCGATTTTGACCCTGGTGTTTTTTAACGGTGTGCTCTTCTTCATGGCTACGTCTGAGCCATAATTGCTTGGTCCCGCGGTCTCCTTGGTGGGGATTTTTAAGCCTATCTTCATGGCAGGAGGCCATAGCTCGATCACATGGTCATTGTACTCATCTGCTACCATATACGAGAGGAATGTCTAGGTTTTACCCTTGAGGCCGCAGATCTGTATGTTGTACATTGTAACTAGAATGCTACAATAGTTTTCTACCTATTGTACACCATTAGGGATAGTCGTGGTCGAGAGTTGATGGCTGCGGCCAAACTGCTCTAGAATAGGACCCAAAAAACTTGGTTATCTTCCACGCGCTGTGCATCCTTGGAGTCCCACATATGGGCAAAGCAAGCCCCTTCACACATTTTTGGAGTGAGCTCAGGGAGGATCGACTCCTCAGGGGCCTCCCATGCAACCAGTGCTATAAGGAGTAGTAGCCAAGAATAGAAAAAGGCCCTCCCTTGTTCGTGATATTTGCAGACATTGGTTAGGAATTCGTCACACAAATATTGGGCCCAATTGAGGCAGACCCCCTTCATATACTAGCCTGCTTATCGAATGACATAGGTAGGGACAGTTGCGACCTGACACTTCCGCATTAGCTTTCATTCTAATAACATGGTACCCATCTACATAGAACGGTTGCTGATGGATTTGATGATAAAGCCCTGGGTATTCTGCTCCACCTTATATTTTTGGCGCACAAATTCAGCAGTCTCACCTTCATATTTATTTCCCACCCGCTCCAGAGGGTGCGGCCCCTACATGGGAAGGCCTGTAATCTGGTGAATTAACGCAACATCAATGGGGACTCGGTCCCGAATCCATAATCAGCCATCGTGAATCAAGGAGAGCAACTGTCAAGCCAGTTGGTCCGTGACATTGTAATGGCCAAAATGGGGCATCCATAGTAGGTTCAAGAGCCAGGATTCGACCAATCCACATACCTAGCACTGAGGAATGACTATGACCCCATCATTTGCATAAACTGTGTTGAATTATAAAGCAGGGGCTAGCTTAGGGAAGGCTTCATAATTCTCCAAGTCATGATCATCGAATTTGACTTCGTGGAGTCTCCCACAAGTATCACTGATGACAAGGACTTCTACCAGGGTTAGTGGGGTTTGCAGATAGGTGATCAAACCATCCAATTTTTTGGGTGTGTGTGTTGAAGGTCGGCACGGTCTGATCAAGGGAGGTAACCAATTGATCATATTGGCAGGTTGGGCTTCCTCCTATGCATCCTAATCCTGAGGTGTTGTTCGTGGAGATTTGGCATGCCTCGGGGAAGTCCTAGGTCTCCCTACAACCCATTTTGCAGCTTTTGGGGGCTTCCCCATTAGGTCCCTATATTACTAGTATAGTCCCTTATTATTGTTAGTGTAACCCCCTTATTGTTATTATTGTACCCCTGTAAACCCCATATTTTTATTATTGTACCCTTAAATTATTATTGTTATGTCAGCTAGGATTACATTGTGGCCCCATGGACTCCTATATATAGAAAGGAGGTTTTGTAATTTGTATCATTCAAGAATTTTTCATTCATGTAATATATTGTAGGTTTCCCCCTCTAAGTGGCTTATTTATAAAGCGTTGATATCTCTTTTCTTCTATTTTTGGAGCTGGTTTCACAACAATTGGTATCAGAGGTTTGGAGTCTAGGGTTTCACTTCTCCAAACAAGTCATCATGGAATTTTAGCTTTAAATTTTTTTATAAGAAGGTTTAGAAGCTGAAATGTTTAGAGTTCGAAGCCGAACTCCTGAGGAACATCGCCAAAAAATTTCAGATCTTGGTTAGCAATATTTTCGAAGATATGATCTGTGGAAGTTAGGGATTTTTGCAGGCTCCTAAATTTCACTTAAAAAGTTCATTGCGGAATTTTCACTATAAATTTTTCTCTACGAAGGTTCAAAAGCTGAAATATTTAGAGCGTGAAGCTGAAATCCTGAGGAACTTTGTTGAAAAATTTTAGAGCTTGGTTTGCAATATTTTCGGCGATATGATCTGTGGAAGTTAGGTCTTTTTTAGGCTCCCAGATTTCATCTCAAAGAGGTGATTGTGGGAAAATCTTCATAACTCTCTCTCTAAGCATCAGATTGGAATTATGTAAAACATGTCTGGAAGTACACAGACTACAGTTTCCTGTCTATAAATTTCAGAGCCAAAGGAGAAAACAGTGACATGTGACAAGTCATACAAGTTCGCTCTACTTAACCAGTCCATAATTAGGTCATTGTGTGAGATTGGACATAACTTTGCCTTGAAGAATCCAAATCAAGTCAGACCTGTGGAATTTGAAAGAAGCTTTATATGACTACTACAGGGCAAAATTTCAGATAGTGAGGATCTGCAAGTATATAGATAAGTCAATTTCAATATCGAGCTCCTAAAATAGCAAGTAAAAGGTGTGTATTTTTTTTTCCCAATTGCATCAGTCTTGTTTGAAGAATTAAGTTGAATTGATTCCAAGGGCATATTGTAGAATAGATATCAGTATTAGATTCTCAAATGGCCCGAAAAAATAATTCAACGCCCATTAAGCCTTTAGAAGGCTCTACTATGACTCATGAAGATGAAGAATGGCAACATGACATATCAAAATTACAAGAGCAAGTGCAACAAATTTCACTCTCGCAAAGAGAAACAAAAAATGACATGGAAGTTTTGAAGAAAGGTGTGGAAACTAAGAGGGATGGGTTGAAGAAAGGCATGAAATATAAGATGGATGGTTTGAACAATGGAATGGAAGCTAAGATGGATGGCATGGAAGCTGGCATGGAATCTAAGATGGAAAACATGAAGAATGATCTAAAAGAAAACATGGAAGGTTTGACAAAGTTGATACAAGAAATGTTTCCTAATGGTGAAATTATAGTAGAGGAAACTCATGATGAGAACAAAATAAATGTTAATCGTGATTTCATAAACTCTAATGTTGGAGGGAAGAACCACCATATTCCAAAAATGGATATGAGGAAGTTTGATGGAAAGGATCCTATAACATGGATACTATAGATGGAGCAATATTTTGATCTCAATAATGTGCAAAACACACAAAACGTATGCATTGCAACTTTAAATTTAGAACAAAATACATTTGTATGGTATCAATGGCTTTGTTCCCATAAAACAATTGTCACTTGGTCAATTTTTACGGAGGAAATTATAGCACATTATGAGGCTACAGAGAGCAACACTTTCTTTAGCCAATTGATAAATCTCAAACAAAAGTGTTCAGTGGGGAATCACATTGAGGACTTCCAAAAATTGAATATAAGGGTAATTTATATTCCAGAGGAACACAGGATTGATCTCTTCATAGGTAATTTAAATGATAACATCCAACATGAAGTTCAAGTTTTGGAACTTGATTCATTGGAGAAGGCATTCAGGTTGGCAAGAAAAATTGAAAGTAAAATTATGGTGACAATGAAGCCTACCAATCACTTCTATAAAGATGGAAGTGTTGCTACTCCTAGATTTCCACAACCTACAAGGTTGACACTGCAACAATTGGAAGAAAAAAGAGTAGAAGGGCCTTGCTACTGTTGTGATAGCAAATACACTAAAGGTCATAAGTGTGCTGAGAATAAATTATTTTACATAGATTGTGAAGAGGAAGAATAAAATGAACAAGAAGAGGATATACACTAGGAACCATCCCTAGAAGAGGAAGAAATGAGTCCGACCA
The DNA here is from genome assembly GCA_034641835.2 of Pinus albicaulis. Classification (NCBI taxonomy): domain Eukaryota; kingdom Viridiplantae; phylum Streptophyta; class Pinopsida; order Pinales; family Pinaceae; genus Pinus; species Pinus albicaulis. Next base: position 4,228,656 of record CM076575.1, on the reverse strand, counting down.
TATCGTGTAATGCATTGGCAGGAATTACCACTCCTAAAACTCTCAAGATAGAGGGACATATCAAGAATAAAAAGTTAATAGTGTTGATTGGTTCAGGTAGCACCCATAATTTTATTCATTGTAAGGTAGGCAAGGAATTGAATTGTTTCCTATACCTAGCACCAGAATGTCAAGTGATGGTTGCAAATGGAGGAACTATAAATTGCTCTGGAAAATTCCATAATATCAAGCTAACCATGGGGGAATATGTATTTAATAGTCCAATTCTTTCCATTCCTATGGGAGGTGTTGATGTTGTACTAGGAGTACTATGGTTACAATATTTGGGGATGGTAGCTTTTAATTTTCAAGAACTTTTCTTGAATTTTTTTCAGAAGGAAAGGAAGTCAAATTACGGGGTATTGCAGGGAAGATGAGAAATATAATAAGCTCTAATGTCATGACAAAGCTTCTAAAAAAATAAAAACGAGGCGTAATTTCACAATTATGCACACTACAAGTTCCAACATCAAAATGATCTATTTCTACAGATCTCTAAATATTCTTAGACAATCATTCCAAGGTGTTTGAAACTCCCAAAGGACTCCCACCTATTCGTGATCATGATCATTCTATTCATTTGATCCCAGGAAGTGTTCCTCCAAACATTAGGCCTTATAGATATCCTTATGTCCAAAAGAGCGAAATTCAACATATGATTGCAGAAATGTTAGAGGTGGGTATAATTCAACCTAGTCAAAGTTCTTTCTCTAATATTCCAAAATTTGCACCTAAGCAAATTGGAATATTAGATTTTTCTACTTTCACCTAGGAGAGGAATAAATGGGTAAGGAGGCCCATGAACAATAAAATATGAATAAATTCCACCTTAGTAAGGGAAGAGATCACCTTATGAGCTGGTTTTAGACTTCCAAGTGTGAACAATGACATTTTAGATGGAGACATAGTCAAGTTTCACTAAGTCAACAGCCATTCTTGAGGAGGAAGAAATACTCAAGTAAACTAGCTCAATGTGAACAAGGATCAGCCTAAGACACATATGTAAACTAGATTTAATATCTCTAGTGTGAAAAGAGGCATTGGAGGTGGATTATTTGACCAAGTCAACAACGCAGCCACAAGAGGAGGGAAGCAAGCTAGGGCAGTGCAGTTTTGAAAGAGGAAGCTTCGTGAAGAAGTAACCTCAACATTGTGTGGGGTTCGGGGTGAGTAGGCTCACCAAAGATAAAATGAAGGTATAGCATCAAAGGGATATCATTCATGTATTCAGCTATTTTTGTCTTAAGACCACTTTCATACTTCAGTTGTTTAGCCGGAGTTGCTGCACTGCTTAGTGCAAGGGATTCCTGTGCAGGAATTTCATCCTCTTTTTGGATCAGATTGCTTAAGGGATCAAGAGAGAAGGATTTGAAATTCATTTCAGTATTTGTCTTAGGTCCATTAATCCAAATTTAGCCACAACACAGTCTCTTTCAGAAAATTGTGTCCTTTATGCAGCAGCACAGCTGCACCCTTTGATTTGATGCAAATCTTAGAGGAGGAGGTGCTCATTTCCCTCCAGGAGTTTTAATAAGAGGCCTAGGGCCATTTCTTTTTATTATTCTGATATTCCATGTCATGTATAGACATGTTTAATACATAGATGTAGTAACTATGTTATTTTCTTCAGTACTGTTTGTTATTCATGCACTTTGCGGGAAACCTTTGTCGGGTTTCTTTTTCCTTGTATAAATGATGTTAAACCTCCATTTCTATACCATTTTATTAATATATACTTCATATCAAACTTATTTCATCGTTTTCTATAGAAACCCTCATGGGAATTATGCTCTCACTGTATTCATAAATTTCTGTTTAGCAAAGTCATGGGAAATCAATGTTTTCTAGCCTAGTCGGGAAAGGAGGAGCTATTTAATATAGCTATAAGCATTATTTTGAGTGGAAATTCGGAGCATAGGTCCCTATTGACCTAATATATCATATCCAGCCGTTTCCCCTACTTATGTTTATGCTCATCTCTGAAAACAACCTTTTTAGGGCATAAAATCCCATTTTTCCCCACTTTCCGAATCATGAAAAGAAATACAAGTTGCTGTTGTAACTAAAGATGATTTATATGTGTTTATTTTTTATATTTTAACCTTATTCATAATAACATGACTGTTATACAACTTATCATTGCTGAGTTTCAGATTTGGAACATTACAGTGGTATCAGAGCATGATCTCTGTCACAGCCTGTGAGATCAAGCTATTAGAGGAGAAAAGAGGAAAATTAGAGATCAAAATGATGGATAGGATGAGCTTAATCTCATATATTTTCATATGCAAGAATAAAGAAGAAGATAAATTCATTGAAACTCCAAAAGGGTTTTAAGGAGGAGAGAGCTGCAGTGAAACCTCTAGGTTTCAAGAGGCATAAAAATATGCATGCACTTCCTGTTCTCATAGAGGAGGTGAAGAGCAAGGATACCACTTAGAGTATGATATATTAAGTGGATAGTTGGTAGAATACAAGTGCCAACCTAGGGCTTTCAAAGAAACCCTAGATTTCCCTCAGTTTATTCAATTGAGAGAAGAAAGAAGACCATGCAGTAAAAGAATGATGAGAGGCAATAGGATCCTATTGTCTACATTTGATGGGTAACCTACAGCTAGAGCTTGGGCAATAAATCTTGAGGCGTTCTTCCTACTTCACCTAATGGTAGAGGAGGAGGCAGTAGAAGTTGCAGCACTGCACCTGGAGGGTGAAGCCAATGCTTGGTGGTTCAGTCACTCAAGCCATACAAGAGTGATTTCTTTTCTTGAGTTTACTCAAGGGCTAATTATAACCTTTGATGGAAAAATATCAGAAGAGAGGAAGCCCACACCACCATGGGAAGAGACAAGTACCAGTGTTGTCATCGCATTGAGAGAGCAGCCTTCTACACCAACAGTTGGAGCAGCCATTAAAATAGAGGGAGGAGCCTTTGTAGCTCTACAAGATGTTCCCACATCTCACCAAGGTATGGGAATATTTCCACTTTTACTTATTGCAGCAAATCTTTCTAAAAGTTGTGGAAATATGTTTTCATATGGCCCAAGATCAAACATTGTTGTTGGGGTAGAACAACAATATTGCACTGTGCTATGCAGACTTGAATGGTTCAAGAAACAAATGAACCATCGTCCTCTTGGACCCTTGTTGAGTTGCACTCAACCCTTGAGGTTGAAGTGTGATCTTTTGGGGGGAGTCATGATCATTCTTGAGTCAGGATATGAGACAGCTTGTACACCATGGAGGAGTTATACAACACTGTCAAGAGATAGAAGTAAGAGGGTTTTTCCTTCTTCACATTTGGATCCTTATGGATTCAAGATGATTATAGACATGATATATTCTCTAAGAGATCTCCAAGGAGATGCCTTTCAGCACTTCATGAGAGGCAATGGAAAGAAATTTTTTGTGGAGGATGGTAGATCTCATTGGATAAATACCAAGATGCAGAATGATGAGAAGCATCCACAAGGAGTTGAGTGGATGTGGATGGGAGGCAAGAGGCCTGTAAACCTCTTGAAATTCTATGACACTGGGCAGCAAGAGGAAATGTTGCGTTGGCTACTCTTGAGAGATTTTGGTCAACCTATGACATGTCCTTTTCCATGGGGTGAGAAGAGGAAGGAAGATTGGCAGGATACTTTCATCATGGGGCAGCAAGGAGTGTGGATGCATTATGATGATATGGTCAATTTGTTTTCACTACATCAGTTGTATGATGGAGGTATGATGAGTCAGCAAAGTCATTTGTTGCTTTGGAGGATTGGGAGAGAGCAAGGGCAGATTTTCTCTCACACTTGGCATGATGTTGCAGGAGTAAGGGAAGGCACTAGCATAGTTCAAGGAGTAGCACCTCCATCTTGGGAGGATATCTACATACACAAAAGCATTTTTGGAGGAGTCTTTGACTCAATATATGTCAAAGAATTGAGCTTTGAGTTGACAGTGGCCCTACTCCAAAGGCTAGCAGCGCTATCACTTAGGAAATTGGATTGCTTGCTGGAGTGTTCTCAAGACCACTTCACAAGTAATACACCTTGGAGGCATGTGGGAGATGGGCATGAGAAAGTAATGGATGGAAGCATCCCTTACTATTTTTTGACCTTCTTGGCTTGGGTTCAAAAGCACAAGGAGAAATATCTACATGCAACATTTGTGGACTTTCCTCCCATGCATTTTTATGCATACCATCCCTCAATAGAGGAGTTAACTTGGGAGGGCATTCAATTGATTGTATATCAGCATATGGAGAGATGCACAACCTGGAAGATGAAGAAAATTTTGGCACAACCACTTCCCTACTCACTTGCAGCAAGGGAGAATTTGCACTTGAGCCATTTCAGCTCAATGATCGAAGTACATGATGGAGGAGGTAAATTTTTGCTTTGTATTTTACACTTCTTATCTATATGAGCATAATATCATACCAATAAGGGTCTTTCCTTCTTGCATATTATATTATTATGTACTTGAGGCCATTTTCAGTGTTTATGATGGCCATTGTATTTGTGGATTGTGGGGGAAAGCCACATGGTTTTCGGTGTGCATCATTGGCACCAAATTATGCTTTCATGATTTCATTTTGTAAATTGATGTGGCAGAAAACAAGTGTCTGAAAATACACTTGTTGCATTATGTATTGAGGTAGGCAAAGGATGCCCTACGTTGGTTCCATGTTCGGGACTATGTTCTACCTCCTTATTTTCATGTGTTTATGCTTCCATATTATGTTGCTAAAACATTGATTGTAGGAAGCACCATTGGAGGAGTGGCACAAGAGTTGAAGAGGCCCAATGAAAATATTATTCTTCACATTAAAATTGCTTCATATTTTATAAGAACATTGGGTAGACCTTGGTTTCCATACTATACATCATGCCTTCAAATGAGAGGACTCATTTGGGAGGTTTGAGTTCTTTGAGGAGACACCTCATGGGTGTTGGATTTGATGGGGTGGCTTGGGTCTTCCTTGAAGACTATTATATTTCAGCCATATATCAATAGTAGCCCCATATATATCATAGGTGGAGAGGAAAATAATAGGAGATGTACATTTTGACTCCACACAGTCAGCCATGCAGCCCACCTTCTTTACATGAGCTCAAGGTGGAAGAGATTCTTCATGAGTTTCCATCCTGGAGGGTGACTCATTTTGTTTGGTTGATAGCTTGGGGAGGAGAAATTCAAATGGGGATGATGAATCCCAATCTATATCAGCCCTCATGCTTCAAGAGGACCTACAAACAACCCATTTTTTCTTCCATGGATGTTTCATTGTCACACAGCGTTAGCTATTTGGGACGTTCCCCAATAGATGGCTTGCACACTTTGGAGGGGAAACTTGGAGATATATCGATGATACAACACCTTGATCCTTGGAGGATTCATCTTATGAGGTTTTTTTAGGGGAGAAGAGGGTGCTCTTCAATCCAATCCTTTCAGTTGCTTGAGGGCAAGCAACATTTGGGAGGGGAGGACTGTAATATTCCAAAATTTGCACATAAGCAAATTGGAATATTAGATTTTGCTACTTTCACCTAGGAGAGTAATAAATGGGTAAGGAGGCCCATGAACAATAAAATATGAATAAATTCCACCTTATTAAGGGAAGATATCACCTTAGGAGCTGGTTTTACACTTCAAAGTGTGAACAATGACATTTTAAATGGAGACATAGTCAAGTTTGACTAAGTCAACAACCATTCTTGAGGAGGAAGAAATACTCAAGTAAAATAGCTTAATGTGAACAAGGATCAGCCTAAGACACATATGTAAACTATATTGAAGATCTCTAGTGTGAAAAGAGGCATTGGAGGTGGATTAGTTTATCAAGTCAACATTGCAGCCACAAGAGGAGGGAAGCAAGCTAGGGCAACGTAGTTTTGAAAGAAGAAGCTTCATGAAGAAGTCACCTCATCATTGTGTGGGGTCCGGGGTGAGGAGGCTCACAAAAGATAAAATAAATGCATAGCATCAAAGGGAGATCATTCATGTATTCAGCTATTTTGGTCTTGAGATCACTTGCATACTTCAGTTGTTTAGCCGGAGTTGCTACACTGCTTAGTGCAAGGGATTCATGTGCAGGAATTCCATCCTCTCTTTGGATCAGCTTGCTTAAGGGATCAAGAGAAAATTATTTGAGCTTAATTTCAGTATTTTGCCTGGTTCAATCCATCCACATTCAGCCATAGCACATTCTCTTTTAGAAAACTGCGTCCTTTATGCAGCAGCAGCAACAGCACAGCTGCACCCTTTGATTTGATGCAAATCTTTGAGGAGGAGGTGCTCATTTCCCTCCGGGAGTTCTAATAAGAGGCCTAGGGCCATTTATTTGTATTATTATGATATTCCATGCCATTTACAGCCATTTTTAATACATAGATGTAGTAACTGCATTATTTTCTACAGTACTATTTTTTATTCATGCATTTTGTCGGAAATCTTTGTCGGGTGTCTTTTTCCTTGTATAAATGATGTTAAACCTCCATTTCTCTACCATTTTATTAATATAGAATTCATATCAGACTTATTTCATCATTTTTTGTAGAAGCCCTCATTGGAATTACGCTTTCACTGTATTCAGAAATTTTTGTTTAGCAAAGTCAAGGGAAATCAATGTTTTCTAGCCTAGTCGAGAAAGGAGGAGTTGTTTAATATAGCTATAAGCATTATTTTGAGCTGAAATTAGGATAATAGGTCCCTCTTGACCTAAGATATCATATCCAGTTATTTCCCCTGCTTATGTTTACGCTCATCTCTGAAAACAACCTTTTTAGGGCATAAAATCCCCTTTTTCCCCACTTTCCGGATCATGAAAAGAAATAAAAGTTGCTGCTGTAACTAAAAATTATGTCTATGTGTTTATTTTTTATATTTTAAGCTTATTCATCATAAAAATACCGTTATATAGCTTGTTCATTGCTGATTTTTAGATTTGGAACATTACACTTTCTCTGCTCTTGTAGTATTGGTACACAAGAAGGATGGATCATGGCGCATGTGTCCAGATTATAGGGAGCTCAATAAGCTCACCATTAAAGATAAATTTCCCATTCTTGTGATTGATGAATTATTTTATGAATTACATGGAGAAATTTATTTACCAAGTTGGATCTTTGTTCAGGATATCATCAAATTAGAATGAAGATTGAAGATATTCCGAAAACGGTATTTTGAACTCATGAGGGTCATTATGAATTTTTGGTCATGCCTTTTGGCCTTACCAATGCACCATCTACATTTCAAGGGTTGATTAATTCCATTTTCAAACCCACCTTAGAAAATTTGTGCTATTATTTTTTCATGATATACTAATCTACAGCAGGTCTTGGAAGGATCATGTTCAACATGTTGACATGGTGCTCAAACTATTGTAGGAGAAAAAATTATATGAAAAAACATCTAAATGTTTCTTTGGAGTACAAGAGGTGGAATATCTGGGTCATATTGTATCTCACGAGGGTGTTAAGGTAGACCCTAACAAAATTAAAGCCATTAAGGAATGGAAAGTCCCCACAACCATAAAGCAGTTGCGAGGATTTCTCGAGTTAATAGGGTATTATCACAAGTTTGTTAAGAATTATGGGAGAATAGCAGCACCTCTAACAACATTATTGAAGAAAGATGCATTTTCATGGACTCTTGAAGCAACTAAGGCTTTTGAACATCTTAAAGAGGCAATGTGCCTAGCGCCTGTCTTAGCTACGCCAGACTTCATAAAAACCTTTATTGTGGAATGTGATGCCTCAGGAAATGGAATTGGTGCTGTTTTAATGCAGGAAGGAAGACCCATTGCTTTTGAAAGTCGTCCAATCAAAGGAAAGTATTTACAGAAACCTATTTATGAGAAGAAAATGTTAGCAATACTGCATGCACTAAAGAAATGGAGAACTTACCTAATGGGAAGACACTTCAAGGTAAAAACTGATCATGATAGTCTTAAACACTTTTTGGAACAAAGACTATCTTCAGAAGAGCAACAAAAATGGATCACAAAGATGTTGGGTTATGACTTTGAAATAATCTACAAAAAAGGAAAGCTTAATGTTGTTGCAGATGCACTCTCAAGAAAGAATGAAGAGGTGGAAGCATTGCTTTGTGCGATTTCTATTATCCAACCAGATTGGATAACCGAAGCAAGGGATGAATGGAAGAAGGATGAAGAAGTGTGGACACTCATTCAAAATTTGCAGCAAGATCCTAGTACATCCGATACATTTAGTTGGAAAAATGATTCCTTATGGTACAAAGATCACTTATATCTTTGTAAGAATTCCCAACTAAAACAAAATATTCTTTTGGAATTGCACACTTCTCTTTTAGGAGGACACTCGGGATTTTTAAAAACTTACCATAGGGTGAAGAAAGGATTTTTTTGGGATGGCCTTAAATCTGATATTCAAAATTTTGTGGCAAACTATTTAGTTTTCCATTGAGAATAAAGTTGAGGCAATTAAATTGGTCCTTCTATATTTATCATTCAAATCAACGTTGGGAGGAGATTTCAATGGATTTTATGTGAGGTTTACACCTAAGTCCAAAGGAAAGAGTGTCATCATGGTGGTAGTTGATAGAATTACCAAGTATGCACACTTTTATGCATCATCTCATCCATTTAAAAGAAATACGGTTGCTACTACATTTATGGACTAATTGTTCAAACTATGACCCAAGGTTATTGTGACGGCAGAGATCCCATTTTCTTGGAAATTTTTGGACGGAGTTATTTTCTTGTTTGGGTACTCAATTAGCTCATGACTCATCTTATTATCCTGATCAGATGTCAAACTAAGATAGTAAATAAATGTTGGAAGGATATCTTCATTGTTTTGTATCGATAAACAAACACAATGGGTCAAATGGTTACCTCTCGCTGAATGGTGGTATAACACTTCCTTCCATCTTTGCGACAAAAAATGACCCCATTTATGGAAATTTATGGATATCATCCACCATCCATCACATCATCTTTAAGAGAAAATTTCAAGGTTCAAGCGGTGGAAGATCATCGAGCATCAACGAAGTTCTCAACTCTTAAAGGATAACTGAATTTGGCACAAAATCGAGAGAAAGAAACAATAGGCGAGATCAACATCATGATGAGAAGTTTTAATGAAGGAGATTGGGTATTTCTGAAACTCTGACCATACAAAAAATGTCTCCAAACCTTTAAGAAGGATAATAAATTATCGCCAAAGTACTATGGTCCATACAAGGTGTTGCAAAATATTGGTACTATGGCATACAAATTGGAGCTTTACGCTTCTTCACCGAGTGCATCCAGGTTTTCCATGTTTCATGCTTAAAAGAAGGTTATAGGTGAAAATATTCCAGTTCAAACAATATTTCCCGAACTTGATAGAAGGAAAAATCATATTGGAACTGAGCGGTCATGGAAACAAGAACTAAACTGACTACGAAATCGATCAATTTCAAGTATCTCATCAAGTGGAAGAACTTACCCACCTAAAGATTCTACATGGGAGGATGAGAATTTTATACATAAGCACCCGAGTGCTACTCAAACGTGAGGACAACACTTTTGAAGGAGAGGGCATGTTAGGTCCACATATTACTAAGTATAGTCCTTATTGTTGCTATTTACTGCCCCTTATTGCCATTATTGTACCCTGTAACCCCCATATTATTATTATCGTACTTGTAAATTATTATTGTTAGGTCAGCTATGAATACATTGTGGCCCCATGGACTCCTATATATAGAAGAGTTTTTGTAATTTGTATCATTCAAGAATTTTTTCATTCATGTAATGTATTAGGAGTTCCCCCTCAAAGTGGCTTATTTCTAAGGCATTGATATCTCTTTCTTTTTATATTTTTGTTGGTTTACAACATTCACGAGCCTGTGCTTTCTCTTTTCCATTCTTTGTGGTAGGTGTAGAGAGCACTTCTTCATCCTCGGCCCTCCAATCTCCATTACGTCCTCACTTTGGCTCTATTTTTGTGCTAAGGGTTATTAGGGTTAGAGTAGTCGTCATCCTGTACAGAAAAGGGAATCTTTAGCTCTGGGTAGCTACTCTTGAAGGAGTAGGTTGATTAGAAATGAAAGGAATGAGTACGAGCAGAGAATTATCAGCTCAGTTTTCTCAGACAAGGTAGAAATGCGAGGCTATGCAAGTGGGGGCGGATCCCTTATCACATTTTCCTTCCCTTTTTATAGTGCTTGTGGTCATCCAATAGTAGGGTAAAATTCACAGGAACTTACCATCGGATAAACGATTGAAAATTCCTGAAAATCCTCCTCATTTAATTCCATGAGGTTGTGTAATGGTAACTTTTGCTTCCTACCGGTGCATTAGTGTGCCAACGGCTGGTTTCGCATCTCCTATGCGCTCAACGTTCTCACCTTTATGCTTGGGTCAAACACATATTGCATATATGCATCCTCCCCCAACACGGGCTTGTTCCTAAGGTACTTCACAACCAATGACAATTTTTCACGACAAGTGTCATCCCAAGCGAGCAGGACCCCTTGTGTAAACAAGTCTCTGAGAAGACCTTTATAGTAGCATATTCCCAAACAACTTTACTGTCATACCCTACATGGGTAGGGTGACCACAATTGTTTCCTTGTTGTGAGAGTCGGCAGATATATGATAACTCTACCTTACATGTCCACATCCCCATTCTTAGTCAGCATAGGGTGCATCCCATTGCTACCCATTCACATCTGGCTTCGACCAATGATCGTGTGCCCTCCTTCAATTACGAGTCGGGAAGTATCTCGCCGAGGTGATCCTTACCCTCTACGGGGAATAGGCTACGATATTTGACCATGCTTGGTAGCCCATCCATGTTCCCATGTTGGTATTTAGATGAGATAAACGGTGTGATTCTCCCCATACCCCGGTCTCAACGTCTCTCGCGGACCTTGTCAAGACCTCCATCCGCTACTAACCCCGATGTTTCCCAGAACTCTTCGCGTCCTAAGTTATGGGTGTGCCAATGTAGCTCCGCATCTAGGTACCATGAAAAAGGAAGTGGCCCTGAGGCATGGTGCGAGAATTGAACCCACTCTTTAGTCATCATGTCACACCCTTTGTTCTTTACATGCGAACAATATTAGTGTGGATGCTTCGATCAATGAATGTCTTGACCCACCCATCGGTTGGGGCTTCAAATCACGGGATCATCATATCCAGAGCATTCCTCCCCAATCTGGAATGCCTCCTCATGCGTCTCCCACTAGTGTGCGGGTATTCCATGCATGGATAGCTTAAGAGGCCCATAGCCTTAGTCCTTTGGGAACTTCCCGGCCCGAATGCTCGCAAAAATTCTGTGCTACCGAGAACCATCAAAGTAGGGTAGGTCTCTTACCTCACGAAGAAATGCAACGGAAGTTCCTTGTGTCTCCAAAGAACATCGCGATCTTTGAGACATCATACAGCCGGTTTTCCAATTCTCCATCTCCCCATCGAGGAGTCGGAGAAGCATTCTTGTCCTTTTCTCGGCCAGTACTTGTTAGTGGGGGTTGATCCAATATTTTCTGCACGGTCAACTTGTAAATTTGATCCACCTCCTCTTCATCGCGCACTAGCTCTATGTATCGTTCTGTCTGCGGGATCTAGTGGTACTATCACTTACTTGTACCCTCATTCTCGAGACACCATTCTTCTCTTTGAGGTTGATGATACCACCTATCTATGGCCCGAGTCCATCCCCTAAGACGCGGGAGTAGGGGTCGTATCTTCTACAATTTCAATTACCTCAAAGTCGGCTCAAGCCTTTACTCTGCGATATCCATTGTAATTTTAGGCTTGACCTTCCTAGTGGGATGATTTTACGGTGATTAGAGCATGGCCGAATGGTGGACCATTCAAACTTAGGCTCTCCCATTTGTTGCCAAGTTTATTTAGGTAACACGTTCACATCGATCCTGGGTCCAAAATAACTTTGATTCATTTCGTAATCCACCAATGCACGCCGTCAACGCATTTCTCTCCAAGGTGCATTTCTTATACATATAGCTTGTGCACATCCTTGACCTCTGATGGAATTAAGGCCGCATTGCACTGTAACTATCTATTAATGCTGAAGATTCTCCATAGCCTTTGGGTTGCGCGGCCGCTTCACTTCACGCTTGCCAAAAAGGAGCTCGACCTCCTCACATACGCATGAGGTTTTGCATTTGCCACTGTGATAGCTACCTTCGCCTTAGTAAAGTCATGGCGAGCTATGACAAGCATTTCTTTTCCCTTATTTAGGTCCAAACCTTCTTGTTTGATAACTTCTTTTCGAGATCGGAGGTTCATGCGCAACCTCCTCCTCGAGTCCTAGTGGCCATCCCAGCATGTGTCACAACATTCACACTTGGATCTTTGTCTCGCGGCTCGACCTTAAATCTGCACGTGCATGGGTGTTTGGTTGCTTTTCCCGCATTTCGCTGCTCAGTTTTGGACAGTCTTTAATCACCGTTTGACTATGCCAATATCGGCATGATTTCCTTGTAGGAGTTCGGGAGCGGTCCTTGCAAAGTGTCCTACTTCTCCACGATTCCTCTTATTATATGACCTCCTCCCCTTCACACCTTCCACCTCGCCCTCCTCCCACCTTGCTGATGGGGGAGCCGGCTATGCACAGCCAGGGTTCTCGGTGATACGGTCGGTTAGCCACTCCTATATAAGTTTCCTTGATCAATCATCAAATCATACATATGATAGTTCTATTCATCATGTCCCGCCGTCTGACACCTACACCATTGCTACTTTAACCCTGAACATATGTAGCAAGGTAAGGACGATGGTTGGTATCTTGCGGCCAGTGTTGCGATAATCATCGCACCATAGCGAGCCCCTTTGGGTCCCCATAGCTTCCCTAGGAGCACAATGGGCTAGGTCCCGACCTACATATAATATTATAACGAGAGGAAGTTATCCTTGAAACATGGCCATTCACGACATTATGCACCATCTCTCGGAAGTGGCCACACCCTCATTCTACCTTTGGGTTACGGATCTCTACGTTATCGATTCTTTATCCCTAGATGCATTGGATGCCTAGCTAAGTCTCATCCGAAGGTGTAGCTTCTAACTTCATGCTGGAACCCTCAAGGCTTTCTCTACGATTCGAAATTTTGGTGCCCCATAGGTATGTGCGGGTGGGGTAGCAACATAGAAATAAACTGTCCGGTGGTCATGCATCATCATATTGGAATCCCCTTCTCGATCACCTTCTTTAGTAGTTGATTGTCTTCCCATAGATTCGGAAGGCCCTTGCTTGGAAATCCTTTAGATCAACCACGATTTGAGAGTAGGACTTAGGTTTCTTGAATTGTTGTTTGGGGCATTCTTAATATCTTCAATGGTTGCATTTGTGTTTTGGCCGATGTATCCCATGTACCGATCCAAGCTCTTCGTTTGAAGGAAAGGGACAACTATGTCCTTTTCACCGCACCACTAACTTCCGTTCTACGCGGTTCATACCGATCCTGACAAACCGAACTGATCCATGTGCTAGCCCCCACACCCTTAAGGTCGGGAAACTTCATGTGCGCGGCCATGTCGTCTTCCATTGGTGGGAGGTGGTGTGGATTATTACCCCTAAGAGTTTGAAGCGGTGTGGGTTTGGAGGACTCTGCCCGAATCTACTTCTCTTATCGGATTGTATACGATATATCTCCTTCTAGGTTGGTTACGTAGTACTTGCCGCACGTGTGCTCCGTCAAATCGAGAGGTCATTCACTTAGTATGGCTACATAATACTCTTTTACTAATATGTCACAGTCAAAACATGGTAGGTCTTAAGAATTACCTCGGAACCCCTTGAAGAATATTCTCTTTGCTTCGAGTAGGAGACAAATTGATCGATGGAAAATTATGTTACAAATCCTCCTAACACACTATCTACCCAATGGTCCACGTAGCAGGTGATGGTATTATCAGCCCATAGCTGTTGGATTAGTTCGAGGTCCACTCGTGACCGCTCATCCTTCCAACACTTCTCAAATTCCACCAATCTTGCGAGCCACTCACAGGCTCGATCGCGATCATTACAAAGAAGATCTCTGACCTTGATCTCTGTTAAATGTACTAATACTTCCACTCTTCGGTGGTCAACCTCTCCTTTGGTTTTCTTTTTTGAAGAATTACTGAACTTCTTTTGTTCAAACCATTCATCGATTTCCTTTCTCTCATGCTTCTAGTACGGCCTTGGCATTACCGATCCCTCTCTAAATGCTCCAAGTCCAGCGGCGGGAACCATTTGTTCGCTCGAGGTCTGACCAGGATGGATGTTCGAGTTTTCCAACAAACCCCTGCTGCGGCCCCTTTCGGCGTGCAGCACCTTTGCACGGGCCAAAGTCTCACCAGTAGTATGGGTGGGTGCAGGAACTGGGTTTTACGCACCCTAGGAAAGGGTAGGTAAGTCAAGCGGATCTCGTTCAACCTTAGAGTGACCAGATCTTGAATCCGCAGAGCCTATATGTCTGATTTCCTTCGTCACGTGCGTAATAATGATACTCCTGTGTCCTTGAGATCATGGCGATATAATGATAACGTAGCTATCTATATGAAGTGCAACAAAAGAGACCAGGATCGCGACATAAATAGTAACACAAGTATGTTCACATCTTAAATCAATAATACAACAACATATATTAAGTAACCAAAACATCGCGATTCATATCACAACAATTCCGGTGGATTTAGATATTCAACAATACTTCCAAATTCATTAATCCTTGAAATACTTACAATACGCAAGGTAACCTACGCACACAACGTAGAGTCTAACACAAAAACCTAACCGGATCTGCAATTCACATAGCATCAATCTTTTTATTCTTAATATGTCTTACATCTCAAAAAGGTTCCAACTACTTATACTATTTATCCTGCATCCCATGGTTCGCAATCGTGGTTGTGGACTCTTAGTCTACCCTTAACCCATTTACAATGCTTTAGGGCCTTGACCCCACCCCAAAAACCCCCCCACGTTAGACTAAATATAATAAAAAATATACAAAATGGACCGGTTTAGCGTGGCTTGCGGAGACCACTGTTGCTTGCTCTATGGGAGCTATTCGAAGTGGGTGACGACTTGGTCGGTAGAGAAGAAAAATGGAGATATTAGATTACGTGTGGACTTAAAATATCAATGGCGCTGCCTTCAAAAACAACTATCCTCTTCCAAATATGGACCATATTGTGTAAAAGGTGAGTGGGATCCTCCCACATGTCTATGATGGATGCTTTCTCGGGATATAACGGAGTGTGATACTCCTTAGATATTAGAAGAAGACATCATTTACCACACCATGGGAAACCTTCATGTGCCCTGCTCGAATGCCTTTCGGTCTAATCAACGGTGCCACTTTCCAACTGTAATTAATATTGACTTCGTAAGAGATCAAGGCAAGTTAGTGATTTATGGATGAAATCACAATTTTTTGAGGCGATGCGCGAGCACATTGAGCATATTCGATGGACATTCGAAAAATGATGCGGGTACGGTATGTGCTTTGAATCCCCAAAAATACATGTTCCCCCCTGGAAGAAGAAATATGTTGGAGCACATAGTAACTAAGGAGGAGTGAAGATCGACCCAAAAATGGTAGAGGTGATAAATGGAATTTCCCTCCCACAGAATAAAAAGAAAGGAAATACAAGTATTCTTGGGGAGAATAAACTTCACAGGTTCATTCCCAACTAAGTTGATATCGTCCACCACATTATTGAAATGCTAAATAAAAATAATGAAGTAGAAATGGGCTCCCAAATCAGGGACTATTTCGACAAAATCAGAGGCTTTAAATTTGAAACTCCGGTCTTGGCAAGTCAGTTACATGCAGCTTTTGATGATTTTCTCCTTTGCACACACTCATACGGTGAACATGATCTTCTTTACAAAAAGAATGAGGATGGAGCACAGACAACCAATTCGTTTTTCGTGAAAAAGTCTGTTGAGATTACGAATTAAAGTATAATATCCTAGAAGCGGTATATGCTCACCATTAAAATCTCCAAATGCATTCAAGATATATGTGTTACAATCTTCCATATTATCTACGTTCCTATGTGTGAAAAATTTCTCCCACAAAGGGGCGGTGAAGGAAGAGGTACGAGTGGATCACTTAAGATCCAAGAGTATGAACTAGAGATCAATCCCACTAAACTCATTTAAGGATAGGGACTAGCGAAAAATTCTATCCGATTCCAGACAGCAAGCTTTAGGGATAAACCTATCTATGGAATGGGGGAAGGTACCGAAAGGTGCAAAAAGTAAAACAGGGGATATAATTCTTAGCGTAAGAACCAGGACATAAAGTAAATTATGTTTGCATGGTATAAAGACATCGTGGAATACCTTCGACCCTAAGGTGCCCTCCCAATTACGACGAGGTGAAGTACCACCTTGAGATTAAGGTCGCAAAAAAAGGTGGGTGGCGAATGGGCGATTGTATTGGAGGGACACGACGAGTTTTGTTGTATTTTGAAGCGGAGGTGGACGAGGTGATGACCAAATTTAACAGAAGGTTTATGCGACTTTCTTTAAAGCTGTCCAATCTACTACCCATAAGATCTGAGAGCATGTTTTAAGCTGAGCTATTTAGGGATGTACCGCTCGGTCGGGCGGGTGAGAAGTGTCGGACTTTCCTGAAAAAGCAAAGGTTTGTGCCACTCCCATTGATCTTGATCCAATAGAAGAACCTTTCAAACAATGGGCAATTGATTTCTGATGGATAGATCCACGACCTCTAGTAACCAACACTAATATATTCTCACATACGATTACTTCACCGAGTGGGTTGAGGTTGTGCAAAAAACACCACGGATGTGGTGGTGATTCAAATTTATGGAGGAAAACATAATAGCTAGGTTTGGGTGCCAGCTAAAATCATCAGCGATAACATCTAGGTCTTCAAGTCAGCGAGTTTTGTAAACTTTGTCGACGTTACAATATTACTCTAGGACACTCCATGACTTATTATCCATAGAGAACGGTTAAGTGGAGCCATCCAACAAGTTTGGTAAGGAGTCTCAAAAATGATCAACATGCTAGATTAATGTGATTAATTAATAAAGATGGAATTTAAATTAAGGGAATTTCGAGGAAAAGTTTTTTAATCAAGGTTCCAAGATATAATTGATGATTTAGAAATATATTAAATTAACTCATTAGTGAGGCTAAAACCATATTTTAAAATATCATTATAAAAATTATATTATATTAATATTTTTATAATTATATTGATAAAGTTGTTATTATATTTAAATTTTATTTAATGTTGGTTTAGAAGAATTCTTTTCTAAAAAATTATTACTAAATATATTTGCATTAATATTAATAGATTTTTTGGCTTAATGATCCATCAATAATATGAAGAAATCTTTCGACAATAATCACATTATCATGAACAAAGTCGGCGCGTTTCGAACCAACTAGTGTGGTTTATCATCAGGACTAGGTGAGAGATCAGTTGATCAGTTGAACTAAATAGATATAGGAGATGAAAAAGAAAACGGTTAGAATCAATACAATTTAACTAAGAAATCCAAAACGGTTAGTTCTAATAATATAATAATTAAAAAATCAACAACGGCTAGTTTGAATATCAAAATTAATAGTTTAATTAGAACATAAAAATAAATAAATAATAAACTAAATAAAAATTAAAATGAAAATAAAAAGTATTATATATCAATTTAATAGTTTAATTAAAAATTATTTATTTTTATTAATTAATTATTAAATACAAATATTATTTTAATATAATTATATACTATTTTCATGAAAGTTTATCTTAAAAAAAATAAAAATAAATAAATAAATATATAAAATAATATGATCGATCTCTCACACAGTCACGATGATGAACCACACTTGTTGGTTAAAACATATCGACTTTGTTCATGATAATGTGATTATTCTGAAAGATTTCTTCATATTTATATTTGCATTAAATTAATGATATGAAATGTAAATTTGATTATGTGTGTGTGATAGATTAATAATGATTGGAATTAATATTAAGGAATTTTTTTATAAATGAATTAATATATTTATAAATATTTTCAATTTCTATGACTTCTTTAATCTTCCTTTTTAGGTAATGCTTTTTCTTTAATGACCCTAAAAAGGAAGATTATAACTCTAGAAATTAAAGAAAAAAACAATATGAATCTTGATGAAGGCCTAAACATTAGTAACACCTCGAAACCCTTATAAATAAATCATTCTACTCGGAAAAAGAAATTTAAAAATGTCTAATTTAACCATCATCTATTATATCTTGAATCTTGATTAAAAAAATCTTCTAAATTTCCCTTAATTTAAATTCCATCTTTATTAATTAATCATATTAATTTATAAGTTTAATTTCCTTTTTATAATTCCACATCCATCAGTTTTTTTCTCCAATTTATATCTTTAATTCATTTCTAAATATTTGTTTCCTTAATATTCATTCCAATCATTATTAATATGTCACTTTAATATATATATCTATATAATTTTTTAGAAAATAATTCTCTAAATGACAACATAAAATTTTAAATATAATAACAACTTTATAGTATAATTATAGAAATATGTGAAGTCTGTTCTCTGACAAGGCTATGACCAAATTATGAAAACCAATGAAAGGGGGACATTGAATGGTGGTTCAGGCTCTTTGTGGAAATTGGAGGGTCAACAAAAAACTAAATTTTCTTCACGGTGCATTTTTGAGCGAGAAAAATCCCACTTGGGATATTCTCCAAAAAAGGTTTATCTGGGCCTACCGCTAGTGCCACCTTTGCAAAGGTTCCGAGGAAACTATTGACCATTTTTTCATCTCATGTTCCTTATCCAAAAAGGTTTGGGAATTCCTCTAGCACTTTGTGACGTTGAGGCTATACGAGGAGATAATTGTAGTGAGGCTTGGAAAGATTGGTGGGAAAATTGTAAAGATCGGGTTATAGGTGTATCCCTCATTATCTCTTGGGGTATTTGGCTTGCTAGAAAAAAAAGGTGTTTTCATGGATATCTTTCATCTCCCCATTCTTGAGTGGCGAGAATGCCTTTGTTATTTTTATCTTTCTCACCTTCCCAACACCTTAAATAATTTAGCAAGGGTTAGGATCGGGAAATGTGTGATTATGATATTCCCTAGGCCTATTTTGTGTGGTGGCCGATCAAGGCTCTTGTGGGTGCGATATGATTATTCATAAAAATCAAAATTATTCTATGGTATGATCGAAAATGGTCTAGATAACTTGTATGTATTTCAAAGACCTACCCTCAGTTTAAATTAAAATTATCTAGCTTGTGACAATTTGCATAATTTTTTTACTTGAAAGTGGTGTATGAATTTTTGTTGTTTAGGTGTCTTAATTTCATTTGTTCTTGCTGAAATTTAACATGTGACAACATAATGTAGCAAATAATCATTCGAACACAACAATTTTAATATAGGAGTTCACCCGAAATCCCGTGGTCTCGTCTCCTTTGGGCTTGGTCATGCGGCTCGGCTCTTTGGGATTATGGTAAGTTTTTTACAACTAAATATTTAATTCCAATGAATACAACAATGATCCAAGGGACTGAAAATACCATCAATATCTCTAATGGTTGTCCAAATTCTACAAACATCTTTAGGTCTTGTTGACGATTCATGTTAGTGCACTAAGCTACTATGAGCTTCTAAATGGCACAAAATACCTCGAATTCTATTTCTATCCTTGAAACCACTACGATGTATCCAGACACTGCATCCAGTTAAATACCAATTGATAAATTTCTCAAAACAGCACAACATCCCCAAACTAGGCTATCCTCCACGTTTTTAAGTACCCAAAACTTACCAAATCAACTTCTCGAGCTCCGAAGTTCTCAAAATGTTCTAAAACCACTTCTATTGGCTCCAAAATTTCTAGGAAATAGTCAAGATAATTTTTAATTAATCTAAAATGGCCTACGGAGTATCCCGATTTAGCCTCAATCACCTATCGGCGGCCTAGCACTAGGGTCAATGAAAACTTCTCTGCTAAGTTTCCAGCCAATAGAAGTCCTCAAAACTTGCTGAAACCTATTTCTGCATTAGATGAAAATGATTTTTCGATCAGGAATGACAAACTGGTTCATTAAATTTGGTCTCGGCGGCTACGGATTAGAAAGCTCTTGCCTTTGCTCTTTTTGGAAAAAAGCTTGCACTAATGTCACAGACTTTGCGGAAACTTTTATGCCTTCAAATTTCTCTACAAGCTCTAAAAACCATCTCATCATATTCCTAACTTATACGAAATATCTAATTTAGACTATTTGAACTACGAAGGACTCTAACTCCCTGGTTGGGCCTCAAAGCTAATTTGTCTCATGGTGGCCCTAATGCTCCTTCATCTTCCCCCGAAGAAAAAAATGTTGAATATCACCTATGTTCAACCTAAAACCTCTTCCAAACTGCGAGAAGGTGAAGGAGACCCAAAATTGACTAAAATTTCATCTTGTTTGGTCGAAAATTGAGAAAAGTTATGGCAAAAACCAAATTTTGCCCATTGTCCCCACAAAATCCTCCTCCAAAGCGGAGGAACTCCGATTAGCTCCAATATTTGAAATATCCACCTGATTAGGTGGAATGCCGGTGGAACCAGGATCAAAATGGCGGTTAAGTTAAATGTTATGCGCGTTCACTGAAAAAAGGTAGTCACGATTTGGTAGGTGGATAAGTTTTATTTGTGCGTAACGTCTTCGGGTGGTGGTCATATATGTGGCATTAACCACCACCATAACCATGAGTGGTAGCCCTCAATATCACCGCCATAATTCACATGGTTTTGGCTAGCAGGGCTATCCCCCTTCCTAAACTCCCCCACAGACATTTTTTTACGCCCACGATTCAAGCTTTGGTCACATTTCCTCGGGGTCGACCCTTGAGGGCTAGTCTCCAACACCTCCACCTATTTCATATGCCAACCCGGTATACACATTCACACCGCCCTAGCTGTTCAATGAAAATATGCCACGATTAATGCGGAGTCGTTCACTCTGCAGTCGGTGAGGGGTTAAAGACCCATGAACCTCAAAATTTTACATATGACTTTTCATCCAATGGCACAGAATACATGGCGACCTCCGGGTAGGCCATGGCACCCAGCGATAGGCCCATAATATAATAAAAAAATTGCTTTTCCATATATTTTTACAAAAATTGACATAATAAATTAAGTCAAAAATTCTTGTTTTGGAGGTCACTAGACGATTTCAAACCTCGGTAACTTTCTCATACGAACTCGGTTTTGAGAATCGTTCATGGCACGGAAATTGCGATGATGAGGCCTTTGCGGTGGATTCAGTTGGAACTCTTCCAAGCACTTTGAATTTTGAGCTATCATTTTGGTCATGATCAAGTTCGAAGTCCACCTCCCAAATGAGAAGCTTTTGGACCCCAAAAAAGCTCTACGGGTATATTAATTGATACGTACGACAAACCAGAGTATTGCACCCTATATACTTGACCTCCAAATATGCCTTACTTGCGGATGGTAATTTGAACTACAGTAGAAATCAATTCACACTTCCCTTCCTCGATGCACTTGTCCTCTGTCGAGAACTATCTTTGCACTCACTCGAAAAAATTTAAAGCAGAAATTTCTAGAAGGAATGAGACATCGTTGCCTTGATCAATGATCTAAGGTAGGAAATAAATAATGAGAAATTTTCATATGTGCAAAATGAGTATATTCTGCAGTCAAGAAGTTTATCCACTTCTTACCAAGCCACTTCCATGGTGAATTTTCTTCTTTGCAACTCTTCCTCATGTGAAACTTCCATTTCACATCAATAATGGAATCCATGGTTCCACCTTCCGCAATATTTTTGTCCCTCTTGCTACATTTGCTTTGGATGACTAGTTGGATGCAAAGTCCAACAATGGGAGACAACATGTCCCCTCTTTTGGCAATATGTACAAATATTATGCACCTTCTTTGAAAGTTGCCTTTGCCTCATTTGCTTCTGTGTGATTTCTTTCCTCATCTGACATCTGAAGCATCATGGTTAAATCGACCACAATATATACGACAAATATTTGTTCCATTTAAGCATGATCAATTATCATGCCTTACTTGAAACACAATCAAATTGATCATGAGAAGATTGCCCTCTTGTATTTACTTTGAATGTTCATCCTTTTTGTCATCATGAGAAGATGAACTAGTAGAGGCTACAACTGTTGTAGACTAACATCATCGTTCTTGTCTTAGCGTATGAACTTGCATGCTGTCATAAGTGCATGTCTACCATCTTCTTGCTTTATAAAAAAGGGCTTAAAGCAATGGCAATCATATTTGAAACAAATTTGACATATTTGCATCTTAGAACTTGGAACAAGGTTTTTGTTAAATTTGTCTCACATGCTTTCATGTTTTTGGAGTCTTCACAATTAAAATGCACATAACCAAGACCATGTTGTGTTGGTCGTTCCTCAACTAAAATGGGATCTGCTCCACATGCTTGTGCATGCTTGCCTAATCCCTTACCTTCGTAGCCCATTTTAATCATTGATTTGGACTACAGCTCTCGTATGTTTTTGAAAGAACCAACACATCTTTCCAAAAGGAAAGCGAGATGCGATTAGAATGGATTACTTTTTCCTCATGCATTATCTTGGTCAAAGCCTCCCAGGATTGATGGAGCTACCTCTCCATATTATGCAATATTTTGAAAAATTTCTTCCTTCTCTTCCTTCATGGAAAACAAGCCCACATTCACAGTTAGATGCTTTCTCTTTTATCCTGAAACAAAATCTCTACCATGTCCTTAAATATATGAGATTACGCTTCATCTCATGTGAAGAATCTTGTGAAGGGCGAAAATTTTCTTGTGCAGAAGTTGTCATTATGATTTCAATGAACAAATCGCTTCAAGAAAGTTCTCAACTTTCAAAACATGAAAAGCTTTGTTTTTAATAAATAGCTATAAAGACAAACTCTTATTCAAGCAACCAAACAAGAAACAAACTCCAAAATCTTCTCCTTCAAACAATTTTCAAGAGGGTTTGTGTTCCAATGTTGACCTTAAGGTACTTTGGGAGTAAGGAAGAAGCTGTTGAGCCCAAAGATGTCCTTTCTTTCATCCAATTTCACTTCATTTCCTTTGTCCCTTGTAATTCTGAGGCTTAAATGAAATCCAGTAGGATTAATTAAAGTCACTTTAGGAATGTATACAATGACCTGACTTGCTATATTTTTGTGGTTTTGTTGTTGTAATAATTTTTTACTAGACTATTTCTGAGAATGCGGCCATTCTATATCTAGTCGCATATTCCGCGACTATCTTCATGTTCTCATAGGTTACGGTGTCACTTAAAAAAGAAAAACTCATATGGTTAGATTCTAACTTCCCTCCCCCACAATTTCTTGCTCCCACTGATCGAGCAAGAATCTACAGGTTATGCATGGAAGATCAAAACTAAGAAGAAAAGAAATTCCCTAGGACAGGGGACTCTACAAATGTCTCCGGCAAGAGTACGAGGCTTCCACAAGAGTTCTAATCTGATTTTAATTGGGAAAGACACTATCCTATTTCCTCTCAAGGGTAGTTATGTATTTATTTTATAATAATGACTCGGGAGACCCGGGGAACGGAGTTAGCTAGATTGATGTTTTGTTGTTAGATCTCGGTCATTGTATTGCGAGACTATCTTTTCAAATGTGTTCCAACAAATTTCTAGCCATGGATGGGATTTTCTTTGTGATATTGTAGATTTTTGTTTGTAGAAGAACCTCATTGCATTAAACTTATCCTTTTCTCAAGCTATTCCAACATATTTATAATGAATGAATTGGTGAGTTCATGTTATGAGTTATTGAATTCATGTTATGAGTTATTTTCTTGTTAAAGTTTGCATTTTGTTCTCAAGTGCCATAAATAGTTTTAGAATAGCTTTTACTTTCTGTTTAGTGTGACCAGTAACTTTTCTTTGTAACACTTAAGTTCTTTTCCACTCTTAGAATAAAAACACAAAACCAAAAACAGTGGAAAAACACTAAACACAATGTAGTGAGAAGCAGAGATACCTAGGCACATATAATTGCACTTCACTTCAACGGTTTACTAACCCTGGTTGACAATTTATGACATCAATTTGGGAACACTAAGTTGACGGAACATTTTGGCATCATTCTTGCAAGTGTAAATAGCTAGCCTTGTTCTTACCTCCCAAAAACAATGACATGCATAGAGAAAGAGACTTCAGGTGTATATCCATAAGAAGCGAAGCTTGATTCCTAGAACACCACTTGTTTCACCAAGACCAAGAGCCCGACCAAACCTCCAAACTCAAACCCACATTTCATCCCTTACTGCGATCCTAGACTTCCATAGAACTTAAGATCGGATATTCCATTAGAAATGCCTCCCACTTTATCCAACTGAACTGTCTTAGAAGAAGGGTCGTGACCCACGCCTAGGGACAAACTTTTCAACTTCCACGGAAGAATCAACTATGGTAGAAGAAGGGAGGAGGATTTTCCTAATGGAGAACACACACTATTTGGAGGGTAAGGGTAGAGGTAGGGGAGAAGGAGGTAGGGGTGCGAGAAGGAGAAGGAGGTAGAAGTGCGAAGGAGAAGGAGGCGAGAGGAAGAGGTAGAAGAGAAATGGGAAGCTCTTTTAGGTTTCCTATAATAGTAGATGAAGAAACCAATGCAACTATGAAAAACATTTCACCCTACTGTCCTTCCAAACTTATGGACTCAAAGCCAGAAGACCACAGAAACCTTCCTATTTGAATTTGAAGTCTGTAGAACCTATGACCACTTACAAGATGTAAAACTTTCAAGCTATTCCCTTCAACATTGAAGGAGCAACATTAAAATGGTTTATGAGGTTTGATCCATGATTCTATTAGGACATGGGAAGACATGAAACAAGCATTTCTAGAGAGGTATTTGGATTAATGTCTTTAGTCGACCATAAGGAGGAAGTGTTTAAAATGTTACAAAAAAAGGGATGAAAATTTGGAAGATTTGTGGAGAGGTTTAACTATAACATCAAGAGGGCAAAAAATGGAAAACTTAGATCAAGACACTTTGAAAGCTCTCTTATTGAAGAAATTTAGGGATAGATGGTTAGATATCCTTAACATGATGGGAAAAGGGGATATGGCTCGAGCTCACATTACAGAAATAGGTGGTGTATCAACCTTACAAGAGGAAATCTAAAACTATAAAAGGACCAAGAGACCATTGCTCTTGCAAGGAACCAAATAAGTGCACTTACGGGACCCAGGTAAGTAGAGGCGAGAAATAGGATATGCTTGATGGTCAAATCTGATATTTTGGGGAGTATTAGTGAACAAATAGACATCCTTAAGTTAAAACAGCGAGAAAATTGAATACGATGCCTTAGCAATCTTTTGTCCCAAATGTAGAAAGAAGCATGCCTTGAGAGAGTGCCCTTTGGATGCAAAAGTAGTAGAGACACAGCTGTAATTTGTTCATAAAAAACATTAGACCAGAGTTTCCTTCACTTCTGGTCTTCTAATTTGTCTTTCGAGAAGAACTTCTATAAATTCCACAGAATCTACCAATTTTGTCTCTAGAAGGCCTTGGCAAGGACCTCGAACACAAGGATTCCATGATCATTTGTATAATCAACCCCCACCAAATTGGAATTCTTGGCGTAGCCTTGGCCCCAATTCCAAAATCAATCTCAAACTTGGGCACGAGGAGCACAAAATCCCTATGGAAGATACTCTCGGCACTATCGGTATCCACCATATGCACATTTCCTCCTCCAACGAAATTTTCAACAAAATCCTCAAGATCCACCCTTCCATTACCATTTCCTCGGAAAACAAATCAGTTGCACGCCCAACCCATACGAAACCCGAACAGCTACAAATCCTCGAGAATACATACATGATGAGCCAATAGTTTCCAACTTATTTGATTACTCCTTTAGACCTTAGTGATGTTCAACAGGTGGAAGAAGAATACTTGAAAAAAGAAGAAAAACTTCTCTAATCATACAAGAGCAAACGACTCGGAAGTTATCTCTTGGTGGTCTAAAAGTCTTGAAGATAACACACCTTTCCAAGACCCAAACATTGAAAAAATCAAAACAAAAAGAACCAGTAATTTCAACTCCTATATTAGAGCATCCATCAACATCCACTTCTACACCTCCCTTTCGGAAGATTTACAAATTTGATAGGGGTGTAGAAAAACAAATTATGGTGCCTAATTATGATTTCCTAGATGAGCTAAGAAAATATTTGTATTAAGATCCCATTATTGCAAGCTATCGAGGAAATTCCAATCTTAGCAAAGACGATAAGAGTTGAGCATGAAGAAAGCTTGACAAAAAAGAATAAGAGAGACAAAGAAAATTCAAGCATTGTAGCCAGGAAAAATAGAAGATATCATGATGGGTAAGATTGCTATTCCAAAGTATCTGAATGAACAATCGATTCATTAAAATACACATCAATGGGCGAGATCCAAAACACATGACTTTGATTTAGGAGCGACGATCAATGTCATGAGTAGACAAATGTGGATAAGCGAAACTTCCCCAATCTTCTTTTTACACCCACATTATTACAATTAGCCAGACGGATCTATGACCAAACCTAATGGGTAATAGAAGACATTCGATCCCTAGATTCTTGGGAGTATCTGTAGATTTTATGATTCTAACTCCTAGAGTAATCTGGGAGGGCATCCTATTATATAAGGAAGAACTTGGTTAGCTACAAGTTGATGCTTTCCATTAGTTTTAGATCCGGTGATATGTACATCTACGATGGTAGTTCAACCAGAAATTCACCTTGTATCCTCGGCCAAAAAACAATTACGGAATTAGATGATACTGTGGATAGAGGATGAAGAAGACTTGCAACACTCTCTTCACAATTCGAGAAATGAGTGAGGATAGCCGGATTACGAATACCTTAGAAAACTTTGAATCCTCTTGGAATACAAACAAAAAAATTTCAAGAAGAATCTAACATTGAGTTTTTATCATCAAGACAAATGTCTCTCTATTCCATGGATAAATTTGGCGACTCTGATTGAGATGTTCCAAGCAAAACTTTAAACATAAAAAAGAACCTAGAAATCTCAACAAGTAGAGCTAGTCAAGATATTACAGAGGAATTCTGCATATGCATGGGAGTACACTAATATGAGGATAAGCCCCAAGACTTGCACTCATCACATCTACATAGAGGAAAATTGTAAAAATGATCGGACAACCTCGAAGGATGAATCAAATCTTGAGGGAAATTGTTAAAGAAGAATTACGAGAGAATTGTTAAATGTCAACTTTATCTCTATCCCATTTCAGATAGTCGTGGGTTTCTCCTTTGGTAATTGTGCCAAAGAAAAAATGGTAAATGGAGGGTATGTGATGACTCACAGGAATTAAACAGATACTCTTAAAGATCATTTTCCCCTACCTTTCATAGATCGGAGTATTGAATGCATTGACGAGCCCAGTACTTCTCATTTTTAGATGGGTTTAGTGGTTATAACCAAATTCAAGTAGCACTTGAATATCAAGACAAAACCACATTTACTGTCATGGAGTACCTATGCTAAATTATTGTGGTGGATTATCTGATGCAACATTCAAGGTAGTGTAGGAATTTTTTCGGATCTAATACATGATTGTGTAGAGGTATATATGGATGATTTCCGGTTTATGGAAACACATTTGATGAAGCCTTAGCAAACTTGGAAAAAAAGTTTTAAAAAGATGTAAAGAAGCAAATCTTTCAATATAAGTCATGAAAGAGTGTGTTTTGTGTTTTTATGAAGGGAATTGTTTTAGGACATCACATTTCGGGGGATGGGATTAGAGTTGATGAGTCAAAGTTGAAGTCATATATAACTTGTCTATTCCAAGTTGTCAAAAATATGTTGGGAGTTTTCTCGGATTTACGGGATATTATCGAAGGTTTATAGAAAACTTCCTTAGATAGCATCTCCACTTTTCAAATTACTTACCAAGAATTTTGTGAATTCAAGTGGAATCCGATTCCGAGTTAGCCTTTGAGACCACGAAAACAAAAATCTCTAAAGCACCTATTTTAAGGGGACCTAGCTTGGAATTTACCTTTTCATATTTCAACGAGATGCCTCAAATACGGCTTTGGGAGCGGTATTGGGACAAAAGACACGATTCCTTATGCCATCTAATATACAAGTAAAAAATTGACTCATCGAGTTGAATTCTCTCTTTATGCTTGAAAAAGTTTTTTAGCTTTTGTTCATGCCATAAAAAAAATTCGGACACTATATAACGAGGCTATGAAACTTTTGTTCACTGAATCACTTTGCAATTAAATATCTATTGAACAAACCAATTACTAATGAGAATTATAAGATGGTTATTGCTTATATAGAATTCAATATTACCATTCTAGATAGGCCTGGAAAACAAAAACACACGATGGTTTCTATCTAGACTCCAAAACATTAAAGACAACACCCAGTTGAAGATCAATTCCACGATAGATATCTTTTTGCAATTTCTAGTCAAACTCCTTGGTTTGCGACATTTGCTAATTATTTAGTTTCGGGAAATTTCCTTCCAATAATGAATGCAAGAGACAAAATAAAGATGTTTATGTGAGTGCAAAATATTCATGGGTTGCTGTGAGTTATACAAAAAACGGTCCCGATTTTCTCATTAGGAGATGTGTTCGGGAAGATGGGATGCTGAGATCACTCAAGGCATGTCATGATGAACTTACTATTGTGGAAACTTTCTTGATAAAGGATAGTATAAGGTCCTTCATTAGGATACTAATGGCCATCCCTTTTTTAAGATGCTAAAGAGTATGTCAAAGGAGCACAGCGGGTTGCCAAAGGAGGGTAGCCCACTACCCAGGGCAGATGCCATTGTAGCCTCAAGTACATATATTGAACCTTTGAAAAATGAGCTTTATATTTTTGTAGGACCTATTATTCCTCCATCAAGACAAAAGAAATATATATTATTTTGCACTTATTATGTTACCAAATGGGTAGAGGCCAAGCCATTACTTTCGCTCTTGAAGCATACGTAGTTTAATTTTTTCTTTTTTGAGGATGTCGTTTTGGTGTCCCAAGGGGGTACTACCCAGGATCAAGGAGCTCAATTCACATTAAGGCTAGTGGAACAAATGATGGAAGATACAAAATCAGACACATAAAATCTACTCCCTATCATCTGAAAGCAAATGGTCAAGTGGAATCCACCCAGTAAAGTCATTGAAGGGATCTAACAAAGGCATTCATTTACATAGAAGAGATTGGCGAGACGGGCTTCACGGAAGCCTTGTGGGCCTATAGAACTACATGGAGAAGCACAGCAAGTCATACTCCCTATGATCTTGTTTATGGAAAACAAGTTTTGTTTCCCATAGAGTTTGAGATTCAAACTTTTAAAATAGCGGTTAATTTGGGACTTGATCACGAGGCACAAAAGCACAGTTGGGAGTAGATTAATGAATTGGATGAGATCGAGACAAGATGCAATTCGAGAAAGCAAGTATAGTCAACGGCAAAGGACTAGATGGCTTGATAATTACATCAAGGAAAAGAAGTTCAAAGAAGGTAATTGGGCTCTCTTGTTTGATTCAAAGGGTGAATATTTTCAAGGTGGAAATTCCAAACACATTAGCTTGGGCCATATGAAATTATGAGAATTTTTGACAATGGAGCAATAAAAATCGGGACAATAGATGAAGAGGTCACTTTCTTGTAAATAGTCATAGATTAATTGTATCATAAGCCACTTTCAAGAGAAGAATTTGTCGAGATTCCGGGGAAAACGGTGATGTGAAGTTAATGAAGAAGAATTTTCTTCTTCATAAACTTATTTGAATTTTCTAAATTCAAATGAAAAATAAAAATAAATAAGTAAATAAATAAAAAATAATATTAATAAATTATAAACATTAAAACTAATCAGCGATTAGCATGTTTATACGAGAAAGATATAAAGTGAAAATCGGGGAATCCTTCGACACTTTGGCTTTTCAAATTATTCTTTTACGCAGCGACTATCACAAAATCATAAAGTCTCACTCCATCATGTCTCACTTCATTCTGTTTCATTCATTCCATTCATTAATATTTCATTTCACTCACTCATCCATACTTCATTCACTCCATTCCATGGTCCACTTCATTTTCATCTCATATTTTTTAAAATTTGATCTTCTGTGATTGAATATTAAATCTATAAGTTGCAAACCATTTTTCATATTTCACTCCACTT
Organism: Pinus albicaulis; assembly: GCA_034641835.2. Taxonomy (NCBI): domain Eukaryota; kingdom Viridiplantae; phylum Streptophyta; class Pinopsida; order Pinales; family Pinaceae; genus Pinus; species Pinus albicaulis. The sequence goes on along the minus strand of CM076575.1, from coordinate 4,198,411 downwards.
TAAATTTATAATCCATTTCATTCCATTACATTTTCACTTCACTCATTCTCCATTACACCATATTTCATGATCCATTCTAATTCACTTCATACAACATTCCATTCCATGTCTCAAAGCTCCTGGTATATTTTGCGGTCGGACATTCTGCGGCCAGTCGGACGTGCACGACCAACCCCGGACGTGCACAACGACCCGGATATCACGAAGGCAATTATCAGGTAACCACTTGTTCAGCAACAAATTGACCACCAACACCCCTATGTCAACAAGAGAAAAATCAAAGGGATTATGAAGAGGCGAAGAATCAATGATTTTCAAAAGGAGGACAAAGCATATCAAAACCATGAAAATTAAAGGAAGGCAAATGTAAAGTTGTGAAATTATTATGATGACGGAAATATGAAAGTTATAGTATAGTTAAGTCATGTATGATTCTAAAGAAGTTGTTTTGATTATTCGTGAGTGATCATGCCTATTAAACCTATCATAAAAAAATTGGACAAAATCCCTTTCATTCCACCATTTCAAATCATCATTTAAAAACTTAATGATTTAAATGCGAAGTGACCTATTAGGTCACGTCACGTCACCCAGCCGAAGTATTCCGGTGATGATTTTGAATTTCAAAAATGATATGTTTCACGGTATTTTCCTAACATGATAGCTCTCAAACTCATTAATTCGTGTGAATCTCCTCACCATGTTTCACTCATTCTATAACCTCTTCATGTCATCCTTGGTGTGAATTTCCCCTCTTTGCATAAGCAGAGAAAGCCTTTGGGGTAAAAACAACTCTTTAATAGTCATTTTTCACCATAGATAGAGAAACCAGTAAATTGAAGATTTGAGAAAAGAGAAGCCATGGGTCTCATAGTAAGGTCCGAACCGGTCGGACCCAAATACTTAGAGGGTTACCCATAGATTAGAGAAATACTACGAGCGGGTTGGGTGGTTACCGGTTTTTGGAAAAATTCAATGGTTTTCATAAAGAGGTAACTAAGACATTTGCACGGTCCTTCAATGGAGGCGAGAGGTGGAAATAGGAGATGTCAAATTTACTATTACGGAATCCTTCATTGCGGAGGCGGTGAATTCCCGAGCAAGGTGAACGATGGATTTCAAAAATAAGAATATAATGAGGCATGGAGGAAAAATGCTCAAAACACGGTATGGATATTTCCATTTTTAAGAAGGAGCATTCCTAGCTCGACCATTGCGAAGAATAAATGGCGAGAATATGTTGCTCATTTGCAAAAAATTATAACTTTTGAGGGAAGGTTTTGTACACCCTCTATGTTTATCATATTCGGTTAATGATGCATTTCTTAGATGAAGGAAATCAATTTACCTTTTTCCTACTTCATAGTACGAAGAGAATGGCCTCTAATGTTCAAAAGGGTTCAGTCCTGAAACAATTTGTACCACCATGGCTAATTGTGATAAGTAATTGAACATCATTTGATAAAGGTGGGAGACAATTGGGATGAGTTTCTAGTAAGGAATCGCTTTGAAGAACCCGAGGAATCTCCATGCGAAGGAAAACTTATAAGAAGAAACGAGAGACGAATTTCCAAATACATTGAAACTAAAGCAGTAAGTCCATACAAGAGGACCGGTGAGGAGATAATTTCGAGGAAATTGGTGAAATTAAGAAACAACTTAAAAAGGAGAAGATGATAATAAGGTATGCACGAGGAGAGAGGTGGAGGACCATCTCAGCAAGATGAAGCCATACTTAGAGGTATATTGAAGAAAAACGGGGATTAGACAAACGGGAATCATAAACATTGAGGGATGAAGACACCAGCGCTAGATCACACAGTACCGGTATGAAGAGGATCTTGATGAAGGAAACTCTAGAGATAGACCCGACACAACAACAAATCTATAATTATGTTGAGTCATTGGAAAAGAGAACCACCAGAAAGTAGAGGAAGAACTCCTAGCCCATCGAGAATATGCAATTGATGTACTAAGAAGAGACAAATATGAGTTAGAATTACTCAATAGGCACATAAAGAATGAAAATGAAAATTTTGAGGGAATAGGTTAGCGGAAAAAGTGATATGAATACAACTCTCTGCAAATGGAAAAGTTGTACAAGGCTAGTGAGAAATTGAAGAAGAAAAACAAAAAGTTGAGCGGGGCACTTATAAATTTGAGATTCAAGTTGGTCATAAGGAAGCCTAGGAGGCCATTGAATATCGGGAAAATCGGAAGAAGGAGCTTGGATGTCCTAGCACAAGTCTCGGAATACATGAATTGATTGCATGAGGACATACGAAAGACTTTGCGGTGGGGGTATGTTGAGCCCCAAAGATGTCCTTTTCTTTCACCCAATTTCACTTCATTTCCTTTTCCCTTATCAATTACGGGCTTAAATGATCCAATAGGATTAATTAAATTCACTTTGGAATGTATACAATGACCGACTTGCTATATTTTCATGGTTTTGTTGTTGTAGTAATTTTTTTACTAGATTCATTACAGAATGCGGCCATTACGTAGCTGATCGCCTATTCCATGAAGCTATCTTCATGTTCTCTGGGTTACAATTGTCACTTCAAGAAAACGCATATGGTTGAATTCCACAACACTCCCCCATCATTTGCTCCCTACGAAGTACGAGCAAGAATCTACAGTGGTTATGCACGTGGAAGAGATCAAAACTAAAATGATTCCTACGGAATGAAGGACTCTCAGTGTCTCCAGTGAAGTACGGGAAACTTCCACAGGGGAGTTCCCTAATTTGATTTTTAATTGGGAAAGACACTTATCCTATTTCCTCTCAGGAGTAGTTATGTATTTATTTTATAGAGTGACTCGGGAGACCGAGACGGTTAGCTAGATTGATGTTTTGTTGTTAGATCTCAAAAAGTCAGTGTCTCTGTTTCTAAAAAATTTTCTCTTTAATGAAAGACATTCAACTTCATTGCATGATCTAAGGCAATCTTGAGAATATTGGCATACATCCGTGGCGAGAGGCCCTACGCCGAGAAGCTGCATTGCATATTGTTTAGATAAGTAACTTTAGCCTTGTTTCATTCCTAATTCAAGTAGTTTTCTAAACTTTATGTTTTTATGCTCATTCACATCAAGCTCTTCTGAGTAGTCTTGTTCTTACGAATTGTTCCAAAATATCACTAATGTTGAATGAGACATAGTTGTGGTGTTTTAGAGTCTAGTTGCATTTTTTCGAACTTCATATTTTTCATGCTCAACGACATCAATTATTCTGACCAGTCTTGCTCTTATGAATTGTTCCAAATATCACTAACACCGAATGAGATAGAGATGTAGTATTTCGATGATTAGTTTCACTTTAGTTTAGTTGCTTAAAAACTACGGAGGTTAATGGCACTCTATTTCAGTGCATTTCTTATTGTTCAAGTTTGATTGATTGCACTCTTGTTGATTCACGTTTAATGTATTTCCAATTTCATTAGTTAGTTGTATGCTAGTTTGTTCATTAGACCTCAAGGCCTTCATTATTTACAAACTACTCTTGTTATTAATCTCTTCCAACACATAAATAATATGGACGGGGAATTAGTGATATCAGTTAAGTGCTGACTATTACGCAATCTCTTATAATTTTACAAATAGCCGTTTTTCCAAAACTATTCAAAATATTTCTAACTTTCGAATGAGGCTTAGTAGTGACAATTTGAGTTGTAGAATGGATAATTTCAATGAAGTGGATAATTTAGAATAGAGTCACTCATTATGTTGCGACTATCTTTTCCAAATGTGTTCCAACAAATTTCTAGCCATGGATGGGGATTTTCTGTGATATTGTAGATTATTTGTTTACTTAGAAGAACCTCATTGCATTAAACTTATCCTTTTCTAAAGCTTTCAACATATTTCTAATGAATGAATTGGTGAGTTCATGTTATGAGTTATTGAATTAATAATATAGTTATTTTCTTGTTAAAGTTTTTGCATTTTAAATTTCTCAAGTGCCATACATAGTTGAGGAATAGGTTTTGCTTTCTGTTTAAAGGTGTGACCAACAACTTCTCTTTTACCAACACTTGGATTCTTTTCCTCTTAGAATAAAAAACACAAAACTAAAAACATTGGAAAAACACTAAACACAACGTAGTGAGAAACATATACCTAGGCACATATAGTGCACTTCACTTCAACAATTTACTACTTTGGTTGACAATTTATGACATCAATTTAGGAACACTAAGTTGACAGACAAAGCCTTCAACTCTTTCTTCCTTTTTGTTTCTCCAAGACTTAGCTAATCAATAGCTATCCCCAAATCTCAAGCAAACTCAATCAACAAATCGGTTGCAAAAAATAAAACGATCAATCTTTTACAACTGTTTAAACACCTTTCAAGCTATACAATCAAGCAACCCGGTGCTACATCAAGCAGAAACTATGCTGCGATGCAACTGATTTGAAAATGGTCTGGATAACTTGTATGTATTTCAAGAACCTACCACTCGTTTAAATTAAAATGATCTAGCTTGTATGACAATTTTGTGGAATTTTTTTACTTGAAATTGGTGTGCAATTTTTATTGTTTAGGTGTCTTAAGTTCATTTTGTTCTTGTTTAAATTTAACATGTATGACAGCAACATAATGCATCGGAAATAATCATTCAAACACAACAATTTTAATCTAGGAGTTCACTGAAATCTCGTGAGCTACGTCTCCTTTGAGGTTGGTCCTCTTGACTCGGCTCTTTGGGATTATGGTAAGTTTTTTTACAAAGTAAATAATTTAATTCCAACTTGAATACAAAAAATGATCCAAAGGACTAAAAAATACCATAAATATCCCTCTGACCAGGCATCCCAGAGTGCAACAGCTTGACTTTAGGCTCTTATTGTACGATTCCTTCCGTCGGTGCACTAAGCTACTCTGAGCTTCTAAATGGCACATAATCCCTCGAGAATTCTATTTATATCATTGAAACCACTCCTAATGTATCAAAACACATCAAACACAAATAACAATTGATAAATTTCTCAAATCGAGCACAACATCCCCAGACTAGGCTATTTCTCCACGGTTGCCTAGAGTGCACCCAAAACTTCAAATACGCTTCTCGAGCTCTAGAAGTTATCAAAATGTTCTGAAACCACTAATATTGGTTAAAAAATGTCTAAAATAGTCAATATAGACTTTTCATTTATCTAAAATGGCCTCATTTGCTCTGGTTTCACCTCAATCACCTAATATTAGCACCCCAGCACTACGGTCAATGAAAACTTCTGTTTGAGTTTCAACCTCTAGAAATCTTCAAAACTTGCTTAAATCTCTATCATTAGATTCATAATTATTTTTCAGTAGAATGACCATTGGTTCACGCATATGGTCTCAAGCGGCTACGGCTAAGCCACCTCTTTCTTTGGAAAAATTTTCACTAATGGCCCTTGGAACTTTACTAAAGCTTTTCGGCCTTCAAACATTCTCTACAAGCTATGAAAACCATCTCATAAGATTCATAACATCTAAAATATCCAATTTAGACTATTTGAACTCTAGAAAAGGACTCTAACTCCACGGTTAGGCCTCAAGCGGAATTTGTCTCATGAGTGGCCTGATGGCTCCTTCATCTTCCCTAAAGAAAAGGATATTGAAGATCACCTCATTCAGCTTTGAAACCTATTCCAAACTCTCAGAAGGTTGAAAGATACAAAAATTAAGCTAAAATTTCATATTTTTTGGTCGAAAAATTGAGAAAGTTCTGAGTAAAAACCAATTTTTTCCCGGTGTCCCCCAAAATCCTCCTCCAAAGGCGGAGGAACTCGATTAGCTCACTATTTTTGAAATATTTGGTTGATTAGGTTGACCGCCGGTAGAACCCTTTGGATCAAAATGGCGGTTAAGTTAAATTTTAGGCATATTCACATGCGAAAAAGGTGGTCACTATTTGGTGAGCGGATAAGTTTTCAAAAACATCTTCGAGGTGGTGGTCACATAAGTGGCATTAGCCGCTACCGTAACCACGGTATTGTGATCTCACATACAAGTCACATGGTGTCGCTAGCAGCTTCAGGGCTAGCCCCTTTCCCAAACTCCACCACAGCGTTTTTTTTCGCCACGGTTCGAGCTACGCGGTCACATTGCTCACGGGCGCCCGCGAGGGCTAATTCCAACACCTCCGCCCGTTTCATCGCCGGCCCAGACCATACGTTCACATAACTATTCAACGAACATATGCCACAACGTTCGAACCGGGTCACCTTTCCGAGGAGTCGGGTCGAGGTTCAAGGCCCATGAACCTCAAAATTTGCATATGACTTTTATCAATGGCTGGAGCCACGTGGCAACCTCAGGCCGAGCCCGTGGCACCCGATGATAGGCCCATAATTGATGGGATCTTGGGGGAGACCCCAAAGATCTAAAAATTTGAAATGGATCGACAAGATACACAATAATAGGATGTTAGGAAAAAAGAGGGAACACACTACAAATAAAACCACAAAGCTTTGTTTATTAAAAAAATAGAGGAATAATGCAGAAGCTACATTGTGGTGGATTAATCTTTCCTTTACAAACTAAGGCTTGTTATTTATAGCCTTTTTTTGAGTTACAATACCATGTGTAGATACCATAGGTGGATGCCATGGGTCAAAACCATGGGTAGATACCACTTACAATACCATGGAGTGATACCATGGGTAGATACCACTGATACCATGGGTAAATTCCATGCGTGGATGAATACCATGTGTGGATACATACCATGGGTGGATGAATATCATGGATAGATGTCACTTACAATACCATGGGTGAATAAATAAAATGGGTGGATGAATACCATGGGTTAATGACATTTACAATATTACCATGGGTAAATTCCATGGGTGGATGGATAACATGAGTAGTTGAATACCATGTGTGGATGTAATTTTCCATTTGGATCATTCTCCTCCTTAAGAAGCAATGATCAAATTGTGTGAAGCTCCCTCTGAGAAGGCTTTGTTGAATATGAAGAGTCGAAGAGAAAGGTTTTGTCTAGTTAACCCATAACATTGATGAACAAGATCCAATGATAAAGATACCTTGTAATGCTTGTGACCAACTATGATATTGTGATGTCTGGACTAACAAATGGACCGATGAAGTGTGGGTTTGTGGATGAATCAAAACCATGACAAACAAAGATACGAGGATAGAGATACCATGTCTGCCCATGTGTATGTACTACAGTGTGCGTCTAACGAAATGGACTTGATGAAAAGTTTTGTACGATTGACCCGCAATACGTGATGCGATTGTTGATGAAGTAAGCAAGTGCCTACATAGCTTGGGGTGGGAGAGAACATCTCCAAATAACCCAAGCCGAATGCGCACTATGCTGAAAGCGATCTGAATATGAAGCGGAGTGCACCTTTAAAGCGAGGTGGGAGGGCATGTCTCCAAGGGAACCTACTTTGAATCTGCTCCAAATTTAAAATAGGCATAATTCGATCAATATAAATCGAAAAGAATGTTGCTATAACCTATTTTTCCTAAATGGAATGATCATTATCTTCCATGTGTTTAGAAATGATATAGGAGGCCACTAGACTCTCATATTCATGATGGAATTGTCCCTCCATCACAGAATTTAGAAAAATAGTTGATTTTAAATCGGCGATAACCCTCGTACGAACTCGATTTGACCAATTTTGTTTTTGAAATCGGATGATTTTTCAAGAGGAGCTTAGATATGTAACCATTTATTTGAAATGTCACACTTAAAACTACAATAAATGACGGGAGAGCCGCCATCCATGAATTTTTGTCAAAAAAATTGTTTGCAACATTGTTGATTTTGAATGAACGGTATCTCCTTCATCGAACTCGAATTCGGCGTTGTTTTTTGAATTTGGGTATTTTTTAGCAAAAAATCCGGATATGGTATTTTTTTCTTTAAATTATTCACCAAAATTTTGGATATGATGCGCAAACTTGCCACCCAAAAATTCATGGAGTTCAGAAGATTGATGCAAAACATTGGCGAAATATGTTTTCAAACCCTCATACCATGGAGGCATAATATGAATCGATACCACGGATCCGGATCGGTCTTTGTTTTTATTAAAACGAGAGAATAAATGTAGAAGCTACATTGTGGTGGAAAATTTTTCCTTTTTAAAAACCGAGGCTTGTTATTTATGGCCTTTTTTGAGTTACAAAACCATGTGTAGATACCATAGGTGGATACCATGGGTTAAAACCATGGGTCAACTTACCATGGGTTAATGACACACAATACCATGGTAGGAATTCCATGTGGTGGATGGATAACATGGGTAGATGAATACCATGGGTGGATGCCATTTTCCATTTGGATCAATAATATAATAAAAAAAATTAACTTTCCATATAATTTTTTTACAAAAAGTCTGTTTATAATCAATTAAGTCAAAAAGTCTTGTTTTGGAGGTCACTAGATGATTTCAAACCTCAATAACTTTCTCATACAAACTTTATTTTGAGAACCGTTCATGGCTAGGAATCGCGACGTGGGAGCCTTTCAGTCGTTCAGTTGGCACTCTTAGGCACTTTGGTGCAGGCTATCATTTGGTCCATGATCCGATTGATCGAGGCTACCTCTATGGGCCTTGGTGATGGCACAAACAATTTTTTGAACTTCAAACACTAAAAATTCTTATCCGTTGGCTTATTTATCTGGGCATTGACTCGATCCAAGTCGTTGGGGATTCTCTTAATGTCATAAATTTGGTTTAACAACTCTCGAGATATCCAAAATTTTTTTATTACTTGCAATTCTTGAAGAGATACATGCTTTAAAATCTCATTTTACATTGATTTATGTATGCCATTTTTACGGGAATGGAATGAGGATGCGGTGTTTGTCTAAAGAATGGCTTGGTGGTCCATGTGTCGGACACACCGGACCATGCGATTTATTCTCTTATGATCACGATATACATGTTGGTTTTTAGTTTTCTCAACAATGCTATATATCGTCGAGTTTTGTAGAAAGTTTTAATATGACTTTTGAAATGAATGTATATTATACTCTAAAAAACGTTTTATGCTACTATTAATATTTTGACATATATTGTTATTTTATGGTTTATGTGGGTTGTTTTCTTATATGATAGGCTTTGATGTTTTATTTTTTGTGGTTTGTTGTAGGGTGTTTCTCTAAGTATGGAGGCCCTTTTTAGTTGTCTTGATTACATGTGATGCTCTCTTTCTCTCTTTGGAATGGTGTTTACACTTTCCCTTTGGCTAGCAGGCGAGTGGTTATTATTGGGCTCCATTTGATTTTGGACGCATCTCTTTGTTTTGTCCTTGCCTCGTGGCGATGACTACTTAGCGAATCTTTAGAGCATATACGATATTAACCTTTTGTGATTAGTTATAAAAGTTCGATTTTTTTCTATGGAAAAAATATAATTATAGAAATATTAATATAAGATAATTTTATAATGATATTTACACAAATTTCACATGGTTACATAAAAAAATAATTTATCTCTAAAATGTTAAATTATATCTTGAATCTTGATGAAAAACTCTTCTAAATTTCCCTTAATTAAATTTTATCTTTATTAATTAATCGCATTAATCTATAAGTTTAATTTCTTTTTATAATTCACATCCATCGATTTTTATTCTTCTCAAATTTATATCTTTAATTCATTTCTCAATATTTTTTTCTTAATATTCATTCCAATCATTATTAATCATCATTTAATCTATAATTATAATTTTTTTAGCATCTTCAAATTTACATTTCATATCATTAATTTAATGCATATATATATATTCTCTAAACGAACCTTATCCACATCAATTATTACTTATATATTTATAAATAATTAATTATCCTAACTACACCTCTCCATTTCCCTCAAAGTATTGGGTGTTTCCCATGAAGATGGAATCACATAGAAATATGAAACATTGGGTTTAAAGCTCTACATAGGTCATTCAACTCTCTCTCAAAATAATAAAATATCTTTGCATGTTGTCTCATTTCATGATATTTACGTACTTTGGGCTATATTGTTTCGTATTTCCAATGTTATGGTTTCATTTGGTCAAATGCGCAACAAAATACACTTTACAATAAAATTAAGGAATAACATAAGTTTGCATCAGAATTTTTCTAAGAAGTGACTCAAAAAAGAGTTCAAACTCACCAAGTGAGCTAGTGTTATTATTGTATCTCTACTTTGAAGTGCATGTTTTCAAGAAATATGCTCACTAAAAAAAATGATTTTTCCAAAACTAAACAAAAATGCAAGAGTTTAGTTACCTCTTCAAAGGTAAATTGGGTAAAAACAATTACGTCATAAAATTAATTGTATAAAAATAATGGTAGTAACACTACTAACATTATGTTTATATATTTATGTGTTCAATATTTTTCTTCTTTTTCTTTATATTTTATATGGTATAAATATATAATAGATTTATCCTAACTCTTTAGATTTACCAAGCGCCTGAAGGGATCAAATATCTTGAGGTGAAAACTTCTTTTAGAGTGAAAAATATATGATCCCTCTTGACCAGTTAAGATAGATCTAGCATGGTTTAATTAGTTGTATATGTAGACAATAATATACCCATATATTGTTTTCCGATAATAATGATGACATGGAGGGAAGGCGATATTCAAAGTTATCGATTTTATTTATATTATGTGGATTGCAGTAGTACTAGGTTTATACTTTTATGGAATGTATTTAATTTGGACTCATGGATTTTTGGAGTTATGATTACATAGAGAAATGTATCATCTATAATTTTGGCATATTCGGTATTATATATCTATATTATAGATTGACAAAATCAATGTTACACTTTTAAATGGAGAGAATATATTTAATTTTATACTTTGAGAGACATATATATATTATTTCTTAAAGCGTTTTTATTGTAAGATTAAAGAATTACCTTAGTTTTATTTAGAAATGAAGGGGATTTAGTTACAACAATGCATGGCTTAAACAATTACCTTAGGCTAGGAAATATTTTCTCACTATTTCTAATTTACTTCGAGCTCATGGAGCACACGAGAAAAGAGCATCAACAATCAAGAAAACACTTTCTTCTTCTTTTCATATTCCGAGTCCACATACAATGCATGGAAAATATTGTACACACAATTAGATGACCCCACACAAGTGAGGGTCGGGGTTTGGTCTTTTTTCTATTTTTCCAAACTACATGAACAATGATCTATCGGCTTAGGATGATGGCATGGGCGGCGATATTTAACCCCACTTTGGAGGCCAAACTGGAATAGGGAGTCGGGGGATGATCCAATTTTTAAATTTTGATGCGCGAATTGACCTATGACTTGGGTGAGTAAGCCTAAGTCTTGACTTTACTCCAAAAATTTTTTCTAAGTATGCAATTTCTTCCTTAAAGATTTTGTTTTTGCAAAACACGAGGAAAGTTATAACCTTGAGGAACTGTAACCCCTGCAGCCAAATTTTGATATACACACTTTGATAGATCACAACTCCTCCATTATTAGAGACTTTTTAGGAACATCATATATCCCTAGAAATATCTTTTACGAGAATATCAGCCGTGCCACTTCTAGGAAAAATAAGTTGGTATTTGAGGTAGAAATTTAATTCAAAGCTTAAATACATAACCACCAAAGCTATAAGATTTATAACTTCTTTATTTAACTGGTTACTATATGGTTTTGTACTAAAGACTACAATAACCAAAAGTAGAATTGCGGGAGCATCCGGCTCGAAACATCATTCTATTTTGGTTGACTTAGGGGGGTCTAATGTTTATTAAAGAATTTAATTTATTTATAGGAATTTTATATATTTTTTATATGATTTGAGTGAGAAGTATGTATGTAAGGAGTTTTTTTTAATGTAAATATTCTCAAATAATAATTGAGAATACGAGAGATGTTAGGCTTGTAAATATCTCATAAAAATATTAGGGATTAGGAAATCATAGATTAGTATTTAGTTGAGTTGTTGAGATCCTCGAGGATCATTAAGAGACTTTAGGAAATATTTCGAGAAAGCTATGGAGAAAATCATGGATCTAGAATGATCCATATGTAATTATTCCTATAAATGGCTTTGCATAAGAAGGTAGAAGTAGAAGAGTGTGTGTGAGTGTGAGGAGAGACCAAGCAAGAGGCCCACTTCTATGTAAATATTTTATTTTATTGATTAATTATTTTGTAGTGTTTGGGTGTGAATAGAATATGTGTCTAGTTATTTGTTAAGCCTATTGGCTTGGTGCCATCATTTGGTATCGAGTCCATATTTGAGTTGAGAGTTGAGAATGTGCGATCAAATTGTGAGAGAATAACAAGACACATGCAGGTAATAATACATGTCCAAAGGATATCTCTGTGAATTTTTTGTTTATAGAAATATCGTTCAAGGTTGGTGGAGGCGCAATCGAGTGGATTGCTTGAGTGCCTCTCTAGAAGAGGGAAGTGATAGTTGTGGCGATCGATCACTAAGATATGCTTAAATTTGAGGTATAGTGGACACCTTTAGATGTAGAAAGAGATGTTAGACTCTTGTATTTCATGAGTATCACTATGTATGGGTCTTTCTACAGTCTTCCATACTAAAAATAACATTCCATGGCTATCATTTATTTTCGGAAAAATGGGAAATCCATCTTTATCGAGAGCATCAAAAGAATCTATGTGCACAGCGGTTCGGTAGAAGGGAAAATAATGCGATAAGGTGTGATGGTGATCAAGTGAATTATTGACACTCACAACCATGTTTTACAATATTTCATGGATGGAAAAGGAACACAAGAATCCAACCTTTACTACAGCCTCCTTAAGACAATGGTAAAGAGAAACAAACGAAAAAGGAATGCTTCATTTTATGTTTTAAATTATTTGGTTGGATGCTAGTCTAAATGCACTTATGGAAAATGTTATTTGTATGGTTTAAATCCCGATTATAAATTCATATCCTAAAGCTTTAAATTCTTAGCAATGTATATCCTGTCCTTACTTTCATTTCATTCCATTTCCCTTGATTTACATTTCATTCCCAGCTCATATATTTCCATATATTTCCATACATTTCCATACATTTCCTTTCATAATATCCTGATGCATTATTTATAAAACATCTTGACCATCACTTATCCCTTTCATTTCAATTTTTTTCTAATAAAACTTCCCTTTTATTTCATTACAATACACCCAAATATCTTTACTAACATCAAGCAAATCGCAAAAGTTTTTCAATTTCCTTATCCTACAAACCTTTCAAAAATGCGACTTGCAATGAAGTGGGACGTGTTCACCGTGGGCGCACAAATAAGCCTTAGATGTTGCCCATACTTCGTAGCCCACATGTTTTTAACCTTACCTCTTAAGACTTATGCCAAATGTTGTTTTTTACGCAGTCTTGATAAGTGGGACCGAGTCATACCTTAAGCGCATTATCGCAGCCATCATACCTTACCTTTTCCACCATTTGCTATATCTTTCTACTTTACCTTCATCACTATCTCATTGTTTTACCTCCACCTTCCCATTTCCCTGGAATTATGATTAAAGTGGTCCATTTCTCCCCCGACATGTCACCTTTCCTCTCCATCCATTGCATTTAGCGAGATAATAAAATTTAGCGTACAACAAAACCTTAAAACTTGCGATCGTCGATTTACGTATATCACATCACACATTTTTTAGCGATCATTTGAAAGTGCTGCATAATGTATTTTTGTTTAACTGCCAATGTGGTTGGCCCCACCACAACAATTTTGTCCCCCACTTGAGCCATGAATCATAAACCACCTTACCTTAGAGGCTTTCTAACTTGCAATTGCGATGAAGGTGGGTCCCTCTCCCGCACTTAGCAAGTTTTAAGAATTTTACCTTCGCACTTATAACTAAACCTTAATAGTTGCGATACGTGAGTGTAGTGGTCCACACCTTTTCTACGTCACCTATGTACTTCACATAACATCACAAATTCCATTCCTTATATCATAAACTCTAAAAAAATTCGATGTGCGATATTTATATGGATGCGATGAAGTTATAGAACTAAATTCTATAGAATTTCAGAATCGGATATATATGGGTTTTTTAAGATATTTTATTTAAAAATTGAAGTCGGGCATATGAGGTTTGAACATCACTTTGCAAGAGAAATAAGGTTAAAACGTGATATAAAGGACTTGGGTAAGAAAAATACATAAAGGATCGAGTCGGGTCCCACACATGTGCCTATGTCATTCCACCTCCTAATCACCCTCCACCTTTCCTCCTCCTCCCTCCTCTTCCCCACATCGGTAATGTCTATCTAATTTCGGCCTCCCTACGGCATTCAAACTTTATCATGAGTCAAAATGGGCGGTATCTAATGCAGCCCACTCACTCATGTGTGGCACCCTAAAATTTTGCCCCCTCTCCATTAACGCTTACCATACGGAGCCCCATCTAAAAATTTGTTTCCACCATCCTCCCAGACCACTTGCTCCCATCCCGTCCTCCATCATCCATCCCCATGCGCCCAAATCACCATCCCTCACATACGGGAAAATGTAGTGTGTGTGCCAATGTATATGAAGAAATAGGCTAAAACATGTGAGAAAGACTCGGAGTAGGACTGAAAAGGGCAAAAGGAAGAGCGAGGGTGAACGTCATGGTAACAAGGAGAACATATGAAAAGTTCGAGTCGGCGTTTGTGCATAGATATAAACGGCGAAGCTTGAAGGGCAACAAAGCACATTAGCATAGTCACTAATCGGTGAAAAGTAGTTAGCGTTGTGCTAGACTTAATTACCCAAACGTTGGTTTTAATTCGAAGAGTGGGCGATATTCCAGGCCACCATTGGTTGCCTCTACGTGACCATCACAACCCCTTCGAGTTTATTGTTAATCTTCCATAGAGCCATCAAAGCTTTTGGATTACAAAGAGCTACCCAAAATTAATCCTACAAGTGGTGTTCGTGTCGGAGATTTTTGATCGGGCCTTGCATGGCCACACTTTTCCATTTCTTTCTAAATTTATGTCAAATGAAGTGTTGCCAAAACTATAATAGAAACCGAATCAGTTTTAGTTAAATCTTTGTAAATTTCCATTATCAGGGTTGGATATTGTTAGCCTTACATTGTAAGAAATGCTATATTGGAGCATGCTTATAATTTGGAGAGTGGACATCGATAATCAAGACCGTTTCGGGATTCTTAGCTTTGTTAAAATGGTGATGTGTTACTTCTCTGTTTTTAAGTATTTCCATTGTTTTCCATGATGTGCACCTATTCATCTAATTGTAAATACGAAAATTTAGATTAAGATTGCTTTAATCGGAGCACCTTAATTATGTCTGCATTTACAATGCGAGTGTTTCTAACGAGAATCGATTAAATAATTACGAACTTCTCTTTAGTCATTACGAACCTTACTATTTCTTTCACCTCATATTCATACGGCTTTAAAGATCCATTTAGCACGGTTAGATTGCCTTGTGATTCTCTTTGAATGTTGATCGTCATTCTAGCATTTTGACTCCATAGCCCAATGGATTAGTCCCTTCATCTCTATCTATCCAACCACACAATCAATCAAAAAACAACCCTCATTTCTATAACTAGCCTAATATTAGCACTTGGATTATCAAGTTAAATCATAAAACGAGAGAGAGCCCTCTCTACGAGTCTAGGAAAGCTAGGTCCTTGAATCAAAGTGGTTTGATGTTGTCCTCTGTCGTTCGTTCTTTCCAATATTACAAATTACAAAGTGATAACAAGAGTTGTGGCATAAGTTGTGAAGGGGAGCCATAGATCGTAAATCTCATTGGAATTATTCAATTTCAATTTTCTACAGTCTGATTTTGACTTCAATTAATTGAATCGAGGTGGATAGATGATGGTTGGTGTTGTAATATTTGGTTTCATATTAGTTTTATGTTTTTGAATGTGGGAATTGAAAGTGAAAAAATAATGGTGGATCGGCTTTCGATCTTGTTGAATGAACATTTGCATCTCCGGTTAGGCGAGCTCTACTTTCTCCTCTCTCTCTAACCTCGAGTTCGAGTTGACCATTAATAATTTGATTGCCTTGATAGAAGTTGTATTATGTCGCGGAAAATAGGTTTCCAAAGTGAACGCATCGACATGAAGTTACAATATTGGCGAGCGTGTAATTGTTCGATCATTAAACGTTGTTGAGGATCTGCGATGATTTGAAGATGAAATTGATATTAGGGATCAGCAATCATCAAAAAATTAGGTTGTGGAGGCCTGGTTTATATACCATCGAGAGGTGGCTTAGCTTATTGAGCCACCTCATGCCAATTAGACCTTGTGAAGGATTGTTTCAAGGCTCGTGACTCTGATAGGAGATTTGTTGAAAATTTGATGTGTTTGTGAGAAATAGATCGCTCTTCCTTGTGTTTTCTTCCAACAGAAGTGGAATTTGAGTAAATGAGTTGTTATTTTGGAGATTGGGTGAGTTGCGATCCACTTTGCGGTGGGTAGTAAGGCCATTACGAAAAAAATGTTTGGTTGTGTGATGGTAAGGTGTAGTATATTATCCAGCGTTCCACTACTACATAGCCTTTGAGGATGGAGGCGTAGAATAATTTGCGAAATCCCTATTGTTGTGTTAACTTGTTGAAATATATGAAGATTACATAGAGCATGTAGGAAGAAGCTACTAGTAAGGCCCCTAGCGGGTTTTCAAATTGTGGATTTTAACACTATTTTTAATCGCACATAAAGGGTTGATTACGGACTCCACAAAAATGTATATGTGCATAGTTATGGTATCGAGATTAAAAGGTATATGTGCATTGTTTATTGATAAATTGTTGGATATTTGAGTGGATACAACAAGTGTGGGGAATTTGTAAGGGGAGATGTGTTAAAATTTATTCCCCTTTTCACTCATTTAAATAAAGGTCATGTTGAAGGCGGTGGGTAAGTAGGGTTGGAAATAATTAAAGAATTCAATATCAAATCCTACTTTGAATATCTGAAAGTGATTTACATTAAAGAATGGTGACTAAAAAAGTTATATGAATGCGCTTTTACTACAATTCATGAATGCATGAGAATTCATGAGTTGGAGGAGAAGATGATTATTGATAATCATAGCATAGGTTGGGGAGAAGCCATAGAAAGGAGAAGGAAGATGCCAAGGCAAATGGCATGAGAAAGATTCAAGAGATTGACAAGAAAGTTGAGATAAAACTCCATCTTGAGTTAGTGATGGATATGTTGCGGAGGAATAAGGAAGACGAGAGGTATGGTTGGCCTATGAGGAAAGTCAAATGGCATAGATTTCAAGTGAAGTGGGAGCATAGAGTGAATGGCGGAAGGAAGATTTACTCGAGAATAAGTGAGTATGCGAGAGGAAGTTTTAGTATGTGAACTAGAGAATTTCCCATAAAGTAATGAGGATACATAGGAGAAATCTATAGGGGATCTTATGAATCATATGAAATATTTAGAGCGACGAGAAAACTTGATGGATGAAACATCAAGTGAGACGCAAGGTCTTGTGTTCTTAAAACTAATCATTTTTGTGTGATTGTAGAGGTATTGTAGAAGACAAGGTAGTGATAGCTCTTGAAGAGGGGCTTACGAGAAAGACATTAATGCAAAATGTGTTGAAGAAGGAGGTGAGCGGTTGTCCTAGGGATTAAGAAAGCAGTGTAGGACTAAAGGAATAAGAAAGACATCTGCGAAAGATGTTAATGAAAGCAATTAGAACAATATAAATTGAATTTTTGATCGATGAGCCCATGGAAGTTGATGATGGGACAATTTAGATGGAGAAAAAATGATAGCGAAGGGATGATCAATTAGAATTTGTTGATTGAAGAAAGGAAAGAGAACCGGAAGATAGTAGACGTGCAACGGCAAAGGTGTAGAGCATTTGGACAATTATAAACTAAGGTTTGGGACCCTCGGGGATTTTCTATTAGCATATGATCGGGGAGATCATGAATTTTGTCAAATTTTGGAGTCGATGTGAGGCGACCCGGCTCAAAAAATAATTGTATTTTGGTTGAATTAAGAAGGGTCTAATGTTTATTAAATGATTAGACTTTTATTTGTAGGAATTTTGTATATTTTATATGATTTGAGTGAGAAGTATGTATGTGAGGTTTTTTAATGTAAATATTCTCAAATAATTGAGAATACGAGAGATATTAGGTTTGTAAGATCTCATATTAAAAATATTAGAGGTTAGGAGATCCTAGATTAGGATTTAATTGAGTTGTTGAGATCACCGAGGTATCATTAAGAGATTTTAGGAAATAGTTGAGAAAGCTATGGAGAATATCATGGATCTAGAATGATCCATAACTATGTAATTATTCCTATAAATGTAAGCACATAAGAAAGGTAGAAGTAGAAAGGCGTGTGTGAGTGTGAGGAGAGGCCAAGCAAGGGGCCCAATTCTATGTAAATATTTTATTTTTATTGATTAGTCATTTCAATGTTTGGGTGTGCAATACAATATGTTTGTTTATTTGTTAAGCCTGCTAACTTGGCGCCATGAAAATGACTCCCCCTGAGCTTAGGCATTTCATGTGCATCAATGTCAAACACATTTTGCATCTAATATCAATGCTAGTGATGTTGACATCAATTCCAACACACTTGATACCTCCTGCCATCCTAACAATCCCCATTGTTTAACACTTAACACTATCATGGTCCAACCTTGTATTTAATGTTAAATGTCAACCTAAATATTTCATAGCTTATTAAATTTTGTTGTGCTTTCTCTTATTTATTTCTTAGTAACATACTTAACGATAAGTAACACTTGCAAAGAGAGAAAAAAAACTAAAAACAAACATATTATTATGTATTAATGCAAACAAAATATTAGTAAAAATGTTATTACCATTTTCATAAAAATAATTTTTAAAATATAATTTATTTCATATTTTTCCCAGATGGAAAGAAGAACACTCAATAAAAAAACACAGCAAATACTTCTTAGCTTTGAAGATGCATGTATTCTAGGTGAAAATCACTTTGTTACATAGCTTTCAAAGATGATATTCATACTCTTATCTCAACTTGTTAGCATATTTATTCATTTTTATTTTTATATTTTTTGAAATTTTATTCTTAAGCATGAGGACTTCTTTTTTTATTATTAACTAGATCTGATAATTTGATTTCTTGAGATTTCTATTTTTCTCTAGATTTTACCTAAATCCATGAATCCAAATAAAAGTAAATTTTCCCAAAAATAAAAAATATTCCACTCAATCATATCTATTTAATACTCTTTCTAATCCAAATAAAAATATATTTCATGCTAAAGTTAAAAAATTATTGCATTCAATTTTTAATCTTACACAAAACTCTTTAAGACATTATAGATATACATATCCTCAAATTATAAAATTAAATCCATTCTTTCCATTTACAAATATAACATTGATTTTGTCAATCTATAATGTAGATATATAATATGTAATGCAAGAATTATAGATGATATATTTCTCTGTGTAATTGATAACCTCGAATATCAACTCCTCTCATGCCATCATTATTGTGCATTATAAGATCATCTATATATACAATTAATTAAACTCTTGCTAGATCCATCTTAACTCCAGGCCTAGAGGATCAAATCTCTTTCCACTCTAAAGTTTGCATCAGAGATTTGATCCCTCATACACCAGTAGATGTGAGAGTTAAGATGATTTTGTATATATTTATGCCCGAATAAATAAATTTAACACATAAATATAATGTTAGTAGTAACATTGCCATTATTGTTATTTCATGATGCAAATTTGTTTACCCAATATACATCACATGCTGCCACATATATACGAAGAAAGGAAAGGTTAAACAAATAAACATTAGATAAACTAATGTAATGCCCGAGGAACACAAATAATGAATGGAAATGTGATGTTTCGTTTGG
The DNA here is from genome assembly GCA_034641835.2 of Pinus albicaulis. Classification (NCBI taxonomy): domain Eukaryota; kingdom Viridiplantae; phylum Streptophyta; class Pinopsida; order Pinales; family Pinaceae; genus Pinus; species Pinus albicaulis. Next base: position 4,178,539 of record CM076575.1, on the reverse strand, counting down.
ATGAGGGGACATTATGATGCTATTAAAATAAATTTCAGAGACAAAAAACACCTAACATACACCAAGCGACCTTGTTTCCAAATGTTTAGTTTGATTTGGTTGTGGCGTGTGACGAAATCACAATCGAGATCATTTGGTACATTATTCAACAAAATTAAACTGAAATAAAGAGTATTGAATACTTCATTGACGGAGATCAAGAGGACGGAAAAATGCGATACTTTGAGCACAAAAAGGAGAACTTTAGGATAGTTAGAGTAGCAGACAAAAATGTAATGATAATGGAAAAGTTTAGCTTCTCTTTACAATTAGCTCTCAAATGTTATTTATAAAGCTTCGAATCAAATATTCCGGTCAATGTTTGAATGAGATGACTAACATCAAATAGAAAGAATCGCCGACCTCCTTGGAAGAGTTACTCAACATCTTTCGCAATGGAGAAATTTGTGATTACGGCATTTGCACAGAGAAGCAATTTTTACAAATTTGGTTTTTTCAAAAATGGATAATTAATGCTCGAACATACTTTTTCTTGATACTGTGATACATACAACCATCGGTAAAAATGTCCAAAATTAAAATAATAATAAGAGGTGTATATTACTCGTTGTTTGCACGGAGGTGTATAAAACTTTGTCGGACAATAACTTTTGAAGTCATGTTTTTAGTAATTTTCTCTTCTGATTGTGATTGTCCCCAAACGCACGGTGGCCAATACACTCCATACGAGTGAGTCAATACCCTCCTGCGCAAATAAGTTAGTACTCTCTTATGTCTTACGAAGTGGTTTCCCATACGAGCACATACACCAATCGAGGACAAGGGAATCCTTATTTTCCTTTTGACACCCTAACATATTAACTCACCGGCTCAACAACGTTGGGTGAGATTTTGTGAAACCATCTTTCTCTCAACAACAACAATCATTTGAATATATGAACATGAAAAAACCCACCTAATAACACTAAGAAGAAAGGAAAGAACAAGAAAAAAAGAGGAACTTTGGATAGGGGCAACAATCAACAACAACTCACATAGACTTAAAGGCGGGGGCAACCCCAACTAGAATAAAAACCATGGTTTGACCAATAATAACCCACAACAACAAAACAAAAACACTAGTCTGAGACTAATGATGTATGCTCTTGCGGGAATATGGACATTATGCATGTTCCTTGACTCCTTGAGTTGAAGAGGATGAAAGATACCCAGTGCAAGAACCAACAAACTGCGGTAATGTAGATACCTTTCCCCCACCAAGGAGTTGCTAAATACCCAGTCGACCTCCAGCCCAGCCGTGTGAAGTCATGGAGGAAATTCCCAAAACACCTCAAATCACGACATTTACATGGCATGGGAAGAAGTTCTCCTACAAATGTGAAACAAAGATTACAAAAGCTCCACTAGAGACCAAACCATCCACCATGACTACTACAACACCTACAACAACTTTGACAAATCTCTCGACCCCTTATAGAAACCATCCTATGTATGGCTAAACGTGTAACAAGGGCCTCTACGTCGAATAGTATAACTCAAAGGTTACTCAAAGCTTCTGATATAGTTGATGAATTGTAGTGTCCATCTAGCTATGTCGACATTGGAAGTTTTCCGGGAATTCAGACGGGCAAATCCATGCTTTCCGTGTTAAGAATGATTGATCTTGTGGATTCTCATTTGATGGCTTTCGACTTGTATAATGTCACCTTGCTTATCTTACATACGATGATCGCCTTTCAAATTCTAGTCACAATTTGGAACATCAACATCCATGGTTGCATAGTTGATGAGGAGCATCACATGTATCATGTCCAAATTTTTTTGGAAGAAACTAGGATCTCCCAAGCTCAAAACATCAAACATTACTCTTAGAGAGAATCGTAGTGCCTTTATGCTCCCATTGGACTATTCCGGGATGGTTTGGTTCAACACAAGTAGCTAGTGCTCACCAGAAATCGAAGTCATGGATGCCCACTTTCATTACAATATCGCTAACTGGCCACAACTACATGTGCGCAATGACTATGAACCCATCTTCAATATTTAGGATTATGATGTTCTTTCATGATAGGAAGATTATTACAATTGACCAACTCATACTATGAGAAAAATTCATCCAACACCTTATGGTGTGTTGCAACTTCGTAAAATATATTCCCCAAAGTTTATCACAACCATTACTAAACACGGGCCAGGGGGATATTCAAACCATCGGCCTCCTTGTTACATACCACAGGAGACCCACCTTTGCTAAAGCAACCCCAGTGTGCATTATGAGTTCATCGGAAACACCCCTCAAATTCGGAACTAGTTCTAGATACCCCCATTGATGCAATTGTTTATTCTACAATCCTACTATGTTATCACCCAAACACCTTTCTTATACCCCCAACTTTGGTTTTTGTCTCGCACCAAGTCATGACAACACTCACATTGTCGAATATGGCTTTCACGATACATCTCTGAAGTATCTCTGCCCCCCGGTCATGTCGGCAAACACGGGTATCACCTCTCTGAGCATCATTCATGTAGCCCCTCCTCGGGGAAACCACCCCAAAATGAGCTACATACGAGTTGACACTAGTGAGCGTAAAAAAGGATAAGAAAAAAAGGAAAGAAAAGCAAGCCTCAAACTATTCCTCAACCGAGCCTTTACACCCGTGCTTTGTGTGAAGTAGTTGAGTATCCTACCAATACGTGCCCCTAGTTGGGGAGTTGAAATATCTTCTTCATGCCTAAAAATACTAGTAGCCCCACCTCCACTGTAGGAGAGAGGAAACACATCAATACGCAACAAGGCACTATGCACCAACCATGCATGCACTATATGCACGAGTATGGGTATTTCACTCATCCTTTGTTGAAATCCTGTGTGAGATGCATTTGGTGCACTCGTTCAAGCCAATATCATGGCTCCATCGCTTCCTGTTTGCTGTGTGAGATGATGGATCCAAAACCATATTTTACCCGTTAATTTAGAAAAAATCATCGCATACGGTTCCTGGTGCACCCATAACCATACTACCTCCCACCCTTGGTTAGTTCCTATAATAATGGAAAAGATGGCCTCGAGCGATATTGCCAAAACCTCACTTTTACGTCGCTAATACATTCTTAACCACACAGAATCAGTAATGCGAGAAATTAAGAAAAATTAGAGACATCTTTCTATCTTATTGGTCCACATTCCCTGAACCAACTCATTCAAATCAAGTTATGTGTTCATGCAATCCTTGTCCTCCGCTCCAAGGAAGTAAATCATATGCATGTTATAGCCTCCATGCTTTCAAGTAGCAAGAAACATTGCGACAAGTAATGACATTATAGGCACATATCCCTCTACTAATGCTAATACTAAGATCTAGGGTTGTAACACCCATGCATGCTCCATCTCATGGCATAACCCATGCGTCATTATATCATGCTATGGGGAGCTATTGATACCCACATCATTCATTACATCAACACTAGTGTATACATAATATTTGTACAACAACTCTCATATTGTGGAACCCATGTCTATATTTACAACATTTGGACAATTTAGCATGAAATCCATCGGTTCACCAAATCACATAGTGCCATCCTCACATGGAGGAAGATTCTTTTTTTCCCCTAGGACGCCAATTGTAATGTCCACTCCTAAATTATTTTGGAACAAGATTTATTTCTACATTTTAAGGGAAAAGTTTGGTGAAGGCAGGCCCATTTGATTTTTGATAGAAGACATGGGAGGTAGAGAAAAAGTTTATTTTGTTTTGTTGATGATATGTGGGGATCCCCACATAATAAATACGCACTCACAGGCCAATGATTTGAAATGGATGAGGGAAAGAAAAGGTAGGAACAAAGGCTCCACGAAGTCATAAAATTAGGCATCGCACTTCATTTTGGTATTCTGGCTTATGGAATTTGATTATGTGTTGCTCGAGTTGTTTAGTAAGAGTTTTCCATGTGGGCTCACCCGCTTTCTTTGGGGGCCGGAGTGCCACCCTAGAGAATTTCATCCATTATCATACGGAGGATATTTGTAGAGATTTCCGACATTTGTATTGATTTCCCGACGTGTGTATTTCTAAAGGACATAGTAGTGGATCTAGTGTGGCCATTGCAACATTATTTCGAAGAGCTATTTCCGAGAAATTAGGAGAAGAAGAGCTCAATATTTTTGTTGGATATTGGGAGAGTTTGAGGATGGAATTGTATGATATTCGGGAGTGATTTTGCATACTCTGGGGCCAATGTAGAAGAGAGAAATTGGGCACACATGGGAAGATAAGAGTCTCAACTACATTAGGGCTATTACTTGTCGGGAGAAATAAGGGAAATATTGGTCAAGTTGATTGCTACATTTCGAAGTGTTTGCGGGAGGATTTTTTTGGTGGTTTGAAGAGACAAGTGCTTCAACAACTATTGGAGAGCATATAGAAAATCGACATAGATTCAATTGATCTCGTAATATGCTAAAACAAAACATGAATCTATTTCTACAAATTTCGAAACCAATTACGATCACACAATCACATGAACAAGAAAGAGAAATAATTCCAATGACTTGCAACACGGAAATATGTATCGAGGAAAGCCTTAGCTAAAAAACCTCGCTATGCCGCATATTTCATTAAATTGATAATATGAGAAATAATACAATATTATTTCCCTTACAAAAGAAACCTTTGCATTATCTACGACTATCTCACATTGATCCTAGCAAGAATGGTCTTATACTTAGCCAATTTATTACTTTTTGGGTTGCTCAACCTTGCTTATGTATTCTGGAGGAATTGAGCCCTGTAATTAGGAAATTCCCAGGAGTGATTCTGAAATTCATCTAAGGCATCGGTGACCTCATGCATGACTTGTACAATTTTCTTATTTTCCCATACAGCGTATTTTTATTTACTTTAACTCCAATTTCATTTGCAGGACTTCCTTTTAAATTGACATGAAACACCCATTTTATAGTGAATTACTCCAGGTTATCCAGATTGATCTTGCATGTGAATAAAATCATATTTAATTCCTTTGGACCTTTCACTAGCTCATCTCTCGAGTTAGAACTAGATGACCCCATTTCAACTCAAATAATTGAGTTAACTAATTACGGCTCAAAAGAAATTATGAGACCCTATAAAAATTAGAGTGAACTCACCATGCCTCCGATTTGACCCCCAACTCAAGATTGGCCAGTCTAACTAAGTCTTCCTAAGTGAGTTAACTCCCTTCCCAAGTTGTCATGTGATGTGGAATAAAAATTCCTTCTAATTTAATTAGGGAAATTAAAGTAAGGCAGATTATTGTTGCGAATTTCAAGAGAGTGTAGGAGCATTTGAGGTCGATTTTTGCCATAGTCGGGGGTATCCAATGGTGTACGGGGACAAGTTTCGGTGTATAATGGCATTTCAAGTGTGGTGGTACTTGGTGGTATGCGGTGACACACGATGCGGCGCGGCTGACTGACTGGACGTTGTGTCCGGGGGATGCTTATGGACATGGATAGTAGGTGTACCATTGAAGCAACTCACCTATGATCGATCGTACAATGTTGAGCATGCAGGGACTACATGTTTTAGTGGAGGTAGGGCCTCGACGGGGTTATCAACAGATCTAAGGTGAAGAGAGGGTCATGCGTAGGATTAATATGTAGTATTCCATAAGACTCTTGATCATACTCTTTGGGACATACCCGCCCATCATCCTCCATCGTTTCTTACAGTCATAGAGGGTTTGGTTGTTTCCCTTTAAGACTCTCCATTCAGGCAGCAGGGCATGGGAGGCTAACATTAGGAAGTTGGATGAGACACGGCGTGTAAAGGGTTGAGAGTAGACTCTCCAGTCTAGATACTTTGTAGGTTCATGATTTGATGGTTACAGTATTAGGGATGGCATGGTTGATTGTCAAGGTAGCATATTTTCCACCCCTAGGCTCACACTTAGGGAGGTGACCGAGAGGGAGTTACATGTTGATTTTTCAGCTAGACAACTTAAGGTGTTAGGTGAGCATGAGGTTTGGAGGACAATAGTCCTTGTTACTAGGATGATGCCTAGGCTTTCGGCAGTACCCGGTCACATCATCAGGAGCTGGGATAATAGATCTCGATGTGTGATTTGGCAGGCACACAGAAACTAGATATTCACAACACAGGTTCTTGATGCTCGCTATTAGATACCTACAGGAGGCAGAGATGCAGTAAAAAGGGGTCCCAATAGCTAAAAGCATATCATAATGGTAGGAAGAGAGGATTGGGGTTTCTCCACCTCCAGTATGGTTATACGATCCAGGGATCTAGTGGATTGGTGGGATACTCAACTCCTCAGTGCGCATGGTTGGGATAATAGGCATATTGGTTCATTCATAGGTAGACACATCGGGGATCATTGAAGCCCTTACCATAGGACGATGCAGATTGTTTGTCAGGATTAGGGCTAGCCATGGAGTGATAGGCACTGACACTGTTGTTTTTCTTTGGCAAGATCGGCCTAGCCTCGATCATTGCATAGATTATGGCTGAGAGTTATGGGAGAGCAGGCTTTGGTTTGAGCATCCTAGCTAGTCAGTCATGACTTGAGTGTCACGATGTTAGTAGGATAGGTTCCTTCTGCGACGGGTAGAGGATTCTGGAATAAAAAGGTTGAGAAGTTCAACTACCCATAGAGCTGAGCTGGTTTCTACAGGGAAGAGTCATCGAGACTTCCATTTCATTTTAGTGATTCGTTGATGATGTGGGGAACTTCTCTGATGTGGCAGGGTGATCAACGGGAGGAGATTAGGGGAGGCCCAGGTAGACGATGGTTCAATCCCACAAGGATTGGATTGCATCTTCCAGAGTTTAATCTTGTAGTGCATGAGATGGAATACTCAGTAGGGAAATTGCATGGACAGTTGGATAGAGTCCTACATTACCATGATGCTCTACTTATTGCTAGTATCCTTAGGGCTTCTAGTACTTGTATATGGTTGAATAATGAGTAGAGCAAGGTTTTCTTCACATTGATTAGGATGGATTGGGATCCTGGTATCGAGGGATTTCTCATGTCAAGACAGTGTTGAGATTCGGATGACCCAGTGGTACATTTGGTACCCTAGTAGTATTAATGGTTAGAGTGGTGATCAATAGTCAGAGAGGGCACTTTTTTCAGGAATTTCTTAAGGACAAGCAATTTTTGGTGGGGAGGACTATAATTTCCCTTCCTAAATTATTTTTGGAACGTGAATTATTTCTACATTTCTGGGGCCAATTTTCATGAAGACGGGGCCCATTTTATTTTCTATAGAAGACTTAGGAGTTATAATAAAGTTAATTTTATTTTGTTTTGTTTTGTTAATGATATGTGATGACCACCCACATAATAAATATGTAATCCCTAAGCCAATGATTCAAAATGAATGAGAGGGAAGAAAAGGCGGGAAGAAAGGCTCCAAGAATGTTATAAAAGGAAGGCAACATACTTCATTTGGAATTATTGGCTTATCAAATTTTATTCTATTGCTTGAGATGATTAGTCCGGTCACTTGTTGTTTAACATGCATTTTCCAAGCGAAGAACTCACCTTATCTTCGGGGTACTTCGAGTGCCACCCTAGATAGTTTGATCTATTATGATCTGGGGGATATTTGTACAGAGATTTCTAGAATTTGTATTAAGTTTTCCCTAGCAGTGTGTATTTTTGGAGGACGTAGTAGTGGATCTAGTGTGGCCATTATAGTATTCTTCCGAAGGGATATTTCCAGGAGAAATTAAGAGAATAAGGGCCAATATATTTGTTGGCTATTGGCTGAGTTTGAGGGCCGAAAGTGGCAACAATATTCATGAGTGACTTTGTAGACTCTAGGGCCAACGCAAAAGAGAGAAGCTGGGCATATGTGGGAGATAGAGTCTCAGCCATTGGGGATATTGCTTGTTAGGAGAAATAAGGGAAGTATTGTTAAAGTTGATTGCTACATTTCAGGAGTGTTTGGGAGAATTTTGTTGGTGTTTTGTCAGACAGAGTGTTTCAACAACTATTAGAGGGCGTAGGGCTTTTGGGCGTCACTTTTTGAAGTTCAAAACTAGGCCAAACCATTACTGGGTGTTTATGGGTTTTTGACAAGGACCTCAGAAATAATTTGCAATGGTGAGTGACAAGTGACATTCAAGTTTCTAATCATGTACCCGTCATGAAAAAATAGGGCACCATTCGCATCTGTAATGATTTTAGAGATCTAAAAAAATCATGTCGCAAGGAAAATTACCCTTCACCCTTCATCAACCAAGTTATGAATGCATGTATTGATCACTAAGCTTTGTCCTTCATGGATGGCTTCTTAGAATATAATCGGATTCATATCGGATATACATATCAATATAAAACAACCTTCAAACCCCATGGGGCACATCCACTTATCGAGTCATTAAATTTGGTCTTAAAAATGCCAGCGCCACCTTCTAGCAGACCATGAATTATACTTTCCATGATCTGGATCATCTCATCCTAGCCTATTTGGATGGCCTCACAGTATGATCCAAAAATCACTCAGATCATTTGGACGATATCCTCCTAATGTTTCAAAGATGTCGACAATATAACCTATGCTTGAACCCCCTCAAGTGATTCTTTTGCTTTAATGTAGGAATACTATTGGGATTCATTGTTTCCCAACAAGGTATTAGAGTTGACCCTCTAAAGGTCCGGGACATTTGGAAACTACCACCTCAAAAAACTTTGAAGTAGTTACAAATATTGCAGGGTAAGTCCAAATTCTTACGCCCCTTTATTCCCGACAATGCCACCCGTGTGTAGGGCTTCTTGCATATTATTCATCAAGACATCCATTTCCAATGGGAGGAGCAAGCCCACAAATCATTTAAAGCCCTAAAAGATGCATTATCTCAAACTCCATTGATTAACCTTCTGTTGAAGCCTCTAAAATCATTGCTTCAAACATTGGGGGATAACCACCCGGTCGGGACCTCAGGACAACTCCTTTTCCATTTGGTGTGGTGGCTCTGACTGGATTTAAATTAACAGTTTCCTAGTAATTGAAATGGGTTGGTAATGGAATGATGGGATGAAGGGAAAATGGGACTAAATGACTGAAATAAAACTATTTAAACTAACTTAAAACTGAAAAGATAATTCAAATACTAACCCGGGCATCAAATGTGAATACAACTTTAAATTGTTTCAATTAACCAATAACCATGAAAATGTATTATAACTTAATTGAAATATGCAGTAACAAATAAAGATAACTCTGTTTAAGAAATTAAACAGAGTTGTAATAACATATTGCATTCATCATCATATATCGCTTGCATATACTGTAAAAGATAAATATTTCTACACAGTCAGAAATGATATGTATAAAGAAATATTTTAAAGAGAGTACACATAAACGATAGAAATTTAAAAGAGAATATCACATAACATAAGAAACTAACAATGAATAGATAGAAATACCATATCCATATCGATATTTTCCAATGCAATCTGATATCCAACTCTAGCAACTTCAATTTAAAATCAACTCCAAGATACAAAAATGCAATTCTTAAAGGAAATTTCCTAGAGAATCTCCTGATGTGATCCTTTATAAAAATATAGGAGTCAATGGAGTACAGAATTGTGATCTCAAAGTCAAAATATTACAAATTCAGGATCCCTTTCTAAATGCATGAAAGGGGTTTAAATAGGTACCTAAAAAAAAAAAAAAAAAAAAACTAAAACTATTCCTACAATCTATCTAAATTAAAAATATCTAGAACAAAAATGCGATCTTGAGATAAACTGACTCATTGATTATTTGCTATGTTTGATGTGCCCAGATGGCAGATTTTGAGCATTTCCTTCACTTCCTCAGGATGACTAAGCTTTGAATGCAACCGCCCTATATATGTGGCATCGAAGAATTAGGGAATTATGCAATTGATGGCATTTGAAAGAAATTTTATTGTTGTTTGTTGACTATGTGGCTTGATAAGATAAGTCCACATTGTATCCCATGATATTCCTTGTAATTAGCCAATTTGCTGATTTTTATTAATTATCTCTTGTTTCTATCTGTGGTCAGTTTCTTTTACCTTAGGTAATTGTCCAGGAGTACAATCTGCAATTAAATTGATTTCATGTAAGTTATCATTCACCAGCTGTGTTACATTGTTCATTATGCCTTTAGCTCTGGATGTGGCTCTTTCTTCTTTGATCAAACGCTGTTCCCATTCTGCAAAAACAATTTCTTTATGTCTCTCCATAATTTTGGGAAGATTTTATTTTCTTCCTGCTTCTGAGTCTTGCCATAAAATGAATTCAAAGATCTTTTCATCAGCTTCATTAAATTCAATTTTAAGAGTGACTCCTTCATCTACCAAGGAAGATGTTAGTTCACATAAAGATTCTGCTTCTGCAACTTTTAGACAGCTTTTAGTCTCCAGGGCTTCATTTTTGAATTGATCCAGACTAGGATAATTCTTAAATTTGTCTAATTTAGATTGAAACATCTTCTCTTGCTCAATCTTTGAAGTCTGTTCATTTTGTAGAAGAGCCTGTAATTTTGCTATTTCTTGATTTAGCTGTTGTTTCTTTTCGAAAGTCTACTGATCGATCTTCTCCTTTTCAACATCCAGCTGCTCTTCTAATTGTTTATATTTAAGCTCTCCATCCTGCAATCGTTGTTCTAACTGAATGATTTTCTGTTGATTCTCTGCAACCTGTTTTTCTAACATGGCTATTTGTACATCATTGTGCTTCATTAACTGTGTAACTTTAGAAGCTTTGTCTATAGTAGCAGCACTATAGGCACTTGCATACTGGGATAATTTGGTGAGATCCTCAGATAAATTCACCTCAAAATTCTTACAAACAATATTCATGAATTCCACTTGTGATGTCAAAAGTGCATCTTGATTACTTCTCCTCCTTTTCCTCTGTTTTCTTACAACAGCCCTATGTTTAGGACTGTAAAATATATCGAAAGGAGGGATTTCTTCTATTTTCAACATGATCTCACCTGTGGGATTTTCAGGGATGATTTCTACATCCTGGTCTTTTGGATCATCAACTTGGGAAGTGTTCTGTTGTCCTATTTACTGGGAAAATTGTTCATATTGGCTCAGCAAATGAGGAGAAACAATAAGTTTAGTAGCTTCTTCTTCTCCGAGTTGACAATTTGCATTATGTATTATATCACTTTTAGATGCTTGTTCAATATTCTTACTTTTTGTGCCTCCCTTTTCAGTACGCACATTGGCATCAGTACCTGTGCTTTCTTTTATTGCCTGGGCCGAATACTGTTGTGCATCAAGCTTAGCAGCTGTTTCTGTTTTTTCAATATCAACTTTGCTACTAACATATTTCTTTTCTAAAACAAGATTAGTTCCTATTACTTCTTTGCCAGATGTACTTCCTGTTTCCTTCTGTTGTGATTCATATCCCTGTGTAGAAACTCTCAACTGATCTAAAGGAACTTTGAGTAACCTCTAACTTATAAATAACAAAAAATTATTCATTTCTTTGGCCTGAAGTTTGGAATTGGCCAAATAAAAAACTCGGGACATTTTATCTATAGAAACAAATAAATCATCAAACAAATCTAGTTCATGTTCGAAACGAGAAATTGAAATAGAAGTAGTAAAATCATATTCCACCTTCCTGGGTTCATATTTCCTTCCAGGAATTGTTGAAAGCTTGAGATCGGTTAACTTAACAACTTCTTTTTTAGCATGGACAAAATTGATGAGAGTATAGTCACCACATTTAAAAGGAAAAGTAGGCCACATAAGCTTTTTGCTGTTCTTCAAAGTTCTATACATGCCTTCTACTGTCAGCTGACAAGAAATTTCCTGTGCTAACAGTTTGTCTGGAACATACAAAGGAAGGATGTGTGGCTCTACAATACTTCCAAAAACTCTGACATATGTGAACTTTTCCTCCCCGAACCAATCTCCAATAAAGGACAAATCAACTCTAGCTTTGTCGGAAAGTCTAGGAGGGAATCGACCAAAAATGATTTGGTAAATTGGAATAATAAAACCATGACAGACTCTGTAAACATGACTTCTGAAATGCGCCTTCCATAAGAACTTGTGATATATATGAATTGGAACAGATTATTTAGGAGTCCATTTCCATCCTAATAAGGGGAATTCTGAATTGAAACAGAGGGCATCTAGGATATAAGCACAAAAATAAAAAGGAGTGGAATTTCCTGAATTTTTGTCTTTCCTGTACTCAAGAATTTTGTTGGCTATCTTATCAGATAGAATGACAGCCCAATCCATTATTTCAGAATTAATAGCAGAATGTATCAATGGAACCCTTTGAATGGAAAACCTAGCCGAGTTATCATTTCCAAACAATATACACATCATTGTTGTGGCATAATAGTATGGAGGTAAAAGAGACTCCATAGAGTACATACCTGATGCCTCGTGTCTGTGCTTTTCAGAAGCCCTTCTCCATTCTCTAATTGGTTCTGATTGATTTACGTTATTCACAGCAAATTATTTGATAAAATATTTGTTATAAATATTCTGTGGGTCAGGAAGGTGTTACATCGCTTTGATGTCTTATGGTCTGAATGACCCGAATATTGCTCTAGATGCAGAAACAAAAGTTCTGTCTTTGATAGCCACATTATCAATCACCCATCTAATAACATCATAATATGGGAAAATGTTTTCCCGAGCTGCAACTCGGTGCAAAAATGAGTTTGCTAATGCACCAAGAGGACTTTCAGAATCAGAGTCTGAGTCGGCTTCATCAGGAACTGTGGCCTTAGCTTCAACAACTCTAGGGTTTTCCTTTTCTACTAGATTGTAAACATTTTCCCACGTCATTTTACCAAGTCCCTGGCATGGGGTATTTGTAACCAACTTAAACTTTGCTGGTTTCTCTTTAGGCATCATAGTGATCACAGGAGCTTTTGCAGCAACGACGACTTTCAATTTTCTGAATCTCTTCAACATTTCAGTATCGAGCAGTGTTTCTCTTGTTTTGTGAATGGAAAAATTGGATGTTTTATTGTTTTGCAATAGAGAAAATCTTTCAGCCAAGGTGAAGACGTAATAATGAGAACAACTATACAAAAGGATTATTCGTTGATTTGTATTTATTATATCCGTGGTTAAAAACTTAAATTCCCTCTAGGAAGTCACACTCATGCATTCAATAACAAAACAAATTATTGTTATTCGTTTGATTTGTGAATTAATGTTAACATACAATCGAATATTTGGCATATTTTGAAATAAGTGTAGGTATGTTACCTTTTAAATCTTTGAAACACGATGAATAATAATATATGGACATTTAAGTTGTATTCGAATCGCAATTCGTTTAAAAAGGAAAATGAAATAAGATTTATTCCAAATTCTGATTGCGAAGATCGCATCGGAGATTTTTGAATGAAATGAATCGTTTAAGAACTTCTCCGATAATGCGATTGCAATGAGGTGGGGTCCATTGCATCAGAGTCTTTCAACCACATGAATATATTGTTTTACTTCTTCCGAAATGCGATTGTGATGAATCGAATTGCATCAGGAGTATGTAAAAGAAACATACATTTTAAAGTTTATCAAAATGTGATTGCGATTGAGCATGATCGCATCGGAATTTTACAAAGCGAAAACAATCTTTTTAAAAAATTCTCCGATTTTCTGATTTACGATTACTGTTCATATCAAACATTGTTCAATATAAAGACTTCATATAATACTTTCGATATGATTTAAAGCTTTGTTTTTCATTGGATCAGAAATTTTTTTAAAGGTTTGTACACTTTGTAAAATAAAAATATGCAATGTCCTTTTATCAATGAATCTTTTTATTTCTATCTAGAAAGAAAGATAGAAAAGGGGACCTATTTCTAAATGGGATTTATTCTAAAATTTAAAAATGGGGAGGGTTGTTGTACAATACAACACCTTCCTGACCACGATGAGGACTATATTGTTTACCTATTAAAATCTAAAGTAGCCATTTTTGGGGTATTACTCCAAGAAGGATGTGATAATAGAGAACACCTTATCTATTACATGAGAAAGAAACTCTTTGGTCCTACTTTGAAGTAAGAGGCAGCCAAAAAGAAAAACTTAGCCATAGTACACTCAGTGCAAAAGTTTCAACATTATATCATCTTATGAACCACAACATATTAACCCCATGAGATATTTTCTAATTCGTCACATAATGAGTCACAAATATGCCTAATGGGTATTTATCTTGTAAGATTTTGAACTAGTGTTTTCTTCCCCCAAAATAAAGAAGGTGCTTATCCTTGCAGTTTTCATCGCAGATCTCCCAACCAAGATCCAAGGGTCCCCCATTAATGATTCATTCCCTGATAAATATTTTTTCTTCATATCTACAAATGACCCTTGGTACAACGACATTCTCCTCTTTCTTAGAACTCAAAAGTTCAACCCTCATCTTACGCGAGACGATCGATGGTGCATTCACCATCAATCCCCTAGGTACCTTCTCATGGGTGACATACTCTATCATCGAGGCATAGAAACCATCCTCCGTCGATGCTTTATGCTAGAGCAAGAGGAGTAGGTATTAAATTATTGTCATAACAGAGCTTGCGACGACCACCTATCGGGGATGACCACTACCCAAAAGATCCTCCATGCCAATTATTTTTTTCCCACTTTGTTTCGTGATTACATTCAAGAAGTTAAGCGATGTGAGTGTTGCCATAGATACACTCACAAGTCGTGGGCTCCACCAGCTCCCCTACACCCAGTCATTTTCACATGCCCTTTTTGAAAATGGGGCATCGACTTCATGACCTGCAATCCTCCATCCTCTGGCAGCCATAAGTACATTGTGGTTGTCGTCAACTATTTCACAAAGTGGTCTAAAGATATGCCCATTTATAATAACACCATGAAAACCGTCTCCTGATTTTTCTTTAACCATTCCATAACATGGTTCAGTTTGTTAGAGAATTATAAAGGAATAAATAGCCTCTTGTTCTTGATTATTTACTTGTGATATTCTTTATTTCTTATTATTATCTTCTTATATTTCTTATTATTAGTTCATCAAGAAAATATAAAAGAAAATACAAATAAATCAAGGACACCAGGTCTAGGCTAGCAGCAAGGAGAAAACCCCACTCTTGGGGAGAACCCAGTCAGTAATTCTTCCTTTAACAGTGATTCTTGAGACTCTATACCTTGACCTAGACTTCCTCCACACCAAGTCAACCTTCCTCGTGATCCTTCCTGAATATGGTATTAGTAGCAGTAGTAGCAACACTATGATGTAGTTTCTTTGACTTGGAACTTTGACCTTGCTTATTGAGAATTCGATCTTGAGGTAGATACTTTGATCTAGATTCAAAGACTTCGATTTAGACCCAATAAAACTTCTCCAAGTAGCAACATTCAACAAAAAAACTTTTAATTCCTCTTCTCTTGGTAGCAACACCTTGGAAACACCTGATGAAAAAAATATTGCAGTAAAACTTTGAGAAATTTGATCTCCCAAACTATAGCTCGAAATGTAGAGAGAGTGGTGAATTTTTTTTGATTTTCTTCAACTCTATAAGTGTACCCAAAACTGAATCTAGAAATTCCTTCTCCTTCACTTCGCAAATTTTTCTTGTTGCAGATTCTAGATCAAATTTCTGTGTTGCAGTAATATGGTTCCAACTGAGTTCAATTCCACTATATATATAGCCTTGAGATGAGCTCGAATTCCTAGGCTTCAGGCTGACTTGATTACTTTAAGTCTGACTTAATGCGGAGGCTTCATAAATCAGATTTTAATCAATACTTGACCTATTTGGATGATTCAAAAGCCCAATATGGATCAATTTAAATATGCAATAATCCTATAGACTCAAAATAAAACCTAGAAGTCTACAATCAAGACTTTGACCTAAAATAAATATGACCCAAGCATGAAACCCATGATTTAATAAGTCATTTAATAATAATATAAAATTAGTTTCTTTATTGTTTGGACATGTGCAATAAGTTTTGACTCAAGTAAAATTTATGAAGACCAAACCTAGTTACATTATTCAACACTCCCTCTTAACTACGGAGGTATTCATAACTCAATAGTAAAAGGTAGATCTTAACTATATGAACTATGAAAAATATTTAGACACTTAAATGTCATGGAATAGATTCCTGATGAGGGAACTCTATCCATTGGTCACTCAAAAGTTTAGACACCACAATGCCATGGACTAGATTCTTGACCAAGGAAATCTATCCAAGTGTGACTAAGATGGAATAAAGCTTTGGGCCTTTATAGGTACCATCAGGCTTACTTACGAACCATCAACCCAGGGTACTAGTGGACATCCACCTGATTCCACCCTCCCAACCAGACATTGACATAAAGGCCCAAAATTATTTCATACAACATCTGCCAACTTGCCTCGAGGCATCCCACAGTAACGGGATATTTTTGACATCAGGTACCATCATCCTGAGATAGCCGCCTTCTCTCCGTTTTATCCTCAACACATTTTGTGGTCTCTCCATCTTTGGGTGACAAGAAGAGATCTCCCATGCAGAGGCGCCGATCTTTGGAATTCGATTTGATGATGTCTCGAGGTTTTCCTTTACCTTGTCATCCCCTTGATGTGGCAATCCTTATGTCTCAACCCTACTTGGACGATGAGAATGTTGCTGCGAACGCACAAGAATAGTCAGATACACATCTTCAAGAAAACATACATGGTATTAGTATAAAAATAAATATAAATCACAATTCCTTGTAAATAAGCACAATGCACAACACACAAATCACATACCTGCTGGGCCCCGAGCATCTGTTGTGGGTAATCCCATCTCTGGATCTCCTCGGAAACCCACACCATCATATGGGAACTCCAAAATCATCTGAGGGCTGGACTACCACCAACCCTTTTTCATGGGAGTCCAGTACCACTGCACCTCTCCCCCACCTTCACAAGGCATCACTGGTTCCCACCACCTAATCTAGGGCTCCATGTGGGGAGGTATCGACACCGACACCACTGGGAGCAATGTTACAACCCACCTATATAAAATTTTGCAGGTGATGCTACCATAAGAAAAAATCTGCAACTCACCTTGACGAACTTGTTTGAGATGCATTATCATCCTCCCATGGAGAAATCCTTTCTATTCAAATAAATCTCCTCCCTAAAGACTCTACAGAACAACTAGCTAAGGCCTAGAAAATAAATGTGGGGATGTTGGCCCCAACAATTGTAAAATCAAAGCCACCGTAGATCGCTCGGCTACATCCAGAACCCCATCAATGCAAAGACACCCATCCTAAAAATGATTTAGCGTATAGTGACCTTGTTCCCTCTCAGTCAAGATCACTGACCCTAGAGACAAGGGGTCCTGAAGTACCTCTCCCTACGATACCAATCTAGTCACAAAGAACACAACCAACTATGTGGTGAATGTCAGATCCCAACCCCAGATGTTGAAGGCCTCTCACTCTGGCTCCCATATCCCAATAAAAAAGTGTAGGAAGTTCTTATGCGATCTCAACAAGGGGTTCTGAACAAACTTTAGTAACCCCCATCTAGTCAGCCTTCACACTCAGAACAAGTAAAAAACTTCATGCTTATGTTCTAAGAAATAAACCCAAGTGAATTTAGAGAAGTCATTATTGAATATTAAGAACTACTTAAAACTACAAGGATAACAATGTGGATGACACATCACTATGAACAAGATGCAAAGGGGTAGAGGCAAGCTAAGCGACATGTTTGTCAAAAACTTCATGATGATTTCTGTTGAGAACAAAACTAGCATACACACCACCTTTGCATGAAATGAGAGGAAGACCAATCACCATATTTAATTACATAGTTTTTGTAGTGAAAGATGGTTTAGATGGTCAAAGTTTAATAAAGTTGTCACTATGAGCAATAAAAACTAAGGAAAAAGGTGATGACCCAAATTTTTCAAACTTGCATGATCGAGTAATATTATCATCAACTATTCCAGTGGTAAGTACAAAATTGGATCTTTTAAATCCTTAATTACAACTTGGTGAGGTGAAAAATATATTTTTTTACCTCCAATTGAATAAGGGATTTTATATGTTGATATAGGGTTGTAGGGAATACTTGGAACACATAATACATAATTGAAATGGACATTATTTACTTGAGTTGTTCGATACCCTACAACACTAAGAGATATTTCATCATAAAAAAACATTTATTAGGTGTTACAATAATTAAGAGAACAAAAAATGGCTTTACCCTTAGCCATATGATAAGATGCTCCATAATAAATAAGCCACTATTTATCAGGAGAAGTAGAGGTTGCTTTGAAAGAGAAACCAAAAGCATAAAGTGCATGTCCATGAGAATAAGTGTTAGAAAAAAAATCAAGAACGATATTGTGCTTCTTAATTACTATCTCTAAGGCCTCCATATTTTTAAAACATTTAGGGTCAACATGTCCATCTTTCCCACTATAATTGTAATTTTTTTCAATCTTCTTACTCCTTATTTTGGGTATTTTTCACCATTAGGAGTAGAGGATGGATGAGAGGGTTTGAGACATTTATTTTTCTTGTTTTTGCAAGGATGTTGCTTCTTTGTATGCTTGGTTTTGTATTTGTATTAGGATTCTATGGCTTTGTTAGATGTATCTGTAATTTTGGTCACTCCAATATTTAAGAGCTTATCTTGCTTCCTAATCAAAGAGTCACAAAAATATTCAGGAGAAGGCTTTTTATAGTCATTCCATAAATCTTCTCTAGTGGCATAAAATGTAGATACAAAAAAAATATGTAGAACCAATCTTGATAAAAATAATATGTGTAGTGTTCATCCTCTAAATCAACTTGACAGTATTTAAGTAAACTTATAACTATTTTAAACTTAGAGAAATAATATTCAATGCAAAAGAAACAATTTGGACTTAAATTCATGATTTTATTTTCAAGCTGATTAGATATAATACCATTAAGTTCACCAAATATATTTTTCAAATATTTCCAAACTTCATTCAAGTCATTGATTCCTTGAATATGAAATTACAAATTAGGAGAAATGGATATTCCAATGAATCCATTTGATTTTTCATTTCCATTATCCAATTTGGCTCTCTTATCATCATTAGTGGGGGGATTTCTTGTCCCAAGGTAATCCAATACAATCCTTTACTTCTTAGTACATCTTCCATGTGGCACTTCCATGAGAAATATTTGGTATTGGTAAGGAAAAATTCACTTGGGGTGGCCTTGTGAAAATATGTAGATAAAATAGTTTTAGAAGCTAAAATTGACTATATGGATGGACAACCCTTGAAAAGTCAGGCTGTTAAAAAAATGGCATTGGAAAAAAAAAATGAATGTGAAAGTTATGCATTTAAAAAAATAATAATTAATGGTAACAAAGAGCTACATGGAAGGTAGAAGTTGGCCTGCATGGTGGTGGATGTTGATGAAAAATAAAGATATTTTTCCTCATTAGTTTAGCCTATAATCTTACTTTTACAAATAAATTTCTTTATTAAGTGAAAAACTATTATAAAACAAGTGAGAATCACTTTTACAATGAAGCTACTTTATACATGATAGTTGCATGCAAAAAGTGACTGCAAAAGAGATGACCGTTATTTTATACTAGAGGTTCTCCTTTATATTACAAGTGAAATACACTTTACAATAAATTTAAGGAATAACATAAATTTTCATGAAAATTTTCTAAAACTAACTCAAAAAAAGAGATTTAAACTCAAGACCTCTTAGTAAATAAAGTAGCCTTTGACTAAGTGAGCTAGTGTTGTTGTTGGAGCTCTACCTTAAAGTGCATGCTTTCTAAAAAATAGGCTCATTAAAAAAAACGATAGTTTGAATTTTTTTTCCAAAACTAAACAACAATGCTAGTTTAGTTACCTCCTGAAAGGTAAATCGGGTGAAAAAGAATTGCATCATAAAATTAATTGTATAACAATAATGGTAATGTTCCCACTAACATTATATTTATATATTTATGTGTTCAATGTTTATTTATTTAATTAATTTTTATTTTATATATGGTATAAATATATACTATATTCATCCTAACTCTCAATCTATCAGGTGCCTAGAGGGATCAAATCTCTTGAGGCACAAACTTCTTTTAGAGTGAAAAGAGTTCTTATCCCTCTTGGCCCGAAGTTAAGATAGATCTAGAATGGTTTAATTAGTTTTATATGTAGACGATCTTATACCCATATAATGTATCCTAATAACAATGATATTAGAGGTTATCAATTTGATTTATATTATGTGGATTACTGAACAAGTATAGGCTTATACTTTGATGGAATGTATTTCTATTGGACTCATGGAGTTTTGGAGTGTATGATTATATAGAGAAATATATCATCTATAATTTTGGCATATTCAATATTATATATCTATATTATAGATTGAAAAAATGAGTGTTACATTTTTAAATGGAGAGAATGAATTTAATTTTATAATTTGAGGAGATGTATATCCATTATGGCTTAAATATTTTTTTGTAAGATTAAATATTTACCTTAATTTAGTTAGGAAATGCAACTTTAGTTACAACAATGCATGCCTTAAAGAGTTACCTTACCTAGGAAATGCAAGTTTTATTACTATTTCTAATTTAATTTTGAGATCACATGGAGCGCATGGAAAAGAGCATCAACAATCAAGAAAACACTTTTTGCTTTGTTTTTCATTTTCCAAGGTCACATATAATGCAGGGAAAATATCATACACACAATAGCTGGTCCCACAAAAGTTGAGGGTTGGGGTTTGGTCTGTTGTACTTTTTCCAAACTCATATAAAAAACTAACATCTCGACTAGGTTGATGGCATGACTGGCCAATGGCCCAACTCGTCGGAGGCCCAACTGGATCAAGGGTCGGGGGTTCTCCATTTTAGAATTTTGATGCATGACCTGATATCCAACTAGGATGGATATGCCTAAGTCTTGACTTTACTGCAGAATCCACCTAAGTTTGCACTTTCTTCAATAAAGACTTTACTTTTGTAAAACACAAGGGAGAGGTAGAACCTTGACGCCTATAACCCTACTAGTTTACCTTTTGATATACACACTTTGATAGACAATAAATACTTCATTCTTAGGATTTTTTTAGGCTACCATATTGCTGGAAATATATTTCTGAGAAATATATAACTGTGCCACTTCCAGTAAAACATAAGTTGGTCTTCTGAGGTGGAAATGCATTCAAATATTGAGCCACAAAACCACCATAACTATAAGATTTATAACTTATTTATTTAACTAGCTGCTATGATGGTTTCGTACTAAAAACTGCAACAACCAAAAGACTCCCCTTGAGCTTGACACTCCATGCACATCAATGCTAAACACATTGTGCATGTAACATCAATGCTAGCCCAATTGACATCAATTCCAACACACTTGATGCCACCTACCATCCTAACAATGCCAATTGTTTAGCACTTAACATTATCATGGTCCAACCTTGTATTTAATGTTAAATATCAACTTAAATATTTGATAGTGTATTAATCTTTGATATGATTTTTCTCTATTTATTTCTTAATAACATACTTAATGAATAAGTAAGATAAAAGAGAGAGAAAAAAAGCTAAACAAACAAACATATTATTATGTATTAATTTAAACAAAATATTAGTAAAAAATTTATTATAACTTTCATAAAAATAAATTTAAAATATAATTTACTTTATATGTTTTTTCTTGGTATGGAAGAGATGTTATATTATGTAATGTAATGTTATGTAAAAAAAACTACTAGATCCATTTAAATTGATAAAAAAAAAAAAAAAAAAATAACGTGAGATATTCATTGCAACAAAAGATTAAAAGCTGAAAACCATAATTATGTGTGGAGGAGTATTGCACCACATCTAGTTAGATCAAAGTAAACCTTAATTTTTGTCACAAATATTAAAATCTTGGGTAATTTTCCTATTTGATTCGGAAAAAGAGAACCACTCAATAAAGAAACAAACAAATTAGTTAGATGAAAGTAAACCTTATTTTTTTGCCACGAAGCGCATTTTTCCTATTTGATTTGGAAAAGATAACCACTCGATAAAGAAACACACACAAATACTTGGTAGCTTTGAGGATGCATGTATTCCAAATGAAAATCACTTTGTTACATAACCTTTTGAACCTATGATGAGTGCTATAACATCCCGCCTCATCACTGTCTAACCAAGAACCCATGAACTTTAAATTTTATTCTTAATCATGAAGAGTAATGCAATAATTTGATTTTTGGGATTTCTATTTTTCTCCAGATTTTATTATAAATCCACTAGTCGAAATAGAAATACATTCCTTTAATAGAAGTGCATTTTCCCAAAATTAAAAAATATTCGACTCAATCTTAATTTTAATCTGACACGATACTCTTTTAACCCTAATAAAAATATATTTCATGCTAAAGTTAAAAAATATTGCATTCAATTTTTAATCTCACACCAAACTCTTTAACCCATTATAGATATACATATCTTCAAAGTATAAAATTAAATCCATTCTCTCCATTTACAAATATTTCAATCTATAATATAGATATGTAATACTTAATCTTCCAAAATTATAGATGATATATTTCTCTATGTAATTGATAACCTGAAATATCAGCTCCTCCTTTTCCATCATTGTTATGAGGTATAAGATCATTAAAAAAAAAAAGTTTGCACCTCAAGAGATTTGATCTCTCTAAGCACTTAGTAAATCTAGAATTAAGATGAGTCTAGTATATATTATGTCAATAAATAAATAAATTTTAACATATAAATATAATATTAGTAGAAACATTACCATTATTGTTAGACAATTAATTTTATGATAGCAATTTTTTTTACCCAATTTTACATGCTTGTGGCATATATATATATATATAAAGAGAAAGGTTAAACAAATAAACATTAGATAAACCTAATGTAAGCCCAAGGGACATGTATGGAAGAAAAAGAATGGAGAGAAATGTGATGCTTCGTTTGCATGAGGAGCCTTTATGATGCTGTTAAAATAAATTAAATTTGCAGACAAACACACCTAACATACATCAAGCAGATTCCTAAAGATTTAGTTTCATTTGGTGGTGGCGTTGCCAAGAATTCCGCTCCTGGTACATTGTTCAGCAAAATTAACCAAAAATAAAATGTATTCAATACTTCAGTGAAAACAAAACAAAAAACAGATCGGAAGGACAGAAAATGCACTACCTAGAGCGCAAAAGGAGAACTTTAGGATAAATAGAGTAACCAACAAAAATGTAAATGATAATGGAAAAGTGCATTTTCATCTTTCAGAATTAGCTCTCAAATGTTATTTAATGCCAAAGGCATTATATTGTGACCGTTTAGCTCACGATACTGTAGAGATTCGTCGTAAAACGACAAAACTCACCAAATCTCTACAGTGTCACGCAGCTGTCTTGGTTAACTTCAGCGTTTTCTTTTGCATATTGATTTGCAAAATGCTAGTTATAAAGCTTTGAATCAAATCTGTCGGTCAATGTTTGGACAATTGACGGACATCAAATAGAAAGAATGACAATATCCTCGGAAGAGTTATTTTCAACGAGGAAATTTGAGGGTTCTGGCTTTTTGCGTTCAAGCAATTTTTACAAATTTGGTTTTTTCGATTTGGATTTTATGGAGGTTGGAATCCGATATTAATGTGGAAAAAAGAGAATATATTTTACTATAATGCAACAGCCTTTAAATGGAGTTTTCTGATGGGTGAAAAATGGATGATTAATATAACTCCTATAAAATTGCATACTTCTGATTTGTCTGGACTGAGTTGTTTGATTTGTTAAAACGGATAGTTAATATCACTTCTATCAAAGTGAGAATAAGTAGCATATTTATTTATACACAATGCTCCACATACTTGTACACACGTAAAAATGTTAAAATTCAAATAATAACAAGAAGTGTACAATTACCACCTAGAATGCTTCATATATCACTCGGTCTTTGCACAGTGGTCTCATAAATCTTTGTCGCGACAATGATTTTTTGAAGTCAAACAATTTCCGGACTCCTGTTTTTTTTGGTTGTCTTCATCGATTATGTTTGACAAATTTGTCCCAAACTGTCTTGAACATTGTGTGGAGGACACGCTATGTGTAGAGCACACACCTATACTATATTAAATGAGAGAGCCACAACTTTTGATGCAATTACTTCCATCAAACTGTGGGTCCTTTCCATTAAATCTCAATGTATGTAACCGTTCTATTTATTCACTTATTTTAACTGTCCACGGGTTTTGTGTTTAAATTAACGTTGTACCATTAGCTTCAGGCAACCGTAATCGAAATTGGTAGTAATGTGATAGTAGTGACCAGAAACAGATTAATAGAATTGTCATGGTTACATGCAATGATCGACCAGGTAAATGTTTGTACAAGTTATCAGTGACTCTAAGAAGTTAACAGTGCGAATATTGTTTTATTGATGTAGAGATAATTACACACGCAAATAATTTCGATATGTTTCCACAGTAACTTACGCAGACACTCCACGTGCAACTCATCTCTCTTCTCATTATCAGCATCGCTAATAGTTATCATTACTTTGTCTTCTTCATATACATATTATTTTTATTATTAAATTTTACTGTTTTATATCAAAACCAAAGAAATTAATACGAGGTATATATGTGAAAGTTAGATTGATTATTGAAAACGAGTTAACACCTCATTGGTTGTTTTCTTGATGTCGATATTATATTATAGAGACAAATAATGTGAATGTGTTGTCACTAGAGTTGTACCACCATTACACATTGCTTCCTACATAACCATCTCACTACATGCTCATCATTGTAACCTTCTTTATATTATTATTATAATTAATTAATTAATGGATTGATTGATTATGTTCTAAGTCATAGGACACTTCTCTCAAGGTCTCGTGTCTCTAAGTCATAGGACACTTCTCTCAAGATCTAGTCTCTCGTATTTTAAGTGTCGGACACGAAATGTGCCCTAAAACATGTCTAAAACGTTTGTCTTCGTCTCCTTCAATCCATATACGTGTTTTGGACGTGGAAAAAATGTGCCCTAACGTTTTTGGCTCTTATGATACATGTCCCATGAAAAGTAATATTTAAAATCTGCAACATGGTTTATTTTTGGGTTTTTTTGTCATTGTTTGTCGTCGAAGTTGATTTTTCTAGCTATTGAAATCAAATTTGTTGTGCATTGTGAGGAATTCCATCATATTCTAGCGAAATGCTCACAACTTCACATTGAGAGCACAGTTCACAACTTCACATCGACATGGACTAGGAGATGTAGGAGACGAGCGTTCGCATGCTTTGCTAAGAGTTTGGAGCACTTAAATTTCCTGTAAGTTGCGTTATAGCCTATGAAACTTAACTTTATTATAAACTAGTGACCACATTTTATGACCAGTGACCACTTATAGATCGTGTGTTGAAATAAAAATCCCACGCCCCCATCATGTGCTCACTGCTCACTACACCTTCGAGGTCTAAAGAGAGGGAAAGCCCGATTAATGCTTTGGTCAATAATGAAGTTTGAACACATAAATTTATATTTTATAAACTACCTTATGTGAAGTTTGAACATGATCAAACATGTTTGAAGTTAATAACAAAAGTTATAATGTGAACAATGAACATTGAAATATGATAAATTAATAAACTAACCAGTAAATTACAAAATAGTAAATAGTTTATAGTAAATACTAAATAGATATCATCATGATTCATTTCTGTATGGATCAGACACTATATATATATATATATATATATATATATAACATGTCACTCGTGTTTTTTTTCCAAAGTTGTTGTGTCTCGTGTCGAATACTTGTATTTACGTGTCCTTGTCTCGTGTCCTCGTATCATGTGAATTAGATTATATTTTAAAGTTTATATTAAAATTTAAAAATTATATATGAAAAAAAGCTATTATATTTTTTAAAATTTAAAATTTAATTTCTTGTAAATTTAACTGATTGGAAAAATTAATCATTAATTTGAAAATGTTTATAAAAGAACGAGTGTTATTTATGTAAGGATAAGTTTAAATTTATGAGAATAAAAGGGGTTGGAAGAAAAAAATCAACAAAAAAAATGGCATTTATAGAAAAGTAGAATTGATGACAGAACAACAAGGACTGCAAGCAGCTAGTCCCTGCCCTAAATAATTGATCCTAGAAAATACAAAATGGAAAGAATTAAATTAAATATAGTGGCAGCGAAGTCCACCATACCTTCCAAGCGACAATGGCCTGACAACTGGTTTTTTACCATGGTCAGGTATGCTAAGTCCAAAGCATCCATCGAACATTCATGGGCGACATACAAAATAAAAAAATCATAACCTATTAACATTTTAGATTTCAATTTGTTCGCACTAGGCCATAGAGGGAGCCTATGCTACTTATTAGAGTATATTCAATTTATTGGAGAAATAAGAAAGAAGTTTCCCACCGACGACGATGCATCTATGATGGTTGGCCATTAGCTGTGTCGGGCCCTACCAAGTCTAAATGGATTAGCCCCATAGTGATTCAACACAAGAAAGATACGAACAATATCAAGGTTTGCGTTGATTTCCACAACCTTGTGAACACAAGTCTGTAAATTGCAGAAACGGCCAATCACGTGGCTAAAAAAAAATTGAAACTTGTCTTCATTCCTTCGATGAAGACAACCACATGGTGAGAGACTTCAAAACCACAAAAAAAATAGTTGTTTTAGAAATTTTGCATCGTAGACGCAATACACAATTACGAGATCATGACAGGCGCAATTCAGAGATCAGTGAATTACTACCAAAGGCATCATAACCACAATGATCTTTCAATGGTGTGGCTTCATTGATGCGCTTGAAGCTCTTCCACCCCTACACTAGTTCTGCCAACCATTTAAATCTTTGATTATTCTTTCGTAACTGAAATCTGATGTTAAATACAGCCTAGGCGAGGTGGGATAATGAAATTTCTGACC
Organism: Pinus albicaulis; assembly: GCA_034641835.2. Taxonomy (NCBI): domain Eukaryota; kingdom Viridiplantae; phylum Streptophyta; class Pinopsida; order Pinales; family Pinaceae; genus Pinus; species Pinus albicaulis. The sequence continues at coordinate 4,151,585 of CM076575.1, read as the reverse complement.
TTTTCGTGGTGAGAATGCAACTCTGTTCAATTCACCTTCGCTTGGAAGTATAATTGATTCTCAAGTTGGTTTTCGACTCTGTTATCACTCCGTTTTTTCTTTGTAAATTAAGTTTGTTTTATTTTCAGGAGTTGGATATTAGCACTTTGCTTATTTTCAAGAGTTAGCTATTAGCACTTGACACAATAAGCTCAATATTTTTCACTTAGTAGTAAAAGAAAAAATTCATAGTCACGTATGCATGTATATCGGGTGAATTTTCCTGAGCAGAGTGTTGATTCCCATCAAACATTTTCAAGTTTAGGTTTGTGGGTTTGTAGCATTATCAGAAGCCAAATTTCTTTTCAGTTTACTGGAATTATTTTATTCATAATGGACCATCGTAGCTACAAAATCTTAGGAGTAATCTCAGGACTCATGAATAATTGACTTAGAGAAACAATGTTTACAGTGTTTTGGTTTCCCTGTTAACTCAAAATTTCATGAATATGAGCAGAAATGTATCGTGCAAGTTGTAGCTATTATGAGTACTCTGTTATAGGTTAAGCAACAACTTTCCATTCTATAATTTGAACAAGGATGCACAATCTATGGCTTCCAATTAACAGATGTCTGGCCAAGGGGAACAAAAATACTAAGGACACAGTGGTTCACCATATTGAAGGTGTGGAAATTGGAGAGAAGAAGTCAACAGATATTTTCATTTCCCTGGACTGGTTTTGTTTTCAATCATTTTTGGCAAGTATATTAGATAGCCCTTGAACTACACAACTTAACAGTAAAGTAGTAGTCATTTCTTATTTCTAGATTCTTCCTTCCTCTGTCATTCCTTCCTTTTTAACTTATTTGTTATTTGTTAATTGATACAAACATATATATATATATATATATATATATATATATATATATATATATGTATATATATATATATATATATATATATATATATAGATATATAAATATATATATATATATATATATAATCTCCTGAACTGAACAAAAGATTTCATATAGGTAGTCTAGACTTAAACTGAAGCTCAAAATGATTGAATGGAAAATGGCATCAACCCATGTTATCCATCCACCCATGGAATTTACCTGTGGTATTGTAAATATTAACATCATTACATGGTATTCATCCACCGGATTATTGTTAGCCCATGGTATTGTAAGTGACCCATGGTATGTATCCACCCATGGTATTCATCCACACATGGGATTTACCCATGGTATTGTAAGTGGTATCTACCCATGGTATTGTAACTCAAAAAAGGCTATAAATAACAAGCCTTAGTTTGTAAAAGGATAGATTGTTTGCCACAATGTAGCTTCTATAGTTATTCTCTGTTTTAATAAAACAAATTTCTTTGTGGTTTTATTTCTTTGTGTTCTCTCTTTTTTTCTGGCATTCTAATTTTGCAGATCTTGTCAGATCCATTTCAAGTTTCTTAGATCTTGGGGGCCTCCCTCCAAGATCCGGATCAGTGGTATCAGAGCCAGGTTACGCTTCCATGGGAATGAGGGTTTGAAACATATTTTAGTTTCAATGTTTTGCAGCAATCTTTAGCAAAATCTATGAACTTTTTTTGGGCGGCGAGTTTTCAGATCAGATCTGAAACTTTTGGTGAAAAAATTACAAAAGAAAAGACCAGATCTAGATCCCTTGTGAAAAAATACTCAAATTAAAAAACACAAATCGGCCAAATTGGAGTTCGGATGAGGGAGATATCGCTGATTCAAAATCAGCAATGTTGAAGCAATTTTTTTTATGACAATTCATGGATGGCAGCTCTCCTGTCATTTTTTGAAATTTTCAGTACAAAATTTCAGAAAAATTGATATAGATATGAGCTCCTCTTGAAAAATCACCTAAGTTAAAAAAAAAATCGGTCGAATCGGAGTACGAATGTGGGAGTTATTGTTGATTTAAAATAAACTATTTTTTTTCAGAAATTTTGTGACGGCGAGATAGTTCCAGCGTGAATCTGAGAGTCTAGAGTCTCCAAATAGTGGTTTCAAACTCACAAGAAGATGCAGAATGATCATTCCATTTCCAAAAATAGGTTATAATAAATATTCTGAGTTATATTGACCGAGTTATGCTCATTTTAAATCTGGAGCAGCATTCGGAGCGGGTTCCCTTTGGAGAGGTGCCCTCCCACCCCACTTTAGTAAGCACCTGCTTCACATTCATCAGTTTCAGCATAGCAGCGTTCGGCTTGAGTTATTTGGAGATGTGCCCTCCCACCCCAAGTTATGTAGGCACCTGCTATTTCATCAACAACCAACATCATGGTTATGGGTCAACCGCACAAAATCTTTTTCATCGAAGTCCATTTGCTAGGCCGCACACTATTAGTCACACAGTTGGTCACAAGCAATACAGGGTATCTCTATCCTAGGATCTTTGTTTGTCATGGTTTTGGTTCATCCACAAACCCACACTTCATCGAAGTCCATTTGCTAGGCCACACACTGTCAATATCACAATTGGTCACAAGCATTACAGGGTATCTCTATCCTCAGATCTTCGTTCATCACAGTTATGAGTTAACTACACAAAACCCTTCTCTTAAGTGGCTTTTCATATTCAACAAAGGCTTCTTAGGAGGGAACTTCATGCAATGGGGACCATTGCTTCTTACAGAGGGAGGAATGATCCGAATGGAAAATGGCATCAACCTATGGTATTCATCTACCCATGTTATCCATCCACCCATGGAATTTACCCATGGTATTGTAAATGGCATCGACCCATTGTATTCATCCACCCATGATAGTTATTCGCCCATGGTATTATAAGTGACCCATGGTATGTATCCACCCATGGTATTCATCCACACATGGGATTTACCCATGGTATTGTAAGTGGTATCTACCCATGGTATTTACCTATGGTATCTACACATGGTATTGTAACTCAAAAAAGGCTATAAATAACAAGCCTTAGTTTGTAAAAGGACAGATTGTCTGCCACAATGTAGCTTCTACAGTTATTCTCTGTTTTAATAAAACAAGTTTCTTTGTGGTTTTATTTCTTTGTGTTCTCTCTTTTTTTCTGGCATTCTAATTTTGCAGATCTTGTTAGATCTATATCAACTTTTTAGATCTTGGGGGCCTCCCCCCAAGATCCGGATCACAAAATGTTCAAATTCCTTGATAATTACATACCCTAGCAATGGTTGCAACATGAGGTTTCACTTCATAGCTAATGGTTAATTCTAATTTTATCAAGTCCAACATTCATATAACCTAATGGTTTGCAAGAGCTACTAGGGTTTCTCCACGTCCACCGCAAATGGCAAAGCGCATTGTGTGTAATTTTATGTGAAAGTTCTCCATAAATAATTTATGTAGTTTACCTTAATGCCAATGTATTTAGTCATGTTGTTCCTCTGCTCAGAAGAATGTTCAGGCATCCGTATTGGATTTTGAGTATAATTTTCTATACTTCTCTAGACTAACGTGATAGAAAATGAGACTCGTTAAAAAAGCTTTGGCTCAAAGTCTCAGGTAGGTTCATAGGTGCGGCATACCTTACAGTTTCATATCCTACACACCAACAACAATACATTCAAATCATAATGATATAGCCAAGTTATAATGCACAGAAGTAAGCAGAAACCTGGTATGCATGGTTGCCAATACAAATGTTCAAGCTTCAACAATGTCTTAAATAGAAACACTGCCCATGTACACAAATGATACCATACTACAGGCAAAAATTTTAGGCACACTTCAGCTCACAAATTCAGTCTTCAATAGCAGGTAAGATTTTCTCCTTTTCAACTAATGAAATCTGATTTGTACTCATTCTATTGCGCATAGTATGTACCCTTCACACCAACAAATGCTCAGCCCACAGGATGCTAGAATATACAACCATTACCCAGAAATTAAACTTAGTCATATAGGCCAAAAATCAGCCTTCAAAAGATAATAAATCACCCTCTTCTTTCTATGAAAAGATATGGAATAATTCCGCTAAGCATTATATTAGAACAATACAATGAATTATAATAAGAATATTTATCCCATATCAAACTATATAAAATAAATATAGATTTACAAATTATTATAACCATTCTAGCAAAGTAAATATTCATCTTTGTTGTGCAGGAAATACGCTTAACCTCAAAGAAATATTTTTGCAGGAATGGTCGTTGATTTGGATGCTTTCGGGAAATTCCAGAGAGTAGATGGCTTCGCTTCGATCCTTGCTATCGGCACGACCAATCCACCTAATGTTGTGGATCAGAACACATATCCAGATTACTACTTTCGAATCAAGGATATGTTCCAGATTACTACTTTCGAATCCATGATAAGTTCAGTAAGTTTTCATCAGCGATTCATGAATGATAAGAAAAAATATAAATATCTTCTGACAAAGAGTTGTACCAATTTATTAAATGAAACCTGATGAAGCCTGACTCCTCTTGGTAGGCTGCTACTATAGAATTGGTTGCTATTACATAACTCGTCACTACAATAATTCAAAGTTTTCTTGTTCCACATGGAGAATTGCAACATAGGAATTATTTCTCTGCACATAGCATAGAAAAGGATAGGAAAGGAGTAGTTGAAGAATTATGTCAAGATAAAAGAAACATGGCACGATAAGGAGAACATGTTTCTAGGAATTGAGCAGACACAAGTAATTTTGCGTGTAATCATGCGATAAACGTGTAATCTATTCCATATGCCTATCTTCCACGATGTAGTTTGGTGTAGTTTGGGATACATTCTATAAATAATTGAATGAGAGGTGAGATATTATTAAACATTAAATGTTTTATAATTAATACTAGCATTAATCTAGCATCGATAAAGAATTACCCTTATCTTACAAAGAATTTATGAAATATATCTTATTGCCTCGATATCAGGCCAATAAGACGGTAAAATGTTTCATTGGATGGCGAAGAATATCCTCCGAATATATTTAAAAGTTTGGTTATTTGAGGTAGTCATAACTTTAAGCAGCTAAAAATAATGTTAAGCCCTCCATTTCGATTACTATAGTCCCAACCGTGCCCGCGGAAGGGACTAAAAAGACGACTTACAAATTGTAGGACATTGATAATGAACCTAAGGGGTACAATACTAGTGGTTGAAAGTCGCATTACTCATTATTTATAGAAATTTTGAATGGAAAAGTACATATAAGTGATAATATGTATAGAAAATGAGACAATAAAGTGTGAGGCACTATACAAATTGTGCATAGTAAAATAGACCTTGATAATATATGAAGTAAATGTTAAGGTTGTGTATGGAATATATTGCAATTATGTGATTTTTTATTAAATAAAAGTAATTAATTAATAATAATGATACAATCATTGTGGTGACAAAATACTTATATGCATATGTGCCTTTTCATATTTTATTAACCTAATCACTATCATTTATAATTTTTATTATTATAATATTCATATTTATTACATTTTTCTTTTATGAAATTATTGATGACATGAATAAAATTTGAGTTGGAACATTATATTATAATGATGAAAATACAAATACTATATAGGTTATCTTTCTTGGAGCTAATTTGTGAAATCCATTTATGCTTGTTTTCACAAAGACTATCACTACTTGGGAGAATTAATAAAGTTGCACAAAGTAAGCTCAATAAAATATTTTTATGTCCAGTGGATGTCAAGGGTAAATGTTTAACATTTAACAAATTTAATCTAACTTTAATGTGCGGCCTAATTAAAACCGACATAATTATTATGTATAGACAAAATATAAATTCAACATTAGTTTCAAAAAGCTACGTGGAGTAATTATATTTATCATAAAATGCGAAATAATTAAAGTAAAATAGTTAATTTAAATTGGTGGACTCCAGATTTTGAATATAATAGTTTTTATTTTATTTTAAATAAAATTACTCATTTTTTATTGGGTTGAAAGGTGCTCTCTAGGGGAGGATGCTGGAGATGTGTAACTTAATGTAAGGTGATATAAAGTAATCATTTTAACTCAAAATAAAATAAAAATAACCTTATAAAATTTAATGACCTATGGTATTAAAAACCCATGCTATTGACCCATGGTATTCATGTGGAATATAACATATGTAAGGGGGAAATTAAATTAACCATATTAGTTTGATGTTATATTTAGATACATAATTAGTTGTAAAAAATAATGGTGTTGCATCCATGTAGCCTGTAAAAGTAGAACATTTTTAAGGATGTGGTTGCACTTTGCATTTGCATAGATCTATTTGGTGGCCTTACATCTTTTTGTAGTGTTTTTACTTGGCATTTGTATAGATATGTTTAGTGGTCTTGTGCCATTTTGTATGTTTTGTTTCTATAGTTGAATGGATAAATACATAATGTGTATATATGAGTAGAAGCTTTAGAGATTCTTGGAGGCTATTGGGTGATTGAGGAATGTATTTTTAAGAAGTATAAAGTTAAACATGATTGCACAAAGTACAAACAAATAGTTGCTTCTTCATTCTAATGGTTTATTTAATAATCACTTTAATATAATATATGTGATATATTCTCTTAATTTATGTGTAAGAATGTGTTATAGAAATATAGCTCTGATAGATCTAGGATGGTAAGTTTAGAAAATAATAAGCTTAACATGAAAATACTATAATATTATATTTGACTCAATACTTCCCCTCAACTGGTCCACTTTTTATTGTAATTTTTCTTTATATTTGAAGTTTAAAAGTAAAAAAAATAAACCATAAATTAGCATGGGTGAGGGGAAATATTGAGTAAAACGTAATAATATTACATTTTACTTAATAATTGCAGCCATCCCTGGCCACTTTTTACTAGGTGGGAGTAGTAATAAATATTGAGTTAAATATAATACAATAATATTATATTTTATGCAAGATTTCTCTCATTCTATCCACTTTTTATTAATAATTTTCTTTATATTTGAGGTTCATAAGTAAACTTAACTCCTATGTAAACATTTGATCCCAGTATGGTAGAGATGTTGTAATGTTTAACATTTTGACTCAGTGAAAATAAAGTAAAAATAAAATTAATAAAGTAATAAAAAATAATAAAAAAATAATAAATTTATTATTAATATTTATATTTAAATTATAATTAATAATTAAACCAACCTAGATCCATCTTAACTCTAGATCTGCCAAACAACAAGAGGGGTCAAATTTCTTGAGTTGCAAACCTCATTTAAAGTAAAAATATATTTTATCCCTCTCGATGCTTGGTAGATCCATAGTTAAGATAGATCTATGATGGTTTAGTGACATTGGTGCAATAAGACATGCCCACAAATGGCCTAACTAATTCCTTTTATCATTAGTGGTCTCAAGAGGAAATTAGAGCACAATTCATAGCATACTATCCTACTTTATGATTCAAGGGAATTTGAAAAACTATAAAGGCATAGACACAGATAAATCCATAAGAAAAAAATCCCTCCTTTATGTCTTCTAATTGGGATTTGATAAGGGGTTCCTTCGAATCAAGATTTCCATTGATTCAATATTCATACCTATTATCACTCTAATAATTCTCAAAAGTTGTGAGATTTTTTATTTTAGTTTTAAAGAATAACATAGGTAGCCACAAACCTACTTTTAAGCCTTAGGATCTAGCCTTCCTAATGCTCAAAGAGTGCTCTCTCTATATGATTTCACTTTGTTGCTTATATTTGATTTTAGGCTAGTTATATGGGGCAAATTGGTTTTGGGTTTTGGATTTGATTTGGTGGTGAAATCACTTACTTAGATGGATAGCTATAGATATGTATCCCATTGGGAAAATGGAGTCAAGGTGTCAAGTACTCAGATCAGGATCAAGGTCTAAAGGTAAATGTTTACAGGGAAAGATAGATGAGTTACTTCAGATCTTCAAGGCTGATGGTGAAAATGGTTTTGATCGGGATAAAAGAGAAATTAAGGGTTCTTAAATCTGGATTATGAGTGAAAAGGTAGAGGTCAATCAAAACCAGGGAGAAATTAAGGGTTCCCTAATATGGATGTCAGTAGAAAACATATAAATTATATTCAGTCAAAATAGATTTCTTTAACATATTCTAAAATAACAATTCCCGATTTATTATTTAGATTTACAACACATTTAAGAATAGATGGAAAAAAAAGAAAATTGACAAGATAACAAGTGAAATACTTCACTACAGTGGCCCAACACATGAATCCTGTAATATGATGCTTTATTTACTGTGATCTAGTTCGCTGACTTGAAATTGGCACAAAAACCCTTAGGTTTAGAATAGTATAACTACAGAAATTTTCAGTAATTCATCCACACTCAATACTTCAAATGATGAAGTATTTATATAAAAATTTGTACAAAATATCCTAGAATGAACTTAGGAATTATTGTTGAAAAATAAATATCTTCATGCAAGAAGATAGTGACAGCTCCCTAACTAATGCTAGTTGTCCTTTTCTTATTGAAATACAATGGCTTGTTGTCTTGATTTTATCATTGCCTTCTCTCTTTGTTTGTTCAACGAATACTACAACTGGTCATTCACGCTGGGAGATTCATATTTACTTTGATTTTGTCTTTAACCTTTCATCTAATACACTTTCATCCTGATACTCTTTTACTGATACTCTTTACTGTAGAAAATTGTTAATGCTGGTGTAAAAAACAACAAACTCTATTTTTTCTTTCACTGCTCTGTGCTCACTGTAATCTGATCTTATAGTAGATTAGTTAACTTCCACCAGAAATAAGCTTCTTCATAAACCTTCTGAAGTTTTCATCAACTTTATAATATTTTGAAAATGTTGGTTTGTTCATAAATAGGTGTTTTACTTCATGCTACAAGTAAAACAAATTTTCAAAATTCTTATATAGCACTTTCCCTATTGGGATTCCTTGCAAATCTGATTTATTCACCTGCTCTTTGGAAAACTCTCTAATCTTTTTGTCATAATCCTCCTGCTTCATTAATCTGTCATTAATCACTAGAGGATTAGGAAGGCCATTTTACCTTAGAACGTCAAATTTAATCATGAATCTTGTAATTGCAATTTCCATGTTCTGGCACTTTTCCTCTGATTGTGTCATCAAATTCTTCTTGGATATTACCTTCCTAACTTCTAGGATGGTTTCAGTTTTTTCTGTAATTTCAATTTCTTCCAGCTCTTGTTTATTTTTGGAATTGAGAAATTTGATAATTTCTACGGCCTCTTTAGGTTTTTTACCTAGCTCTTCTTTTGTCTTCTGTATTGCTTCTCTTGTTGATTTCAATAAATATTTCTTCTCATAGATTACCTGTATGGATGGTCAAATATCATTGACTACTTCAATGATATTGGACCATAATTGATACTTAGCATGTGCCATAGGTTCCTTTAAAGTTAATTCTTTTTCCAACTTCTTTAGTTGTTCATTAAACCTATTGGCTTTTTGTTCTTCATTCTTGGCATTTATTTGTGCAAGTTTCTTAGCATCTTCAAGATTTTTTATCTATTCTTTTAATCTGTTTATCTTATCTGTCTGAATAGACATATCTTGCATTGTTTTTATTAATTGGCTTCCCTCATCCAAATGCTATGCTGTTGTTGCTGAAGATTCAATGGCTGAGGTTGTAGATCAAGTAACTGGAACTACTGTGGCCATTGGAACATTAGGAGCCAGTGTTTCTGCCAAAGTAGATGATATTTTTGTTGTAACTACAAGAATCACAATGGCAGGAACTTCCTGTGATTTGCTGGATTCTTTCTCTTAGACCAATTTGTCCATTTCAAGTTCCATTTCTTTAATCTGGGCTGTTAACTGTAGAATGAGACTCATCATCTCATCCTTTTGATTGGAATCCTGTAAAACCTCCTTGGCTTGAGGATGCTCTGTAGGGGGCAGCTTCAATTTTTTTTTAAGTGCGGCAATATAAGCATTTTTATTTTTAATCAATTTCTCTGTAGCTTTTATATTTTGAGGATCATATCATACTTCAATCACGAGCTCCTCCAAGGATTTGATTCTGGTATCGTTTGCATATGATGATGCTTTCTCCAATTTGAGCTAATCTATTTCATTTATCAAAGTGTTTTGAAGCTTCTGTGCACTCATGGTCTTGGTGGTCATGGTGGAATAAATCATCTCTCCTACCTATTTATGGAATTCAATTTGATCCAGAGGATGAATATCCTAAACTAGAACTTCAAAATCAATCTTTTTATAATCAGAGGATGATTTAGGAGTTGGAATTGTGGGCTAAAGAACTGTCATAAACATATTTTTTTTCTTGTAGTCAAAGGCTGAAAGCAGCGCGTTTTGAATGTTGGGAGTTTTCTTTAGGTACTGAGAATATATTTCATTTTTTATTTCTTCATTTTTAGCCTTAATTTCCTTATATCTTTCCTTTATGTCCATGTCTTTTTCAGTTGTTTTCTTGGATGAAGACACCTCTATACTGTGTTTTTTTTAATTAACTGTGTATTAGAAGTGGTTGGTTGTTGTTCTTCTTCAATTACTGTAGGAGGTGCAATGTATTTTTCTGCAATCTCTATGTCAATAACTTCTATTGTCTCCTTTTCTTTACTTGCAGGATTAAACTTTGTTGAGATTCAACAAGATGATGAGCTTAATGAAAAGTGTCGCCTTCACTAAGTGGGCCCGCAGGCTATTTTTGGCGCAGAGTCTATTTTTAGACATGTCGATCATATTCTATGAGTTGCAGGATGCTATTTGTGGATGGTTGGTCAAGTTGGAAAAATAGATGGAATTCTATTTTTAGACATATTGGGTGGAGTCTATTTTTAGATTGCCAGTATAAAAATACATATATCGAATATTATTAGCTCTTAATAAGATTTGGAATCTAAACATTATCTTATTCTCTTGGAGCACTTCAGTTAAGTGCACAGATGTGGCACAACAGCTGACAGAAGGAATTACGCTATTCTTGAGGGTTTACTGGAGCTATTGCATGCAGGACTTTAGTTAGAACTCATGTGACAGATTTTGGTGGATTTGGAGAAGTGGTTGGTGGAGTTGTATTTAGTTTAACTCAGTTAGACTCAGTTGAGCTAGTTGTGTCTAGTCTAACTGATTGATACACTAGTGAGAGTGGTGTGAATTAATTAGTTAATTAATTCACTAAATAACAACTCATTAATCAACTGAAGAATACATCGCTAACTACAAAGTTGCATGGCAGCTTCAATGGAGAAACCCAAGGAGAGATAGTGAAAAGAGAAAGTGTGACTATCACTTGTGACTACAATGATGCATTTGATTGCATCCAACACTCAAAGGAGATGCCAATGAGGATTTTGTGAGAAAGGTTGATTAATTTGAACTCATTCGTAGCCATTATTTAGCAGTGGATCAGGCAAAAGAGAGGCAGGCTAGTAGGTGGCAAATATTGGTGCATGGATTTGCAAGATCGGGCCTGATTAGTGTGTAGCGATTGTATTGTACTGAGAGCTTGATATGATCAGCTTTGTATGAGGATTGTTACATGATCTCTATGACATATATTATATACAGATAGTTGGGGTTTTCAGCTTCAGGCTTTCTCGTTAAACAATTGTGTTAATGTGTGTGAATTTTTATTGTTTCATGTGTGCATTGCAATCTTGATTTAATTTCCACAAATGATCAATGGTGGAATAGATTTTGTATTTTGCATGAAGCTAAAATAGTGTGATATCAAGAGAATATTGGACATATAACAAATAATTTATATAATTTCTACATGGTATCAGAGTAGTATTGATCATTGGAGTAGATTGCAATTATTGAAGCTGTTGAGTTTTATGCTGGTGGAATTCGAATTTGCTACAGTGTTTTCTTGGTATTGAAGTTGAGCATTCATTGAAATTTTTTTCAATAGATTGTGATTGGAGTATGCCCTTGATGGAAGCTTGAATTACATAGCATTGAAGGATAGGATGGAGGCGGTGTCGGATGATAATGTGTTGAAGGAGTTCATCGATAGCAATGTTTCTAAGTCGGGATCTAGCGATGCAGCCGCACTTGATGCATGGCAAAAGAAGGTAGAAAAGTGTCGAAGGATTCTGTTGGAAGTTGTGAAGGACCACATTGTGTCTATCCTTCATGGTAAAGCCACTCCATTCTTAATGTGGAAGGCTTTGACAAACTTGTTCCAAAGCAGAAGTGACCAGAGGAAGTTGGCGCTTAAAGACAAGCTCAGAAAAATAAAAATGGAGAAAGGCGACAGTATACCAAAATACCTCACGAAGTTTTTCCACTGCAAGGATGAGCTGGGAAGTGTGGGGGTTACTATTGATGAAGAAGACTTGGTGAGCTTGGCTCTCCTTGGGCTTCCGAAGAGTTGGCATAGCTACGAAGACTCTGTCAATGGACAAGAGAAACTGCCAGGATGGGAGCGACTTTGGTCGGATCTTGTGCAAGAGGAGATAAGGCGGGGTACCAGGGATGGATCTTCATCGAAGAATGAAGATGAAGAAAATTGTGCTTTGGCTACCAAAGCTCGAAAAGGAAAAGGGAAGAAATCTTCCAAATCCGAAGCTAAAGGCAAGAAGCAGGATTTGTCCAAGGTGAAGTGTTTTCATTGTCACCAGCACGGGCATTTCGCCACTAATTTCCCACAGAAGAAGAAGAATAAGCAGGTTGCTGGATCTGCAGCTGGAGAGGCCTTAGCCTCACAGTTTGAGCTGGATTTTTCTTTGATCGCATGCTTGGTTTCAAGTGTAATGGGATCGGTGGGGTTTCTTGACAAAGGGTGCATCTTTCCATATGACTGAGACAAAGATTTTTTAGTGATCTGGATGAAAAGGATCTTCGGAGTTCACATCGAGATGGGCGATAATGGTAGATACAAAGGCGAAAATGTCGGACCACTTTGAGAGGGAGTTTAGTAAACCTTTCATGTAAACCTTCATCTTGAAGGATGCTGCATGTTCCAGATTGAAGAAGAATCGATCTCCGTGGCGATGTTGGAAGACAAGGGTTAAGTGATGCTGTTTTTAGCGGGAAAATTTCCGCACTACAAAGAAACCGGTCAAACCAGACGATAGGGGTTCAAGTTAATAACCTTTATCAATTGCAGGTAGATGGTTGCGTAGCAATGGCATGCAAGGCAGAAGGAGTGGTGAGCTAGGATGATGGCGAGTTGTGGCACCGGAGATTGGGCCACCTTCACCATGGAGCTTTGAAGATACTGCAGCAGATTTCTACTGGGCTTCCTAAGGGCACTCTTGCGCAGTCAGATCAGTGCAAGGGGTGTACCTTGGGAAAATTTGTGAAAGCCACCTTTCATGAGAAGGATATTCGTGCCACGACGATCCTTGAGAGAATTCACACAGACGTGTGTGGACCTTTCTCAGTAGCTTCGACAACAAAGCACAGGTATTATGTGATATTTGTTGATGACTTTTCTCATAAGTGCTGGATCTTCTTCATGTAGAAGAAGAGCGAGACATACTCAAAGTTCTGTGAGTTCAAGGCGCTGGTTGAGAAAGAGTCGGGGAAGCAAGTGAAAGCTCTCCGGAGTGATAATGGTGGTGAATACATCTCTGGCGAATTCAAAGACTTCTGTAGCAAAGAAGGAATTTGAAGAGAACTCATAGCGCCTCATAACCCACAGCAAAATGGGGCCGGAGAGAAATAACGATCGTGGGTGTTGCATTGGCGATGTTGCATGATCGTGGCCTTCCCATACACTTGTGGGCTGAGGCATGCAACACTGCGGTTTATGTGCAAAACCGTTGTCCTCATAGAGTACTTGGCATGAGTACACCCGAAGAGGCATTTTCTGGTAAGAAGCCTGATATTTCTCATTTGAAGATTTTTGGCTCACATGTTTACATTCATGTGACGAAGGATGCCAAGAAGAAGCTGGAGCCGACCGCAGAGGTTGGGATATTTGTGGGGTACACAGAAACACCCCACAATTATCGTGTGTATTTTCCAGACAGTCGGATGATTTTCGTGCGATGGGATATCAAATTTCATAAGGAGAAAGCCATGAAGTTGTCGATTGAGAGGGAGCTACACTTGCATGCAGAGGAGGAGCTACTTGTTCCTAAATATGAGCCTCAAGATGTGGATCAGCCACAAGAGGAGGTTCATGGAGTGGAAGAAACCACTCATGCAGCGCCAAACATCAAAGGGTGGAAGCGCACTACAGAAGCTGAGTGACTGAATCTTGATGTAGTGCAGAATGTAGGAGTTCCTACATCACAGCGCAGACAGAGACAGTCACCTGACCGATTTACTGGATACATGGCTCTGATGAGCAAGTGTATCGTGACGGAGCCATCCTCTTTCGAGGAAGCTGTGGAGGATCCCGCATGGGTAGATGCCATGGTGGAAGAGTATGATTCGATTGTCAGAAACAGTGCATGGGAGATTGTCCCAAGGCCGGAAGGGAAATTAGTGGTAGGTTCGAGATGGATCTACAAAGTGAAGCAAGCTGTTGATGGGAGCGTCGAGAAGTATAAGGCAATATTTGTTGCCCGGGACTTCTCATAGATCGAGGGGATTGACTATGAAGAAACCTTTGCACCTGTCACAAGGTATTCTTCCATACGGACCATCCTTTCTCTCTCAGTGAAGATGGGTTGGCACATTCATCAGATGGATGTGAAGACCACGTTCCTCAATGGAATCATTGAGGAGGAGGTGTACATTGAGCAGCCTGAAGGATTCGAAATCTTCAGCAGCGAATCACATGTGTGTAGGCTCAAAAGAGCATATTGTATGGGCTGAAACAAGCACCTAGTGCTTGGTATACATGGATAGATAGTTATTTCACCGGACTTGGTTTCGCCAAGAGTGAAGCCGGATCCAAACCTATACCATATTGTGGTGGAGGGTAAGCTTTTGATCATTGTGATTTATGTAGATGATTTAATACTAACGGGTGATGAACTGTTGATACACTCATGCAAGGCAGATCTTGCAAAGGAGTTCGAGATGAAGGACTTGGGCCTCCTTCATTATTTCCTGGGATTGGAAATTTGGCAGCAGAAAGGTGAAATGTTTGTGTCTCAAGGCAAGTACGCCCGAGAGATACTAGAGAAGTTTCACATTCAAGGCTACAAGCCTATCGACACTCCTCTTCCTAGTGGTTGGAGGAAAGAGGATGCTACATCGGCAGAGGTAGTGGATGCCACTGTTTATCAACAGTTGGTTGGTTCACTCATGTATTTAGTCAATACATGACCGGACATATGCTATGTTGTGAACCAGCTTTCACAAGCGATGATGAAGTCTACCAATCTCTTTCGAAAGGCAGGCAAGCGTGTCCTAAGGCATCTCAGGGGAACATCTGGGTATGGATTATGGTACAGACAGTCGGATGAGTTGAAGTTGCATGGCTTCACGGATGCAGATTGGGTAGGAAACCGAACGGATAGAAAGAGCACATCTGGAGGGATTTTCAGTATCGGATCTACAATAGTTTCTTGGTACAACAAGAAACAAAGATCCATGGCATTAAGTTTAGCGGAGGCTGAGTACATGGTAGCAAGTTTGGTTGCATGCGAGGCTATTTGGATGAGGAAGATCCTGGTCAGTTTGTTCGGTTCTCACTTAGATCCTACTATGATATATTGTGATAATCAGAGTTGCATTAAACTCTCGGTTAATCTAGTATTTCATGATAGATCTAAACATATTGACATCTGGTACCATCATATTAGAGATTGTGTGCAATGGAAGATCATGTTGGTTTCTTACATTCCTATGGAGGTTCAGGATGCAGATATTCTGACGAAGGCGCTCACCAGGAGAAAATTCAAATACCATAGAGACAGGATTGGGGTGGCAGATAATCCCTATATTTTTGAGAGGGAGTGTTGAGATTCAACAAGATGATGAGCTTAGTGAGAAGAGTCGCCTTCACTAAGTGGGCCCACAGGCTATTTTTGGCGCAAAGTCTATTTTTAGACATGCGATCATATTCTATGAGTTGTAGGATGCTATTTGTGGATGGTTGGTCAAGTTGGAAAAATAGATGGACTTATATTTTTAGACATATTGGGTGAAGTCTATTTTTATATTTCCAGTCTAAAAATAGATATGTCGAATATTATTAGCTCTTAATAATATTTTGACTCTAAACATTATCTTATTCTCTTGGAGCACTTCAGTTAAGTGCACAGATGTGGCACAACAGCTAACAGAAGGAATTACACTATTCCTGAGGGTTTACTGGAGCTATTGCATGGAGGACTTCAATTAGAACTCATGTGACAGAGTTTGGTGGAGTTGGAGAAGTAGTTGGTGGAGTTGTATTTAGTTTAACTCAGTTAGACTCAGTTGAGCTAGTTGTATCTAGTCTAACTGATTGATACACTAGTGAGAGTGGAGTGAATTAATTAGTTAATTAATTCACAAATAATAACTCATTAATTAACTGAACAATACATCAGTTAACTACAATGCATGTAAGTTTCAGTGGAGACCAGTGGAGAGATAGGTGAAAGAGAAAGTGTGACTATCAGTTGTGGCTATATTGATGCATTGATTGCATCCAACACTCAGTGGAGATGCCAATGAGGATTGCGTGAGCAATGCTGGAGTAATTTGAACTTATTCAGAGCCATTCTTCAGCAGGGATTGCGCAGTAGAGGCAGGCTAGCAGGTGGCAAAGATCGGTGCATGGATTTGCAAGATCGAGCCTGATTAGTGTGTAGCGATTGTATTGTACTGAGAGCTTGATATGATCATCTTTGTATGAGGATTGTTACATGATCTCTATGACAAATATTATATATAGATAGTTGGGGTTTTCAGCTTCAGGCTTTCTCATTAAACAACTATGTTAATGTGTGTGAATTTTTATTGTTTCATGTCTGCATTGCAATCTTGATTTAATTTCCGCAAATGATCAATGGTGGAATAGATTATCTATTTTGCATGAAGTTAAAATATTGTGAGATCAGGAGAATCTTGGACATATAACACATAAGTTATATAATTTCTACAAGCTTTGGCTTTTTGTTGTATCTTAGTTTGAATTTTGTCTCTGTAGTAGTCTTAGCTGTATAGGACCCTTCTTCCCTATTTCTTTTCATACTTCTGTCTTCTTGGGCTAGAGTTTGCAAAGTTTGACTAGTATCACTTTGCTTCTCAGCCTCTACCAATGTATTCTCTAACCATTCAGATTGGTTTGAGAATTTCTCAATTTCTGGCTTCTTTTCATGTATGTATGGAGTCAATTTTCACTTGAATCTCATTTTGCTAATAATACCAAGGGGATCATAATACCAAAGGAAACAAGGACTGAATTTGAACTCCTGCAACTGTTTTTCTTCCTGTGGACTTGCTTCTCTATTATTACAAATGAATGGGCCAACCTGGTTCTTTAACTTGAATTGTGTTTTCTTCTTTGTAATTAACAAAATTTATAGCATCTGAATTTAAAATCTGCCTTATATACTCCAAAGAAAATAACCGCATGGGGAGGTATTTTGGAAATTTATAAGGAATAAGGCTTGACCCATAGACTCTAATCTCGGTGTGATTTTGGTACAAGTACTAATCACCTCTCATGTTATGTTCAAATAATTGCAAAGCTTTCTTGATTTCATTGCTAATTCTGGGCTGCACACTGTTGTTTAGCAAAATGACCAATGGATGAATGAAAGAATCTGCAAACTTTGAATAAGTAAACTCTTTGACTCCTTCCTTATCAAGGAAGTCCAAAATATGACAGATTGTGGATTTCCTTCCACATAAAGCTTCTAAAGACTTATAGGAAACTTTTTAGAATGAAAATAAAGGAACACGTGGAATATAAATGAAGAATACCTAAAAAATCCTTCAGAAGGTAGTTTGACTAATTTCTCATGGATAATGTCAGCAACATATTGGGTAAAGTTAAAGATGACAACAACAGGTTGAATAGGTACATAAATGGATAAGAAACCAAGTACTACTACATCAGCATGTTCATCTGTGAAATATCCAAGAATAAAAGACAACATGGAAATAATATGTTTAGTGCTTTCTGATAATTTAGCAGAGGAGTAAGGAGGATTCAGCTTGGGAATTTCCACATAGAATGGCATGAAGGTTTGAAAAATATGAAATCTTTTGGGAAAATACAAATCCAGGTAGAAATTAGTGAGGGATTTAATAGATAATGGAACTTCATTTGGCCCAGGCTATAATTGAAGCATTTGGTTGATAGACTCAGCTGTTATAGTAAAAAAAACTTCATTTCTAGGGTTCACAATGGCTCTTTGATCAAGAGAGTAGCATGATTGGCATAGTCTAATTTCTTCTGGGCATTGGTGAGTATGGGGAAAAATATATTTTTGTAGGTTTGATTCCCAAATAAACTCTTCATCAGCCTGATCTAGGGATTTCTCTTGGCTCCAGCAGTGGAGCTCAAGAAGGTTGAATTCAGTTATAGTATTAGTGATTTTGAAGTCTACATCTACCAGGGGAGTATGCTCTACATCTACGACAGGGGGTTGTAAAGGGTTAATCACAAGAGTGCTTTTGGATTCCATATATTTGTTTGATTTATCAATTTTAAATACTTTTGACCTTTAAAACAATGATTTAGGCTTGTAAAACACTTCTTTACGCTTAAACAGTTTGCATAAGGATTTAAGGTATGACAGGGGTTTTATCTTTGTCTGCAAATGGGTAATTCTGATCAATTTAACTCAAACTGTACTTTATTTATCAAAAGAGAAACTTCAGGACCTTATAGCCTCATCGAATGATATCTAGGGTTTATAGTGGACTTTCTGTAATAAAACAATCTTTAGAACATCAAAAGGATGCCTAAGAATTGTAGGAAAGGTTTTTTAAAGTATTAGAGGCTTTCTCAGGTCTAGAGATGGCTAAACTCAATCAAGATTTGTGTTTAAAACAATTCAAGGCTTCAAAATCTGTGAGTAATAATCAGGGTTTACAGAATCAATGAATTTATGAGGAAATAGGGGTTTCTTTTAGGTATACAGGTTCTTAACTTATTCAATTAACTGTAAAAATATTTTAGATTAAATGAATGAGTCTTTTTCCTCTGAAGAATACCTAGGAAATTTGGAATTTCGCTGTGTAGAAGGGTTTCTGGGGTTGGAAAGCTTTCAGAAGCTTTTTCTGGTCTTTATAGGCACTCTGATAGCTTCTGCAGTGATTGCTGTAGTTTAATTTGGTGAATTCTATTTGTTTTTGGGCTAGAACAGAGTCAGAAATGGTCTAACTTGGTCTGGAATGCTCTTCTGCACGGAAAATAGTAACAGAAAGGTATGAATGAAAGTGTTCGAGCATTTTTTATAAACAATTTCAATGAATAGTGAACGCATAAAACACAGGGTCAATTCAAATAGGAGGGCGGTTTAGGTGCGGGGGAGAAAAAATCGTCAGGTGCTTTTCACAACTTTCAAAGGTGGTAAGCAGGATTGGGACGATTGATGTGATCCAATGGAATTAAGACACGTGGAGGTGAGAGAAAACCCGAAAAATGCGTTTATCGCAAGCTTTGGGTTTGTTTAATCATTGTGCTGAGAAATGTGCAATATGGGATCTCCACTGTTGGGTCTGGGAGATGGAGAGTGAATGATGCGGATCATGAGATAAAGATGTGGGGTAAGATGGAGTGGGGCCTAGATTTTTAATATAGCGGGAAGTGGAAAATGTATTTAAACACAAGGTTTAATACATAGTTTGGATAGGCGGATATTAATGTTTTAATCAAATTAAATGTATATAAGTGTAATTTTAACATTGGCGGGGGCTATTATATAGTGGTAATAGTTTTAACCTATGGGATGAGCGAGAATAACATATCACGTGGGAAAATAGAACATAGGTTAAAACTAAAATATGGGTGGGAAATAATAATAAAAGGAATTAATCTAATACGGGATGAAAGGTGAATAAAGGATTTAATATGTAAACTAATGTGTTAGTAATTAATGAGATGACGGAAAATACATTAATCCTGGTGTAAAACATGATATAGGGATAAATTCCTTTGTTGTGAGTCTTGACATAATGTTTTTTACATTTAGGATAAAGTATTTTTTGGGTTTTTGGGTATTTTTGGGTAAAAGGGGAATTAGTCAAAGGGTTTTACTTTCCTTAAGTATAATGAGTTTTAAACTTAGGAAAAGGGGATTTTTGTAAGTGAAACTGAATGATAATGGGAAAAAGGAAAAATGAAGGGGAAAGAATGAAAATGGAGGGGATGAAGTACTTTTTCAAGGGGATGATTTTTTTGAAGGAATTTAGTGACTGAAATAACAAATTTTCTGCTTATCCATGATTGTAAAAATTGCTTCTGCCAACCCATACGCTACCCTAAAAAAATTTCTTCATTTACCTGGGTGCATTTGAGCTTGCAAACCCTTGTTCTTTTTTCTTTTAAAACAACAAACTAACTAATTCTATCCTTATTTCTTCCAAGGGCTCAGATTAAGATGTTGAGCTCCTTATTATTCTCTACCTAACTACGGATCTACCAAGATTAAGATGTTTGGCTAGATATTTATTCTCTATCTAATAATATGAAATTTAAAACATGAGAGGTTAAAATTAATCTATTTAACCTTCATGGATTGTGGCATTGTAACAAGCTTCACACAATCTTTAGTTTGCAAAAAAAAAAAATAGTAGTGGCATTTCGATTTGCATCCCTTTCGTGTTTTATTTTTATCTCTTTTTTATTTGGGGTCCATTTTCTTATTCCTTTTTGATATTTTTTCTTTCAAGTCCTTTGATTGTTATTTTAGGACTTTTACCCTCTTTAATTTTTTTATTTTTCTAATATGGGAAAACAATTTGCAGAAAGAAAAGTTTGTACATATTAGAAGACAAATCAAAGTAAATTAAAAAATTATGAACCTATTATTATAGGACCCTAAAAGTGGCTCCACATGGGGATGGAATTTCCTAGTGAAATGTCAAGAACTTTGAGATTAGTAGCCTTTGAAGTTTTTACTATGTTGGCCTTGGAACTGGTTTTTGAGCTCTACATTTATTCATACTTATGATATTTTATCCTTCAAAGCTTAGGGCCTTATCTCCGAGCTTCAACTTTTCTAGAAAAATATCCAATCCAATCTCAAATTTGCAATTTTATGTTCAATGAGTAAAGTAAAAAAAGTGAACTATTTGTTATTCTGAGGAATAGAAATGCTTCAACATTCTACCATTGACAGGTCCACTAGGAAAATCTAATCCATCCAACTCATTCAAAAAGAAAGAATTGTTACCTTTGTAACCATAAATAACATAAGGGCCTTTCCATAAGAAATCAAACATCCCATGTTTACCTTTCTCTTATTTCCTTGAATCCCACTTTAGAACTTTGTCACCTATATAAAAATTATCCTCCTTAGTCTTCTGTTAGCCCCCCTATAAGTCTTTGACAAGCAAAGTAGGGGGCTAAATTTTTTTTGAAACTTCAATGAATGCATCTCCCCTGGAGAC
This sequence comes from Pinus albicaulis, assembly GCA_034641835.2. Taxonomy (NCBI): domain Eukaryota; kingdom Viridiplantae; phylum Streptophyta; class Pinopsida; order Pinales; family Pinaceae; genus Pinus; species Pinus albicaulis. The sequence continues at coordinate 4,130,202 of CM076575.1, read as the reverse complement.
ACATCATCCTTGAAGTCTTCTATGCCTTTTCCCTGTGATGTAATTCCCTCTGCTGATTTCCATACAAGAAGCCTCTATGATTGTGACAAACTGTGTTCCTAAGAGCCTTCATTTTTGCCCCTTTACCCCCCTTTTGTCAGAGTTCCCCTTGATCCCCTCTATTTCCCATTAACCCTCTGAAACCTCCCAAAATCCCCTTTAACTCCCACCATCACCCTTTATCTCCCTATCGTTACCCTTTAGAGGCCTCAAAATGCATTAAAATGGCTTAAAAAACCCATTTTCCACATTATAATAGGCCCATCCCCTCTTCTGATAGCCCCTGCACCTCTTCTTCCATGTGATCCAGTGCCAGAACCACCCGCTAGAGTAAAAGGAGCTATTCCCCAATGGATATCGGATGTCGTCTCGACCATTGATCTTGGTAGATCGGACGGTTATCATTAAATCCCAGTGCTTGTGTTTCTTCGTTCATTTCCCAAATCGCGCCATCGCCGTACAATTACACGTTGATCTGACAATCTGCAATGCACCCGTGCCGGTGGTCTCCATGCACTATTCCAAACCTGGTGGTTTCTATCACACCGCCTTTAGGCAGAGGGTGATTTTCCCTGATCGCGGAGCGATTCCATACATAAAACGACACGTGGCCCCGACACTATTTCAAAACCATCGGCTTATCGCGCATTAACGTTCGACCCAGGATGCCAAGAGATGTCGCTGTCAGCCGTTAGATCTCTGATCACCCATCCGATGGTCATCGCTCATCAAAGTTGCGCGTTCGATAACCCTTCTCCGCCGTACCCCTGGCCCACTGTCCATCGCCCTCCGACGCACCCTCTGTCGTTGATCTCCGCCACGATCAGATGGCCCTGATCTGTTGGCCCACTGTTGATGAACCAACCATCACTCGGTCGCACCACATCACCTCCACGTGCACCCGTCGTATGTCATCCCATACATCGCATATAGTTGTGAAAATTTCGTGTTGTTTAAGGTTTTTCATTCGCATTTTGCTCTGCAGACCGCCAAACTCCACCTATGCATTTTTCACCATTTCTCTGCATTTTCTCCTCCATTTCATCATCATCACGACCATTTCCTCCATCCACACCGCCTCCATCATTTCCGCCCATGGATTGCTTGACAAGTTTGCTGTTTTGCAGGGTTTCAAGTGGGGAAAACTGCCATGGCTCGTTATCTCTGTCACAGTGGCAAAGATTGCAAAATAGGTCATGTACAAAGATACATTTAGTGAAGCCAAGCCTGGGAAGGTGATGGACGTGATTGCATTTAAAGAACCGAGCCGAAAAATCTGTACAGCTATCCCGAGGCCATGAAAAGCATAGTTTTCTCCAACAGAGATTTAAAATGGAACAACAAAGAGGTTAGGGCACGCCAATGAAGGTTTTTGAGCCCTATGCAGTGGTTTGAGAAGCAAAACATCAGATGGAAGACCCAGAAACCATGCAGAAGGTACAACACACATAAATCAATGCACATCAAGGTTTTCACTACAACATAATGTTTTTCTTCATTGGGTACAGGGTGCCCATACAGTTTTTACTCCACACCATGTCCCTGAAGAATTTTCCACCAGACAGCAGATCGAAACTACCAGAGCATTTATATGGCAGAATTCTCAGCAATTTATTTTATTTTTTTTCAAATCACCAGGAGTACCACAGAGTACTACAGCCGAAATACATCAAAGTCATATCCAGAAGAAGCAAAGGCCTGAAGAAGACCACTATTTGATCTACAAATGACAGGAATTGAATGCTTAGGATTTAAAGCAGAATGGGCTTCGACCCTCTTTCTTTTCAAGAGTTTAATACAACATTTAGTCCTTCACCTACCTCTTCTGCTTCTCTTCAGCTATAAAATGCATGAGAAAATATTGTAATAGTTGTTGATGAAATATCAGAGAATTGCAAGCAGCTTCTCTTGAGACGAATTCTCTGTGTATAATTGTAAGATAGGCTGAGGAAGATGTATTCAGATTAAATGACTAAGCTATCAGCTATGTTGTACCTGATTGGTGTTGATATTTAATATGGCAAGCACATTTCATTGGATCCTGATCTAAAGTTGCGGTGATGTTTTTCTAACTCTGTGTTTAATTAATTTAATTTTAGTTCTTCTGGCTTGCATCAGAAATCTGGTATAGGATTTACCCTTGATAGGTACCCTATACTTCTTCTCTCCTTGCCTTTAATGTTTTTCTTCTAATGTGTTATCTAAAGATTGATTTCAATTGATTTAACCAGTGTAGTTGATGATATGGCCTGCTAGCTAATGTATGAATTAATGGAATCTGTTTTTGGATGTGCTTGTTAGGATCTAGTTGAATGCGTTGAGAAAACTGGGAGGTTTAGAACTTTGCCTCTGCCTCACTAGGATCTTTCCATTCCAATTAATCCTTTCTAATTTCCCTTGTGCTGCCTCTGATTGTGTCCAAGCAGGTCTGGAGTTAAATGACCTCTGACCTGATCTATAGACATAATTAGATTGGTTCTCCTTCTTCATTTTCAGTATTTAATGTCCCATACCACCCAATCACTTTAGGATCCAAGGCTTTAGATGACTAGCCCAACTGAAAGCTTGCGTGTTGAGAGCAAGTAAATCCTTTCTTGACTCCATTTCCCAATGGACTTGACATTCCCTGAATTATTTCTCTTTTTCCTAAATTCCTTTTTTCCTAGCCTTGTCTCATGCTGAACCCTTCCTTCCTGAATCCCAGCAACCAAACTCAAAATCAAACAAACAAACCTTGTGCCAATAACTAGCCTAACATCTTAAATTCGAGCTTCAAAGACATAAAACCTTTGAGTATCATAGAGAGATCCCTCTCTGGACCTAGGAGGGCTAGATCCTAGGGTTTGAAAGTGGTTTTGATGTTGTCTCATCTTTTGGTCTTGCCAATCTGGCCAAAACATGGGAACCCCAACATAATGGCGACTCCACTGGGGAGTTTCTGAATGCATGCAACTGCTAAAAATTAAACTGTCTCCCAATCTCATCACTAACATAATGGTGACTCCACTGGGGAGTTTCTGAATTCCTGCAACTGCTAAACATTAAACTGTCCCCCAGTCTCGTCACCAACATAATGGCGACTCCACTGGGGAACTAAGTGCATTACACCTTAAACATCCTTAAGCATTCAAAAGACCTACAATCTCTGGTTAGGTTGGCAGTTAAACACTCCTATTCTCACATCAACCTCTATACCATTTTTTGTGTTTTCCCATACTCTTAGACAGAGTCTGGAAAGGGCCAGGTAGCCTCCGGATCTCACACTCTTTCAGAGGTGACATATCTGGTAAATGCCCTCCCAGTCAATCTCTGGTTAGATTTTGCTGTGTTTTGAAGACATCCTTGAAAGGGGAAATCTCAAGAGCACTGTGGTGGACAGTGTACCCTCCAAATACTTTCTAAACCCTCCACCTGGCGACTCCAATATTCTATAAACGTTTCAAAGATTCCACTGGTGATCAGCAGGCCTACTGACTATCTTGGTTCACATTAGACTCCACTGGGAGACCAGCCCCCATAACAACATCAACTACAGTAGAAGTAACAAGTAGGGTTAAGCTGCTTGGTCAGAAACAACATTTTAGCTTCTAGAACCATTCATACAAGAGCTTACCCTGACCCAAACCCACCTGAAATAGTTGACAACCCTGAGAGCATCCTCAAGGGAGCTCATACACTTAAAAGATAAACTATTTCCAAACACATCCATAGAGCTAATTTTACACCAGAAAATCTTACAACTCTATCACACTTTTACCTTGACCTAGACCTACCTAACAACTTATCTAGAACTAGGTCATTCGGTAGCTTAGACCAGCCAGACCCTGAGCTTCCTAATTCACCACAACAAGGTGGTAGACACCTTGGGAAGAGACAGAACCCTCCTTCTACACCTCCTGATTTACATTTCATACTAAACTGAGGGCTCAGTCACCCTATGTCTGCTCATCAGTCCTCTACTGGTCATAATATCCCTGTCATCCATATACCTGCTGCCCAAACCCCTCTAACTCATCAAAATATCGTTATGGTAGCTTGGTATGAACCTCTGGTTTTACCCCAACCTCTAGTACCCTTACCAAATGATTACTAGGAAAAAATTCCACACTTCACTGCAAAGGAGTCCATCACAGCCCAACAACATGTAGATAAAATGGAAGATTCTTTTGACTACATGGAAATTGATGATGATACAGTCAAAATGAGAATTTTTTCCCAAAGCTTAGGGGGTGATGTGAAGAAATGGTTTAAGGGCCTGCCTCCAGGTAGCATCAATGATCTTCTGGGCTTGTATCAGAATTTCATAAACAAATGGGAAACTAGGGAAAATCCTCGCCAAATCCTAGAAGAATACATGACCCTCAAAAGAAACGTAGGAGAGAGTGTTCACAATTACACAACAAGGTTCAAAAACATTTATAATGCTCTCCCTCCACATATGAAACCTCCACAAGGCATGGCCCTGGAAAAATACCCTGAGGGTTTTGATGCTGACATGGCCTATGAGCTTAGAGATAAGGAATACAACACATTGGAGGACATGCAGAAAGGAGCAGTGAACATAGAGGCAAATTTGATTGAGAAAAGAGAAAGACTGAAATATGAGAGAAGGGTAACATATAGAGATGACAATGTAGCCTCCACATCTGATCCAAATCATGATAATCTATCTAAAAAAATGGACAAGCTATACCAAATGATGGAAAAAATGGTTGTCACAGTTACTAACCAGAATAGAAACTAAAACCAGAACCAAAACTTTAGAAGAAACAATAACACTCCCAACAGACAAAGAGAATCAGATCAACAAGTTGCCCCCCCATTCCAAGAGAATTTTCTTGACGAAGATGAGGGAATCATAGAAGAGTATGAGGGAAACACAATTAATATGTTTGAAATAGAAGATTCAATCCATAACTGTTATTCAGAAGAAGACCAGCCTTCACCCTCTGGTTGGGAGGAGGAATGGTTGTAATCTGAAGATTACAGATTGGGATTTGAAAACGCCATGATGCAGGTCAGAGAACAGTACGAAATTAGAAGAAAAAAGAGTCGAGAAACTGAAAAACCCAAAGATTCTAAGACTACTGTCAAGAAGAGACCTGAGAAGTATTATAAAGCAACCGCTGAAAGTAGCAAACCCTCAGCTGAAAGTTCTGGGAAAAACGGAGAAAAATACAACCAGAACACCAATGCACAAGGTAAATCGGCTAGCAACACTAGCACTGCAGTTAGTGCTCCCAATAAAACTATCAAAAACACTGTACATAATGATAATCATCCCACTGATTCAGCCACTAAGGTAGTGGCAAATAAAACAGAGATGATTACTCCCAAGAGTCAGTCCACTTTCAATTTGGAAAGTGAGATTACAAGAATTAAAATCTCTGTCCCACTTTCTGAGCTGGCCACTCAGGATGTGTATAAAGGCAATATTTTGAGAGCTTTGAACTTAGGAGAGAATGGTGACTCTGTCAATTTGAATGATGATCAACCTGCCCTCCTATTTGGTCCTAAGATAGAGGGGAAGTTTCAGGAGGGGGTAGTTCTGCCTTTCTATATCAGTCTCAACATTCATGACAAGATTCTACACAATGAAATGCATGATTCGGGAGCATCTCACAACCTAATGCCTAAGGTAGTCATGGAGAGGTTGGGTCTAGAGATAACCAGACCTTACAAATATTTATACTCTTTCAAATATAGCAGAGTAAAATGCCTAGGCCGGATCAAAGACCTGTGTGTGAGCTTAACTCAAATCCCAGCTAAATGCATGGTCATGCATGTCGTGGTGGCAGATGTGCCACCTAATTATGGCATGTTATTATCAAGATCATGGGGAGCCAAGCTGCAAGGTACAATGCAGATGGATGGCTCATATTCCACAATCCCAATCTTTGGCCAACTTAGAAAACTTTATAGGGAGACACAGATGAAATTCCTAGTCAGTGGCCCCGAAAAGCCAGAAAATTCACCTGTTTATTCTGTATATACAGACCTTGACTCCTTCATATTTTGTAATGATGAATCCTTAGAAGGGTTAGAGTCCCAAGACAGAGATACAAACGGAGAGGCAGAAGCCATGGACTTTAACATAATGGCTGCTCAGGATTTAGAGGACATCGGAGAAGAAAACTGCAACGAAACCTATAGGATATACGGTGGAGATCTTACCCCGAATGAACAAGAAACAGAGTGTAGAAAGCCACCCAGACAGATCCCTGAAACTCACACATTTCACGAAGAACAAAGCGATCCATAGCCTAGTACAAACCCTAGAACACAACACAATGGCGAACCCAGCTGTAAGGGAGAAAGCAATGATAGTCATGGGAATAACCCATTATGGGAAATGAGCTTTGATGGGTCCTGTACTAAAAGGACTGCAGGGGCAGGGGTATGGTTACACAATACAGAAAATGACTACGCTGAAAGCCACGCTTGCAGCCTGCACTTCAAACGCACAAATAATGTCGCTGAATACGAGGCTCTGATCTTGGGTCTGAATCTTTTTAAGAAAAAGGGAGCCCGTAGGATAACCGTATGGGGAGACTCAGAGTTAGTTATTAAGTAGGTAAACGGGGAATACACAACGAAACATCCTAGGCTGAGAGCATATAGGAATGACACCATGGACCTACTGAAGGCGTTTGTTGAATATAAACTGGTGTTCGTCCCTAGGAGTCAGAATGTCATTGCAAACGGATTAGCTTGCCTAGCTAGTTCCTACCCCAAGACTCCAGTTGACCAAAAAATCATCATTCAGACCAAATTCAGACCTGCAGTGCTAGACAGCGAAAAATATTGGCAGGTTTTTGAAGGACACAAACAGATTGAATATTTTCTGGTGGGCAGAAATGAGTTTGGATTTTCTGACTCAGAATCAAGATCTGGCAATAGTTGCCTAAGTGAGGATCCCCTAGATGAACAAGAAACACCCTGTGACATAGAAATAAACACTCTTTCTGAAGAAACTGGAAATCCGACCGAAAAATGTGAAAATGCAGATAGTGGAGAGGTAGAGGTGCTGCAGGCCAAAGATAAGAACATACCCAGAGGCCTGGCACCCTTAGAGGACCTTTTTGACTTTGATGATGTGGCAAAAAGACCCACTATCGAACATAAAGACTCTGGTGTGGAAGAGTGCAACTTAGGCACTGAAGATAAGCCCAAAGTGATTAAACTGGCTAAGTCTTTACCTGCAGACATGAAGAAGAGGTACATTGACCTTTTAAAGGAATTCATTGATGTGTTTGCATGGAGCTATGAGGACTTAAAGGCCTATGACACAAATATCATTCAGCACAAAATACCCTTGAAAGAAAATCAGAAGCCCTTTACGCAAAAACTTCGCAGAATCAATCCCAAACAATTGCCTGCAGTAGAGAAGGAGATTAGGAAAATGTATGAAGCAGGTATAATTGTGCCGGTGAGGTTCTCTGATTGGGTATCAAACTTGGTGGCTGTGAGGAAGAAGACAGGAGAAATCAGACTGTGTATAGACTTCAGGAATCTTAATAGAGCCTCACTCAAAGACAATTACCCTTTACCTAAAATGGAACATATTCTTCAGAAGGTAGTGGGCTCTAAGAGGATCTCCTTGCTAGATGGTTTTTCAGGATACAATCAAGTCCTAGTACTCCCAGAAGATCAACTCAAAACAACATTTACCACTCCATGGGGCACCTTCATGTATGTGAAAATTCCTTTTGGACTAATGAATGCTAGAGCCACCTTCCAAAGAGCGATGGACATAGCATTTTCAGATGAGATAGGGCACTTCATTGTTATCTACTTGGATGACATAACAGTCTTTTCTAAGACTGAAGAAGAACACCTGAAACATATGAGAAAATTATTTGAAAAGTGTAGAAGGTTTGGTTTGTCCCTGAACCCTAAAAAGACTGTCTTTGGGCTACAGGAGGGTAAACTCCTTGGCCACATCATATCTGGGAAGGGAATCAAGATAGACCCACAATGAGTTGAGGGAATAATACAGATCACACACCCCAGAAACATCAAGGAATTACAATCTTTCATTGGTAAGATTAATTTCCTTAGGAGGTTTATTCCAAATCTGGCTGAACACCTTAAAAACATGACTAACATGCTGAAGAAAGGTGAAGGAGTCAAATGGACTGTTGGAGCTAAACAATCCTTCGAATCAGTGAAACTTGCACTTACCCAAGCTCCCATCCTAATCAGCCCAGATTTCTCCAAAGATTTCCTGATCTTCTCACTCGCCTCTGAGCATACAATGGCTGCAGTCTTGCTGCAGAAAAGCATAGAGGGAATAGAACAGCCAATTGCCTTCTTTAGCAAAGCACTCAGAGATGCACCCTTGAAATACAAAATTATGGAAAAACAAGCCTGTGCTATGATTAAGGCCTTGAAAGACTTCAGGGTGTACATATTGCATTCCCACACTGTACCTTATGTGCCCAACACCATAGTCAAAGATATACTGTCCCAAGACCCAGATGGGAAAAGGGGCAAATGGATAGTTGTGATCTTAGAATATGACCTTGAGATAAATCCCACCAAACTGATTAAAGGTCAGGGCTTGGCTAAATTGATGGTTGAATCCAAATTACAAGCCCTAGACATAAACATGATAAGTACCTTGGATGAGCAACAAGAATTGCCTGATCTCACTGTTGAAGAAAAATTTCAGAGCTCTCCTTGGTATTCCGACATTCTGTATGTGCTTACACACCTCAATGCCCCTCCTGGATTATCAAAGACCAAGGCCAGATTCTTAAAGCTAAAATCCAGAAATTACTACATCTTAGATGAAAACTTATAATGGAAGAATCCTAATGGCCTATTGCTAAAAAATTTTCCTGAAAATGAGGCAGAGAGGGTTAAACAAGAATTCCACGCCAGAGAATGTGAAGGCCACCTGAGTTGGAAATAAACTGCAAACAAAATACTCAGAGCTGGCTATTATTGGCCCACACTCTTCAATGATGTTCATAAAATGATACTTGCCTGCCACAAATGTCAGATCTTTGAGGGCAAGATAAAACTCCTCCCTTTACCCCTACAACCCATCACTTTTGAAGGTCCCTTTCTGCAATGGGGCCTAGATTTCATAGGGGAAATTCACCCTACTTCTTCTGCCCAACACAAATCGATCCTAACAGCCACAGATTATTTCAATAAGTGGATAGAGGCCGTGCCCACTAGGAATTCCATATATTTAGTCATCATTAGTTTCCTAGAAAGTCACATCCTCTCTCAATTTGGCTGCCCAAGGAAAATAATCACTGATAATGCTACTTCTTTCGGATCCAAAAATATGGTTGATTTTTGTCACAGGTACCAAATAGCACTTGGTCATTCAACTGCCTATTACCCTCAAGGTAATGGATTAGCTGAATCATCAAACAAGAGCCTGGTGATCATCATCAAGAATTTATTGGAAGAGAACAAAAAATCCTGGCATAATAAGCTAGTACATGCTTTGTGGGCTGACAGACTTACAACAAAGAAGTCCATTGGCATGTCACCTTTTCAGCTTGTCTATGGAATAGAGGCAGTATTCCCTACCAGCCTTAGGATACCAATGATCAAGATGGTCCAAGAGATCCAAACAAAAGAAGAAAACATGGTGAGGAGAATAAACCAAACAATCCATCTTCAACAAACAAGGGAAGAGGTCTACAACAGAGCAGTGAAAGTTCAAGAGAATATAAAGAAATTGTTTGACAAAAGAACCAAGGCTGTTGATTTCAGAGTTGGAGATAAGGTCTTGAAGTGGCATTCGAGAAGAGAGGATAAAGGAAAGCACAACAAATTTGACAGTTTATGGCAAGGTCCATACCTCATCCAGGCCACTATGGGTCCAAATGCTTTCTTCTTACAAGAACTAGATGGTACAGAGCTGTTTGGGGGTCCTGTCAATGGTAGGATGCTCAAACACTACTTCTGCTAATTCACAATTTCCAGTTTCATTTCCATTGTACATACCATTGCAGTGCTTATTTTCAAGAAAAAGAAAAATGTTTCAAAAAATAGAGGAAAAAGAGAGGTTCAGACATGCTTAATACATGGACCTATGATATGCAAAAGAGAGGCTCTAATAAACTCAAAACCTGAGCCAAAGAAAGTAAAGCAGCTAGTCCTAACATGCTCAAAATCTGGGCTAGCGAAGAAGAAAGAAGAATCAACTCTAACATGCCCAAAACCAGAGCTGAGATGAAAAAAGGAGGTGACTCCAACATGCTCAAAACTTGAGTCACAAAAAGGAAGGAAGGATGTTTCAAATTTAGATCCCAAGCCTTCACAGTTATGTTTTCAATTTCCTGCAAGTTTTTGTCCATGTGCAACTGTTTTTATGCCTTGGGATCCACAACAAGTCAGACAGTTTAATCCTGGCTTGGTTGTTTTTCAATTTCTGTATTAGAATGTAGAGAAGAAATCTGCTGCACAGTTTAATCCCAGCAGATATTAGATTAGGTAGAGAAACATATGAGGCCAACAGTCTAATCTGGTCTCATGGAGCAATAAGGGTAGATTTAGAATAGTTTTATTTTATGTTAACAAAATAAAATGATGTAATGGGTCTGCTAGCTCAAATGCACCCTAGAAGAAGAAAAAATTCTAGGTTTGTAGTATGGGTAGGTAGTTTGTTGGAGTAAGTTTCTGCTGATGTAATTTTTTCATATTGTGGCAGCTTATCAAAAAAAAAGGGATGTGCCAAGCAGCCAGGCCACTGGCCTACTCCAAATATCTATTCTCTGAATTCTTGACTCCTTCAAGAAGAAGCCATCCCCATGTGGAGCCACTGTTAGCCCCCCTATAAATATTTTACAAGCAAATTAGGGGGCTAAAATGTTTTTGAAACTTCAATGAATGCATATCCCCTGGCGACACATCATCCTTGAAGTCTTCTGTGCCTTTTCCCTGTGATGTAATCCCCTCTGCTGATTTCCATACAAGAAGCCTCTCTGATTGTGACAAACTGTGTTCCTAAGAGGCTTCATTTTTTCCCCTTTACCCCCCTTTTTTCAGAGTTCCCCTTGATCCCCTCTATTTCCCATTAACCCTATGAAACCTCCCAAAATCCCCTTTAACTCCTACCATCACCCTTTATCTCCCTATCGTTACCCTTTAGAGGCCTCAACATGCATTAAAATGGCTTAAAAAACCCATTATCCACATTATAATAGGCCCAGCCCCTCTTCCGATAGCCCCCGCACCTCTTCTTCCACGTGATCCAGCGCCGGAACCACCCGCCAGAGTAAAAGGTGCTATTCCCTAATGGATATCGGACGCCGTCTCGACCGTTGATCTTGGTAGATTGGACGGTTATCATTAAATCCCAGTGCCCGTGTTTCTCCGTTCATTTCCCAGATTGCGCCATCGCCGTCCAATTACACATTGATATGACGATATGCAATGCACCTGCACCGGTGGTCTCCATGCACTGTTCCAAACCCGACAGTTTCTATTGCACCGCCTTTGGGCGGAGGGTGGTTTTCCCCGATCACGGAGCGATTCCATACATCAAACGACACGTGGCCCCAGCACTGTTTCAAAACCGCCGACTCATCGCGCGTTAATGTTCGACCCAAGATGCCAAGCGATATCGTTGTCAGCCATTAGATCTTTGATCACCCATCCGACGGTCATCTCTCATCAAAGTTACGCATTCGATAACTCTTCTCCACCTTACCCCTGGCCCACCTTCCATCGCCCTCCAACGCACCCTCTGCCATTGATCTCCGCCACGATCGAATAACCCTGATCTGTTGACCCACCGTTGACGACCCAGTGATCGCCCGGTCGTGCCACGTCACCCCCACGTGCACCCGTCGTACGTCATCCCATACATCGCATATATTTGTGAAAATTTCGTGTTGTTTAAGGCTTTTCATTCGTATTTTTCTCCGCAGACCGCCAACCTCCACCTATGCATTTTTCGCCATTTCTCTGCGTTTTCTCCTCCATTTCATCATGAGCACGGCCATTTCCTCCATCCACACTGCCTCTATCATTCCCGGCCATGGAATGCTTGAAAAGTTTGTTGTTTTGCAGGATTTCAAGTGGGGAAAACTGCCATGGCTCGTTATCTCTGTCACAGTGGCAGAGATTGCAGAACAGGTCATTTACAGAGATACATTTAGTGAAGCCAAGCCCGAGACGGTGATGGACGTGACTGCATTTAAAGAACTGAGCCAAAAAATCTGTACATCTCTCCCGGGGCCATTAAAAGCGTATTTTTCTCCAACAGATATTTAAAATGGAACAACAAAGAGGTTAGGGCACGCCAATGAAGGTTTTTGAGCCCTATGCAGTGTTTTGAGAAGCAAAACATCAGATGGAAGACCCAGAAACCACATAGAAGGTACAACACACGGAAATCAATGCACATCAGGGTTTTCACTGCAGCAGAATGTTTTTCTTCATTGGGTACAGGGTGTCCATACATTTTTTACTCCACATTGTGTCCCTGAAGAAATTTCCACCAGACAGTAGATCGAAACTACCAGAGCATTTATATGGCAGACTTCTCAGCAATTTATTTTATTTTTGTTCAAATCACCAGGAGTACCACGGAGTATTGCAACCGAAATACATCAAAGTCATATCTAGAAGAAGCAAAGGCCTGAAGAAGACCACTATTTCATCTAAAAATGACAAGAATTGAATGCTTAGGATTTAAAGCAGAATGGGCTTCGGCCCTATTTCTTTTCAAGAGTTTAATATAGCATTTAGTCCTTCACCTATCTCTTCTGCTTCTCTTCAGCTATAAAATGCATGAGAAAATATTGTAATGGTTGTTGATGAGATATCAGATAATTGCAAGCAGCTTCTCCTGAGACGCGTTCTCTGTGTATAATTGTAAGATAGGCTGAGGAAGATGTATTCAGATTAAATGACTAAGCTATTGGCTATGTTGTACCTTATTGGTGTTGATATTTAATATGGCAAGCACATTTCATTGGATCCTGATCTAAAGCTGTGGTGATGTTTTTCTATCTCTGTGTTTAATTCATTTCATTTTAGTTCTTCTGGCTTGCATCAGAAATCTGGTATAGGATTTACCCTTGATAGGTACCCTATAATTCTGCTCTCCTTGCCTTTAATTTTTCTCTGCTAATGTGTTATCTAAAGATTGATTTCAATTGATTTAACCAGTGTATTTGATGATATGGCCTGCTAGCTGATGTATGAATTAATGGAATCTGTTTTTATATGTGCTTTTTAGGATCTAGTTGAATGCGTTGAGAACATTGGGAGGTTTAGAACTTTGCCTCTGCCTCAGTAGGATCTTTCCATTCCAATTAAGCCTTTCTAAGTTCCCTTGTGCTGCCTCTGATTGTGTCCAAGCAAGTCTAGAGTTAAATGACCTCTGACATGATCTATAGACAAAATTAGATTGGTTCTCCTTCTTCAGTTTCAGTCCTTAATGTCCCATACCACCCAATCACTTTAGGATCCAAGGCTTTAGATGACTAGCCCAACTGAAAGCTTGCGTGTTGAGTAGCAAGTAAATCCTTTCTTGACTCCATTGCCCAATGGACTTGACATTCCCTGAATTATTTCTCTTTTTCCTAAATTCCTTTTTTCCTAGCCTTATCTCATGCTGAACCCTTCCTTCCTGAATCCCAGCAACCAAACTCAAAATCAAACAAACAAACCTTGTGCCAATAACTAGCCTAACATCTTAAATTCGAGCTTCAAAGACATAAAACCTTTGACTATCATAAAGAGTTCCCTCTCTGGACCTAGAAGGGCTAGATCCTAGGGTCTGAAAGTGGTTATGATGTTGTCTCATCTTTTGGTCTTGCCAATCTGGCCAAAACATGGGAACCCCAACATCTTCTTTTAAAATATCTTTTTAATCTTTTCTTGAACAACTTGAGACTTAATATAGACATCTTCTCCAATTTTCTGCAAGTGTATGGTTTAGTTTATTCTTCTTTGGATATCATTGGTTTCAACTTGCAGTTCTTGAATTATCTTCATTACTGAAACTCCTAAAGAAGATGGAAAAAAAACATCCATCCCATAAAAAAGCTGGTAAGGGGATGTACCAATAGATTTCTTTGTGGTAAGTCTATCTACCCATAAGGCATTCACTAACCTTTTGTTCCATGTTTTCTTATTGTCTTCTAGTAGTTTCTTGATTATATTCACAAGGATTTTATTGGAGGATTCAATAAGGCCATTACCTTGAGGCTAATAAGCAGTAGAATGGCCAAGGGTAATGTGGTATTTATTAAAGAAGTCAATCATATTTTTAGACTTGAATGTTGTTGCATTATCAGTGATGATCTTTTGGGGGCATCCAAATCTTGAGAGTATGTTATTTTCTAAAAATGACATTATGACAATATCAGTGGCTTGCCTGGAAGGTATGGCTTCTATCCACTTATTGAAATAGTTTGTGGCTGTCAAAATCCACTTGTGTTGGGCTGAAGATGGGGGGTGAATTTCACCAATGAAGTCAAGACCCCATTGCTGAAAATGCATTTCTATTGAGATGGGTTTTAAGGGAAAAGGTAGCAGCTTTTTCTTTCCTTCAAATATTTGGCACTTGTGATAGGAGGCCACATAATTTTTCACATCTGCAACCAAGGTAGGCCAGTAAAATCCAGCTCTCAATATTTTATCTGCAGTAGTCTTCCAGTAAAAATGTCCTCCATAGTCACCTTCATGAAATTATTACAAAGCTTTATCAGCTTCTTATTTAAGCAAAAAATTCAATAAAATTCCACCATGATCTTTCCAAAACAGTGCATTGTCTATGATACAAAACTTCATTTCCCTTAACTTTAAAAATATAGCTTTATTTCTTGATAATCCAGGAGGAGCATGTAAATTTAGAAATACAAATATAATATCTACATACCATGGTGAGTCTCAAAAGGCTTCACTGATCTCTGGAGTCGCCATCTCTTCCTAATCATCTATTTGGGAAAAAAAATTAATATCTAAAGCATGAAAATTTGATTCAGCCATGAGTTTGGCTAAACCTTGAACTTTCATGAGTTTTTTGGGCTTGATTTCTATGGCATATTCCAAAATGATGGCAATCTACTTGCCTCTTTTACCATCAGGCCCATTCTGAGTCAAAATGTCCTTTACAACTGCATTTGGAACATAAGAAATGATATGTGAATAAAGGATGTATGCTCTAAAGTCTTTGATAGCTTTCACTAAATTTAGTGCCTACTTTTCCATTATGTTATAGTTTAAAGTGGCATCTCTGAGTGATTTACTAAAAAAATAAATGGGCTGCTCATAGCCCTGATCATTTCTTTGCATTAAAGCTGCAGAAATAGTGTGTTTTGAAGCAAAGGAAAAAATAATGAAATCTTTTTTGAAATCAGGACTTATAAGTACTGGTATTTTTGTCAAGGCTTGTTTAATTGATTCAAATGATTGTTTGGCTTCCACAGTCCATTTAAGTACTGAGTCTTTTTTCAACATATTGTTAAGTTCTCTAATTATTTCTGCTAGGTTTGAGATGAATCTTCTGAGAAAGTTGATTTTACCTAAGAAATCTTGCAATTCTTTAATATTCTTGGGATAACTAATGTTTAGAATGGCCTCTATTCTTGCTGGGTATATCCTAATACCCTCTTTAGATATGGTATGTACTAATAATTTACATTCTTCCAGTCCAAATAGAGTCTTTCTAGGATTTAAAGAGATGCCAAATTTCTTGCATTTGATAAATACTTGTCTGTGATGATCTAGATGTTCATTACCAATCTTAGAAAATATAGTAATATAATATAGATAAATTGCAAGGAATTCATGAATTTATTTAGTAAAATCTATATCCATATCTCTTTGAAAAGTGACTCCTACATTCATTAATCCAAAAGGCATTTTCACATAAATGAAAGTGCCCCAAGGAGTCGTAAAAGCAGTTTTAGGTTGGTCTTATGGTTGAACTAAAATCTGGTTATATCCAGAGAATCCATCAAGTAATGAAATTATGGAAGAACCAACCACCCTCTGCCCCAAGGAGTCGTAAAAGCAGTTTTAGGTTGGTCTTATGGTTGAACTAAAATATGGTTATATCCAGAGAATCCATCAAGTAATGAAATTATGGAAGAACCAACCACCCTCTGTAAAATGTGATCCATCTTGGGGAGAGGGTAGTTGTCTTTTAAGGACACTTTATTTAAATTCCAAAAATAACCACACAGTCTGATTTCCCTTGTCTTTTTCCTAGTGGGAACTAGATTTGAAACCCAATCAGAATATCTAATTGGTGAAATTATTTGGGCTTCATACATTCTCTTGACCTCTTTCTCAATTAAAGGCATCAAAGCTGGATTGATCCTTCTAAGCTTCAGTTTAAAAGGTTTTTGATCTTCTTTTATGGGTATTTTGTGTTGTATTATGCTAGTGTCATAGGATTTTAAGTCATCATACCTCCATGCAAATACATCCTGAAATTCCTTAAACAAAGCTATGTACTTGAATTTTTCTTCTTGAGGTAAGGCTTTTGAAAGTTTAATCATATTAGAATTTAATTTTGTTCCTATATTTCACTCTTCAATATCAGATCTTAATGGTTCCTTCTAAGGTTTCCTTGCAACATCATTTGAATCAAAAAGATCTTCTAAAGGGGCTAATCCCTTAGGTAAAAGTTGTTCTTAAGGATGTCAAAATCATCATCTGCTAACTCTTCAATCTCTACTTTCTCTAAATTATCTATTTCTACTTGAGTAAATTTAGTAGGTTTAGCAAAATATAAGCTATTTACATCTACATTGTTTATATCAATATCATTATCTATGTTTTGATCTACTATACAATCTGTGTTTATATTACAATTATGAAATTATCCTTCATTATTCATGAAATGATAAATATGTTCATCCTGTGAAAATATTTTCCAATATCTAAGATTATCTGGTATTGTAGGCCTGTGTTTAACTTCTGTTGTATATCTATGATTTGGTTGAAATGGGAGATTACAGGTACTAGCAAAAGTTGCTAAGTTGTGTGCTTGTATGTTTTGTTTTCTAGGAATTGTAGCAAAGTCACGTTCAAGTAGTTTTTTAATCAGATCTAAAAAATATCTCTATATTGGTTTAATCTTGGATTATATACAGAATATTCTCATGTTATCTGTTTCACAATTAACTCAGAGTCTCCCATGATTGACACTCTTTTGGCTCCTAAATTTCTAACAATTTGCAGTCCTAAAATAAGAGCTTCATATTTAGCCATGTTGTTTTTACATTTGAAATTTAATCTAAAAGCATGACCTCTGCATGATTTTTTTCCATATTATGTATCCAAACTCCTGCTCCAATCCTAATTTGTTAACTAATCCATCAAAATCTAGGTGCCACATTGATTCATGAAAAATGTTGTCACTGTCAGGTGCTTTCTTTTTCTGTTTTCGTTCAGTGTTGTTTTCAATGCCAGTTTCAGAATTAAATAAAATGAATGAACCCATATCAGTAGGTGTAGAGTAAATATGATATTTTCGAGGTCTTTCTACACTACTAACCATGTATTTCATTAATGTCTCTCTGTAAATTTTCTTGGGTTGGACAAAAACTGATATTGTTGCATAAGACATATCAGGTTGTAGAGATCCCTGCAGTTTAGCTCCCCATGAGCGAGATAACATCATTCCATACTTAGGAGGGATGTTAGCTACTAAAATATCCATGAATATGCATTTTCCAGGGTATTGAACTAAAGTAACACATAAATATTTTATCAAGCCTAAACATTTCACTTTACTAGAGTCAAATGAGAAGAGATCTTTATAAGGTCTAGTGATGTCTAGATTCAAGGTTTCCACTATAGCTTTTGGCATCAAATTGTGTGAGGCCCCTGAATCTAGCATTGCATTATGTAAAATCTGATCATGAGCAGTTAAGCTAATGTAAAAAGGTGGAACTGCTCCATCTTGGTGTTTCCCATTAACATAAGGACCAAAGATTAGTTATGGTTGACCATCACTCAAATTTACTGAATCTTCTCCATCATTCATATTTAAAGTCTTAGTGATATGTGTTTTTTATAGGTCATGTTTTACCAACTATGTCAAAGGAATTGGTATCTTCAATTTGGCAATTTCAGCTTGGATATTAAATGGTGCTTGTGATTTTCCTAGCTGAATTATTTCTTCTTTTGTAACTGTAGTTTGGGTGGGTTTGTCTACTTTTTATACAGTTGGTTTCTCATTTTCTATTTGTATTTCCATTGTCTTACTACTTTTAATTTTATTTTCAGGGATAGTTTGAGATGCAGTGGAAGTCTTTGCATATTTTATGGTTTCAGCAGTTGTTTTAGTAGTGGCTGTTTAGGATCAGCTCATTTAGGATCAACAGTAGATGTTTTTTTAGTCTAAATTTTTTGTCTTGGTAGAAACAAATTTTTGAGGATCTATTGATGTTTGGACAACATCATCTGTGATGTCAACAATTTTAGGACTAGGTAAAACTTTGGGACTTGAAATTTTCTGAGTTGAACTAGAATTTTGATTTGTTTCCCTTGGGAGAATTTGCAGAACTTTAGTGGTAGGAGCCTCTACTGACTTCTTTGTTTGTGTCTGGGAAGATTTATTAATAGAAGGCTCTACATTTTTCTTTCTCCTAACGTTATATTGCTTATGAACTTCACTAATTGCAAACTCATAACCTTGCTTGTAATCAAAGGGCTCACCATAATCTAATTGTAGCTGTTGTAATTCATATAACTTATGTTATTCTTGTGTAATAAAAATGGTGTTATCATCATTAATTCCTGTTAGATTAATGGTTTCTTCATCATATTCACTTTGATGAGAAATTTCAGAATATTTCTCGTGGAAATATGGTCTTATTGTTTGATCAGGTGCTGATTCTCTAGATTTTCTAGTGTTGGTGTTTTTCCTAAAATTGAGATTTCTAATTTGAGGTCCTTGTTGCTGGTTATCCCACTGTAGCTTCTTTTCCATATTATCTAACCTATCCATCATTCTCTCTAATGTTTTTTCTAATTGATCTATTTTCAAATCTAAAGTGGATGTTTTCTCTTTTATTGTCACTCTCTTTTCATTTCTTAATCTAGTTTTCATTGCTAACAAGTTTGCCTCAACACTAACAACATAACTTTGCATCTGCTTTAAGGTTTCTGGATTTATCTCTCTTAGTTGATAGGCTATATCTGTTTCAAATCCATCAGGGAATTTGATAAGGACAAGGTCTGGGGGAAGTTTAAGATTAGAAGGAACTGCATTATAAATATTGTTATATCTAGTACAATAATCTTGGATTGTTTTATTTGGTGCTCTTTTTAGGCTTTCAAATTCAGATAAAATTTGTAGTGGGTTTTTCTACTTTTCCCATCTATTAAGAAACATTCTATGAAAAAATTCTAAATCAGCAATACTACCAGCATTCAAACCTTTAAACCACTTTTTTACCTCCCCAGTTAAAGTTTGAGAAAAAAGTATCATTTGGACATCATCATCATCAATTTCATGTAGTTCAAAATAGTCTGTCATTTTATTGACATGTTGTGGTGTATTATAATGATTAGTTCCATCAAATTGAGGTATTTTGCTTTGATAATCCTAGGGTATGTTTTGTAACTATGCTGGTAGGACCAAGGGAGCATATTTGGCAGCCATGGCTTGGATTCTAGCTTGGCTAGGAGGTAAGTTTGAAGTACTTGGTGAAGAAGTAGAAGTACTTGCTGATGTAGTTAAATAACTTGCAGATGAGATTGGAATATAAGAAGATGTACTGGAAAATGTGGTTGAGATACTAGAAGATGAAGTTGGTATGCTAGAACAAGTGCTTGGGAATGAGAATGATGTATTGGAAAATGTAGTAGAAATACTAGGGGATGAACTTGAGGCGGTGGAAGATGGAAATAAAATTATAGGTTGAAATGGTTGCTTAGGAAAAAATGAATCTGTGGTGGAAATAATGGATGAAGTGGTAGTGAATAGGGATGAACCTATGGATTCTAAAAGGCTGGTATCTAAATGGATGGTAGAAGGCTTAGGGGTATAAGTTGATAAAGCACTCAATTTAACTGAATGTTATAAATAAGCTTCGTCAATTTCTTTAATCAAAGTTGCAGTTATGGAATCAAGTTTATCATAAAATTCAAAAATATTTTGATCAGAATCAACTGAAACAGTTTCCTTCTTAGTTTCAATGAATGAAATAAAACCAGGATATATTACAATAGTATGTAAGTCCCTTTTTGATTTAGTTCTGAATAAAGATTGTTCAAAATTTAAGTCAAATTCTACGTCTTGTAAACTTGATAGTTGTTTTGGAAGGGAATTTGATTTGACCAATGAAATCTTATTACTTAAATCTTCTACTCTTTTGTTTTTATTTCCAATTCTATCAGTATTATCTACTATGGCAGCAGGTTGTGAATGTGGATCTGGATTTGACAAATTATTTAAAACAGTCTTAAGGTGAAAGGATAATTGAAAATATTTCATTTAAAATCTATTTTAAAAACCGAGGATTGGTTAGTTGCCCAGTATTGTCGCCAAGATGTTATCACTCTAATAATTCTCAAAAGTTGTGAGATTTTTTATTTTAGTTTTGAAGAATATCAGAGGTAACCACAAACCTACTTTTAAGCCTTAGGATATAGCCTTCCTAATGCTCAAAGAGGGCTCTCTCTATATGATTTAACTTTGTTGATTATATTTGATTTTAGGCTAGTTATATGGGGAAAATTAGTTTTGGGTTTTGGACTTGATTTGGTGGTGAAATCACTTACTTATATGGATAGAAATAGATCTATATCCTATTGGGAAAATGGAGTCAATGTGTCAAGCAGTCAGATCAGGATCAAGGTCTAAAGGTAAATGTTTATAGGGCAAGATAGCCGAATTACTTCAGATCTTCAAGGTTGATGGTGAAAATGGTTTTGATCGAGATAAAAGATAAATTAAGGGTTATTAAATCCAGATTATGAGTGAAAAGGTAGAGGTCAATTGAAATCAGGGAGAAATTAAGGGTTCCCTAATCTGGATGTCAATAAAAAACATATAAATGATATTTAGTCAAAATAGAGTGCTTTTAACATATTCTGAAATAACAATTCCTGATTTATCATTTAGATTTAGAACACATTTAAGAATAGATGAAAAATGTAAGAAAATTGACAAGATAAAAAGTTAAATAATTCACTGCAGTGGCCCAACACATGAATCCTATAATATGATGCTTTATTTCCTGTGATCCAGTTTGTTGACTTGAAATTGATACAAAAAACCCTTAGGTTTAGAATAGTATAGCTACAGAAATGTTGAGAAATTCATCCACACTCAATACTTCAAATGATGAATTATTTATACAAAAATTTGTACAAAATATCCTAGAATAAAATTAGGAATTATTGTTGAAAAAGAAATATATGCATGCAAGAAGATAGTGACATCTCCCTACCACCTGCTAGCTGTCCCTTTTTTATTGAAATAAAATGGCTTTTGTCTTGATTTTATCACTGATTTCTCTCTTTGTCTGTTTAATGAATACTACAGCTGGTCAATGAGGTGTCATTCACACTGGCAGATTCATCTTTACTCTGATTTTGTCTTTAACCTTTCATCTGATACACTTTCATCCTAACACTCTTTTATTGATACTATTTACTGCAAAAAACTGTCAATGCTGGTGTAAAAAGAAACAAACTTTGTTTTTTCTTTCACTGCTCTGTGCTCATTGTAATCCGATTTTACAGTAGATCAGTTAACTTCTCCCAGAAATTAGCTTCTGGAAATTTTATCTTCATAAGCCTTCTGAAGTTTTCATCAATTTCAATATATTTTGAAAATGTTGGTATGTTCACAAATATGTGTTTTACTTCATGTTACAAGAAAAACAAATTTTCAAAATTCTTATATAGCACTTTCCCTGTTGGGATTCCTTGCAAAGCTAATTTATTCACCTGCTCTTTGGAAAACTCTCTTATCTTTTTGTAATAATCCTCTTGCTTCATTAATCTATCATTAATCACTAGAGGATTATGAAGGCCTTTGTTCCTTAGAACATCAAATTTAATCATGAATCTTATAATTGCAATTTCCATGTTCTGGAACTTTTCCTCTAATTGTGTCATCAAATTATTCTTGGATATTACCTTCCTAATTTCTAGGATGGTTTCAGTTCTATATGTAATTTCAATTTCTTCCAGGTCTTGTTTATTTTGGAATTGAGAAATTTGATAATTTTTAGGGCCTCCTCAGATTTTTCACCTAGCTCTTCTTTTGTCTTCTGTATTGCTTCTCTTGCTGATTTCAATAAATCTTTCTGCTCATAGATTACCTGTATGGATGGCCAAATATCATTGACTACTTCAATGATATTGGACCATAATTGCTGCTTAACATGTGCCATAGGTTCATTTAAAGTTAATTCTTTTTCCAACTTCTTTATTTGTTCATTCAACCTATTGGATTTTTGTTCTTCATTCTTGGCATCTTCAAGATTTTTTATCTGTTCTTTTAACCTGTTTATCTCACTTTTCTAGATAGACATATCTTGCAATGATTTTACTAATTTACTTGCCTCATCTGATTTCTGTGTTGTTGTTGTTGAAGATTCAGTGGCTGAGGTTGTAGATGAAGCAACTGGAACTATTGTGGCCATTGGAACATTAGGAGCCACTGTTTCTCCCAAAGTAGATAGTACTGTTGTTGTAACTATAGGAATCACAGCGGCAGGAACTTCCTGTGCTTTGTTGACTTCTTTCTCTTGGACCAATTTGTCCATTTCAAATTCCATTTCATTAATCTGGGTTGTTAACTGTAGAATGAGACTCATCATCTCATATTTTTTATTGTAATCCTGTAAAACCTCCTTGGCTTGAGGATGCTCTGTAGGGGGGAGATTCAAATGTTTTTTAAGTGCGGCAATTTAACCGTTTTTTTTAATCAATTCCTCTGCAGCTTTTATAATTTGAGGATCATATCCTACTTCAATCACTAGATACTCCAAGGATTTGATTCTGGTATCCTTTGCATATGATGATGCTTTATCAAATTTGAGTTGATCTCTTACATTTATCAAAGTGTTTTGAATCTTCTGTGCACTCATGGCCTTGGTGGTCATGGTGGAATAAATCATCTCTCCTTCCTATTTATGGAATTCAATTTGATCCAGAGGATGAATATCCTGAACTAGAACTTCAAAATCCATCTTTTTATAGTCAAAGGATGATTTAGGAGTTGGAATTGTGGGCTGAAGAACTGTCATCAACATCATTTTGTTCTTGTAGTCAATGACCTAAAGCAGCCCGTTCTGAATGCTTGGAGTTTTCTTTAGGTACTGAGAATATATTTCATTTTTTATTTCTTCAATTTTAGCCTTAATTTCCTTGTATCTTTCCTTTATGTCCATGTATTTTTCAGTTGTTTTATTGGATGAAGACACTTATATACCGTGTTGTTTTTGAATTAACTATTTATTAGAAGTGGTTGGTTTCTGTTCCTCTTCAATTAATGTAGGAGTTACAGTGTCTTTTTCTGCAATATCTGTGTCAATAACTTCTATTGTCTCCTTTTCTTTACTGGCAGGATTAAGCTTTGGCTTTTCATTGTATCTTAGTTTGAATTTTGTCTCTGTAGTAGTCTTAGATGTATAAAACCCTTCTTCCCTGTTTCTCTTCATACTTTTGTCTTCTTGGGCTGGAGTTTGCAAAGTTTGACTAGTATCACTTTGCTTCTTAGCTGCTACAAATGTATTCTCTAACCATTCAGATTGGTTTGAGAATTTCTCAATTTCTGGCTTCTTTTCATGTATATATGGAGTCAATTTGCACTTGACTCTCATTTTGGTGATAATACCAAGGGGATCATAATACCAAAGGAAACAATCACTGAATTTGAACTCCTGCAACTATTTTTCTACCTCTAGACCCGTTTCTCTATTATTACAGATGAATCAACCATCCTGGTTATTTAACTTGAATTTTGTTTTCTTCTTTGCAATTAAGAAATTTACAGAATCTGAATTTAAAATTTGCCTTATATACTCCAGAGAAAATAACCTCATGGGGAGGTATTTGGAAATGTATAAGGAATAAGGCTTGACCCATAGACTCTGATTTCAATGTGATTTTGGTACAAGTATCAATCATCTGTCGTGTTATGTTTAGATAATTGCAAAACTTTCTTGATTTCATTTCTAATTCTAGGTTGCACACTTTTGTTTAGCAAATTGACCAATGGATGAATGAAAGAATCTGTGAACTCTAAATAAGTAAACTCATTTGACTCCTTCCTTATCTAGGAAGTCCAGAATATGACAGTTTGTGGATTTCCTTCCACATCAAGCTTTTGAAGACTTAGAGGAAAATTTTCTAACTAAAAATAAAGGAACATGTGAAATAGAAATTAAGAATACCTAAAAAAAACCTTCAAAAGGTATTTTGACTAATTTCTCATGGATACTGTCAGCAATATATTGGGAAAAGTTAAAGATGACAGTTGGAGGTTGACCAGGTACAAAAATGGATAAGAAACCAAGTACTGCTACATCAACATGTCCATCTGTGAAATATCCAAGGATAAAAGACAACATGGAAATAATATGTATATTGCTTTCTGAGAATTTGGCAGAGGAGTAAGGAGGATTCAGCTTGGGAATTTCCACACAAGATGGCATGAAGGTTTGAAAAATCTGAAATATTTTGGGAAAATCCAAATCCAAGTAGAACTTAGTGAGGGATTCAATGGATAATGGAACTTCATTTGGCCCAAGCTGTAACTGAAGCATCTGGTTGATAAACTCAGTTGTTATAGTAAACAAAAATTACTTTTTAGGGCTCATAATGGCTCTTTGATCAGGAGAGTAGCATGATTGGCATAGTTTGATTGTGTCTGAGCATTGGTGAGTATTCAGAACAACATATTTTGGTAGGTTTGATTCCCAAATAAACACTTCATTAGCATCATCTAGGGATTTCTCTTGGCTCCAGCAATGGAGCTCAAGAAGGTTGAATTCAGTTATAGTATCAGTGATTTTGAATTCTACATCTGCCAGGGGAATATGCTCTACATCTACAACAGGGGTTTGTAGAGGGTTGATCACAAGAGTGCTTTTGGATGCCATAGATTTGTTTGATTTAACAATTTTCAATACTTTTGACCTTTAAAACAATGATTTAAACATGTAAAACACTTCTATAAGCTTAAACCGTTTTCAGAAGGATTTGAGATATGACAGGCGTTCTATCTTTGTCTACAAAGGGGTAATTTTGATCAATTTAACTCAAACTGTAATTTCTTTATAAAAAGAGCAACTTTAGGACCTTATAGTATCAGCAAATGATATCTTGCGTTTATAGTGGAATTTGTGTAATAAAACAATATTTAGGACATTAAAAGGATGCCTAAGAACTGTAGGAAAGGTTTTTTAAAGTCTGAGAGGCTTTCTCAGGTCTAGAGATGGCTAAACTCATTTAAGATTTGTGTTTAAAACATGTCAAGGCTTCAGAATTTGTGAGTAATACTCAGGGTTTACAGAATCAATGAATTTATGAGGAAATAGTGGTTTATTTTAGGTATACAGACTCTTAACTGATTCAATTAACTATAAAAATATTTTAGATTAAATGAATGAATCCTTTTCCTTTGAATAATACCTAGGAAATTTGGAATTTTACTGTGTATAAGGGTTTCTGGGGTTGGAAAGCTTTCAGAATATTTTTCTAGTCTTTATAGGCACTCTGATAGCTTCTGCAATGATTGCAGTAGTTGAATTTAATGAATTATGTTTGTTTTTGGGCTAAAATAGAGTCAGAAGTGGTCTAACTTGGTCTAGAATTCTCTTCTGTGCGAAAAACGATAAGATATGAATGAATGAATTCGAGCATTTTTATAAACAATTTCAATGAACATCGAATGCATTAAACGCAAGGTCAATTCAAATAGGAGAGTGGTTTAGGTGCGAGGGAGAAAAAACCGTCAGGCAGTTTTCACAATGTTCAAAGGTGATAAGCAGAATTGGGACGATTGATGCGATCCAATGGAATTAAGACGTGTGGAGGTGGGATAAAACCCAAAAACTATGTTTATCACAAGCTTTGGGTTTGTTTAATCATCGCTTTGAGAAATGTGCGATATGGGATCTCCACCGTTGGATCTGGGAGATGGAGAGTGAACGATGTAGATCATGCGATAAAGCTACGGGGTAAGATGGCGTGGGGCCCAGGTTTTTAATACAGCTGGAAGTGGAAAATGTATTTAAACATAAGGTTTAAGACATAGTTTGGATAGGCGGATATTAATTTTTTAATCAAATGAAATGTATATAAGTGTAACATTAACATTGGCAGGGGTTATTATATAGTGGGAATAGTTTTAACCTATGGGATGAGTGGGAATAATATATCACGTGGGAAAATAGAACATAGGTTAAAACTAAAATATGGGTGGGAAATAATAATCAAAGGAATTAATCTAATATGGGCTGAAAGGTGGATAAAGGATTTAATATATAAATTAATGTGATAGTAATGAATGAGATGATAGAAAATACACTAAGCCTAGTGTAAAACATGATATAGGGATAAATTCCTTTGTTGTGAGTCTTTTCATAATGTTTTTACACTTAGGATAAAGCATTTTTTTGGGTTTTTGGGTATTTTTGGGTAAAAGGGGAATTAGTCAAAGGGTTTTACTTTCCTTAAGTATAATGAGTTTTAAACTCAGGAAAAGGGGATTTTTGCAAGTGAAACTGAATGATAATGGGAAAAAATAAAAATGAAGGGGAAAGAATGAAAATGGAGGGGACGAAGTATTTTTTTCAAGGGGACGATTTTTTTGAAGGAAGTTAGTGACTGAAATAACCAATTTTCTGCTTATCCATGATTGTAAAAACTGCTTCTACCTACCCGTATGCTACCTTAAAAATTTTTCTTCATTTACCTGGGTGCATTTGACCTTGCAAACCCTTGTTCATTTTTCTTTTAAAACAAGAAAGTAACTAATTCTATCCTTATTTCTTCCAAGGGCTCAGATTAAGTTGTTGAGCTCCTTATTATTCTCTACCTAACTACTGATCTGCCAAGATTAATCTGTTTGGCTAGATATTTATTCTCTATCTAATAACTTGAAATTTAAAACATGAGAGGTTAAGATTAAGCTATTTAACCTTCATGGATTGTGGCATTGTAACAAGTTGCACACAATCTTTATTTTTCAGAAAAAGTAAATAGTAGTGGCATTTGGATTTGCATCACTTTCATGTTTTATTTTTATCTCTTGTTTGTTTGGGGTCCATTTTCTTATTATTTTTTGATATTTTTTCTTTCAAGTCCTTTGATTTTTCTTGTAGGAATTTTACCCTCTTTAAATTTTTATTTTTTTATTTTTCTAATATGGGAAAACAATTTTTAGAAAGAAAAGTATGTACATATTACAAGACTAATCAAAGTCAATTAAAAAATTATCAATCCTATTATTATAGGACCCTAACAATACCTATGGGTTATGGACCCACAATATATGCTATTCTCACCTCCACAACAATAGAACATGTTATCACAAAATTGGACGTGATAGGTTTCTTGATCAAACAATCTCATGTAACTATTTCAAACCTAATCTTGTGACTAAGGCTTATGGAGTCAAAACAATTCAGTAATTCAGTAAGTCTACTTAACATGGAAGTTGAGGCATATCAGAGTTTTTAGTGATAAGGCACACACACATGAAACATGTAAAAACACAGTCAGTTCACTTATAAAGGAAGTCAGATCATCTAATAGATGAATTCTGAGTAATATAGATGAACACCACTAAAAATGAGATATATAAGAGATACAGATAGAATAGGAAAACACTAAAACTCCTTCAGAATCTCAAGTTGGTCAAGTAGAAGATCTCTATACTAGCTGAAAACATTCAATTCACAACAAGCACAATTTTGCCAAAAATGTCCAACCCTTGACAAATTCTACCCAATGGCCTTTAATAGACCACTTACATCATCATATGATCTGCCTCTAGGCTAGATACATCGAATTTTTGTCCACTGACACCTTGCATAACCATAAAACATGAAATTTATTACAAAAAGAAACCTATCCTACTTGACAGTTGTTATAGCATCAATTTTCACCCTCATGTGATTCATGATTGTCTTTTTGGCCTTGGGCACCCATTCCCACAAACTTGAATAAAAGTTCATAAAACAGTGTTTAAAATCCCATACGTGGGTATGCCCAGACTTTTCTGCGTGTATACACGAGTCCATATATACTTTTCCGCATATGCAATTAAAATCATTAAAAAATATATAAAATTCCCTATTGTCGAGGCTGGGTTGATGGTTATTCCAGTAATTCAACCACCCCAGCCCATGGCCAACTGTTTCCAACTGATTGAAACTACTTTGAGGGAGTATAAAAGCCCCTCATGTGCATGGCCTAAGGGAGAGAGAGAGATTATAGATATTATACTCTGTTGGAGCCCCAATTCAAGTCTGATTTCTTGTGCCTCCTGCACTTCCCAGATTTTTACAGGAAACCCTTGTTTCCTAGAGATGTTCATAGTTTATATGTCATCTCGTGTGCACAAGTCTTGAAAGTATCTTAGCAAGGCAAGGGTAGGACGGATCCAGACGATGGTCTGTTCGAAGATCGTGGAAGGATTCAGGTGATCTCTCCACCTTACTATCATTGTACATGCTATTCGTAATGAAGAAGAACCATCTCGTTCCTGAATTCATGTGTTAATATCTGCTTGCATATGTGAAAAGATTATTAATTAAGAATTTATTATTGTTTATATGATGTTTCACATGGATTACACTGACATTTAGAAGAAATATATGCTGTACAACTAGATTTCCGTGCACGTTTCTTCTTGGTTTTCAGGTTAAGGAGGAAGAAGGGTTGTTGGGGGTTTGGACCCCGCGGGATCTACATCAAACGTAGGATCTACGGGTGAGTTCTACAATCGATGTTATCTAGTTTTTAGCGTACAAGTGTGGTTGTGTGAGTCCTTCTTGAATAGCATGCCCTGATCTGTGGAGGTTTTAACCCAACGACCTCTATGGATTTATTTCCTGAAACAGAACTGGCGACTCTGCTGGGGATCGCATTCTTGTGATTCCCCTGTTGGGTGGTTTCAGCTGTTTTAAAGGTTTCCAACAATTTTAATCATTATTTCCAGTCCAGTTAGCCTTTTCTTAGTCACACTAAAGGCCTGGTTCTTTAGCATGGCTTGATCATTTTTTATTTTTCATTGTTTACCTTTCCATACGCGAGTTTTCCTCTACACAGTCGCGTATACACGTAGTTTTTGTTAAAGGAAGTCGCGTATACGCGGGTTGCCTTTGACACAGGTGCGTATGCACACTTGTTGAAATGCTGATAAGTAGCGTATGCCTGGGAAAATGTTGAAATTTTTTATTTCTTGACTTTTTAGTTTTTTCTGCCTGTGGAGACCTGTTCCTGCAGTGTCCTTATAGTATCTGGATTGTGTTAATAGTGGTTATTGGTATTTTTCTCTCTTGGTTGGTTGAAGATTGGCTTATTTGGAAAATCTTGTTTTTTAGTGCTTGTATTTCTGGTTCGAGTACCAAGATCTCTTTCTGGAGATTCTTGGTTGCTCTTCTTTATCAGGACAGAGAGCTTCTGCTCATATGCTCTTTCCTCACTTTATGTATTGCTTAGCACTTTAATTTTTGCCTAATTTTCAGTTAGTTTTCTTGATTTCATGTGACTAGGTCTTGTTGCAATTTTTGAAGAGTCATTTTTGGGTCTTTGAAGTTTTTTTTTTTGCTGCAAGATTGTGCTATTCTTCTGGGCTGAGTTGTTGAGTTTCTTGTCTTCCTTTTTGCTCGTATAAATCTTGCTACTAGTTGGCACTATAAGATTTGGAGCATTTTGTTGAAGTTTTGCTTGAAATTCAGAGATTGTTTGGCTTGGTAATTGGATAGTTTTCTCGATCTCTTTGAAGTCTTCTTTTATAAAATTCAAAAAGCTCAAAATCATTTTGCTTTGCCTTTGCTTTTGTTTTGCATTTTTGTTTTGTTTTCTTTCCATCTTTTGAAGCTTTGTTGAGATTTCTTGCCTTCGGATTCTAACTTGATTTGGGAAGGAATTTTCATTGGTTTCTTTCTCTTGTTTCGAGCATATTTTGGTGTATTTATATTGAGAGTTTCTGATTTTCGGAACTAGCTTTGTGGACAACCAGAAACATGATAAAACTGAAGGATTCTTTGGAAATTTCTCTTTGCTTTGGTAGTTTTTGCATCTTAGAATTGGCATGCTCTTAGTAATTTGCATTAGGTGCACTTAAGCATTTAGTCTTTTTCATAATTTTTGTGAGCATGGAGTTTGTTATCTAAAAAAAAAAGTATAGTCTCGTAGAACCCATGTAGAAATTTATTTTCATCGAAAGGTAATTACTGCATTTGCATGTAGCTTGGTTTTCATTAATTTCTTTTCTGTGTCATAAAACATCATGAGTTTCATTGCCATATTCCCTTGACTTAATATAACAACCAACTAAAATAAGCGCAATAATTTAAAAACAACTAGCAAGTTTTTTTTTATTAAGTGTCATACACCAACTAGCTAGGTTGTAGGGCCTTGGATTAGGTGAGTGGAGAGTTAACTCTCCAAGGCCGCTCAAACTAAAACATAGAAGTTTATTAATTGAGTGAAATAAAACTCCGTTAGGTGGACCGGGAAATCTCTCCTCCAGAGAGTCAAGCGCGAGGGGAAGTGAAGGCCGAGAAGAGAGATACCCCCTCTTTGATTTGCCGGATCTTGCCTCAAGACCATTCCACCCGGCTTCTGACATGGATTGGTGCCCATAGTTGCCATTCCTAGGTTCCACACAGGTGACTGCGGGGGGGAATACCCGTGGTACCTGAGGCAGACGTCGTATCACTTCCAACAGTACTTTTGGAGGGTGCCCCGGCGAAGCTTGGGTACTTGCACCGGCAAAGGCTATTGTTAGGAGGTCGGCGTAACTATTTCTGTTAACTTCGCTAGTAGTCCTAGGCCATAATTATCCCATACTGCTTTCGAGAAGTCCTATTTTTCGCTTTCTCGTATTTTGGTGTCCGGTCCTAATCACCCGGAGTGGAAATACCTAAAAGATGCTTGTTTGGGTTGTATCTTAGGGATTTTTTATAGTGAGTGCTCTTTGCTCCTAGCTTCCTTAGCTTTATACTTTTTTGAGTCTAATTAAAATTTGTTAAAGTGGCTGATCAAGCGCCTCGTCGATCGAGGAGAATCCGGGGGTTATCTCTCGAGAGTGCTGAGCCTTCTTCAAGAAGGCGTAGGAGTAACATAGCAGGTGAATATCACCCTGTGATATCTGACGTAGTGGAGAGAGATCCTCCACAAGGGCTTGAAGGTTTCATAGTTGGTTCCGGTGTTGAGAGGAGCATTTTTCTCACCTCGAGAGTCTTGTTTCCCAGAGAATTAGGAATATAAGTAGAGGAAGTACCTGAGTCTCCTCAGTCACTTCCATCTCCTCTTCCTCCTGATTATCCGTTTGTTTTTGAGTATATCGGACCTGAGTCAGAGAGACCAGAAAGTCCTCCTTTTTATTCATACCTTTCGATGCCCACGACTGGGAATGTAGCTTCGGCTATGAGTGCTGTAGGCATTCAGACTCCTGCTTCAGTTGAAGGAGGAGGCACTATTGTGATGTCTTCGATTGCCTCTAGTACTGTTGTGTTTGGCTTTGGTTTCACCCAAGAAAATGCTTCTCAATATGGTCCCTTTTATTTGGAATGCCCACTAGTGGGATTCCTTCATCTTCCTTTTCAACTGCTATAGCTGCATCTACACCCATGTCTTCCATGGCTACTGGGTCAGCTTCTTTTCAAGGGTTCCCCTTCGGGACTGGGCATATTCCTAGTTTGAATCCTTCCTTAGGGTATTTTCCTTTTACTTCTCAGACTCAGAGTTTTAACCCTTGGTCTGGAGGTCACAGTTCGACTACCTTTACAGGTTGGAACCCTGTATTTACAGCAGTGGGGGCATGGAATCATTTTTTACGCTGGTCAACAAGGGAATGCTTATTTCCCTTTGTCGAGTGCTTATCAGACTTTTTCCCCTCTTTCTAATGCTTGGAACCCCTATCAGGGGCTTTCCTCTTCATTCATGACTTTGGGGGGGGGAACTGGTCCGATCTTTGGTAACTCTACGTTGGGAGGGGGTCCTTCTCCAAATGTTGGGTCCTTTGGACCAACATTTTCTACGAGTTATTTTTGGCAACCTGGTGCCTCATCAAATCCAGGTTATTCTTTTCAGAATGTATGGAATTCATCCCATCAAGGATGGAATCCTCAGGCTCCTCCTCGCTTACCTTTTTTGGCAATGTTAAACTTGCTAGATCTATCAAAATTGACGAATGATCCGATCCGATATAGTCCGGGGTGGCCTCTGGTTCCTACCAAACTACCTTCAGACATTCCAAAGTTTGAAGGCAAGAATGGAGAGGACCCGACTGATCATATCACCACCTTCCATTTATGGTGTTCATCTAACTCCCTGATCGAGGATTCGATTAGGTTGAGATTTTTTCAACGCACCTTAACTGGAAACGCTGCCAAGTGGTATATTGAGTTAAGTGGGGGCAGTTTTGTTACTTTTGGAGATTTGGCTATGAAATTTCTAAATCATTTCCAGTTGTCTATCCGTTATGATGCCAGGACTGAATTCCTAGCTAATTTTAAGCAGGACAACACAACCCACATTTTAGATCATATTCAGGAATGGCGGAGAAGGAAGAAGCTTATTAAAGCTCATATTCCAGGAGAATTCCTTTTGGAATGGTTTCTAAAATCTCTGCAGTCAGATATTTCTAAGGATGTATCCCTATCTGGGGTATTTTTTGAGGAACAAGCCATTTTCAGGGCCCAATAGCTTGAATTGATATATTCTCAGTCTGGTGTCCTTCATAAATATTTGCCTAATGATCCTTGCTCCAAATTAGACTTGTCCAAGAATAAACTCGGTCCTCATGGTGATGGACTTATTGGGTCGATCAATAGTGGTGCAGCTAACCTGCTTAGTCAATTGCAGCAGTTGTCTATACAATCTGCTTCTTCTGGTCAGGTTGTGCCTGCTAAGTCATCACCCTCTCAATATTTGTCGATAAATGTCGTTCAGACTTCTAACCCTAAAGAAAATCAACAATCCGAAGGGAAGAAGAAGGGACATAATAAGAAAAAGGGCAAGAATGGGAAGGGTAATGCAAATAAATCCAACGAGCATGTTGGTGAGGGTCCAAAGGATAAAAAGAAAGTGAAGTTTCCATGCAAGTTATGTGCTGGAGACCATCTTACTCACCTTTTCCCTAAAATTCAGGATGCGCAACGCTTGTTAGCTCAGCAGGGTTCTTCTAGTTTCCAGGTTGTGTTGACAAACCCTTTTCCCCAAGGGCAACAACTAGTTGTTGGTGCGAATCAAAATACTGGGGCTTCCTCTGGGGGCACCCAAGAAGGGGAAACTCTGTCAAACATATACATGATGAGTGCTCACGTGGATATCGCCACAAGATCCTGTGATTATGGCGAAGATGAGTCTTTGAAAGCCAAGGGTGCTCCCGATGCTATTGAGCCGCTTCACATCACGAAGCCTACTGTTGAGCCTATACCTCGGATGCCCAAAGCATCTACTAAGCGTACGATGATTAATCCAAATGCCAAGGCTGCCCATAACTACTCTATTGTGGAAGATCTGGCGCAGAGTCCTTGTGCCATGTCGGCTCTAGAGGTGCTCTTGTCTTGTTCGGCTCAACGCAGTGCTCTGATCACTGCTATTGGGGCTGTCGATCCAAAGAAATTTCTTATGATTACATTTGATATGTATAATTTTAAAAAGAGACTCCCCCATCATATGGCTTTCCATATCAAATCGTCGTTCTGAAAATTCAATATCTTTCATACGGTCGTTGATTAGGGTGCTTCCACATGCGTGATGTCTCTCGCATGTTGGAAGGGAATTGGATCTCCCGCAACTGTTCCATCTGCTACTCTTCTAACTGTGTTTGATGGTCATTCTCATAGACCGCATGGTATTATCCCAGCTTTTCCCATCTGTGTTGGGGGAAAAACTGTAAATATAGAGGTTGAGATAGTTGATTCGAGCTTGGACTACAACCTTCTGTTGGGGGGAAACTCGATTTATGAGATGGATGCCATTGCATCCTCATTATTTGAGATTATTTGTTTCCCTCATGAAGGGAGGATTATCACAGTGGATCAACTGGACTGTTCTCCTGTAGACCCGAATGCATCTACTGACTCAACTATTCCAAAGTTGGATAATGCCAAGTCGCCTGTTGAGAATTTAGGGGTTGGAATGTATTCTTCTTTGATGGGTACTTTTGATAGTCCACCTCCTACCATTCATATAAATGCAATTTCATCCTCCGGGGCTCCTCTTCGAAGAGAGTTCTTCAGAACTCATTATTTTTCGGATCCTTGGACCTTGCCTTCCCCTACCTCCACATTAGCGGAAGGTCAAGTGGGTGGAATGGCATTTTCGATGTCTGCAGCTGAGATTGCTTATCAATCTATTGTTGACTCTGCAGAGTCCATTCCAGATCCTCTTTCTCCGAAAGAGTTGGATGGCGATGTGGCTCCGGCTTGGACACTTAGTTCTTCTTCCGCCCAGGATTGCCTTGATACCACTCTTCCATCTGAAGAGGCCATCCTGGAAGCTATGACTGGTATAGATAGACCGTGGGATGATTTTCATCATCGGTCTTACTTTTTACCTGATTTGAGCGAAGTTGAAATGAGTTTTCCAAGTCCTCCATCTCATGGTCCTGTTCGCCCAGTCCTGAACCCTTTAGCACCAACACAGGTATATGCTAAAGGGAACATGGCTGTGATTTCTCCAACTATCCCGGTGAACATTTCCAGGGATCCCAATGTTATTGAGAATGTCTTCATCGGAGCTGAATGTTCCCCTGAAGAGATTCAGATTTACACCGATCTCTTTAAAGAGTTTAGGGATGTATTCACTTGGTCTTATGAGGAAATGCCTGGTATAGATCCATCTATTGTCCAGCATGAGATCAAGACTTACGAAAATGCTAAGCTTGTGAGGCAAAAAATTCATCCGGTCAATCCTAGGAAGGCTGCAACTATCAAAGCCAAGGTGGAGAAGCTGCTTAAGGCGGGATTTATTTTCCCTGTTCCTTTGACAGGGTGGGTTTCGAACCTTGTTCCCATAGATAAAAAACAAGGAACAATTCTAGTTTGCATTGATTTCAGAGACCTTAATAAAGCATGTCCGAAAGATAATTACCCCACACCATTTATAGATCAGATTATCGATGAGTGTGCTGGGAATGAGATTTTCTCCTTCATGGACGGTTTCTCCGGATATAATCAAATTACTATCCGTCCTGAAGATCAGCATAAGACTACTTTTATTTGTCCCTGGGGTACTTTTTCTTACAATAAAATGCCTTTTGGTCTTAAAAATTATGGGGCTACATTTCAGCAGGCCATTTCATATGCCTTCCATGACATCAAACATATTATCGAGGCGTATTTGGATGATTTAGCTGCTCGTTCTCGAAAGAGAATTGATCATCCTGCTCACCTCCGTCAAGTATTTGAACGATGTCGTTTCTACAAGATTAGGTTGAATTCGAACAAGTGTGTTTTCGCGGTTACATCTGGTCGGTTATTGGGATTTATTGTGTCGTCGGAAGGGATTAGGGTAGATCCCTTCAAGGTTGAGGCAATACTTCGGTTGCCTCCCTCGTCGTCTATTCGTCAACTTCAAAGTCTACAAGGAAAAGCTAATTTTCTTCGGAGATTTATCGTAAATTATGCTGAAGTTACCAAAGGATTTATGAGATTGTTGAAGAAGGGAGTTCCATTCTTTTGGGATGACTTCACTCAGTGCTCATTCGATGCTTTGAAAAAAGCATTAACCTCTGCTCCTATATTGAGTCCACCTGATTATAGCAGGGATTTCCTTTTGTATCTTGCAGCAGCAGAATCTACCATTGGTATGGTTCTAGTTCAGGAGGACGATGCTCGCAGCATGTTATATACTATCTATCGAGGCTTGGTAGGACTCAACTCCAAGATACTCCGATAGAGGAAGCTAGTCTAGTGCTTGTTCATGCGCCGTGCAATGACTCAGCATTGAGCATTCTATGAAACGCATGTTTCCAAGGCGTGCCAGCCCAATCCATTCTCGCTTGTTCTCAAAAGAGGCGAGGATTGGGGGGAAAATACAATGGGGATGGATTGCGGATTTTGCAAGAATTGATCTGAGTTTGTGTCCAGCTGTCCAAGAAATCATTAGTTTACGAATTGACCGAGTTGCCCTGTGGAGAAGAGATAGTCTATGATGAATCCTTCCCGGATGAACATTTGTTTCTTATCTCTCCACAGGATCCTTGGTATGGAGATATCATTGTGTATCTTCAGACTGCAAAGTTTCCTTCTACTTTTTCGAAAGATGAGTGTCGTAAGTTGCATCACTTGGCTATAAATTACTTGATTATTGGTGATGCTTTATACCTTCGAGGGGTTGATTCAATCCTGAGACATTGCTTAACTCTCGAAGAAGCTGAGGCTGTGCTGAATGATTGCCACAGTGGAGCTTGTGGTGGTCATTTATCGGGGCTTGCTACAGCCCAAAAAATCTTGTGTGCTGGATACTTTTGGCCTTCGATTTTCAAATATTGTATGGAGTTGGTCAAAAAGTGTCATCCGTGTCAAGTCTATACTCAAAAAATGTGCGCTCATCCAGCTTCGCTTTTTCCATTCACTACTGTCGGTCCCTTTACAAAGTGGTGTATTTATTATACTACTTGTAACCCGCCTTCGGCTAAAGGTCACAAGTACATTATTGTAGCAGTAGACTACTTTACGAAGTGGGTCGAGGCTATGCCTACTTTTGGGAATGATGGTGAGACAACAGCTCTTTTTATTTTCAACCAGGTTATTTCTCATTTTGGTATTCCTAAAGAGATTGTCACTGATCATGGCAGTCATTTTCAGAATAGCATGATGGTTGAGTTGGCTCTAAAATTAGGTTTCCGGCAGGAGCATTCATCTCTATATTATCCTCAGGCCAATGGGAAAGTGGAAGCCGTGAATAAATATTTGAAGATCATTCTTCAAAGGACAGTTAATAAAGCTCGATCCAACTGGCATATCATGTTGTATCCTACACTTTGGGCATATAGGACGTCAGTGAAAACTGCAACTGGCTTTACTCCGTTTCAACTAGTTTATGGGCTGGAATCCATATTTCCCATTGAATGTGAGATTCCTTCTCTTAAGTTAGCCTTTGAGCTTCTTCCTGGCACTTCTAGTCTTGAATAATGCCTCCTTCATTTGGAACATCTTGATGAGTAGCGTCGAGATGCCGCCATGATGAATGAGGCACATAAGAAACGAGTCAAAGTTCAATACGATAAGGCAGTCAAACCCAGGGTTTTCTCAAAAGGTGACCTTGTTTTGGTCTATGCCCAGGAGAAGGATGCCCTGGGGGCAGGAAAGTTTAAGTCTATGTGGTATGGCCCCTTCATCGTTAAAAAAGTCCTTAAAAAAGGAGCATATACCTTGGTTTATTTTGAAGGAAATGAGTTGCCGGAGCCTAGAAATGGGCTCTATTTGAAAAAGTGTTATGCTTAGGCCTCGGCCTGGCATTTTGCTTTTGTAAATAGTAGTTTTTAGTTTTGCACATATCTGGTTTTTTGGTCTTTGATGTGATGGTGATGTTTTTGATCTGCTTTGGCAGGTTGTGTCGAATGTCATGAGTCATTATGGGTTCGCCGATGGTGCTAGTAGACACACCCAGAACTTGGCTTCCGCGGCTTGGGTGCTTCATTGTCCATCTGTTCAACTGTTAGTGTCAAGAGGAGTCTGCATTGGTCCTGCTTCCAGTAATATAGTAGAATACACTGCAGTTATTTATCTACTCTCGGAGGCAATATCTTTGGGTGTTGATTCGTTAGTAGTTTTCTTGGACTCCCAGCTGGTGGTGTCGCAATTGAACAATACTTATCGGGTTCGAGATCCATTTTTACTCCGATTGTTTTTTAGGGTACATTTGTTACAAAGATAATTTCAATTTTTAACATTCATTCATATTCCTCGAGCAGACAATTGGATGGCAGACTCATTAGCTAATCAAGCAATTGATTGGCATATTAATCATTCAATACATTAAAATTTAATTATCAAAAACATCATACATGTTTATAAATTTGTCACATCACATCAAAATGTATATATATATATATATATATATATATATATATATATATATATATATATATATATATATATATATATATATATATCATCAGAGTGTTCAAAAAAAAAAAATTATACAAAATTTGGATCCATAAGTCATACAAAAATTAAGGGCTTATGCCCGATCATGTTCAGTATCAAAAAATATACAGTCATCCGGTAATCATATCTATCTACTCCTGTGGGCCCTGCCCAAAATTCGTGTTCCTATAGAACATTACTGCAGTAGTGACTTGGCGGAATAACCACACCCAGTCATGTGGTACTCCCACCACCCATCTCTGGATGGCCTCAGGCAGATCTTCCACTGTAGCCATAGGTACATGGCGAGTTAACCCCTCCAAGTTCCTCTGTACAACGTGGAGGGTCCTGTCTGGGTCTACTGTATCCGCCTCACCTCTGTGGCGCTTATGACATGGGTAACCCTCAGGACGGATTGGTCCAATATCTGTATCATGGTCATTATAATATTGTAAGTCATTTTGGAATCCAATCAAAAAACATGTTTTCACATTTTTTTCATATATATTGAGAAAATCCAAAAAATCACATAAGTCAAAAAAATTGCAAATTTTACCAATTGTGCCCCATGCCGCGCCAGGTGGAAGGATGAGGTCTGGATCACCGTAGAAGTCCATCCCGGCATAAGGGTAGTCCTCCACTGCTATGACTTGTTCTGCCCACCATTGGAAGAACTCGTTATCCCAATTGGTTCGGGGAACTTCACTTCCCCCTAGTCTCTTCATCAAATCTACCCATCGGGCAATTCTTGGGTCTCTTGGGCTACTGATTGACGAGATCACTCTGGGTCGAAGACCAGGAATCTTCTCAAATAAGAATGTCATCAAGATCGTACCATATCCAAAATGTTTTGTCTTTGCTTTGCGGATGGAAGTCAGTTGTTGCTTCATATTCATTAGCAGAGCCGTGCACCAATCATATAGGTGAACTAAGCATTCTACTGCTATTCTCATCTGCGTCCTGGATGCCTGATGCAAGGAAGCAGATCTTGCTACCCTGCCAATGGTAAAAAGGAGAATTTTCATGTGCAGCTCTCTTAAATCTTTTATAGCAATTTGGGTCCCTACTTTCTTGGACCCCTCTATACAGTAGACATGGACATAGTCATCCTGAGAAAAATCATTAATTCGTTCATTAGAATCTATTTTTTACATTTTGGGTTGCGCATATGCGACTTACTTTGTACACAGTCGCGTATATACGCGGCTTGGTCTTTATAAACCCGCGTATGCGCAGAGACGCAATTTAAAACAAATATTTCTACGGTGAAATTCCTGAATTTTAAACCTATGAATGGAAAAAATTGATGACAATGATGGATTAAGAACTTACTTGAATAGTTTGGCAAAGTTTGACAACCGATTGCTCCTATTTTGACGAAAGAAGCTTTTTTCTCCAGAGCTCTTTTTCCCAAATTAGCAAGTAACAATGAACCAAATATGAGGTAACATGTGTATTTATGCCCAAAAAATTGAAATTTTTTGCAAAAATTTGTTATGATTATTTTTTCAATCTATCTTAAGCTGCATAACCCGGATGCTTGGAAGTGCCCAAATTGGTATATTTTCAGGTACATTTTGATGAAGTTGAGATTTTTCCGGTTTTTTGATCCATGTCTGCTGACCTGTCATGGCAGGTATATGATCTTCATTGGCATATAGGTTAGGAAATCCACTTTCCATTGCATTTTGCATACTAGCCTCCATTCTGATCACTTGCCATAGGGTCGATCCCATCAGGTCATGATTATTTCACCCATTTCACTCGCCGATTTTTTAATCATGACTTGGTGGTAGAGCCTTCCTTTACATGGGATTCCTAGTTAGTTCCTTGCTATCACTTGTTGCCCATACTGCGTTTTATGTAGGCTCGGGAGTCCTCTTTAGTCTCACCATGACTTATGTGTTGAAGCTTCATCCTTCTTCTTCTTCACTATCGTTATTCTGGCTATTACCCTAGAGGCTCCTTGGTGTTGTTGAGTTGTATTACTGCATTGCATATTGGCTACTTGTTTATCCTGTCCTTTAGCCGGCTTCATTTGGACTCGATGTTTAAGCCATATTTTGACCTTGACTGTTTGTACAAGTTAACCTTTGCATGCACTTGG
The DNA here is from genome assembly GCA_034641835.2 of Pinus albicaulis. Taxonomy (NCBI): domain Eukaryota; kingdom Viridiplantae; phylum Streptophyta; class Pinopsida; order Pinales; family Pinaceae; genus Pinus; species Pinus albicaulis. The sequence goes on along the minus strand of CM076575.1, from coordinate 4,089,810 downwards.
CTATCGCGACTTGACACCCTTTTCACCCATGGATGGAACATTCCTTTGAGTATCGCTGACCAATTTACGCCACCTTGCATTGAGCATAGGATTGTTCCTATCCCAGGAACTAGTGCATATGTTTCTTGATACTCGTTCTATCCATTGTACCATAGCATTCTTTTATTCTTTTTCAGGCTTATAAAAAAGACAAAAAAAATCAAATATAACAAAAAGAGCGGGAACGGGATGTTACTTCATAATTTGATGGCAGTACAGTGTCAGTTTGTCACCCTTGAACAAAGCACATACACTTATAAATTTCCTTCATTTGGGATGGTTTTAGTTTTGACCTAGGTTCAGGTTTTGCCTAGTTTCACTGGTCAGTCCTCCCCCGATTGGTTATCTCTTCCAATCATATGGAGAGTTTGTTTTTGCCTCCTGCATAACAGACTTATACAGTGTCACTTTTTACTGCCATGGTCATCACGAGTCATGCTTTTGTTCAAGGGAAGTCTAACCAGAGTCAGCCATTCTGCGGTGTCTCTTGACTCATTATTCAGTCGACCTTCCCGGTCTTGTCAGTATATTGTTCTATCACATCAGATGTTTTGGTCTTCTGCTCGTGCTGGTTTGAGAAGGTCTCCATTGACTTCTTGCTGGTGGGTTTGTCTCTCATCGACTACGAAATATTTCTCTGAGAGTAAACTTAGAGCCACACCCTGGCCCTATTTCAATCATTGATAGGTGACCTTGTGCTCAGCATTTGATCATCATTATGGGTCTTTGACTAAGTGGTTTTCCTTGTGTTCGACGTCAGCATACATTATCAAAATTGGGATTCATGCAGTACCTTTATTTCCATTTGACCCTATCGGTGGATATTTCGCCTCTGTGTCAGCTTTCATTATTGGTTGGTTCATAGGGTCTCTTCCGTGCGCTAGCTTCATCTTGTGCATGTCGAAAACGTACTTCGGTTTGGTTCTGTCAGTCTCCTTCGTCCGATTCCTTCCAAATCTTGGCCTGCGGGTTACACTCGCGCTGGATTGATGTGGGATGCCTTAATGCCTTCCTTCCAGCAGATCTTTTCCCATCGGCTCTAACTCATTTCTCTGAGAATAAGGTCTAGAGTCTTTTCTCAGTACCTTAGGGTTTGCAGTCATCAGTGGCAGACTCTTCGCTATCGACAGTGGGGATTCATCATTGCCTCCTAATTGGTATATTCTTCCAAGTGTTTGACTTCAACTCATTTATTCGCACTTCTTAGATTGTACTGGGGCACCTTGACACTCAATTTCATTATTGGTGGTTTGTCTCACGTTGGTTAACGGTATACATTATTGACCGATAATCCAATGATTTCTCACATGGTCGACTTTAGCTCATTTATTCCCATTGTGTAGAATTGTGCCATCGAGATCGGTGAAGACCTCGGGTTGCATCAGCGTCTTTCAGTTCACTTTGACAGTCCATTCAGTTTCTGACAGTGATGAAGTTCACCCTTATATGTTGTAGTTCAGTACAACAGTATTCTATATGTTGGCTCCCAAGTTGCGTGATTGTACCATGTGTTCCACCCCTTATGATTTGGTACTTGGAGATTCAGTTACTTTTGTGATCAGACATCTATTTTCAGCATCATTGATCAGTTTTCTATATGTGATCCTTGGACATTGATTTTGACTTGTACTTCCGGGCTGTGCTCAGATGATTCATTGTGTACTTTCAGTTCAGCTATACTTGTATACATTATGGATCTATTCTGTATTTTCTATATGGATATATTTTTGACTGAGCATGGGTATGCCCACCTCAGACATGAGTTGACTCTCTATTTTCTTTCATTGGTTTTTGGCAGGCTGAAATCTGGTGAAGTCCTCTCTTGTCCTCGCGAAGTTCTTTCTATGCACATAATACATTTCGACCATCATGCACCCCTTATGACCTCATATATTAGGGGGCATCTATTATAGCATCATTTTTCACCCTCATGTGATTCATGATTGTCTATTTGGCCTTGGGCACCCATTCCCACAAACTTGGATAAAATTTCATAAAAAACAATGTTTAAAATCCCATACACAGGTATTTTCCCCAGTGGAGTTGCCAGTTCTGTTTCGGGAAATAACTCCCTAGAGGTCGTTGGGTCAAAACCTCCACAGATCAGGGCATGCTATTCAAGAAGGACTCACACAACCACACTTGTACGCTAAAAACTAGATAACATCAATTGTAGAACTCACCCGTAGATCCTACGTTTGATGTAGATCCCGTGGGGTCCAAACCCCCAGCAACCCTTATTCCTCCTTAACCTGAAAACCAAGAAGAAACGTGCACATAAATGTAGTTGTACAACATATATTTCTCCTAAATGTCAGTGTAATCCTTGTGAAACATCATATAAACAATAATAAATGCTTAATTAATAATCTTTTCACATATGTAAGTAGATATTAACACGTGAATTCAGGAACGATATGGTTCTTCTTGATTACGAATAGCATGTACAATGATAGTAAGGTGGAGAGATCACCTGAATCCTTACATGATCTTCGAATAGACTGTCGTCTGGATTTGTCCCGCCCTTGCCTCGCTAAGATACTTTCAAGACTTGTGCACACGAGATGACATATCAACTGATGAACATCTCCAAGAAACAAGGGTTTCCTGTAAAAATCTGGAAAGTGCAGGAGGCACGGGAAATCAGACTTGAATTAGGGCTCCAAAAAAGTATAATATCTATAATTTCTCTCTCTCCCTTAGGCCATGCACATGAGGGACTTTTATACTCCCTCAAAGTAGTTTCAATCAGTTGGAAATAGTTGGCCACGGGCTGGGGTGGTTGAATTACTGGAATAACCATCAACCCAGCCTCGAAAATAGGGAATTATATATATATATATATTTTTAATGATTTTAATGGCATATGCAGAAAAGTATACATGGACTCGCGTATACACGTGGAAAAGTATGGGCATACCCACATATGGGATTTTAAACACTGTTTTTTATGAACTTTTATCCAAGTCTATGGGAATGGGTGCCCAAGGCCAAAAAGACAATCATGAATCAGATGAGGGTGAAAAATGATGCTATAACAACAGTCCAATTTCAAAAAGGACTTAAACTCCTTATTACTATCTATAACAACCTTATCTATTTGAAATTACATCATTTACAAATGTATCATCACGTGGTCGAATTTGGATAATGGTATTTATTTCTTCATGTCCACTTAGCTGACCTCCACAAAAATAGGAAATAGTACCCTGTTTTTTAGGCATAGGATCTTTTTCCTTCTTTGAACATTCTGACCATCATTTAATCTTCATTTTTTGGTCCTTGGATGTTGAAAGTTAGCTTAACATGTCCCATAACTCTTTCCTAGCCTCCAACTATCCAAAACTTCTTCAAAAACTTCTCAAAAGGATGTGATGTATTGCGCTACGGAAACACAACAGTTTCATAGTGCTTTCTGTAGCGTTGCCATTACAAGCCCTTGTTCTCATAAAACTTGACTCTTTCCTCTTGTATCATTTTAATCACATTTCAAGACATATTTCATAACAATTTCATCTTTTAACTCGGCCTTAAACCCCTTAAATACTGATCAAAAGAAGCAAAAGAGGTAGCTACAATACTTTCGTAGCGCTTTTTTGCTTTTTAAGCCTGGAGGCGCTACGAAACTACTGAGTATGTTGTTTTTTTCATAAATTTTTCAAATAAAAATTGTGGTTGCCCAAAAAGTCAAAATAAAACCTGTCCTCATCATATTAAAACCATACAAACCATAAACCAACTTCATTTTAGCTTCCTTGAGGCATTCATTCTTCATTTGCAATTGGTTGACCTATTGTTTCTTCTATGACTGTCATTTCAATGTGTTTTCTCTGTAGCTCATCATGAATTAAATCTAGTTGCTATTGTAAATCCTTCACCTAGTCTTTAAGTATTTTGTTAGTAGCTCTCAGATGGGTGTTTATATTTTGAAAAAGTTAGCTTCTTTTATTGCTGGACTCGTCCACTTGACAAGTTGATCTGTATTGTCTAAAGTTTCAAAAACAGAATCAACTTGTCCTTCCCACATTTCCTTCATCCTTTTAAACTGTACTTTCTCGACACTATGTTTTCTAGCTCTCTTTTTCATGACAAAATTTTCCTGATTTTCCAACTTTAACTTTTCCTCAAGGCGTTGAAACTCTGTTTTCTCTATCACTTTCTCTTTTCCCCTTTTAAATTTTTTGATTATATCCTTCACTGTAGGTGGCGAGAGATCAATACTATCTTTAGGTGATTTAGTTATCTCAGTGGGATTTTGAACTTCTTTGTTGCCTTCCATTAATTTCCTAGCATGCCTTGTCATAAGATTTCTTGCTTGAAAAATGAAACATGCATCCTCCCCCTCAAACTCTAATCTCTTTGCAGACTTGGTATTTTTCAACTTCTTATCTTTTCCAATAAATTTAGTTAGACAATAGGTGTTTCTTCTATGTCAATGGCATGAATAATATCCTCTAGATTCCCCTTTATTACTGGGTTGTCTTCTGTAGCAACTGTCTTTCCTTTTAAAACCATAGCTTGGCTTCTAGTTATTCTTTTGGTCCCTTGTTTGCTGACATATTTTTCTGTTTTGCATCTTTGACAACCTTTGATTTCTCTTTTGTAGGTGGGAGAGTTGGTGTATCAAGCATTTGCATTTTCTCTGGACTTTTCTTAGTTTTCTTTCTTGGCTTTACTCTTGCAGGTTCTTTTAGTTTTGCAACCATAGGTTGGCTTAGTTCTGCTGCTGGTGGTGATGTAACCCCTTTAGCTTTAGGGTTTCTTGCAGGAGTTAGGGTTTCCAACTCAAAACCATTAACAAACAAGAATGAGGACCAATCTCTGCCTATCTTTTGAAGTTCATCTAAAATCAATAATTTCATTAAGCCATGATGAAATAATGATGTCTCACTCCCCTCAGACTTTGCTTGCACCTTATCAGCCATCTTTGCAAGACTTATATGTAGATAAAAAGGTAATTCGCGTGAAATATTACCAGTGAAGTGTAGAATAAATTTGAAATGGTATGAATAAACCTTGTGATATCTGCCTTCACAGGTAAAATATTTCTGAATTTTGAGCAGCGATTTTGAATAATTATCTTTGATGCAGCTTCTTGGGATAGCATTGTTGATATCCATCTCAATGTGGTGAGGCTTCATGAACTCTTTACACTACTCCATATTAAATCTAAACCCTTTGAACCAAGTTTCTTTATCTCTTGAATCTCTGTAACAACAACAATGACCTCTAGTGTAATAGACAAACTTAGCATCCCCACTTTAGTAGCTATTCCATTGAAATTCATAGCAAATTCCTTGGATATTTGTGTGTGACAACCCTACAATTTCTCACAAAACCGTAGGCAACTTGCTTTTATGAATGCTTCCATCATTTTTGGGTCTTCAGTTATTGTCTTCATATCTTCAGGTTCATGCCTTAAGCATTGTCCTCCTCTGTGTATTTTTTTTTCCTCTGCCATATTCTTCAGAGAACCTCTCAGCCTCGCTTGATATAAATCTTTCAGCCTCACTTGATATGGATGTATCATCCTCGATTGACTAAATGTAACAACCTCGCTTGATATGGATTAAATAAACCTTTGTAAGAACCAACCAAAAGTTTGGCTCGATACTCAGAGCTTAGAAATTACGAATGAAGGCAAAAGGGATGAGAATGACTAATTAGGAAAGAATTTGAATTTCAAGTATCCTTTCATAACTGAAAATGATGCCTCACTCATAACCAAAACTGACCATAATGACTGCAAATGTGGGTGTGTACTTCAATTTCATCATTACATCACTCAAAAAGCCTCCATCTTACCCTTTCCCAATGGTTTCTGACATTTGAAAACTCAACTTACAAGACAGTTACAAAACTGCACTTTCGTAGCACCTGTAGTGTAATTTTTTTTGTTTGTGCTACAAAACTATTAACGCTTTCGTAGCACAAAGTGAATTTTTTCAACGTGAGGCACTACGAAACTGTGGTTTCTTAGCTAATTGGGTGGTTTTGATAGAAAAAATTTGGGAAATGAAATGAATCCTAAAATGATGAAAGACTCGACATGAAAGACCTTAAAAATGAGTTTATTTAAACACTAGGGTAGGCTCAAACTTAAAAAATTTAACACTTCCCTTGGTCAAACTCAAGAAATGACTCCTGAGACCCTATTTTGACCCATGATCATAAGTAATCTTGTCTTAATGTTGTTTCAATTTTTTTTTAAGTGATAAAAATGGCTCCACTTCGGATAGTGTGCCCTTGTGGTACACTAAGAACTAGTAGTTCCAGTGCTGCTATCCATTTTCTTTACAAAACATAAAAAACTTTGAAATTTCCAAGCTTTTCTCCTCAAAATCTAATGGCCTTCACCTCAGGCTCAATATTGCTGATTTATCTTGTCATTATTATCAGAAAACTCATAAAATGGAATTTATACAATGATATGAATGATCAACAGATTTTAGGAAGAGTAATGCTTTATAAACCTGGCATTAACAGGTCCTCCAGCATATGATTTTCCATCCATCTCTTGCAGTATGTAAGTATTATTTCCATGGAAAGAAAATATTTTGAAAGGACCTTTCCACAAGTTCTCAAACTTACCATGTTTTCCTTTCTCTTCAATTCTAGCCTCCCATTTCAGCACTACATCCTGAATTTGAAAAATTTCTTCCTTGATCCCCTTATCAAATGTCCTCTTGATTCTATTTTGAGATTGTTGATTACTGTTATAAACTTCATCCTTCTTCTCTTGTAGAACTATTAGCTGATTGATTCTTCTCTGAACGGCATTTGGTTCCTCTTCTAATCCTTGAAGCAGCTTCATGACAGGCACCCCTAAGGATGAAGTAAAAATGGCTTTAGCTCCATATACCAATTCATAGGGTGAAGTTCCAATTGACCTTTTTGTGCATATCCTATCAGCCCATAAGGCATACTTCAGCTTCAAATTTCAAGCCTTATTATTTCCATTCAACAGATTTTTAATGATCCTCACAATGCTCTTGTTAGAAGATTCAGCGAGACCATTCCCTTGTGGATAATATGCAGTGGAATGCCCAAGAGTAATATGATATTGATGAAAAAAATTAAGCAGCTTCTTAGAATTAAATGCCTGTGCATTATCAGTTATGATCTTCATGGGGCAACCAAATCTAGACAAAATATTATTTTCCAAAAAAGAACTAATAACAGAATCATTTTCTTGCCTAGTTGGGATTGCTTCAATTCATTTGGTAAGGTAATCAGTCGCTGTGAGAATCTAGCGATGCTAACCTGATGATGATGGATGAATATATCCAATAAAATATAGTCCCCATTACTAAAATAGTGCTTACACATATATAGGCATTAAAGGTAAAGGTACAAGCTTCTTCTTACCATAAAAAATATGACATTCATGGCAGGCATCGATCTTTTTGTAGACATCCTTAAACATTGTAGGCAAATAATACCTTGCTCTAAGAATCTTGTTCACTGTGGCCTTCCAATAATGGTGACCTCCACAATATCCTTTGTGGAACTCCTCAATCATTTTATCAACCTCCTCTTCCAGCAAACAATTCAACAAAATACCGCTAGTATCCTTCCAAAACAGATTTTTATCAAAAATGAAATACCTCAAGGATTTTAGCTTCACAAATCTTGCCTTAGACTTTGTTAGCTTAGCAGGTGCTTTATGATGATGTAGGAAAAAAACAATATCCATATACCAATATGAGGTGATGTACTTTTCTTCGATAGGGACTAGTTCTTCTTCCTCATCTAAAATTTATGATATTTCTGCAATTAAATTCGTGTCAAGACAGTCAAAGTTTGACTGTGCCATCAACTTTGCTAAGCCTTGTCCTTTGACCAATTTTGTTGGCTTGATATCTATATCGTATTCCAGCAAGTTAGCAATCCATTTTCCCCTCTTACCATCAGGATCAGCTTGAGTTAGGATGTTTTTCACAACAGTATTAGCAACAAAAGCCACAATATGAGAATGCAGAATATAAATTCTGAAATCTTTGATAGCCTTAACCAAGGCATAAGCTTGCTTCTCTAAGATATTGTACTTCAGCTCAGAGTTAGCTAATGTCCTACTAAAAAATGAAATGAGCTGATCAATACCTTGATGTCCCTTTTGCAACAAAACTCCAGCAATAGTATTTTCTGATGCAAAAGTGAAAACCATAAATTCTTTTGAGAAATCCAGACTAATCAATAACGTTGCTTGAGTGAGTTCCCTTTTTATATCCTCAAATGAGTGCTTTTCCTCCGCTGTCCACTTAATGTCAACTCCTTTCTTCAACATCCTTGTTATGTCCTTCACAATCTCAGCAAAATTAGGAATAAATCTCCTTACAAAATTTACCTTTCCAAGGAAAGATTGAATCTCCTTCCTGCTTCTAGGAAAATCCACTTTCTAAATTGCATTGACCCTATTTGGATCAATATTAATCCCATCTTTAAAAATAATGTGTGCAAGTAATTTACCCGAAGTTAAAGAAAAAATACTTTTGGTGGGATTTAGAGAGATACCAAACCTTCTACACTTCAGTAGAATTATTTCTAGGTGTTTCAATTGATCTTCTTCCCTCCTTCAGAAGACTGTTATGTCATCAAGATAAAAAACCACCATATTTTCCTTCTCTTCAAAAAAATCAATATCCATTTCCCTTTGAAAAGTAGCTCCTGCATTCATGATACCAAATGGCATCTTGGAATACATGAAAGTGCCCCATGGTGTAGTAAAGGCTATTTTTTCCCGATCATCTGTATGTACAAGGATATGATTGTATCCTGAAAAACCATCAAGCATAGACATCCTTTGAGAACCAACAATATTTTGCAAAATTTGGTCCATCTTTGGGAGAGGATAGTTGTCCTTCATAGAGGCTTTATTCAAGTTTCTGAAGTTAATACATATTCTGATTTCTCCACTCTTTTTCCTAACTGGAATCAAGTTTGCAAGGCAATTTGAGAATCTAATCGGGACAATGATTTTGGCATCAAAGTGTTTCTTGATTTCCTTTTCAATCAATGGCATGAGAAGTAGATTAATCCTCCTCAACTTCTGCTTGAAAGGACTTTCATTTTCTTTGATGGGAATAGTATGCTGAATAATAGTGGGGTCATACTCTTTCAAATCAGCATAATTCCAAGCAAAAACATCTATGAATCTCTTCATTATCTCAATATATTTGTACTTCATATCAACTGAAAGAAACTTTGAAAGTTAAATCATTTTGGGCATAGCTACTGTACCAAGGTTACAACTCTCTACCTCTTCATCATTAGCTTGTATCTTAGGAGATTTGAAAACATGATTCCGATCAAAAAAAATTTCAAGAGGAATGAGACCCTTTGGTATGGAATTAGCTGCAAAACTTCAGAATTTCCTTTAGATACAGCAAGCATATTTTGTTGATCTACTTGTATATTTTCAAACTCTTCTTTCAACTCAATAAAGTTCTTCACTTGTTGGTCATCCTCAAAAACTTGCCAATGAGTAATATTATCAGGAATAGTTGGTCTATGGCGAACTTCAACCTCATATTTTTCAGTGGAATGTATAGGAATAATGAAAAGACTTGCAGAGACAGCTAGAGAATCAACAATGGAGTTTTGGCCTCTAGTTTTGACAATGAATGAGTAAGCTTGGAAATTTTCCAACATGTCCAAAAATAATTTTCTATATGCCCTCATCCTTATATCCTTTGTTTGACAAGCACCTTCAACTTTTTTAATGTCTAATTCCAAATCTCCAAAAACAAAAATCTTTTGAGCATTCATTCTTTTCAAAAATTCTAAGCCCAAAATCAAGGATTCATACTAAACCATGTTATTTGTGCAATCAAAGTTCAATTTTTAGGAAAAGAACTAACTTTCATCACTTGGAATTGTGATCCAAATCCCTGCTCCTACCCCTTCTCTTCCTGCTGATCCATCAAAATGCAATGACCACCAACCTTCTACCTCCTTATCACTGACTTGTTGATCTTTTGTTTGTTGATTTTCGGACTGCTGAATTTCAGATTGCTGATTTTCTGCTTTCTTCTCATCCTCTGCTTCATCAGTCAACTCATTGAAAATAATAGTAGATCCAAGTTCAGTATCAAGAGCATAAATTGGAAAATTTTTAGGTTTATCTTTACTACTCACCATGTATGCCATTCTTGTCTCTCGATACAATCTCCTTTGCTGACCAAAAACAAGAATGGTGGCATAGGTAAGGTCCATCTGCATTGTACCTTTGATTTTTTCTGCCCATGACCTTGATAATAGCATGCCAAACTTCGGTGGAATGTTTGCTACCATGATTTCCATGACCACTGTCTTGGCAGGGACTTGTGTAAGACCAACAAAAACATCCTTAATTAAACCAATGCATTGAACTCTTTTTGAATCAAAAGAAAACAATTCCTTATATGGTCTAGTTATTTCTAACCCCATCCTTTCCATGACTACTTTGGGCATAAGATTATTAGAGGCCCCTGAATCCAACATAACATTATGTAATTTCATGTCATGAATGCTAAGGCTCACATAAAAAGGAGGCACCTCCTCATTTTTTTCATCTTCTAATCTTGGACCCAAGTGTATGGTTGGATGATCCTCTTGTACATTCAAGATATCAACAACTCCTGGTTGTGAATTCAACATTTTAACAATCTTGATTATATACTCATTTACCTTGATAATCTCACCAAAAGGTATTGGTATTTTGTTCTTAGAAATTTCATTTTCCAAACTGAAAACAAAAACAGATTTTTCAACTTCTTTGATCGGAGGAAGAGGTGATGTATTTTTCTTACCTTCAGCAACCTTAGGAGTATCTTTCTCGCCATCAGCAGCCTTAGGTGTATCTTTCTTTGGCTGTGTTTTATTTTCAATGATCAACACATTTATATTTCTGAGATTGTATCGTTTTTGCATATAAAAAATGGCATGTTAATACCCTTTAAGATAATCTGATGGCTCCCCTCCATGATTACCTTGGTTTGATTCATCATGTTCCTCTTTATTCAAGAAAATTATAGACATTTATTCATCTAAACAGTGAATAGACTCTTCAGGAATTTCAGGTTCATCTTCTTCATCGATTATGTTCTACTGGAAAGGAGGTCTCACTGGAGGATCAGGCTCCTCATTTATGTTTTCTCTTGGTATTTGCTGATTCTAAGGTCTCTTGAATTGAGGGTTCCTAAACTGAGGTTCATGTTGTGTAGGAGGAGCAGAGGTATTCCCAAGAGCCAACATATCCATCAAATTTTCCATTTTTTTCATCATTGAATCAAATTTATCATCAGAGGTAGAGGAGGAAGGTTTCCCATCTTCTTTTAACTTAGTCTTACCCATTTTGACTTTTTGGCTACTATCATATTAACCTCCACCTTCACTGCATAATTTTGCATTTCAGCAAGTGAAGGGGATTCTCTCTCTCTCAGCAGTATAGAAAAGTAACAATCAAAAGCTTCAGCATACCTCATCTGAGCTAAGGCTTGTGGAGGTTTTAAATGGGCAAGAATAGAGTCATAAACCTTATTAAAATTTTTTGAAAATTTTTGAACATTTTCATCAAAAATCTCTTCTTAAAATTTTATACTCAGTGAGGGCTTGTACTAGATTATTTCTATTTCCCCATTTTATCAAAAAGGTATCTTCAAACGCATTCCAATTATGAATACTTCCAGGAGTAAGGGCTTTGAAAAACTTCCTAACTTCACCAGTAAAGCTCCGAGCAAAAAATCTCAACTTGACATCTTCATGATCAACCTCCTCCCTGTCTATAAAATCATTAAATTGATCTACATGTTCTTCTGCTGTAAACTCTTCATCACTTCCCCAAGTTTTGATTCTAGTAGCATATTTTCTAGGGAGGTCATGTAAAATAGCTGGAAGAACAACAGGGTCATATCTAGCAGGTGCAACAGGTTGAAGAGGTACATTTCCAACCATGGTGAAAGGGACTGTAGTAGCTTTAGGGATAGCAGCAATAGAGGATGAAGAACTATTATGAGGAGGACTATTTGGTATTTTTTGTCCACTAAAAATTGAAATTCAATCAGGAAGAGGAAAAATAGCTTTACTTTTCAACAAGATTTCAAAAGGGTCAAGCTCTTTCAACTTATCTAAAGAATCTCTTTCCAACAACAACTCAGAAGTGACTACTTCCCAAAACTCTTCTTTGTCTTCCTGTGTTACTAGGGCTGAGGTATCAATACCTATCTTATGAAAGTCTAAGATAATTTTAGTTAATTTGTTTTCACTTTCAAATCTAAACAATACTTCCTGGATTTTATCATCAACTCTTTTATCTTCAAGACTTCCTAGTATTTCAGAGGAAAAGGATATTGAATGTGATGGAGTACCTTTTATGTCAGAAATTCCTTGACTGCTTCTAGAAATGGTGTTTTGATTGTCCACAATGGTAGGTGGATCTGGGCCAGGATTACTCCTCGTGTATCTCCTTCTCAAAGCCACATTTGATCATATAAATTTTGAATGGAGTCACCAAGGTAGATGCAACCTCGAAAAACTTCTTGAGCTCAGCTACCTTCAGAAGTTCAGATTCAAAATTTCAGGAAAGTATAATCTTCAGGCTCCCAGCAGACGCACCAAAATGTTATCACAAAATCGGACCTAATAGGCTGCTTGATCAAACAATCTCATGTAACTATTTCAAACCTAATCTTGTGACTGAGGCTTAGCCTCCTTAGCCTAAGAGGGCTCTCTCAAGGGTTAATGATATGGATAAAAATATAGATGGCTAACTCTATTTAGAAAATAAACTAATAATGATAGATGTAGGTTGAAAATAACATCAACATGTATACATTGGGCTTATGGAGTCAAAACAATTCAGTAATTTAGTGAGTCGATTTGACATGGAAGTTGAGGCATATGAGAGTTTTTAGTGATAAGGCACACACACATGAAACATGTAAAAGCACAGCCAGTTCACTTATAAAGGAAGTCAGAGCATCCTATTATATCTGAATTCTGAGTAATATATATGAACACCACTTCAAATGAGATATATAAGAGATACAGATAGAATAGGAAAACACTAAAACTCCTTCATAATATCAAGTTTGTCAAGTAGAAGATCTCTGTATTAGCTGAAAATAGTCAATTCACAACAAGCACAGTTTTGCCAAAAATGTCCAACCCTTGACAAATTCGACCCAATGGCCTTTAATAGACCTCTTACATCATCAGATGATCTACCTCTAGGCTAGATACATCAAATTTATGTCGACTGACACCTTGCATAACCATAAAACATGAAATTTATCACAAAAAGACACTTATCCTACTTGACAGTCCTATTTCAAAAATGACGTAAAATCCTTATTACTATCTATAACAACCTTATCTATTTTAAATTACATCATTGACAAATGTATCATCACATGGTCAAATTTGGATAATGGTCTTTAGTTCTTCATGTCCACTTAACTAACCTCCACAAAAATAGGAAACAATACCTTGTTTTTTAGGCATAGGATCTTTTTCCTTCTTTGAACATTCTGACCATTATTTAATATTCATTTCATGGTCCTTGGCTCTTGAAATTTAGCTTAACATGTCCCATAATTCTTTCCTAGCCTCCAGCTTTCCAAAACCACTTCAAAAACTGCTCAAAAGGATGTGATGTATTGTGCTACGAAAATAGAGCTATTTCGTAGCGATTTCTGTAGCGTTGCCATTACAAGCCCTTGTTCTCCAAAAAATTGACTCTTTCCTCTTGTATAATTTTAATCACACTTCAACACATCTTTCATAACTGTTATCACCAAAATAGGACCCTGATAGGCTACTGATCAAACTACCTCAGAGTATCTATTTCAAACCAATCTTTTAGCTAAGGCTTAGCCTCCTCAACCTGAAAGGGCTCTCTCAAGGGTTAATGATATAAGTTATAGATAGATGGCTAACTCTGTGGTTTGTGATTTTTTATATTTATAGGTTGAAAGATGAAGGCTTGCTACCATTGGGCTATGGAGTCAACAAGTCAGTAGATTCAGTGGCAAGGTTTCTATACATGGAAGCTGAGGCAAATGGGGTTTTCAAACAAAGATAATCCACTCAAGAAAATAGGTCAACATATTAATTCCATTACTAAAGGAAGTCAGAGTAATAGAAATGAAACTTACTGTTAGTGGTTAAAAGATAGTTTACTCACAAAATGCAGAAAAAACACAGTCATCTCATTTCTAAAGGAAGTCAGAGCACATGGTTGTGAATTATGAGTAATAGAAATTAGATCTACTGCTAAACACAACAATTCCATTACTAAAGGAAGCCAGAGAACATGGTTGTGAATTTTGAGTAATAGCAATGAAATTTACTGCTAGTGTTTCAAAGGTAGTTTACTCACAAGATACAGAAAAAACACAACCATCCCATTAATAAAGGAAGTTAGAGCATAAGATTATGAATTATGAGTAATAGCAATAATATCTACAGAAAATGATTCAAAGTAACATATAAATCAAGAAAAAATTAACCCCATGAGAACTCAGATCTGTTCAGGAAAATCTCTCTGCATTATTGATTATAGTTCATAGCATAAAGCAGTAGTTGGGCAAAAAAGTATTCAAAATTTTGCTAATTCGACCTATTGCTTCATAGATAGCTTTTAAAATATTGGATTCTATGATCTATAATCAAGAGAATTTGAATTTCTATTATTGACACCTACTCTACTCCTAAAACAGACTCTTAATTACAATTGACAGCTAATTGTCTCTTTAGGAGTCCTAATACAAAATGGAGTGAAACTCCTTATCATGTCTAAAACAAAACTATCTAAACCTTTAATGCTTCTTTTAATAGCTACAACCTCATGAGGTCAAATTTGGTGATGTCTCCACCCTTGATGTAATTTTGCTGATGATGGCCCAAACTGTCCTAAAAATCAGGAGACAGATTTCCTGTTTTTTAGCTTAGGATCCTTTTAGTTTATTGAGATGTTTTGACAACTTCTGACTGATGAATTCAAGGCTAATTGATGTTAGGAACATGATTGACATATTTCCAAATTTATCCCTTTATTTCAGCTGTGCAAAATCTACTTTAGACTTCTCAAAACAATGAAAATAGATCTGCGCTACGAAAGTAGCACAGTTTCGTACTGCTTTTCGTAGCGTAGTGTTTTCACTCCTTTCTTCAACATATTTCAATATTTTTCTTTCATGATAGACTTTATATTAACTTGAAACACTCCCACAAGAAGTCTCAAAACCAAACTCACAAAGATTCCTTCAAAATTTTCTATGAAAAATGATGAAAAGATTGCTTCAGCAAATTATTCCTGTTTCTTCCCTGAAAATTAGGTCTTGGGACAGAGCCTTTATCTTTTCATCCATGATGTATTTTGAGAAAATAAAGGAGGTTTTTGTATTCCATACTGTATGGAATAAAACCCCTCTTGGTATTTTGAAATGCTTGTCCTGTTGTCTAGAAACTATCCTTGAAAAACATGTGTAAAACAGGAAAATTCTGATTTTTGAAAATATGGCTTCAAAGAAAGCCTTGTATCTCCCAACTTGTAATACTTGTGAAAAACGTGAGATAGGTTATTGTAGCTGGATATTTTATGAATAGAAATCTCCTTCAAAATTCCAAAATACGTTTGAATTTGTCCAGAAACTGATCTTGAAAAAGACTGCTAAAACCAGAAAACATATTTTTTCTCTCAATGACTTTCAGCAGTTTCGTAGCGCAAGTTGAGTCATCAATTTCTCCCACCTCATAATTAATTTGAAGAAAATAAAGAGGTTTTTTTAGTTCAGTATGTTAGGAAGAGAAACCTCTTTCAATTTTTAAAAATGAGTTTTCAATTTCTTAGGAACCCCTCTAGAAGTTGACTACTAAAAATAGAAAAACAAGGTTTTTGCCTCATAGTGCGCTACGAAAATAGCAGCGTTTTCGTTGCACAAAACAGGTTTTTTACATTGTATGCACTACGAAAACGTGGTTTCATGGCTAATTCAAAAAAAATTCAAATGGTTAAAAACTTGACTTTCTAAACATGGTATGAGACACTCAAGGTATGAAATAAGGTTGTTGGACTTTATTTTGTAAATGAAAATGAGACTCTAACCCTATCACTTAACCCCTAACAACTTAAAATGACTTAACACCAATCTAAAACCATGACTAGGAACAAAAAAAAACTGTCCAAGTTTGAAATTTTTTTTTATAGTGATAACAATAACAATTTCATCTTTTAACTCAGCCTTAAACCCCTTAAATACTGATCAAAAGAAGAAAAAAAGGCAGCTACAACAATTTCATAGTGCTTTTATGCTTTTTAAGCCTAGAGGCACTACGAAACTGCTGAGTATGCAATTTTTTTCATAAATTTGTCAAATAAAAACTGTGGTTTCCCAAAAACTGAAAATAAAACCTGTCCTCATCATCTTCAAATCATACAAACCATAAACCAACTTCATACATCATTTTAGCTTCCTTGAGTCATTCATTCTTCATTTGTAATTGGTTGACCTATTGGTTCTTCTATGACTGTCATTTTAATGCCTTTTCTCTATAGCTCATCATGAATTAACTCCAGTTGCTCTTTTAAATCCTTCAATTGGTCTTTAAGTCTTTTGTTAGTAGCTCTTAGATGGGTGTTTATTATTCTGACAAACTTAGCTTCTTTTATTGCTGGACTTGTCCACTTGACAAGTTGCTCTGTATTGTCTAAAGTTTCAGAAACAGAATCAACTTTTCCTTCCCACATTGCCTTCATCCTTTTAAACTGTACTTTCTCGACACTATGTTTTCTATCTCTCTTTTTCATGACAGAAATTCCCTGATTTGCCAACTTTAACTTTTCCTCAAGGTGCTGAAACTATGTTTTCTCTATCACTTTGTCTTTTCCCATTTTAAATTTGCTGATTTTATCCTTCACTATAGGTGATGAGAGATCAATAATTTCTTTAGGTGATTTAGATGTCTCAGTGGGCTTTTGAACTTCTTTGCTTCCTTCCATTAATTTCCTAGCATGCCATGTCATAGGCTTTCTTGCTTGAAAAATGAAACCTGCATCTCCCCCCTCAAACTCTAATCTCTTTGCAGACTTGGTATTTTTCAAATTTTTCTCATCTTTTCTAATAAATTCAGCGTGCACAATAGGTGTTTCTTCTATGTCAATGGCATGAAGAATATCCTCTAGATTCTCCTTTTTTATTGGGCTATCTTATGTAGCAACTGTATTTCCTTTTAAAACCACTGCTTGGCTTCTAGTTATTATTTTGGTTCCTTTTTTGCTGACACCTTGTTTCTATTTTGCATCCTTGACAACCTTTGATTTCTATTTTTTAGGTGAGAGAGTTGGTGTATCAAGAATTTGCATTTGCTATAACCTTTTCTCAGTTTGCTTTCTTGGCTTTACTCTTGCAGGGTTTTTTGGCTTTTCAACCATAGGTTGGCTTGGTTCTACTGGTGGTGGTGATGGAACCCCTTTAGCTTTAGGGTTTCTTGCAGGAGTTAGGGTTTCCAACTCAAAACCATTAACAAACAAGAATGAGGACCAATCTCTTCCTATCTTTTAAATTTCATCTAAAATTAATAATTTCATTAAGCCATGATGAAATAATGATGTCTCACTCCCCTCAGACTTTTCTTGCACCTTATTAGCCATCTTTGCAAAAATTCTATGCAGATAAAAATGTAAGTTAAGTGAAATCTTACCAGTGAATTGTAGAAGCAATTTGAAATGGTATGAATAAACCTTGTGATATCTGCCTTCACAGGTCAAATATTTCTGAATTTTGAGTAGCAGTTTTGATTAATTATCTTTGATGCAACTTTTTGGGATAACATTTTTGAGATCCATCTCAATGTGGTGAGGCTTCATGAACTCTTTACGCTGCTCCATATTAAATTTTAACCCTTTGAACTAGGTTTCTTGACCTCTTGCAATCTCTGTAATAGTAGCAAAGACCTTTGGTGTAGTAGAAAAACTTAGCATCCCCACTTTAGTAGCTGTTCCATTGAAATTCATAGCAAATTCCTTGGATACCTGTGTGTGACAACCCTGCAATTTCTCACAAAACCATAGGCAACCTGCTTTTCTGAATACTTCCATCGTTGCTGGGTCTTCAGTTATTGTCTTCATATCTTTAGATTCATGCCTTAAGCACTATCATCCTCTGTGTATTTTTATTTCCTCTACCATATTCTTCAGATAACCTCTCAGCCTCGCTTGATATAAATATTTCAGCCTCGCTTGATATGGATGTATCAGCCTTACTTGAATAAATGTAACAACCTCACTTGATATGGATGAAATAAACCTTTTTAAGAACCAGCCACAAGTTTGGCTCGATACTGAGAGCTCAAACATTACGAATGAAGGAAAAAGGGATCAGAATGACTAATTAGGAAAGAATTTGAATTTCAAGTGTCCTTTCATAACTGAAAATGATGCCTCACTCATAACCAAAACTGACCATGATGACTGCAAACATGGGTGTGTACTTCAATTTCATCATTACATGACTCAACAAGCCTCTATCTTACCCTTTCCCAATGGTTTCTGACATTTGACAACTCAACTGACAAGACAATTACAAAATTGTGCTTTCATAGCACCTGTAGTGGATTTTTTGTTGTTTGCACTACAAAACTATCAGCTCTTTCATAGCACAAAGTGACCTTTTTTCAATGTGAGGCACTACGAAATAGTGGTTTCTTGGCTAATTGGGCTGTTTTGATACAAAAAATTTGGGAAATGAAATGAATCCTAAAATGATGAAAGACTTGACATGAAAGACCTTAAAAATGAGTTTATTTAAACACTGGGGTAGGCTCAAACTTAAAAATTTAACACTTCTCTTGGTCAAACTCAAGAAATGACTCCTAAGAACCTATTTTGACCCATGATCATAAGTAATCTTGTCATAATGATGTTCTAATTTTTTTTTGAAGTGATAACAGAAAACATAACCACAAGCCTATTATAAAACTAAAATTTTATAGTCCCTCATCTCGAAGGATTAATTCAAAACCAACTCATATGGTTGTGAGCTCAAAACTAAGTGCTTAGCCTAAACCTCATCATGTGACTACCTCATATGACATTGAGTGTTGGGGGTGGGAATAATATGGAGCTCTCATTAATAGGTGACCATATTTAAGTCACGCAATCATGATGTGGCCATGTTTAAGTCCTAGGTTCACTTTAGACCCCATGGTCTGTCATGGGTTAACAAGGGGGTGGGGGTTGGGGAAGGGGGCGGGGGGGGGCGTGGTGGGGGGGGGTGTGTCTGAATGATAAAAAGTTATGCATGAATGAAACATAATACATATATAAACATAAACATAGAAATGCAACAAAAATTAATCTTCATTTCATTAATATAAAAGAACTGAAATATGCTTACATTCATAATGGAAAAAACTAGCGCTGGTGATGGTAGCTTATCTATGAGAAGAGATATGGCAGCTACATGCCTCTGAAATGTGTTACAACAAGGCTCAAAGGAATTTTTATTATTTAAAACTAAATGGAAACCAAAAACAACCAAAACCCTAATCCTAGGAGATGGAATGCCAAGAGTTTGTGGGCCGCGTTGGGGTTAGTTGGGAAACCAACTTCCTGGGGTCATAACTTGGTAATATAATCTGTGTTTGGAACATATGATACCTTGTTAGAAAGTTATATTTGAGTACTATAGGATTTGTGGAAATCTCCTACTTATGGTGTCAAACACAAGCATGGTAAGCACACAAGACATGAAAGATAAACGTGAGATGAAATTACCATTAACATGATGTACATTTATAATACATTGTGGTGACCCTTGGATTACACATTCCAAGGTCTCTTGAACTTCCTTTGGTTGTCCCTATCCCACACCTTAACCCTTAGTGGATTATGTTGTGTAACCAGCTCCAAAAAGAGAAGAAAAGAGATATGAACGCCTTAGAAACAAGCCACTTCGAGGGGGCAACCTCCAATACATTACATAAATGAACAATTCTTGGATGATACAATTTACAAAACCTCCTTTCTATATATAGGAGTCCATGGGGCCATAATGTAATCCTAGTGGGCCACAATGTAATCCTAGCCGACCTAACAATAATAATTTAAGGGCACAATAATAATAAAATGGGGTTACAAGGGTACAATAATAACAATAAGGGGGTTACACTAACAATAATAAGGGACTATACTAGTGATATAGGGACCTAACATGCCCCTCTCCTTCAAAAAGTGTTGTCCTCAACGCTTGAGTAGCTCTGGGTGCTTCTGTATAAAATTCTCATCCTCCCATGTAGAATCTTTAGTGGGTAAGTTCTTCCACTTGATGAGATACTCTGAAATTGATCGATTTCGTATTTGTCGAGTTCTTGTTTCCGTGACCGCTTCAGGTTCCAATATGATTTTTCCTTCCTCATCAAGTTCTGGAAATATTGTTTGAACTGGAAGATTTTCACCTATAACCTTCTTTAAGCATGAAACATGGAAAACTGGATGTACTCATGAAGAAGCAGGAAGCTCCAATTTGTATGCCATAGAACCAATCTTTTGCAACACCTTGTAAGGACCATAGTACTTTGGTGATAATTTATTATCCTTCTTGGCTTGCTTGAGGGACATTTGTTTGTATGGTTGTAGCCGTAAAAATACCCAATCTCCTACATCAAAACTTCTCTCGCTGCGATGTTGATCTGCCTGTTGTTTCATTCGATTTTGTACCAAATTCAGGTTATCCTTTAAGAGTTGGAGAACTTCTTGTTGATGCTCGATGTGATCTTCCACTGCTTGAACCTTCGAATTTTCCCTTAAAGATGATGTGATGAATGGTGGATGATATCCATAAAGTGCCATAAATGGGGTCATTTTTGCTGCAATATGGAAGGAAGTGTTATACCACCATTCAGCAAGAGGTAACCACTTGACCCATTGTGTTTGTTTATCAGATACAAAACAACGAAGATATCCTTCCAAACATTTATTTATGATCTCAGTTTGACCATCAGATTGAGGATGATAAGATGAGCTATGAGCTAATTGAGTACCCAAACAAGAAAATAACTCCGTCCAAAAATTTCCAGTAAAAATGGGATCTCTGTCGCTCACAATAACCCTTAGGCTTCCATGTAGCTTTTGAATTCTGTCCATAAATGTAGTAGCAACTGTACTTGCTTTAAATGGATGAGATAATGCACAAAAGTGTGCATACTTAGTAAGTCTATCAACTACCACCATGATGACACTCTTTCCTTCGGACTTAGGTAAACCTGTGATAAAATCCATTGAAATCTCCTCCCAACGTTGACTTGGAATGGATAAAGGTTGTAGAAGTCCAGGGGTCTTAATTGTTTCCACTTTATTCTGCTGGCAAACCAAACATTCCGCCACAAAATTTTGAATATCAGATTTAAGGCCATCCCAAAAAAATTCTTTCTTCACCATGTGGTAAGTTTTTAAAAATCCCGAGTGTCCTCCTAAAGGAGAAGTGTGCAATTCCAGAAGAATCTTTTGTTTTAGATGGGAATTCTTACAAAGATATAAGCGATCTTTGTACCATAAGGAATCATTTTTCCAACTAAATGTATCAGATGTACTAGGATCTTGCTGCAACTTTTGGATGAGTGTACATACATCTTTGTCCTTTTTCCATTCATCTCTTGCTTCAGTTATCCAATCTGGTTGGATAATAGAAATGGCACAAAGCAATGCTTCCACCTCTTCATCCTTTCTTGAGAGTGCATCTGCAACAAAATTAAGCTTTCCTTTTTTGTAGATTATTTCAAAGTCATAACCCAACATCTTTGTGACCCATTTTTGCTGCTCTTCTAAAGATAGTTTTTGTTCCAAAAAGTGTTTAAGACTATCATGATCAGTTTTTACCTTGAAGTGTCTTCCCATTAGGTAAGTTCTCCATTTCTTTAGTGCATGCAGTGTTGCTAACATTTCCTTCTCATAAATAGGTTTCTGTAAATACTTTCCTTTGATTGGACGACTTTCAAAAGCAATGGGTCTTCCTTCCTGCATTAAAACTACACCAATTCCATTTCTTGAGGCATCACATTCCACAATAAAGGTTTTTGTGAAGTCTGGCGTAGCTAAGACCGGTGCTAGGCACATTGCCTCTTTAAGATGTTCAAAGGCCTTAGTTGCTTTAGAAGTCCATGAAAATGCATCTTTCTTCAATAATGTTGTTAGAGGTGCTGCTATTCTCCCATAATTCTTAACAAACTTGCGATAATACCCTGTTAACCCGAGAAATACTCGCAACTTCTTTATGGTTGTAGGGACTTTCCATTCCTTAATGGATTTAATTTTGTTAGGGTCTACTTTAACACCCTCGTGAGATACAATATGACCCAGATATTCCACCTCTTGTACTCCAAAGAAACATTTGGATGTTTTTGCATATAATTGTTTCTCCTGCGATAGTTTGAGCACCTTGTCAACATGTTAACATGATCCTTCCAAGACCTGTTGTAGATTAGTATATCATCAAAAAATACTAGCACAAATTTTCTAAGGAAGGGTTTGAAAATGGAATTCATCAACCCTTGAAATGTAGAAGGTGCATTGGTAAGGCCAAAGGCATGACCAAAAATTCATAGTGACCCTCATGAGTTCGAAACACTGTTTTTGGAATATCTTCAGTCTTCATTCTAATTTGATGATATCCTGAACGAAGATCCAACTTGGTAAAATAAATTGCTCCATGTAATTCATCCAATAATTCATCAATCACAGGAATGGGAAATTTATCTTTAATGGTGAGCTTATTGAGCTCCCTATAATCCGGACACATTCGCATGATCCATCCTTCTTGTGTACCAATACTATAGGAGCAGAGAAAGAACTTTGACTAGGTTGAATTATACCCGCCTCTAACATTTCTGCAATCATACGTTCAATTTCACTATTTTGGAAGTAAGGATATCTATAAGGCCTGATGTTTGGAGGAACACTTCCTGGTGTTGGCACTCAAATCTACCTTAGGCTGAAATAAGGTAAAACTCAAGGCTACATGAAACCACGCTCAGCCTCGTAGCTAGCCCTACGAGGACAGGAGAGGGCTCTCTCCGGGTCTATCTCGGCAAAAGGTTTTCAGAGGGGCTGAGATGACTTATAATGAACAATGAATACTGATTTTAGGCTAGTAAAGAGATAGGTAAGTTTGATTTTGATTTTGTGGGTTTTTGTTGGAGAAATGGGAAAAAACAATTTTGGGTCCGGGGATAAGGCCAGATCTTTGCAGAATTCGAGTTGGGGCGAGGTAGGCAGTAGTATTGATGCTTTTTTTTGAGTATATGGATGGATAAGAATGACAAGGAGCTGAAGAGGGAAAGAGGGAACATGAATCCTCTCCAAACAAGCGAAAACATGTAAAACTAAACGAATTCAAAGGCAAAGCACTGTAAACAATGGATTCAACCTCATCTACTCATTCATTTAGTTTCAGAAGCATAAGAAGGGATGGCATACATTAAACATGAAATAACTTACAATAAACTAAGAGAAAACGCCATCAAGAACTGAAAGCCACAAGAATCCCAACAGGTGCTGCAAAACCTCTGATCTTTCCTTAGCCAAAATATGAGAAATATGTACAATAGTGTGCCAAAAGTTTCCCAAGAGTCCAACCTATAGAATGTCTCAAAAATTACAATATAAAGATCACTCTAACCCCTTCCCATGACTCTAGGGGTCGAATTCCTTCTTCAGGGATCAGTTTCAACCAAATTCTAATCAAGGAGCTAAAATCTAAGCAGCTAACAACTTGCCTCTAAAAGAGTGGAAACTGATTCATTTACATGATTTTCACTTTTTTGAGAGTGAATCTTCTAGAATAGGTAAAAGTAAGCCAAATTTACATTCCAACCATCAATTTACATCATGAAAACCCAAAAATTTCATCCACAAGCAAAACTGGTCCCAACTGGCCGAAATTCTGAGCTGGAAGTTGAAAAATCAGCCAAAAATCTATATGGGTAGCGCGCCTGAGCTATATGGGTAGCGCGCCTTTCAGCCTGCTTTTGAGGCACTTTCCGGCATCCAAATTGAGCTCATGATAGCTCGTTGGAAAGCCCTGGATGTTGGCTATCCAAACCAAGTGGAATTTCCAAATTTGGAGCTCATTTGACCCTCCAAAACTTCATTCTCCCAGAAGTACTTCCTGCTGATGTAAAAGGTGGCAGCAAGGTGGTTTTCATGGTGTTTTTGGGCCTTTTGACCATCCAGAATCTGATGAAATGCTTCGGAAATGCCTGAGCATGCATAACTTACCATGAAAAACCCAAAAATGCAAATATTTCCTTCAGCAAGTGTCCCGAACAAAAGTGAGCATATCGACGCGCTACCCGTATAGCGGAAAAATCTGTTTTTGGACCAAAATATTTCAAAATGACAAAAATTTCTCCGAATTTGCTCAAATTCGGAGTGAAGACCCTCCATCATGTATCATGCCTAGCCAACGAAGCCTCGGCCAAAATCCAGAGTAGATCAGGCCTTTTCCGCCGTTTTAGTGCTTCGCTCAACCTCCTCTTCAGAATCTTCATTCTCGCTTTGCAGACATGCATGCGGGCCCAATAATGACCTTTCATGTGGCGAAGCATGTCTTTCTCTCTATTGGCCTTTGCCAACAACTTCTCCAGATGAATGTTAACATGCGTGAGTACAGAATCTCGATCGATTGGTGTCATGTCTCCGGGTCTCTTCCGGGCCAATTGTCGATCCTCACGGATTCGCCGCAGCTCATAAAGTGTGTGCTCATCCTCTAGCTGTTTGTTGCGCTGCTCCAGGTAGTTTATCACCCACTGAGCCTTATGCAATTTATCTTTCAGCGTGTCATTCTCGGCCCTTTGCTCCTGGATGATCTCTTTCAGTTTCGAGCTAGGAGAGCTCGCATCAACATCAATGATCGTGAAATCAGTGTCCCGGCCTCCTGATGGGCCCTCATCATGCATGGGCCTCTTGCCCCTGTCCTGAAACTGTACCTGTGCTGAAGAAGAAGGCGAGACCCCTTCCACATCATGTGGAGATAATGCTCGCTCTGCTGATGGAGTCAACGAGACCCCTTCCACCTCGGGTGGAGATAGTACTCGTCGTGTAGCTGCAAATAAGGCCCTGTGGCCTCGCTGGTATGTCACATACAATGGAGCACTGATATGCTCGATCTCAGGAATGTCAGGCTGGTGTGAAGGCTCTCCCTCATCATGAACTACCTCGGGAAGCGGTTGTGGCACTGTAAATAAGTCACGAGAGATGAAATCCTCCCAAGTGATGCCCTGCTGTGTTAACTGATGTACCACTACGATCTTGATCAGCTCGTAATGATATATACTTCTATGCTGCCGTGCTGGGGTCTTCTTCTATACAAAAATCATCATCCTTTCTATGTTGCGATACATGAAGTACGGAATGTTCATCATACGTACCCTCGTGAAATGCATCAACAAACGGACATGGTACGCATAGAGACGCAAGAATCTGCCCTCGCAACTGAAATACCGAATGATGAGTTTCATCAGTGGTGCAAACTCATCCTTCAGGAATCTGAAAGGAAAAACCCTGCTCAGGTGCCTCATATACCCAGGTTTGATGTATGGCTCATAGTGGAATTTCTCTAACTGCTGACGTTTGTTCCATTCCTCTCCTATATTTGGTATGCCGGTGGCCTGAGCAATAGTCACTGGTGACATAATGAAATCTACTCCAGTGAGATTTACACGACCATCATGTAAATGTAGAACAATCAGACGAGCTAGTTCACGATGAAGCTGTGTTTGTGAAATCATCTCACAGAATCGAAAACATGACTGAAACCGAAAACAATCCATTGCAAGCGGACATGCCTGCAATTGAGCCAAAGAAGTAGGCTCCTCCCTGAGATGTTTACCACCTTTTCCACCTTTGTGAGGCCTCCGTGGCACATTACCCTCTGCTATGGAATCACTGTCCGACTCCTGCTCATAAACTGACTCTGTCTCTGACATGGCTTTGAAAACAAGATATTTGCAAAATGGATGCTGATATAGGTGCAGTGAAGGCAAAATTTTAATGTATGTTCAAAACCCAATAAATGTCACACATGTACCCAAGTATCATAGGAGAACAAAATCATAATGAGGATGGCTCTGTTTTAATGGCATAAAAACTATCATTGTTTTGATCACAAGTAAGTTTGACAAATGAGTACCAAATGCAAATGTATGGTACAACTTTATAATGATGGCCAAAATTTGTCAAAGGAGCAAACAAATATGGGACTGTGTTTTATCAAATGGAGAATAGGAACAACATGACAATGACCATAGTGGAACAAATGGCCATCACAGTGGTAATAGAATGATGATGACAGCAGCGGTGATATTATGGTGATGGAGGATATAGACCAGTCAACATAAGACTATGTAAAAACATGAAAGGACATGACAGCAGTGATAAGATGATAAACTAAGGGCGTGAGGATGATGTACACAATGTGCTAGGGCATGAGCATATCTACCATTCACAAAAGTTTTCAAACCCTTCACAAGACTGTCCATATATATTCAAAACCCTTAAGGAATAAATCTGCATATAAATGTAGGGTTTATACATTTCTCTTCAACCAAGGCTTGTTTCCCAACATCAATAACATCACAATCATGCTAAAAATCTACTGAGCAACCTTTAGAAACCTACTTTCAAGTCGATGGAGCCGATTTGATACAAAACTGGGCATAAGACAAAAATTTTCTGGGCTCTGTCGCTGTATGGGTAGCGCCCCTGCCCAACGGGTAGCGCCCGGCAAGTGGGTAGCGCCCGTGTTAATTAACACTGGCTGTGGAACTTATGTGGGTAGCGCCCGACAAGTAGGTAGCGCGCACTCTGTATGGGTAGCGCGCACCTCCAAACACTGTCCACGGTTATGAAAACACGGCTTCGGCCTTCAAGAACACAAATTCGACTTCTGCCTTGCGGATTTCTTGCAAATGATTTTGTTTGCCATGTTTTATATATGAAGAAAATATCTCATCAAATCAGATTTGATTTCAAATTTGTTTGATAACCCACTTTCATAACATTTGGCATTTTGACATTTGGTCATTTAATACAATGCTTTTCTTTTGGCTTTTCTGAGTGCCTTTCTGAGTTTTGGACTGAAAATATTTTGTTGTCTTTTGCAGGGATGCGGCACTTGGCTTAGGAAAAGATCAGAGGCTTGCACTGAAGCTTCTTATGATGAAATAAATACAATTATTACAAACATGAAATTAGACAATTTCTAGTTCCAAAACAGAGTTTTGGACTAGAAATGTCTTCAAATGCCTTTGATGATAAAAATGTGAAATAGAAAACTTGCGAAACCAACCTCATGGCTTGCGGGCTTTATGAAATTATGCAAAGGACTTAAAAACCCTAGACTCTAGGACTAAAGACTCTTTTTAATGAAAACAATCATTAATGACCATGAATGAAATGACGATGAACTTCAGTGATTTTTGAGGAATTTTAAAATAGCCCTGCAGGTACAAGCATGAGGAAACACATGACAACCAAACCCCCTCGTCAGTGAATGGCATGCTCCTAGCGAAATGCAACGAAGTGGAATAAGCGAGACACCTAAGAATGATATGAAAAAAGTGAAATGATCTCTGACGGAGGGCTGTAAGGACTGACTCTAACACCTGGAATCAAATGAATAGCATGATCATGATCACGAATAGGTGGGAGTCCTTTGGGAGTTTCAAACACCTTGGAATGATTGTCCAAGACTTGTTGGAGATCTTCAGAAATAGATGATTTTGATGTCGTAACTTCTAGAGAGCATAATTGTGCAATTACGCCTCGTTGTTCTTTCTTTAGAAGCTTTGTCATGACATTAGAGCTTATTATCCTTCCCGGCTTCCCTTCAATACCCCGTAATTCGACTTCCTTTCCTTCTCAAAAAAAATTCAAGAAAAGTTCTTGAAAATTAAAAGCTACCGTCCCCAAAGATTGTAACCATTGTACTCCTAGTACAACATCAGCACCTCCCATAGGAATGGAAAGCATTGGACTAGTCAATACATATTCCCCCATGGTTAGCCTTATATTATGGCTTTTCCCAGAGCAATTTATAGTTCCTCCATTTGAAACCATCACTTGGCATTCTGGTGCTGGGTATAGGAAACAATTTAATTCTTTGGCTACCTTACAATGAATAAAATTATGGGTGCTACCTGAATCAATCAACACTATTACCTTTTTCTTCTTGATATGTCCTTCTATCTTGAGAGTTTGAGGAGTGGTAATTCCTGCCAATGCATTACATGATATGGTTGGACTCATTTCTTCCTCTTCTAGGGCCGGTTCTTGGTGTATATCCTCTTCTTGTTCATTTTCTTCTTCCTCTTCACAATCTATGTAAAATAATTTCTTCTCAGCACACTTATGACCTTTAGTGTATTTGCTATCACAACTGTAGCAAAGCCCTTTGCTCTTTTTTCTTCCAATTGTTGTGGTGTCAACCTTGTAGGTTGTGGAAATCTAGGCGTAGCAACACTTCCTTCTTTATAGAATTGAGTGGTAGGCTTCCTTGTCACCATAACTTTACATTCAACTTTTCTTGCCAACCTGAATGCCTTCTCCAATGAATCAGGCTCCAAAACACGAACTTCATGTTGGATGTTATCCTTTAGAGTACCTAGGAAGAGATCAATCCTGTGTTCCTCTGGAATATCAGTTACCCTTATATTCAATTTTGGAAGTCCTCAATGTGCTGCCCCACTAAACCCTTTTGTTTGAGATTTATCAATTGGCTAAAGAAGGTGTTGCTCTTTGTATCCTCATAATTTGCTATCATTTCCTCCGTAAAAATTGACCAAGTGACAATTTTTTTACGGGAGCAAAGCCATCGATACCATACAAATGTATTTTGTTCTAAATGTAAAGTTGCAATGCGTAACTTTTGTGTGTTTTGCACATTATGGAGATCAAAATATTGCTCCATCTGTAGTATCCATGTTACAGGATCCTTTCCATCAAACTTCCTTATATCCATTTTTGGAATATGGTGGTTCTTCCCGCTAACATTAGAGTTTATGAAATCACGATTAACATTTATTTTTTTCTCATCATGAGGTTCTTCTACTATCTTTTCACCATTAGGAAACATTTCTTGTATCAACTTGGTCAAATCTTCGATGTCTGCTTTTAGATCATTCTTCATGTTTTTCATGTTGTTTTCCATGTTGTCTTTCATGTCATCCATATTAGCTTCCATGCCAGCTTCCATGCCATCTATCTTAGATTCCATGCCATCTATCTTAGATTCCACACCTTTCTTTAAACCATCCATCTTAGTTTCCACGCCTTTCTTCAAAACTTCCATGTCATTTTTTGTTGCTCTTTGCGAGAGCGAAATTTGTTGCACTTGCTCTTGTAATTTTGATATGTCATGTTGCCATTCTTCGTCTTCATGAGTCATAGTAGAGCTTTCCAAAGGCTTAATGGGTGTTGAATTATTTTTAGGGGCCATTTTATAATCCAATACTGATATGTATTCTACAATATGCCCTTGCAATCAATTCAACTTGATTCTTCAAACAAGACTTATGCAATTCGGAAAAACATTACACACCTTTTACTTGCTTTAAGGAGCTCCATATTGAAATTGAATTATCTCTGTAATTGAAAATATTTGATATCTGAAATTCAGCCCTGCAGTAGCCCTCTGAAGCTTCTTTCAAATTCCACAGGTCTGACCTGATTTGGATTCTCTAAGACAAAGTTGTGTCCAATCTCCCACAATGACCTAATTCTGGACTGGTTCGGTAGAGCGAACTTGTACAACTTGCCACGTGTCACTGTTTCGTCCTTTGTCTCTGAAATTGATATCCCAGAAACTAAAGTCTGTGTAATTGCAACCACTTTTTACGGTACTCAAATCCGATGCCCAGAGAGAGTGTTACTGAACTTTTCCCACGATCACCTCTTTGAGATGAAATTCAGGAGCCTGAAAAAGCACTACATTCCATAGATCCTATCTCCAAAAATATTGTGAACCAAGCTCTGAAAAGTTTTGAGAAATTTCCTCAGGATTTCAGCTTCACACCATATGAATTTCAAACTCTGAACCTTCGTACAAAAAACTTTATAGCGAAAATTCCACGATGACCTGTTTAGGAGCCTGAAAAAAGACCTGACTTCCACAGATCATATCTCCGAAACTATTGTGAACCAAGCTCTGCCATTTTTATACAATCTTCCTCAAGATTTCGGCTTCGCACCCTAAAAATTTCAGCTTCTGAACCTTCGTAGAAAAAAAGTTATAGCGACAATGCCACGATGACCTGTTTGGAGCAGCGAAACCCTAGAATCCAAAGCCTCTGATACCAAATGTTGTGTAACCAGCTCCAAAAAGAGAAGAAAAGAGATATGAACGCCTTAGAAACAAGCCACTTCGAGGGGGCAACCTCCAATACATTACATAAATGAAAAATTCTTGGATGATACAATTTACAAAACCCCCTTTCTATATATAGGAGTCCATGGGGCCATAATGTAATCCTAGTGGGCCACAATGTAATCCTAGCCGACCTAACAATAATAATTTAAGGGCACAATAATAATAAAATGGGGGTTACAAGGGTACAATAATAACAATAACGGGGTTACACTAACAATAATAAGGGACTATACTAGTGATATAGGGACCTAACAGATTAGGTGTCTAAAATTCCCTCCCTTAATCCGAAGGGGTATGTATGAGTCCAAGAAGAGATCTGTAATAAAATTGTGCAAACTATGCATGGCAACGATATGCTGAATGAGCTCTCTGAAATGTTGGCATAAGGAGGTGGTTTAAGGATGACCACCAACACTAGAATGCTTAGTGCAGTTACCATAGCTCTTCCAAATCTAGCAATGAGCTAAGATCTTGTGCTAGAGGAAGTGATCCTATTGCTTTGAAGAGGGATACCATCAACCTAGAAGAAGGGAGGTCTACAGCCTGTGATGGTTTAATGATGACCACCAAATATGGAATTATTGATGCATTTCCTAGAAATACTCCAAAAATGGAAATAAATTGAAGTCTTCTACTAGAGGAAGTATCCCCAATTCTTTGAAGAGGGACAAGCTCAACCTCGCATAGATGGTTTAAGGCTGACCACCAACCAAAGGCATGATCATGGGCATCTATGTCTCTGGCTACAAATCTGAATCTAGAATGGCAAGTTGTGGCTGAGGCTTGCTTGAAATATTGTGTCTCTAGCTACAACTCTGAATTTGGAATGGTAGGTTGTGATTCAGGCTCACTTGATGTGGCTTTGAAGCTTGTAGATGACCATCATTTCTCGCCCTGTCAGATACAAGGTGAGATGATGGCGAAAAATCTACTGCAAGACTGTTCAATACTCTTGAAATTTTTTTGACATATGACTGAAACATCTTCATCAGCGCAATTTTGAGGTCTAAAATGGGCCTTCTAAGTAAATTATACAATAATAGCTGAAATAATAAAATACAATTTGATTACATCATCAAACTTTGGAAGGAAAAAAGGAAAAACTACTTTTTCAACTTATCTCCCAAACTGTTTACTCAAATTTCGAGCAGGAGTACTACTTGGATGCAAAATTTAATTCCTTATCCAAGGAGTACCCATGTTGCATACTTTCGATGGACCCTTCTACACGAAAAATGAGAAATACATAAAAAAATGTGTTTGCAATCACTTGTTTTCATGTATTTCTCATTTTTCATGTAGCAGGGTCCATCGAAAGTATGCGAGATGGGTACTCCTTGGATGAAGAATTAAATTTTGCATCCAAATAGTAATCTTGGTTCAAATTTGAGTAAAAAATTTGGGAGATAAGTTGAAAATATGAGTTGAAAAAGTAATTTTATTATTTTATTATTTTTTAATCTTTTTACCCTTTTACTTAAAAAATTATGAATCATCCCCCATGGTTGACATCATCATCTTGAATCCTATTGGTTCTTATAAAGTTTATTTTGGTTGTACATTTTTCTTAGGAGGCCCATTTTAGACCTCAAAATTCCCCTAATGATTGGTTGTTTATTCCCATTGCCAAGAAGTGATCTATCCAAGATGAATCTTTGTTCTTGTAGGAGGCTTGTTTCTGAAGTACCTGTGTGAAGAATGAGTGTGTTGACCATAGTTATTACAGGGGTGAGGATCGAAATAATGATCTTTCATATGGCCAACTTGGTCACAGTGTTGGCATTTATCAATATGTTGTGGTTGTTGTGGAAGAGGAGCATAATATAGAACAACTAAAGGTGACCTATCATGAAGAAATCCAACGCTTTGAAAGAGAATTGGATTGGAATAATATGGAATATGAAAGGACACCTCCTTGTCATATCCAATACTAGTTATGTGCTTGTTATGGACAAGCTCTTCCCACTATTTGATGATGGACTTGGTAGGTGGAATATGAGCTTCTGCATCCACATACAAATCTTCTCTTGAAATGGGAATTGAATGTGAACCAACCTCAACATTATTGACATGCTGCTTATGGGAGTATATTTTAATGTTTTGAACAAAAATAGGTTCAGAATGACGACTCCAGTGTTGTAATTCTTCTTGCTGAAGCTGAGATTAAAGCTACAAAAAATAAATCTTGTCTTGTGCATTTTGTAAACCAGTTAGAATACCAGAGAGAGTGTCCTTACTGATTTGGACTATGTTGTTAGCAGTGGACACGATTAGATTTCTCAACAATATTAATAAATTTTCAATATTAGCCATTTAAGATTTCAAAAAGTCTATTGCAACTCCACCTTATGTTTCAAGAGTACTATTTAATCCACTCTTCTTTGAGCACAAATATTCAAGAACAGACCAAGGGAAGAAATGGGTGTTGGAGGGTCTATTTACACCATCAAATGAAACCGCAACCCTTCGAGCAGAGTTTTCATAATTTTCAACATTCGGTAACAATTAGAAGAGGAGGTAACACCCATATTATGGTTGCGGAGCGCTATGTCTATTCAACTATTAATGCTTAGATTTTCATTATATTATTCAATACATACCCACTGCTGCAATGCATATTAATAAAGTTACAAATACCATACAGTTTCCAAGCTTGTGGCCTTCCTTAACACATCATCCTTCACATAATAGGTCATAGCTTCATCTGGGCCAAATGAGCCTGACCCACTAAGGCCTATTTATTTTCTGGATGTTGGTGGTGAGGTGTGAATAGTAATAATTTCTATATTAGTGGGATACACAAGATGCTTCACAATATATTCATCGGTACATCGCCAAGAATTATCTAACAATAAATTTACTCAATCATGTTCACTGCTACAAAATTTCCTCCTCTCCATGTGTTCCTCCATGCTCAAGCACTTGTCTCTCTCCCCTCCTACAACCTACGGATATTGGAGTGCGTCTCTATTTTTTGTGCATCAAAAACTCAGTCCTCTAGTGCATTGAAAATACTAAATCCATTGGTTGTCTCCTTGTGAACTCGATGCTTGTATCCTCAAGAGGGCAGAGGGTGTAGTGGATGGGAAGCATCGTATTAGGAGACACATAGGAGTATGGAGAGCCGCAGTGAGGGAGGGAGGGTCGGAAGTGGCATAGGGAGCCATGAGAGCAGAGGTGGGAAGGAGTTGGCAGGGAGGGAAGGTGAGCCAGCAGAGGGAATGCAAGCCAAAAGTGGTGTAGGGAGGAGGGAGGAGGGAGTGTGGAGGAGAGACTAGAGAGGAGGGAGCATCTCACGACTATGGGAGATGAGAGGGCAGTGGGAGGGAGCGGGGAGGAGGGAGTAGCCTGCCACTATGGGAGCCAAAAGGGTAGTGGGAGGGAGCCAGGAGCAGGGAGGAGGGAGGAGGGAGGAAGGACCATTGCAGAGGAAGGATCAGCATATGGAGGGGAGTTTGTAGGAGTGTATGGAGGGGATCTCTCAGGCCAGTGGTCAATGGAAGTTATGCATCAACAGTGAAGGTCAAGGGAGGGTCGGTGGAGAACTTATTCTGGCACTCCACAAAATGATTTACAAATCCTACATAAATCTCTTAAACACCATCTTAATTTTCCATAACGGTTACTGAGTATGTCTTTTCAAATCTGGTTCACCAAGAATTGACCACACCAATGGCTTGAGTGGTGGATGCAACATATTCAGAATTGGATGTTACTGTTAAATCTTCTATCAATAATAACAAAATTCTATGATGGTTTTGCGAGGGGAATTTTTTTTTTTGTGAAATGCAACAATTGTTACACATCACTAAGGGCTACCATTGCCATTTCTTAGAGCTACTCCAGAACTAGGAAGAAATTGCAACTAGAATATAGCTGATAGTATTGGATCTAAGGTAAATGTAACGTTTCTGTAGGAAGGAAAATGTATAAGGTAGAGAGTATAGCGAAAATAGTGCACAAAGAGTCAAATATTTAATAGTCTAATGACAAAACACCCATTTGAAGAAGACCACACAATTAATGGTGGGAGAAGGCCACACATCGTGGCTCTTATACCATGTAAAATAAAAGCATGGTAAACACACAAGACATGAAAGATAAACATGAGATGCCATATAATTCACAGTGATATACATTTATATTACATTAGGTGTGAAACTTGGATTCCACATTCCAAGGTCTCTTGGACTTCCTTTGGATGTCCATTTGCCACACCTTAACCCTTAGCAGATTATGTGTCCAACATATGGTAATGAGCCTGGTAAGGACCTCAAAAAAACATCATTTAAGCAGGTAAAAATAACTTTGGAAGTTCAAGACCTAAAAAGCTGCTAAAAATAGTAAATTTTTCCATAATCCATGAAATTGATGAAACCAATTGGAGGTCCGAGTGGAATAGGAAGGCGGCCACGAATATCCACCTAGATCACCGAAGTGGAAAATGACATTGTGAGACCATATCTTAATGGAAAAGCACCTATTGATGAAATGATCATAGGAAGGGCCTGATCTACAACACAGGTTTACTTCGCCCCCCCCCTAGTATGTCGTAGGATAATGGGGGCAATTTGAACTAGAAACCACTCACAATAAAAACCACCCTATTTTTCTATTGGTGTTTTGATCCAGGGATCCACCCTTTGCTTGAACCTATTCTCATTTTCTATATTGGATGCTTCGTGTCCTAGATGTAACTCTATACGCTTTCATGTGGGGCCCTCCTTGGATATTTCCTAGCTGTACTTGAATCAAGATGATATGCCCATCTAGGATTACACCTCATCTCTCTATCGTTTGCAACTAGATATAGTCTAGGAACCAGACGTCCTTTACTCTACTGTATATATCTTCTTGGATACCCTTCTATCCATTTGGATGTATGATATGAAGACCATATTTTTTTTCAAGGATTCAACAATCCGCCTATCTGTGGGTTGCACCTCGCCTTGCTCTCATAATAGCCCATATATACTTTAATCAACTGTATATTTTTTTTCAAGAATAAATATCCACTCATTTGAAGGTCAGGTCTATCACTCCATTCTAACTTGACTCAACCGTCAGACACTCCTTAAGTTGAATGTGGGTCCTATGGCTCCTCAAAACTTGTGCACTCCCTCTAGTCTAAGATCTGTCTTACACAAGATTTTTTTGCAAAAAATATGTGCTTAGGTTGGAACTATGAACAATGTAACCTTTCTTTTTAACTATAGTTTCAACAATATAATATGAAATATATCTCTTGGTTTAACTCTACCTTTCCATGTTTTTTGTTCTCGGATCTGTCAAATGTTGAACTTTGCTTCACACACAATTGACAGTTTTACTCTATAGATTATACTTTCTCCTCGTAAGAAGGTGTTTCTCTGTAGAATATTCTCAAAAGCACTCAACTATTTCTTGGCTCTCTAAAATGATGAATCCCTTCGTTTTAACTTACTTTCTCACACCTTTTCTACTCTACACATCAATTCACTTGCGAGGACTCGAGTGTATA
Organism: Pinus albicaulis; assembly: GCA_034641835.2. Classification (NCBI taxonomy): domain Eukaryota; kingdom Viridiplantae; phylum Streptophyta; class Pinopsida; order Pinales; family Pinaceae; genus Pinus; species Pinus albicaulis. The sequence goes on along the minus strand of CM076575.1, from coordinate 4,053,870 downwards.
CACACGCAGTCACGAATTCACATTCAGTCATTCCTAGAGTATACACATACAAATGCAAAACTATATTGAATTTAAGATAATAATAATCAAACACATGTTAAATCAAGAATAAAAGATCAAGCATACACAATAATGGAGGATAATCTCACAAAATCCCTATTAACATAATACTTGTACAATATGGTCCGATTTACACAATTTATGGGATTTTATGTACTTTGGCCCTTTCCTCTCAAACCTCTCTTGGTCTGTTAGCCTCTCTTGGTTATCTCCTATTCTCCATTCCTGCATTTTTATCTCATCCTCTATTCCCTTTAAATAATCAAAATATCATATTACAACATGGAGTTTATAACTAATAGTCCTCTCATAGATCTACATATGTCCCTCTTCTAGAAGCTAATTTTATCATCTCTAGAATTACATATCATTTTGGCCTAATTACTCGTCTCTTTTGAAATGTGCCACATGGCAAAGAATTTGAACTCATAAAAGCTCCCATAACAAACCTAGACTCCTTTCTAGAACTAGGCAACTTGTGCTTACATGAGAAATGCACTACCTAATTTATACAAATTTTAATTGATGGAATCCACTCCATTTATGAGATTCCAAGACCCCTTAGTTCTAACAAAAAAATAACTACCATGGTTTTATGATCCGACATCATATTCCCAAGGGGAAAAATTTTCATGACCTCCTGGCCGTGTGCCTAAGTTGGCTTGAGGAGTCTTGACCCAAGTTCAGAGTTTATCACGCAACCAATAAACCCTCCAACTATTGGCCCTTTTGGCAATGACCTAATTGTGCAGATCAAAGTCTCACCCAAAGCAATATGAAGGGGTCTTGGAACCAGGTTTCCACAAGTTGAGGAATAAGACAATGAAGTAGCCCTACGCAGATTGATTGTAGACTTATATCAATCATTAACAGATGCGCACAATACTTAATAGATTATAAGTAGAATCACAGATCGATTCCGCACAGATATATTATAACAGAACCAGATACAGATCTAAAAATGTGAAATTACTTAAATAGATTCATCAAAAATTAATATGCATAAATAACCATAGCAGTTCTCTCTGCGCAAATATAAATAAGCAACACATAAGCAATGCGATCTCAACATAGCAGATAACTAAGATCAATACACAATGTTTTCCAAAATCATTCCTTGTATTAATTCATATCCTTTCACTACATCAGACTTTCCCCTTACACATAAACCTTCCACACACACAACCAACAGAGTCCACACACAGCCAAGACTAGGTCTCTGCACACACAACTAGCAGAAGCCTTTCTACCCAACCCAGACAAACCCTTACAAAGTATTATAGATGCATAAACAGTTAGATCATAATAGTTTATTCAAGTTAATTTTTTTTACTTAGACTCAATCTATCTATTTATATTCTTCTAGCGTGCAGATACTATGGTATCAAACCATGGTTTGAGGCACTCAGTTTACCCTTAAACCCATTTACATAAAAAAATAGGGACTTTCACCCACCCCAAAGCCCCTTGACTCATTTGGGTAGCACGCATATACATAAATTGTACAAAAATATATATGAAAAAGTGTAGTGTAGGGGACCCTGCTCCAACAACCCCCCAACACAAACATGTGACTCGTCCTGAGTCACTAAGGCGTTTTCTCCTTAATATTTTCTTGGAGTGCACTGACACAATATTTTATAGGGAGCACCATTTCCAAACTTTGCACTACAAATCCTTTTGTTGAACTAACTTCTCTATGGTGGGACCATCAATGGAAACCTATATAATGTGTCGTGTCTGCTAAATTTCCTTCAAGGTGGTGTCCAGAGTTTATGAAAGCTAGAGATCCTCTTGAGCCAATTGTTGCATACACGCCTCTAACAAATGCTCTTTTGGGCATAGGTCTTCAATCTCTGTCTGGATGATCCAGCCCTCCTGAAGATGGGTGAGGCACTGTGGAAGAATATGGGTCAGCACCACTGTTCAGATCTCTGAAAACTATTGTTCTTGCTAATGTAACTCATTACGTAGCTGATGTATGACCAGATCATTCTGCATGGACATCCATACACCCATATCCTCATCTAGCAGACTGTCACATTGGGTAACTACAGCAGCAATACTATCTGTAGCATGTTTGACTTTGGTTGCTCTTTTGGCGTGAAACTCTAGGGGGGTCTCGGGTTGTAACTTCATTTTCAGGTCTCCGATTTGATGTTCATATTATGCATGGGCGATTTGAACTTTAGTGCGTGATGCTTTTAGGGTTGCAGCTAGTCCTTCCAATTTTTCTTCCGGAGCCACTGTGACAAGGACGGTTGGAACATCACAACAGACTTGGTGAATTTTGGCTTCTAGCACAGTGCACTGGTCTTCGGCTACATAGCATGCTATTTCTGCGACTCACTGTTTTTGATGTGCCTCTTTGGCCTGCTTCTAGGATTCTACCATAGTGGTGTGAGCAACAGCCTCTTTGAACTGAAGTTCATATGTGATCATGGTATGCATCAAGTGCAACTTTCCTGTAGGAAACACAGACAAATTAATGCTTATATCACTTTCTCTATATAATTGAGCGTGTTGGCTGGCATCCACATGAATGGTTGGCATGAGGATTTGTACAAGGAGGGCATCTCGGGTGGCTGGTAGTGATATATCTAATGGCTGCGCATTGGTGACTTGAGTGCTAGTCTGTCTCGTCTGAGTAACGCTCGCTTGGATCAAGCTCGTTTGCACTTTAAGTTCTTTTATCCCCACCTGAAAAACTTCTAGTGCACTCTTATATTGCACCTTCATATCTATCCCATGATCCTTATTCGCAAACGTGACTGTGTTGGAAATTTCATTTAGATAGTCCTCTGTTAACATCAAGACCTCCTGCCCAACATCTTTCGATCCCTTTATTTTCTTTCTTGATCCACCAGCAGCTTGAGAGTCACACTTTGTTCCCTTAGATGTCTACACTTCTACCTCCTCCATGGTATCTTTTAGCGCATAATCATTCTTCTCTAGCTCCATTTCATTTTCCATGTCAATAGCTTCTCCACTGGTGGTTTGCATCACTTCTTTCTCGATAGGCTTCTCAATCACCTTCATGGTTAGTTTCTCTAGCTAAGTGCTAGCGTGCGGCTTTGTCAGAGTTTTGGTGATGGAAGTGGATGCACCAGGCTCCAACCATGTTGGTGTCCATTCAATTGTAACTCTGATCAAATCATCCTCAGTCACTACGTAAGGTAGCATGTACCAAATTCCTTCCACGATGACTCTCACGTGGATGTGCATGTTGTGGAATGTAGACTTGAATTCGAATATCATCTTATATTTCTCATAGAGTGTGGGAGACATCCTAGGCTTAGACTACAAAAAAAATATTCTCCTTGGTGCGTGCAAGGTCTGAAGAGTTCTATAGAGTTGCATATCGTGCGGCCTCACACATTTGGGGCTCAATCTCCAGAAACTAAGTTTCCTCAGGGGTCTTCAACCTAATTAATGAAATTAGTAACAAAAAGAAAGCATAATGGAACTGCTTGCCTTCCTACAGTGTTTCGTGCATAATTTCTAGGAACTCATTACACAAATAATTAGACCAATTGTAAATAACTCCTTTCTCACACTGTCTTGCGAGAGAAATTGCGTGTGTAGGGATCTCCTTGGGTCTACATTTGCGCATAATATTGCAAGGCAAGATGAGCATTCCAAACTGAACAGCTGGGTCATTTATCTCACTAACCCCAAAGCCTCGGCTCTTCTGCAAGACTGATATTTCTTCTTGGCCTAGTCGACGATGGTTTTTCTTAAGCCTTGCCTCCAAAATACACAATTGGATCGACACCCTTAGTAGGTAAAATGGTGATCCTATGGATCAACGCCACATCAATTGGGATGCACTCTCCTAACAATAGCGCATCATCATGCACCAGCACAAGAAATTTCCAGATGCAAATGTTGTTTATTGGGTTGCACCCAAAATGAGGTTTTTGCAATAATTTCAATAGGCCTACCTTGTGCAGACCTAGCACCCATCTCTTTGGCTCGAGGCACACTATTCCTCCTTCATACTAAACTTGGTCCATGTACAGCCTTTGTGCGAGTTAAGGGAATTTTTCTACATCCACAGTGTCCTAGTCCTCTAGTTTGAGTTGTGGTACTTTAGCAAACATGTCCCCTTCCATTGGGATGTTTTTTGGGATCAATAGCATTTGGATGCTCGCACGCAATTTGTCAATATATTTGGGGATTTTGATCGTCAGTTTGCAGGATGCTACATAGCTCGAAAGCCATGAGAATGGGGCCACTTTGACCACATCCTTGTCTCCCTCCATAACAATTTCTCGAAGCTTTTCCATGGGCCATTTCTGACGCTCAACTGTAGTGGAGATTGGCTTTGGAGTGTTCTCCCTCGGTGATTTTCTAGTACCAGATGACTACCCCTTCTTAGAATTTGTGGGAGCAGGTGTTTCAACAATAGGGACCTTGGGTGCAGTAGGGTCATCCCCACGTCGTGTGGCCATGATATTGTCTGGAATTACATATCCCAACCCTGCGCGGCACAACTCTTCCTTGAATCTAGGAGCTCAAAGAAAATATTTCACTCAGAAAACAAAGGGAACTATTTCAACCCCATAGGTCATATTTATACTTGTGGCACATCTTCAACGACTCCTTATGCATTAATGTGTCTCCATAAATTACAAAATGGTCCCAAATCTGGAAAAATACCTTCATTAAATGCAACCTAGACGCTCCCATAAATGGTAATAAAGTTATCTTTTCCAAATTTACTGTTCCAACGACTAGTTTTTGACAGCTCTATGATTGATTCAATCTCCTCGCACAGCTACCGCGTTCCCGTCGCACCCTACTGCGCATCCACCATCCCATCTACGTAGGTTTGATACTTCGTCCATATAGTCATTTGGTAGGCACATGGTCATCCCTGTATGGCTTCAAACGACTTCCATTGACATACCTAAGAAGGTATTCTCTTCTCAATGTGGCAGGCGCATTGCACCTCCATCAGTGATTTCCTTAACAAAATAGGGCCCTAGTCAATGCATCTTCAATTTCCCTAGATTGCATGCAAAATTTACCTTATATAGTAATACCAAATCATCTTCCTTGAACACATTTTTCCTGATATGCCTATCATGCCATGCTTTTTGGTGCACTTTCTGAACTTGCTGGTAATAATTTTTAATAAATCAATTCTTTTCTAGGGAAACCAACTGTGAAAATATTTCTTCCATAGCATCTTCTTCGGCCATATTTTTGAATGTTGCAATGCAGAAACTAGGGACAATGAATTCCATTGGCAACACATCTTCTTTCCCATATACCATCGTGAAAGGTGTCCTTCCAATGAAATTCTTGGAGGTGGTCCTATATGCCCAAAGAATGGCAAGTACGTGCTCATTCCAATCATTTCAGTTAGCATTGCACACCTTGGTCACTACAATCTCCAATATCTTATTGAATGCTTCAACCACTCCATTTTCCTGGGGATGATAGGGAGAACTCTTTTGATGACACATCTTGAATTATTTTGTCAATGATTCAATGGTATCATTTACAAAATGTGTACCCTAATTGCTTATCAAAATCTTAGGACAACCAAAGTGAGTCACAATATTCCCAAATATGAACTGCGTAGCTGTATCCATACTACAATCCTTCACCAATTTAGCTTCAGCCCATCTAGTTTCATAATCCGTCGCAGTGATAATGTAGCGTGCACCACTCTTCTTGCCTAGAGGATTGATAGGCCCCAAAAAATCTATAACCCATTTCTTAAAAGCTTTCAATGCCATCTGTGGATGCAAGGGAATCCCATCTCTGCATGATCTATTTCCCGTTCTCTGGCATACATCACATGTGTAGAAATTTCCATAGGCATCATTGTTCAGCGTGGGCCACCTAACCCAGTTCGAAAAATCTTCTACATGGTTGCCTTACCTACATAATAACCACCGGAAGCCCCTCCATGAGCTTCTTCTAGGATTTTCTATCATACTCTAAGACATATCTTCAAAGAACTTCATCTGCACCCGATTTGTAGAACTTTGAAGCAATAATGGTGAAGTCTGATGTGCGCACCACGAGCTCTTTTTTCTACTAAACTCTATATTCTTCAAGCGTGCATCCAGTAGTCATAAAATGAATGATATCAAGGAAAGGATCATCAACCACCTTTATCACAAACAACTGCGCATCTAGAAATATATCTTCCAAATTTGTAGGTTCTTCACCAGTTTCAATGTGCGACAGATGGTCTAGACCAGTATTCAATTTTCTTGATTTTACCATAATATCAAAGTGATATTCCTAGAATAACATCAACCACCTTCAGATATTCCTCCCCAACAGAGGCTTATTGACTAGCTACAACAAAGTAGAATGACCAGTAAACATCTTAAAATGGCCTCCTGATAGATAGTGGAAGAATTTCTGCAGCACATACACCATTGCTAGTCCTTCTATTCCTGTGGTTGAGTAATTCTTCTCTCCGCTCGAGAGTTTTCAGCTTGCATAGGCATTAGGGTGATCGATATCTCCTGCTCTTGGTTGCACTATGATAGCTCCGAGCACGATATAAAAGGCATCCACATGTACATGAAACACCTTTGACCAATCTGGGAAGACTAGGATGGGCACAATGACCATCTTTTCCTTCAGCAACTCAAAACTATTTTGACAATCCTCATCCTAGCAGAATGTTGCATCCTTCTTGAGTATCTTTTCCATGGGCACAGTTATTAGAACATAGCCCTGAATAAACTTCCTATAATACATAGTATGCCTGATTATTGAGCGCAGTTGCTTCATGTTTGCAGGTATCTCTAGATTAACTATTACTGTGATATTTATAGGATCTACCATCAACTCTTGGTAGTAGACAATGTGTCCCAGCAGTCTCCAAAATGGTACACAGAATATACACTTCTTCAAATTCAAGGAAATCTAATACTTCCTATAGGTATCTAGCATTAAGCGCAGATTTGACACATGCTTCTTCAATAGCCAAAATACAATCCAATCATCAAAATACACCTCCAAAAACTTGTGGATAAATTCTTTGAAAGAAGCAACTACTACATGTGAGAAAATGGTAGGATAATTCTTCAACCTAAAGGGCATGACTGTATATTGGAAAGAAACCCATTCAGTAGAAAAGGTAGTCTTACTCCAATCTTCTGGCACAATTTGGATCTGATGATACTCTGAAAACCCATATGTGAAGGAATATGATTCTTTGCCTCCAACACTATCCACGATTTCATCAGAAAATGGAGTTGGGAATGGATCATGCACACAAGCATCATTCAGTTTGAGCAGATCTACACAGATCCCAATTTCTTCCTTGGTCTTCTTATCTTGCACTACCATTGGAATTTCCTAGTCAGACTCTTCTATAGGTTCAATGATTCTTGCAACAACCATTTTTTCCAAATATTCTTTCATCTTCTTCTTATATTTGGGGTTTAGCCTGTATGGGTGTTGTTTCACTCGGTGCACATTAGTTTTCAATGTGATCTTTATAATTCCAAGTTCCCCAATCATTCCTTTCATCTTTGAAAGCTTTGTAGGGAACAAATCTCAATACTCATTCAGAAACTCAACAAATTTTCCTACTATATCATTATCCCATTAGTCACCAATATTTGCTAATGTAGGTTGTTCCTCAAATCCAATATTCACCTGCTTGATCTTTAATGGCTTTGTCACATCTAGCGAGGTGATTGAGGGCCTAGCCACTGTACGTTGTCCCTTAGACTCGGGAATCATGATATTCCTAAGATTTTATCCAGTATTTTCAATTGTTAGATTCCTGAAATTCACAATAGTTTTCATATGCGCATCCCATGTTGGGGTAGCACACTCGATTGTAGGTTTTTTATATCAAATGTGAATTCTTTAATATGATGCAAATCTTTGCCAATATTATTGAATCCACTCTCAAAGATGAATGTTAGGATAAATATCTCCATTATTGCAGACCATTCACTGGTACCTCGGTGCAACTCTGTCTCCAAATACCATTTAGTAGGTTCCTTCCCCAATGTGTGAATAAACATGTGGACCCATTTAGGTGTTGGTTATACACCCCATACCTGATTTCATCTCTCCAAATGTCTATGCAGATCCTCTTTTCTAGAGTATACATCTTCCATTTTTATTATTGGACATTCAAATCATAAACTCATCATGCGCGCACATTCCTCCCAGTTTCCCATGTTCTCGTTATGAGTTTCCCACCATCTTGTTGTAGTAACGCACAAGATGAGATCAAAAGCACAGTGTTATACAGAATTATGTATTACAGATAAAAAAAATTCCCTAAATGTGGTGCTATGCATTTAGAACAATAGATCAAAGACTTTGCAGACAGTTTTCCTAAGAGTAAATAGACACACAGAAATATGGAGAAACTTATTTGGAGTCCAAGTGCTTGCTATTCTCCTTCTGTCGTTCTTATTGTAGCTTCCAATCCAACATTGATCACCAGACTACTTCTTGCAAGTATAAGCACTAAACAACAAAGAGATTGCAATATACAGATGGATATTTATCTTAATCAGTTAAATCAATAAAACATGAAACATATACATCAGCTAAGAATCCATAATATGAAAGATTGAATCTTATACAGATACAAATGTGAGAAAATGAGTAGCAATATTTATTAATGGATAGAAGGGGGAGGTTACAACCAACGATTGATTTGATGTCACCAACTCTAGCATCATTCCACCCTCATCACAATGAACATCTCTCTAGAAGCATATCACTCAAATCAAACACTCAATTGAGAATTCAACAACATTTCTCTACCAAATTTCTTCCTTCTCAATCACTAGGACCTGTTCTCAATTTATAGATCAACTGACGGTAGTTTCACAATAAATGAATTTCTAATAATAAGCAAGACATGTTCCCAAGCTCAGATGTGTTGAATGGATGCATGGATTCGAAGTTTGACACATATGGACTCTTCTAGAAGGCACTGACCATGTGGAGATTCCAGAACAATGAGAATTTCGCTCCCAATTTACCAACGCACTCTTGAATGTCGGGAAGTGCTTTGAAAAGCACCCTTGAATGGAGGTAACTATATATGCAAAGCATTTAGTCCCTTGAGAGGTTGTGTTAGTGAGCTCATAGGTGATATAACATGTACTTAAAATATTGGAAACCTTGCAATGGAAGTCATGTATGATTTTTTCTTGTTCTTTATCTTAGGGCATGTAGCAACTGAAATGATAAGGGATGATAGACCCTATTCATTATTTCTGGGGATGATTTCTAGTTTAACCAGGTCGTTGGGAATGGTGCCCAAATTGACCTATAGCAATTTCCCCCTAAAGCATGATGTCAAAATAATAATAAAAATATTTTTTGAATGAGATGCTTTACACTATGATAGGCTAGAGCTGAAGCGGAGTGGAGACCTGCATCAATCTTACAATACATTACATCATGATATATCCTCTTGATCACAAATTTCTAAGGGAAGGCATTCCCATGCTCATCACATAAACTATCTAATAACATGTACATAGTGCAGAAATTCATCTACATTGGAATGTTTCCCAATGCAGACATGCCTACAGATATAGGCCCATGTTCAGATGATGATCTTTATGTAAGGTTATCGTACAGATGATGTGTACAACAACCTTAAAATCACAGCCCATATGGTTGAAACTAGATCCAGGGTCTTCTTATCTCGTTCACTCGATCATTTAGGTACAATTCTAGCCTTGCAAATATATTATTTGTAGTCAAACATGATAAGACATCGTTTGATTACCGGCCAATGATGTGAGATGTTAACAAATGCAAGAGAACCACCATTGATTTTAATGGGCCTCAAGGTACTGTAGTAAATTTTGTAAGGCATGAATAGATGATTTGATGTCGAATGCCAAACAAAATCTTTCAGTCAAAAGTTAGGAAGCGAGGATCTTGTCGATACTGTAACAAGCCTCATGGTATTGTAAGATGATGTTTCCAAGTGAACTTCCTGGATGATGATTTCACGTTGACAGAAAGCCACTTTATTGCAAAACGGGAGTTACTGATTTCGGAGACAAAGTATGACATGATATATCAATGTTCAGGAATGACTGTCATGAGAATCAAGGTTTATGAGTATTGAAAAAGGATGAGTATTTACTGGATGACTTCTCTTGAGCATATCGGCGACACTGAGATGAGTTGGCAGCATTGACCAAAAAATGAAGTGAATGTATGATGAACCATAGGTATGAATGAACTCTCAAGAAGATTACCCAACCCAAACAGTCACAGTGATGGAGTGAAGTGTCATGTTCAAGAACGACCTGCTACAGAAAAACGTTTTGTTCACTTTCTCAAATTTTCCCTGGTCATTTGTTGACCAATACCTTTATTTTTTAACAAGCTTGAGGAGGATAAAATATGCTTGATCTATAATTCAACCCTCTGGGCGAATAATGTATTGCTATTTGATAATTTAATTAGTCTAGAGATGAATGAAACTCGATTCTTGCCATGATCAATAAGCCTGTCGCTATTTTATGTTTTAACGAGCCTAATGACGGTGACAACCCAGTCCTTTTTCATATTTAGAGAGTTTAAAAAAGAGAACAAGAGAAATATCCATGAGTACTTTTTCGTAAATTTGTCGCTGAGATCCGAAAAAATGTAAAATAAAATCTGAGAGAACCTCCTATCCATGTTTTACTAGTTCATTCCTTTTTCGTAAATAATCTATCTCAGTCTAGAGAAGGGTTAAACTTATACTCAGTAGATATCAAGTGATTTACTTTTACGAGCTCGAAAATACAAGTGCTCGACAATATTTTCACATTATCGGAGTTTGAAAAGTGCTAAAAGAAGACTCCAGGGGTTCCTTTTTCCCTATTATCGAAGCATGAAAAAGAGATAAAAGTGTGCTTCAAGTCCTTTTTCATTTTTATCAAATCTTGAAAAATAAGGATAAAAGTATGTTTTGTGGTCAAATAATTCTTGAAATAAATCTGCATGACTAATCTATTCATCAATTGTAAAACATGTTCATAACAACATCAAATGGATTAAAAATACCTGTTTCATGATAAAAATAGAATAAAACCATAGTCACAACAATAAATATGATTTGAAAATAACTAAATGACTAATAAAAAAAAAATTACTATTCATTTTTACCATTTGAAAGTTACCATTTTCATTTTGGAGCTCTGGACCTGTTTTTACCCCCAAACTTCAGTCGCTAATTGCGATCAATTTGGTGGACGGTTTTCATCGTTTTTTGATACAATTTGGTGCCATAAACCCTCTCTTTCTTTGAGTAGTCAATTAATTTCCTTTCATTGAATTTTTTTAGGGATTTGGGTCCCTTAGGGTAAATTATTTTTCCAAAGAGGGAAACACACCCTTAAGCATCGAAAATTGCATTGTGGAGCAACTAAATTGAAGCCTAGGTGCATATGCAATGCACTGTCCCTTGTTCAAGACTGTGTTGGGCACAATTCACATTTTTTGTTCTTGCATTGTACCCAAAATTTGCCTAATTTTTTGCATTAAAAGGAGTCTAATGAGTCTTATGGTGATATTTCAGGATTTCATCGGACTAGAATGACGATTACTAGGAGAGAAAGAGAGCATGAAGAACAAAATATGATTGCCCTAAATGATCCAGGTACAATAAGAGCCCTAAGATATTGTGGGTTATTAAAGTACTTCCGCTTGTCAGGGATGAGGAAACAAATAGAATTCTTGGAGTTCCTAGTTTGAGCATGGGATCCAGCTATTGAGGCATTTCACATTAGGAACAAAGTGGTTCCTATTACAGTGGAGGATGTATATTTTCTTACAGGCTTATCAAGAACAAGCTTGCCTATTTCTCTCCCAGGGTCTGCTCTTAGAGGAGAGACAGCGAGAGATTATGTTTTGTAATATTGCTATCCAGGGGTAGAGCCAAGCAAGGATGGGAAAATAAACATTCGTGACGTTCAAGATTTTCCTTTGAGAACCATTATTTTCACGATAAAAAAACTTGTTGGCACCGTTACACTACATATAAAAAATAGATCATATCTAGTATGTGCTAGAGTGTATGGAGCCAACAATCTTCAACTAGTCTAAAGCTATACTTTCTCAAATAAAAGAACAATTGAATAAGGCAAAGGTAGGGAGGAAGAAAAAATTCAGTTATGGTTCGATCCTCATTTCATTTTCCTTAGAGAGGATTCCACTGATGCAGCCTCAGCATGTGACACTGGGTGTGTCTAACCCTAGATATCCGAGGATGTAGAGATGGGTAGAACTAATGGCTAGGCATGCAGGCCACTTGTCCATTGTGTTCTCAACTTCATTCTTCGCCTAGTTCAAGCGACATGTTATCTCCATTGATGATTATGCATACTCAAGCGTCAATTTCCGAGGAGGTCCAGACTTAGCTTTACCAAAAGGCGCTCAGTGGGGTGCAATAGGTAAGAATGTTCTGACCATTTTTTTTATTTTCCTAAGGTTTATACAATCTTTTTGTATTTTAATGTTTTCCCAAGACTAAAATAAAATTTTAATGTAATGGAGATTTTGGTCGAGTTCAACCAGTGGAGGAACCAGATTATGGAGCGGATGAGCCAGCAGAGAGGGTTGTCGGGAGAGAAGTCCTTCAGGATTTAGACATGGCTGAGTCTCTGTCTGAGCTTCGACAACACATAGAGGGGTTGACCTCTGGGATTCTGAATTTCTAGATCGAAGAGTTACCCATGCGACTATAGTGCCATACTATAGGCGTTCTTGACCACTAGATGTGATTACTGTGTAGGATAGGTAGATCTATAGCATGTTACCATTTGCACCACTAGTTTACTTTTGACATGTTGCATACATTTTGAGGTCAGATGACCAATGTGTCTTGGGCACAAATTTTTGAAAGAACCTATAACTATCTATCTATTTGATTTCAATGTTTTCCTATGTTTATTGCGTAATCCTATTGAATTATGTGAATGTATCTTTACATGTGTTTCAAATGTCTGTCTAAAACATGATTAGTTAAAGAATCAATCAATGTGTTCAAGTTTCTAGAAATGTGTTGATATTGAATAAAATCAAAGTGTCTTTCCAAAAGTCGAACTCTTAGGAACAAACGATGTAGTGTTGGATTTCTAACAGTATAAACACTAGTAAGTTGTAATACCACAATTTGTGAGTCTAATATTATAATGATGTGGTTAATACCAAATAAAATGGCATCAGAGAGAAGTTCTATCAATGTGTTATACTCAGCGATATTGTTTGTCGATCTACCAATACAAATCCCTTGAAAACTCATTAACTCGTCATTTGGAGAGAAAATGGCCCCGCTGCAGAGGATAGATACTACGTACTACGACTAGCACCATCAGAATATCCAAAAAATGGTTCCAAAGATTCAGACATTTGTGATGAAATGTAAAGCGGGTTACTAACGTCAAGAAAAGTCTAAAAAAAACTAAGACAATGAATGCAAATCAATAGCATATATATACAACATAATACAAAGAATTAATATGCTCATGATTAAGCATAGTAACGTTTTAGATACAACCCGTTTTGGGGCTGCGCCAATGGAATTCCATCGTAATCCACCAACTTGTAGGAAACCTTAGCAAGAATTCTTTTAAAAATATAGGGGCCATGCCATAATGGCTCAAGTTTCCCTGTACCTATTACATTAGCTTCTTGATCATAAAGAGGGACCAAGTCACCCTCTGATAAAATGTGAGGTTGGACACTTTTGTCATATTGCACCTTTATATGTCTCTTATGCGCTTCGTTGGAAAATTAGGATTCACAACGCATTTCATCAAGATGGATGAGGTTAAAAATATGTGCTTCTTCATCTGAGGTGTCAGATAACAAGTCGATTGTGAGTTTCAATGACGGTATTTCACATTGGATTGGCAAGATAGCTTCTAGACCATATACCAGTTGAAAGGGAGTAAATCTGGTTGCGTTTCTCACCGAGGTTCGGTACGCCCACAAGGCCGAGTACAGGATCAAATTCTAGATTCTTTTATGAACTCCTATCATTTGTTGAAGCATGCATTTAAGAATATTGTTGATAGCCTCGACTTGTCCATTTAATTGTGGATAATAAGGAGTAGAATTATCATGTGACAATCCTAACTTGGTAGTCAATTCAGTCATCATATAGTTGCGAAAATGCTTCCCATGATCTGTGACTATAGCCCGAGGGACCCCAAACTGTGCAATGACATTATTAAAGAAAACAAATGCAGCTATTTTTTCTGTGTTGTTGAATGTATGTGTCACTTCGGCCCACTTGGTAAACTAGTCTACTGCAACAATAATATAATCATGCCCCTTGGTTCAACGAGGGTTATAGGTCATGAAGTCAATACCCCATTTAGAAAATGATCCTATAGAGACAACATGATACATTGGCGCTGGTGGTTTTCTTATTTTACGATCAAATATCTGGCACACATGACAACTTCTGACCATGAGGATGCAGTCGCGAAATATTATAGGGAAAAATTAACCGGTGCGAAATATATTTTTCCTGGTAGCATATCCAGAAAAGTGTCCACCACAAGCCCCAACATGACAATCATTTATAACCTTTTCATCCTCCTCATGAGTGAGGCACCTTCTTAAAATTGTATAGACACCAGGACGATAAAGTGTATCGCCGACGATTAGATAATCTTTGGCTTGGTATCGAATACATCGCTAGTCAGAGCAAGAGGTATTAGGACAAAATGTCTAGGTCTGGAGATAAATGATAAAATCCCCATACCAAGGATCAGATGATCTAATCAGAAGTAGAGACTCGTCTGGAATAGATGGTTCTGACGTAGTATTAGCACTATCAGAGGGAAGGTCACAAAGAAGCTCAACCAAAACTAAAGACTTCTTTGACTTGGATTTGATGAATTCCAAATCAAATTTCTGCAAAATGACAATCCACTTTGAATACTTTCCCCCCATCAGTTGACGTGATAAGATATAAGTCATGGGGTTGTAATCCAAAATGAAAATGGTCTTTCAGAAAAGGATGAAGTTGCAAAATATTTGGACAACTTGAACAACTACCAAGGATAGTTTTTCTACGTATGAATACTTCACTTCCGTATCATTGAGATTATGACTCAAATAATAGATCGGATTTTCTATCCCATTTTATACTTGGACCAATACCATATCAATGTTCGTATCAACAGCAGCGATATATAAGAAATAATCACTCTGATAATTGGGGGGATACATTAATGACGCCCGAACAAGAGTATCCTTGACAGCATATAAAGAAGCTTGCGCAAATTGGTCCCAATGGAAGGGAATCCCCTTTTTCAAGAGTCGAGTAAATCCTTTAGCCATTTCATCGTAGTTGGGTATGGACCTCCTTTGGAAGTTATCCTTTCCTTGAAGTTTATGTATCTAAAGTACATTTGATGGCGTAGGCAAATCAATAATGGCCTAGACCTTTGATGGTTCGATTCGAATTCCTTATTTTGAGACGACGAATCTAAGAAAATGACCAGAACCAACAAAAAACACACATTTATATGGATTGAGGCATATTTTTTTGTGTCGACATCATATAAATATGGCTCTCAAATGCATCAAGTGATTAGTCTGATTTTGTGAATGAGCAGGTAAATCATCTAGATAAGGTTGAACAATGTGCTTTATGTCACTGAAAGCATAATCCATTTCTCTCTAAAAAGTGGCCCCGACATTCTTTAAACCAAACGGTAGTTTCTGATAAGAGAATGTGCCCCAGGGACATATGGATGTTGTCTTATATTGATCCTATGGGAGGATATTGATTTGATTATAGCCGGAAAATCCATCCATGAACGAAAAGATTTCACATCCAACCCAATCGTCAATAATCTGGTCGATAAAGGGAGTAGGATAGTTGTCTTTTGGACAAGCAAGATTAACATCTCGATAATCGATGCACACTCTGATGGTTCCTTGTTTTTTCATAACAGGAACAATGTTGGAAACCCACTCAGTTAGAGGAATAGGGTAAATGAAACCAGCACGCAAAAAAAATTCAACTTCTACTTTAATGGCAATGACCTTCTTCGGATGTATAGGATGAAGGCGTTAACGTACTGGTTTGACATCAGGGTACATATTAATAGTGTGTTCAATGATACTAGTATCTATTCCTGGCATTTCCTCATAAGACCAAGCAAATACATCACGAAATTCATGAAAGAGAGAGATATATGTTTCAAGTTATAATGGAGAACAAGATACACCGACATGAATATTTTCTACAACGCCATGTTTGGTCAAAATATCGATAGAAATGGTTTCTTCAATATTTGATAGATTTCACTTGGAATCGATTGCATTAATAGAAAAATAGTTCAAAAACAAATATTTGGTTGATGGGTGATATAGTTCAATAAGATTATTTTCTTTATAATCAGGAAGATGGGAATAATGATGATAATCTTCCTATGGTTCTCCTTCCGACATCATGGTTTCCAAAATATTCTCATATGTCAAGAAATTTGAGGAAAAAGGATAATATGGAGTACCAAAATCTAAGGAACGATCAACACAAACAACCAGCGATGATGATTTCGGATTCGCCACCCAAGACAAATAGATTAATTGTTATGCCATCTCAATAGGGCTGGGTGGTAGAAACTCATCCAACGTAACAATTTTAGAATCACCCATACTCTTACTTAAGCCAAATGGAGTGGAATAGATCATGTAGCAGGTCTCTATACATGCAATTTCTGCTGATGTCGCAAGTGGAAATAATGCAAAGTTTCCCATGAGAGTGGAATCCTTTAAGAGTCCTACACCAATGTTTTGAAGTGCGAGTTGGGGTGCATGAACGAATAGAACACTTCTAGTTACCTGTGAAGTGGAGGCAAAGAAGGATAACTAATTAATGACTGTGATAACACCTTTATATGGAAAGGTGATCATTCTAAAATATGTAGAAACGATTGTAGCCATAGCATATACCCATGGCATTCCAAGTAGAATATTGTAGTCAAGGGGTTCTTCAATGACCTCGACATCAACACTCACTGTCTTGATCCCTAGTTATACATGCAGGTTATTGATAATACTGCAAGGCTTATATGTACGTCTGTCGAAAGCCTTAATTGTCGTTGATAATTGAGATAGGCACAACGAGCCAAGTGACTTCCAACAGTTTAGAGACATAATGTTCTTAGATGCTCCCTAATCAATAATAGTACGATGAACAAGGTGATTGAGAACATTTACTTGTATGGAGAATGCCAATTCTGCTGGTAATTGTGGCACATAGCCTGTATGATTAAAGACTATGAGATTAGAATCAGTCGGATCAATTCCACCAATAGCAAAAAATAAAGCCTGTTTCTGGGAGGGGAAATTTTGTAATACCTCGAGAGCTGACATAGCTGAAGGGGATTGAGCTAAATATTCAAATATATTATAATTTTGAGCAACTCTTGCTCGAGGATTATACGTCGATTTATGAACGACTCCTTTCGGTGGCTTGATTATCAATTCAGGAATAGAAGATGGTAGTACCGATTCCATAGACGGATTCGTGGTCGAGGTAGTAGGTTGATCAATGGCCTAACTACTGTAATATTTATTGCGTGTTGACATCAAAATATCTATTGATGGATTTGTGACAAATAGCATAATCACTTGGGAACTAGAAGTTGGATTCGTAGCAACCAAATTTGTGTACGGATTCAAAAACGGATTTGTCAACAAAGTTGACGCATGTGAAGTCTTAACCATTTTTGAGATTTCAACATGCTGAGGATAATCCCGAACAAAATGTTACTCATTACAGATTATGCATGGATAAAAAGGTTTCCTATTTCCAGACGATTGATCAGATGATATTTCCTATGGGTTAGAAGTTTTCTTTTTCTTTGATTTCCCTTTTTTCTTACTTCTACGTTGCTTGTCACTTTTTCCTTTGTTAGATGACATGACATTGATTTCAGAAGAAGGTAAAGGATCAGATGCAATAGTATGATGTGTGCTTGTAGTACCGATCATACCGTCTCCGACATGAGAATCCTTTGATGAAGGAGGAACAATAAAATTAGATCGCTGCACGTTAGGAATTTTTTCATAGAGCGTGCCAGACTGAGTATAAATCAAGTATAAATATTGGACATGAGCAATGACCTGCTCTTCAGTGAGGATTCCACCCTTAGCCACATCCTCAGTTATAGATGGTAACAGGGACATAATGAACCAATCAGCAAGGAGCTTATCAGGAACAAAGGTCTTAACCATTATGTTAGCCCCCTATAAATTTTTTGACAAGCAAAGTAAGGGGCTAAGTTATTTTTGAAGCCTTCAAGGAATGCATCTCCCCTAAAGACACGTCATCCTTGAAGTCTCTTATGCCTTTGCTTTTGATAAAATTCCCTCTGCTGACTCCCTTTGGAAGGTCTCATTGATTACAAAAAAGCTATGCCCCAAAGGCCTACATCTGTCCCTTGTACCCCTGCAAATATCCCATTCTCAACCCTTTTTCACCTTTGTTAAAGTTCCCCTTTTACCCTCTAAATCATCCCAAACCTCCCCTTAAATCCTACAAGTTCCCCTTGTTTGGCCCGTTTCCTCGTTTTTTCCTTACTGTTACCCTTCCCCGACCTCAAATTGCATTGAAAAATGGCCCAAACAACCATATTCTCCATATATATGGGCTCATCACCTTTCGGCACTAGCCCCCTCATCTTTTCCACCACGTGACCCCGACACTAGAACCAGGCGCCAAGGCGGACAACGCTTACCGCAGTTGTATATCGAGCGCATTTTAAACCGTCGATCTCTATAGATCAGATGTTCATCGCAGTCTCCACAGTGCCCGTGGCCCAACCCGTTCACCGCCCGATTGAATATCAGTCATCTATTTAGCCGTTGATCCGATGGTCCAAAATGCATCTGCCCCGATGGTCCCCGCTCGCGCACTACTTAGAAACCGCTGGTTTTCATCGCACCACTTTGAAGGGCGGGTGGTTTTCCCCATTTCACATCGATTCCACTCATCAAACGACCTGTGGCAGCAGCACTATTTCAAAACCGCCCACTCATCGCGCGTTATCGTTTGACACAAGACACAGAGCAATATACATATCAGCCATTCGATCTGCGATCGCCCATCCAACGGTGATCACTCCACGAAGTTGCGTGGAGTTTAACCAGAGGCATCCGTACCCCTGACCCACTGTCCATCGCCCTCTGTCGCATCCCCAACCGTCGATCTCCTCTTGAGATCGGATGGTCCAGATTCATTTGCACGCCCACCGTTGACCGCGTACTGCCACGTCATCATCCCAAGTGTCTCATTTTTTTTCACGCCCGTCCCTGTATCTATATTCCATTGATAGGTCAAAGTTTAATGTTTTTACGATTAAACTGTCTGTCACGATGCCTCCCCGTGCATTTCCTGTTGTTTCATGGTTTTCCTCCATAGTATTCGTTGCATTCATCGTCCACGTCCATTTTCGTAGTCTCCACTGCATCCACCACCTCCATACATGTTTTTTCTCAACAGGTTTTTATGTTTTTCAGGTTTTCGAGCGGCCATAAACCACCATAATTCATAGTCCCTGTCACAGTGACAGAGAACACAGGAAAAGACCATTTGCAGGAGTTGGAATTATGAAGAAAGGGCCTGGGAAGGAACCATGATAGGACTTGCACTAAAAGAACAGGGTTTGAGTTCTGTAAAACCCCCCCAGAGCCATTAAAAGTGCAGTTTTCACCGATAGAGAAAGTACAGGAGAAGAAAAGAGTTCAAGGCACGTAATGGAAGATTTTGAGCCTTAATCCAGTGTTTAAAGGACAAAGGTACCAGTTCGAAGACATCATGGAGCATACAGAGGGTACAGTGCGCATAATTTTATGTATATCAGGGTTTTCACATCAGCAGAATGTTTTCCCCATAAAGGATAGAGTGCCCATGCAAATTTTATCCTATACCGTGTTCCTAGAGAATTTCCCACCCTGACAATAGTCCTGTGCTACCATAGAATTTGATTCATAGTATGGCAGATCCTAGCATCATTTATTTACCTTTTTTTTTATTCACCAGAAGTACTACAGAATGTTGTAGCAGAGTACATCATAGACATATCTGGAGTAAATGGAAACCTAACGAAGACCACTCTTTCACCCAAAAGTGCCACAGATTAATGCACAGAAATTATACAGAGTGGGCTTCGGCCTTCTTCCTCTTCTGAGTTTTTAATGCTGCATTTAGTTTTTCACCTACCTTCTCTGCTCCACTGGAGCTATAAATTCATCAAGAAACTCATTATAAAGGTTGTTGATCAGTTATCAGAGAATTGCAAGTAGTTTCTTTTGAGACATAGTCTCTGTGTAAAGTAGTAAGCTACGCTGAGGAAGATGATTTCAGACTGAGCATCCAACTATTGGCAATGTTGTACTTGACTGGTATTGCTTTTTAATATGACAAGCACATTTCTTTGGATCCTGATCTAAAGCAACGGTGATTTTTTCCTATCTCTATGTTTAAATTCATTTCATTTCGTTTCTATTGGCTTGCATCAGAATATTGGCATACGATTTACCCTTGTTAGGTACCCTATGTTTCTGCTCTCCTTTCCTTGGATGTTTTCTACTAAATGTGTTATCTAAGAATTGATTTCAGATAATTTAACCAGTGTAGTGGATGTTATTTCCTACTCTCTGATGTATGAATTAAATGAATCCATTCTTAGATGTTATTGTTAGGATTTATCTGGAAGATTTGGGAACACTGGGGATTAGAGTTAGCCATGTCCACTAGGATCCTTGTACAACCAGCTTACCTTTCCAAGATCCCTCAAGCTGGAGGCCGAAGCATTGAGAGTTCAAAGTCTCTCTTAAATCTCAAGTCTTTAACTTTTTGTTCTAATCTGTGTTGTTTCCTCCTCCCTTATCATTCCATACAACAATATCATCTTTAAGATCCAATGTTTTAGATGACTAGCCCAACTAAAAGCTTGCACATTGAATAGCAAGAAAATCCTTTCTTGACTCCATTTCCCAATGGTTTTGAATGCTCCCTAGAATATTTCACCTCTTCCTAAACCCTCTTTGCTCATCCTTGTCTTACATTGAACCCTTCTTTCCTGATAACCAGCAACCAAACAAACAATCAAAAAAATGAACCTTGTGCCTATAACTAGCCTAACATCTTAAAATTTGAGCTTCAAAGACATATAAACTTTGCTTATATAGAGAGATCCCTCTTTGGACCCAGGAGGGCTAGATCCTGAGGTCTGAAAGTGGTTTGATGTTGTCTCATCTTTTGGTCTTTCCAATCTGTCCAAAACATGGGAACTCCAACATAATGGAGACTCCGATGGGGAAAAAATCAGAGAGCCTATAATTGATAACATTTTTCTATCTCCCATCATTGTCACCAACATAATGGAGACTCCGCTAGGGAATTCTAAGTATTTCTCACCTTACTACATCATAAGAGCCTCAGAAACCTACAATCTTTAGTTAAGTTGGCAGTTAAACACTCCTATTCACAGATCAACCTCTATACCATTTGTTGTGTTTCTCCCACACTCTTAGACAGAGTCTGGAAAGGGCCAGGTAGCCTCCGGATCTCACACTCTTTCAGAGGTGACATATTTGGTAAATTCCCTCCTAGTCAATCTCTGGTTAGATTTTTCTGTGTTTGAGGTTATTCCTGAAAGGGGACATCTCATAAGCACTGTGGTGGACAGTGTATCCCTCCAGAAGCATCCTAGACCTTCCACCTGGCGAATCCATAATTCCTAAATGATTTAAAGACTCCACTGGTGATCAGTAGGCCTGCTGATTATCTTGGTTCGCATAAGACTCCACTGGGAGACCAATATCCATTACAACATCAGCCACAATAGAAGTAACAAGTAGGGTTAAGCTGCTTGGTCAGAAAACAACATTCTGGCTTTCAGAACCATTCACACAAGAGCTTACCCTAACCCAAAACCCCCTGAAATAGTTGAAAATCCTGAGAGCATCCTCAAGAGATCTCCTACACCTAAACAATCAACTATTTCCAGCCACATCCATAGAGATAACTCTACACCAGAAGACTTGACAGCTCTATCAGACCCACTTTTTGACCTAGGCACTCAAAACAGTTTACCAAGAACTAGGTCATTCAGTGTCCTAGACCAGTTAGACCTTGAGCTTCCTAGTTCAACTACTCAAAGTGGTAAACACATTAGGGACAAAGAGACCCCTCCATCTACACCTCCTAATATTCACTTTATTCAGAACTTGGGGCTCTGCCGCCCTAAAACTGCCCAACAAGTTTCTGTTGGTCCTAGCATCCCTGTCATCCATATGCCAGCTGCTCAAACCAACCCTTTACCTCATCAAAACACCATTATGGCAGCCTGTTATGCACCTCTAGTATTACCTCAGCCTCTAGTACCCTTACCAAATGATTATCAATCAAAGATCGCACACTTCACTGCAAAAGAGTCTACCATATCCCAACACCATGTAGATAGGATGGAAGACTCTTTTGAATATATGGAGATAGATGACGATACAGTCAAAATGAGAATCTTTGCCCAGAGCTTAGGAGGTGATGCAAAGAAATGGTTCAAAGGCCTACCTCCTAATAGTATCCAAGACCTCCCAACCTTATATCAGACCTTCATAAACAAATGGGAAGTTAAGGAAAATCCTCTCCAAATCCTAGCAGAATACAAGAACCTGAAAAGAAATGTAGGAGAGAGTGTCCAGGCCTACTCTACCAGGTTTAACAGCATTTATAATGCTCTTCCTCCACACATGAAACCTCCCCTAGGTATGGTCCTAGTGAAATAACCTGAAGGCTTAGATGCCTATATGGCCTACTAGCTTAGGGAGAGGGATTACAACACATTGGAAGACATGAAAAAGGGAGCAGTGAGTGTAGAGGCAAATCTGGTTGAGAAAAAAACAAGATTGAGAGCTGAAAAAAGGGCAACATATAGAGATGACAATGTAGCTTCCACATCTGATCCAAATTATGACCGTTTATCTAAAAATGTGGAAAAGCTACAAAAAATGATGGAAAAAATGGTTGTCACAGTTAGTAACCAAAACAAAAATCGAAACGATAACCAGAACCAGAACTTTAGAAGAAACAACGCCACTCCCAACAGACAAAGAGAATCAGATCAGCAAGTTATTCCTCCATTCCAAGAGAACTTTCTCGATGAAGATGAGGGAATCACAGAAGAGTCTGAGGGGACCACCATAAACATGTTTGAAACAGAGGATTCAATCCATAACTGTTACACAGAACAAGATCAGTCCTCACCCTCATATTGGGATGAGGAATGGTTAGAATCTGAAGATTACAGGTTAGGATTTGAAAATGCCATGATGTAGGTCAGAGAACAATATGAACTTAGAAGCAAAAAGAACCTAGAAACTGCCAAACCAAAAGCTTCTGAGGTTACCGTCAAGAAAATTCCTGAGAAAACCTTTAAAGTGACTATTGAAAGTAACAAATCAACAGCTGAGATTTCTGGAAAGAACAAAGAAAAGGACAACCAAGACATTGATAAACAAGGTAAACCAACTAGCAGCACTAGCACTGCAGTTAGCGCTCCTGATAAAACTGTCACAAACACTGTACATAATGAGAATCAGCACACTGATTCAGCCACTAAGGTAGTGGCTAACAAAACAAAGTTGAAAATTCCAAAGAGTCAGTCCACTTTCAATTTGGAGAGTGAGATTGCAAAAATTAAAATCTCTGTCCCACTCTCTGAGATGGCCACTTAGGATGTATATAAAGGCCAAATTCTGAAAGCATTAAATTTAGGTGAGAATAGTGATACTATAAATATGAGTGATGATCAACCTACCCTTCTATTTGGTCCAAAGATAGAAGGACATTTTCAGGAAGGGGTAGTTCCCCCTTTTTATATCAGTCTTAATATCCATGATAAGATACTCCAAAATGCAATGCATGATTCTGGGGTGTCACACAACCTGATGCCTAAAGTGGTGATGGAAAGATTAGTCCTAGAGATAACCCGTCCCTATAAATATCTATATTCATTTGACTCTAGCAGAGTAAAGTGTCTTGGCCTAATCAAAGACCTGTGTGTGAGCCTTACCCAAATTCCAGCAAAATGTATGGTCATGGATGTTGTTGTGGCAAATGTGCCACCCAAATATGGCATGTTATTATCAAGATCATGGGGAGCCAAGCTGCAGGGAACAATGTAGATGGATGGGGCTTATTCCACAATCCCAATATTTGGCCAAATTAGAATACTGTATAGAGAGGCACAATTGAAATTCCTGGTTAATAGCCCCGAAAAGCCTGAAAATTCACCTTTATACTCTGTACATACATACCTTGACTCGTTCATCCTCTGTAATGAAAAATCCTCAGAGGGGTCAGAATCCAAAAACAGAGATACAAACAAGGAAACATAACCCCTAGACTTTAACATAATGGCTACTCTAGACTCGGAGGAGAATGATGTAGAAAACTCAGAATAGTGCACTGAATCAAAAACTCAAAGTGAACTAGGAACAAAGCTGAATCAACCAACTAGTCACCTCTTTGATTTCCACACGCATGATGAAAAACAAAACAACCCACAGGCTAGTGCAGCTCCTATAATGCAACATAATGGTGAACCCAGCTATAGGGGAGGAAGTGATGATAAAACGAAAGTTGAACCCTTGTGGGAGATGAATTTCGATGGGTCATGCACCAAGAGAACTATTGGAGCAGGAGTGTGGATACATAACCCAGAGAGTAATTACACAGAGAGCCATGCCTACAACCTGCACTTCAAATGTACAAACAATATTGCAGAATATGAGGCTCTTATCCTAGGCTTAACTCTGTTGAGAAAACTAGGAGCCTGTAGGATAACTGTGCGTGGGGACTCTAAGCTGATTTTCAAACAAGTGAATTGTGAATACACAATGAAAAATCCTAGACTGAGAGCTTACAGGAATGACACTATGGATTTATTGAAAAAATTTGTTGAATCCGAATTAGTGTTTGTTCCTAGGGGTAAAAATGTCATTGCAAATGGATTAGCTTGCCTAGCTAGTTCATACCCTAAGACTCCAAGCGACCAACAGTTCATTATTCAGACCAAATTCAGACCTGCAATTCCGGACAATGAAAAATATTGGCAAGTTTTTTAGGGTGATAAACATATTGAAGATTTCCTGGTTGGTAGAAACGAGTTTGGATTTCCTAATTCAGACTCTAAATCTGACGGTAGTGGCCTAAGTGAAAAGTCCTCAGATGAGGAAGAAACACCATGTAATATAGAAATAAACACTTTAAGTGAAAATATTGGAAATCCAAACGGAAAAGATGAAAACACAGATAGTGAAGAAGTAGAGGTGTTGTAGACCAAATATAAGAACATACCTCGAGGTCTGGCCCCTTTAGAAGACCTTTTTGAATTTGATGATGTAGAAAAAAAGCCCACTATAGAACATGCAGACTCCGATGTTGAGGAATGCAACATAGGCACTGAAGATAAACCCAAGATGATCAAATTGGCTAAGTCCCTGCGAGCAAACATGAAAAAGAAATACATTGACCTATTCAAGGAATTCATTTATGTGTTTGCTTGGCGTTATGAGGACTTGAGGGCCTATGACACGGACATCATACATCATAAAATTCATAGAATAAACCAAAAAAAATTGCCTGTAGTA
This sequence comes from Pinus albicaulis, assembly GCA_034641835.2. Taxonomy (NCBI): domain Eukaryota; kingdom Viridiplantae; phylum Streptophyta; class Pinopsida; order Pinales; family Pinaceae; genus Pinus; species Pinus albicaulis. The sequence goes on along the minus strand of CM076575.1, from coordinate 4,028,160 downwards.
GAAAAAGAGATTAAGAATATGTATGAGGCAGGTATAATTGTACCTGTAAGGTTCTCTGATTGGGTATCAAACCTAGTGGCTGTGAGAAAGAAAACAGGGGAGATTAGATTGTGCATAGATTTTAGGAATCTTAATAGAGCCTCACTTAAAGAAAATTACCCTTTACCAAAAATGGAACATATTCTTCAAAGGGTAGTAGGTTCTAGAAGGATCTCCCTGCTAGATGGTTTTTCAAGTTACAACCAAGTCCTAATAATCCCAGAAGACCAACTCAAAACAACCTTTACCACTCCATGGGGCACTTTTATGTATGTAAAGATGCATTTTGGGCTGATGAACACTGGTGCAACCTTCCAAAGAGAAATGTACATAGATTTTTTAGATGAAATAGGACACTTCATTGTCATCTACCTGGATGACATAACAATCTACTCCAAGACTGAGGAAGAACACCTAGAGCACCTGAGAAGAGTGTTTGAAAAATGCAGAAGGTTTGGTCTGTCACTGAATCCTAAAAGGACTGTATTTGGGCTGCAAGAAGGAAAAATTCTTCGTCATGTCATATCTGAGAAAGGGATTAGGATAGATCCACAAAGAGTTGAGGGAATACTACAAGTCACACACCTGAGAAACATCAAGGAGTTACAATCCTTTATTGGGAAAATCAACTTCCTCAGGAGGTTCATTCCAAACTTAGTTGAACACCTTAGAAATATGACTAGCATGCTGAAGAAAGGTGTAGGAGTTAAGTGGACTATTGAAGCCAAGAAATCTTTTGAACCAGTTAAACTTGCACTTACCCAGGCTCCTGTCCTAATTAGCCCAGATTTCTCAAAGGATTTCCTGATTTTTTGATTTGCCTCCAAGCATACAATAGCTGCAGTTCTACTACAGAAAAATCCAGAGGGAATGGAACAACCCATTTATTTCTTCAGCAAAGCACTCAGGGATGCACCCTTGAAATACAACATAATGGAAAAATAGGCCTATGCTCTGATTAAGGCCTTGAAGGACTTTAGGGTGTACATACTGCATTCTCACACCATAGCCTATGTGCCAAATATAGTGGTTAAAGACATCTTGTCCCAAGACCCAGATGGGAAGAGGGGCAAATGGATTGCTGTAAATTTAGAGTATGACCTGGAGATAAAACCCACCAAACTGATTAAAGGTCAGGGCTTTGCTCAACTAATGTCTGAATCAAATCTACAAGCCCTAGACATTAACATGGTAGATGCCTTGGATGAGCAGCAGGGATTACCTAATCCCACTGTTGAGGAGAAGTTTCAGAGCTCTCCTTGGTATTCTGACATTTTGTATGTGCTTACACACCTCAATGCCCCTCCTGAACTATCAAAGACCAAGGCCAGATTCTTAAAGCTAAAATCCAAGAGCTATTGCATAATGAATAACTGCTTATACTAGAAAAATCCAAATGCTCTATTGCTTAAATGTTTTCCTGATTCTGAAGCAAAAAGGATTAAACAAGAATTCCATGCAAGAGAGTGTGGAGGCCACCTGAACTGGAAAGCCACTGCAAACAAAATACTCAGAGCTGGCTACTATTGGCCTACACTCTTCAATGATGTCCATAAGATGATAATTTCCTGCCACAAATGCCAGATTTTTGAAGGCAAAAGAAAACTCCTCCCCTTACCTCTACAACCCATCACTGTTGAAGGTCCCTTTATGCAATGGGGCCTAGATTTCATAGGGGAAATTCACCCTACTTCTTCTGCACAACACAAATGGATCCTAACAGCCATAGACTACTTCACTAAGTGGATAGAGGCCATACCTACTAGGAATGCCACAGATTCAGTCATCATTAGTTTCATATAAGGTCATATCCTCTCTCGGTTTGGCTACCCAAGGAAAACAATCACTGATAATGCTGCCGCTTTCGGATCCAAGAAAATGATTGATTTTTTTCACAGGTATCAAATAGCACTCAGTCATTCAACTGCCTATTACCCTCAAGGTAATGGATTAGCTAAATCATCAAACAAGAGCCTGGTGACCATTATCAAAAAGCTATTGGAAGAGAACCAAAAAGTCATGGCATAACAAGTTAGTGCATGCCCTGTGGGCTGACAGGCTTACAACAAATAAATCTATTGGCATGTCACCATATTAGCTTGTCTACGGAACAGAAGCAGTGTTTCCCACCAGCCTTGGAATACCAGTGATTAAACTTGCTCAAAAGATACAAACAGAAGAAGATAGCATGGTGAGGAGAATAAACCAGGAAATTCATCTCCAACAAACTAGGGAAGAGGTCTATAACAGAGCTATCAAGGTTCAGGAAAATATAAAGAAGTTTTTTGACAAAATAAATAAGGCCTTTGATTTCAAAATTGGAGATAAAGTTCTAAAGTGGGACTCAAGGAGAGAGGACAAAGGAAAGCACAACAAGTTTGACAGTTTGTGGCAAGGTCCCTACATCATCCAGGCCACTGTGGGTCCAAATGCCTTTTTTCTACAAGATTTAGATGGTACAGAGTTGTTTGGGGGTCCTGTCAATGGTAGGATGCTCAAACACTACTTTGGCTGATTTCCAATTTCTAGTTTCCATTTCCATTGTACATATCATTGCAGTGTTTGTTCCAAAAAAAAAAAGGGAGAAAAGAGAGGTTCAAACATGCTCAAAACATGAACCTCTAAAGTGCAGATTGGCTCTAATAGAAAGAAAAGATAGTTGGTTCAAACATGCCCAAAACCTGGACCAGCAAAGAAGAAAAGAGTCAGCTCTAACAAGCCCAAAACCAGAGTTGAAATAAAAAAAAAGGAGAAAGTGACTCTAACAAGCTCAAAACTTGAGTCACAAAGGAAAGAAGGATGCTTCAAACTTTAGATTTCAAGCCTTCAAGATTTTGTTTTCAATTTTCTGCAAATTTCCATCCATGTGCAACTGTCTTTATGCCTTGGATCCACAACAGACTAGACTGTTTAATCCTAGTTTGACTGTCTTTAAATTTTTGTTGTAGAATATAGAGAATAAATCTGCTAGACAGTTTAATCCCAACAGATATTAGAGTAGGTAGAGAAACATGTGAGACTAACAATTTAATTTGGTCTCATGGAGTAATAAGGGTAGAAATAGAATAGGTTTATTTTCTTCTTTGTAAAACAAAAGATGTAAAGGGGCTGCTAGCTCAAATGCACCCTAGAAGAAAAAATGCTAGGATTGTAGAATGGGTAGGTAGATTGATTGGGAAAGTTTTTCTGCTAAATTGATGTCTTCACAATTGTGGCAGTTGAAAATAAAATAAGAAAGGTGCCTCAAGCAGTAGGAATCTAGCCTACTCCAAAGATATATTCTCTGAATTCTTGACTCCAAGAAGAATCCATCCCCATGTGGAGCCACTGTTAGCCCCCTTTAAATTTTTTGACAAGAAAAGTAAGGGGCTAAGTTGCTTTTGAAGCCTTCAAGGAATGAATCTCCCCTGAAGACACATCATCCTTGAAGTCTCCTGTGCCTTTGATTTTGATAAAATTCCCTCTGCTGACTCCCTTTGGAAGGTCTCAATGATTACAAAAAATATGTGCCCCAAAGGCCTATATTCGTCCCTTGTACCCCTGCAAATATCCCATTCTCAACCCTTTTTCCCCTTTTACCCTCTAAATCCTCCCAAACCTCCCCTTAAATCCTACAAGTTCCCCTTGTTTGGCCTGTTTCCCTGTTTTTTCCCTACCGTTACCCTTCCCTGACCTCAAATTGCATTAAAAAATGGCCCAAAAAACCATATTCTCCATATATATGGGCTCAACACCTTTCAGCACTAGCCCCCTCATCTTTTCCACCACATGACCCCGGTGCTAGAACTAGGTGCCAAGGCAGACAACACTTACTGCAGTTGTATATCAGGCGCACTTTAAACTGTCGATCTCTACAAATCAGACCGTCATCGCAGGCTCCACAGTGCCGGTGGCCAAACCCGTTCACTGCCTGATTGAATATCAGCCGTCCGTTTAGCCGTTGATCCGACGGTCCAAAATGCATCTTCCCTGGTGGTCCCCACCCATGCACTACTCAGAAACTGTCGGTTTTCATCGCACCACTTTGAAGGGCGGGCAGTTTTCCCCATTTCACAGTGATTCCACTCATTAAACGACACGTGGCAGTGGCACTATTTCAAAACCGCCCACTCATCGCGCGTTATCGTTCAGCACAAGACACAGAGCGATATACATATCAGCCATCCAATCTGTGATCACCCATCCAATGGTGATCGCTCCACGAAGTTGTGCAGAGTTTAACCAGAGGCATCCGTACCCCTAGCCCACTGTCTATCACCCTCCGCCGCATCCCCAGCCATTGATCTCCTCCTGAGATCGGACGATCTAGATTCATTCGCACGTCTGCTGTTGACCGCATACCGCCACATCATCATCCCATGTGTCTCATTGTTTTTCACACCCGTCCCTATATTTATATTCCATTCATAGGTCAAATTTTAATGTTTTTACGATTAAACTGTCTGTCACGACTCCTCCCCGTGCATTTCCTGCTATTTCATGGTTTTCCTACACAATATTCTCTGCAGTCATTGTCCACATCCATTTTCGTCATCTCCACTGCATCCACCACCTCCATACATGTTTTTTCTCAATAGGTTTTCGTGTTTTGCAGGGTTTCGAGAGGCCATAAACCGCCATAATTCACAGTCCCTGTCACAGTGACAGAGAACACAGGAAAATACCATTTTCAGGAGCTGGAATTATGAAGAAAGGGCCTGGGAAGGAGCCATGACAGGACTTGCATTAAAAGAATAGGGTTTGAGTTCTGTAAAACTCCCCCAGAGCCATTAAAAGCGCTGTTTTCACTAACAAAGAAAGTACGAGAGCAACAAAGAGTTCAAGGCACGTAATGGAAGATTTTGAGCCTTAATCCAGTGTTTAAAGGACAAAGGTACCAGTTCGAAGACATCATGGATCATACAGAGGGTACAGCATGCAAAATTGTATGTATATCAGGGTTTTCACATCAGCAGAATGTTTTCCCCATAAAGGATAGAGTGCCCATGTAGCTTTTATCCTATACCGTGTTCCTAGAGAATTTCCCACCCTGACAACAGTCCTCTGCTACCATAGCATTTGATTCACAGTATGGCAGATCCTAGCATCATTTATTTACCTTTTTGTTTATTCACCAGAAGTACTACAGAATGCTGCAGTAGAGTACATCAGAGACATATCTGGAGTAAATGGAAACCTAACAAAGACCACTCTTTCACCCAAGAGTGCCACAGATTAATGCACAAAAATTATACAGAGTGGGTTTCGGCCTTCTTCCTTTTGAGTTTTTAATGCTGCATTTAGTTTTTCACCTACCTTCTCTGCTCCACTAGAGCTATAAATTCATCAAGAAACTCATTGTAAAGGTTGTTGATCAATTATCAAAGAATTGCAAGTAGTTTATTTTGAGACATAGTCTCTGTGTAAAGTAGTAAGATAAGCTGAGGAAGATGATTTCAGACTGAGCATCCAGCAATTGGTAATGTTGTACTTGACTAGTATTTCTTTTTAATATGACAAGCACATTTCTTTGGATCCTGATCTAAAGCAGCAGTGATGTTTTCCTATCTCTGTGTTTTAATTCATTTCATTTCATTTATATTGGCTTGCATCAGAATATTGGCATAGGATTTCCCCTTGTTAGGTACCCTATGTTTCTGCTCTTCTTGCCTTGGATGTTTTCTACTAAATGTGTTATCTAAGAATTGATTTTAGATAATTTAACCAGTGTAGTGGATGTTATTTCCTGCTCTCTGATGTATGAATTAAATGAATCTGTTCTTAAATGTTCTTGTTAGGATTTAGCTGGAATATTTGGGAACACTGGGGATTAGAGTTAGCCCTATCCACTAGGATCCTTGTACAACCAGCTTACCTTTCCAAGATCCCTCAAGATGGAGGCCAAAGCATTGATAGTTCAAAGTCTCTCTCCGATCTCAGGTCTTTAACTTTATGTTCTAATCTGTTTTGTTTCCTCCTCCCTTACCATTCCATACAACAATATCATCTTTAAGATCCAATGTTTTAAATGACTAGCCCAAATGAAAGCTTGCACATTGAATAGCAAGCAAATCCTTTCCTGAATCCATTGCCCAATGGTTTTGAATGCTCCCTGGAAGATTTCACCTCTGCCTAAACCCTATTTTCTCATCCTTGTCTTACATTGAACCCTTCTTTCCTAATAACCAACAACCAAACAAACAATCAAACAAACAAACCTTGTGCCTATAACTAGCCTAACATCTTAAACTTTGAGCTTCAAAGACATAAAACCTTTGCTTATATAGAGAGATCCCTCTCTGGACCCAGGAGGGCTAGATCCTGAGGTCTGAAAGTGGTTTGATGTTGTCTCATCTTATGGTCTTGCCAATCTGGCCAAAACATGGGAACTCCAACACATTATACGGCGACATCACCACTCATGAATATGATCATAAATGTGAGTAGCATTAGTCCGTTTAAAATTAGTCAAGAGTTTCGTTCCAGTTTCATATCGTATGGGTAACTGGAAGTGAGTCAAAAATACATTACCTAGGGCAGTGAAAGTATCAAAAGAAGCTCTAGGTAACTCAATGTACCATTTTTTAGCCAGACTAGTGAGCGTACGCTGGAAAAGACGTAGCCAAATAGAGTCATCATTAAGGGAGTTTGATGAACACAAAAAATGATAAATCGAAACATGATTCTCCGGGTCTTCCCTAGGGTTTCCATTGAACTTAAGAATATCCGAGGGTCATTTATGGGGTATCACCGGCCACCAAGGAGCATAGTTGATTGGATCATTGGTGAGCCAATTTAAATCTGGTAACTCTAAAGTTGCAACAAAAGGCAACTGTCGATTAAGGTCAGGTTGAGCATAGCCAGGGTATGATGGAATTTCTTGGGAAACAGACCTTTGAGCAATAGCGTAAGGAATCTGTTGCTCGTAACCCAAATATGGGTTGTTTTTATAGGAAAATGCTTGAGGATTTTGTTGACCAAAACCTGGGTACGATACTTGTTGAAATGAAGGTTGAGGCATTTGCGCTTGAGGCTGCCAAGGGGTCTGTCTACCACTTTTATAACCCAAATTAGAATAACTTGGATTCAGTTGAGGACAGGTATAACCTAGTTGTGGCTGATACATCCCATAATATGGTAGTATAGTTTGTGAATAAATGATTCCGGGTACAAGTTGTTGTAAATTAGCTGAAGGAGTTTGAGTCTAAGGACCCAATAATTGAGGGTATTGGGTTGAAGGACCCGCCTAAAATTGTTGTTTCACAATAGTTTGAGTCTGTAACAAGGGTAAAGATGTATTAACAAGTGGAAATGATGTGGGTGTAACAGGTTGAATCAGTTGATACGAGTGTACAACCGTTTGTGGTTGGATAGGCAGAATGAGATGCCATTAACAGACATTCATTTCAACATTAGGTTGACCAATAAATGACAGAGTAATGTCAAAGTGGGTGAAGATAGGCTTACCACTAGCATGAGGAGTATAATAAGATGGAAAATATTATTCTCCAAATGCAGGGAGTCTAGTTGAGATGGTACTGGATGGAATAGACCCATATGGACCAACTTGATATTGACCTGATGATGGATATAAAGGATCAAGTCGTTCAATACTCACTATAGATTTACCATTTAGAATACCAGATGATGACATTGGTGAAGTCCATGGGTTTGAAGATGCACCAGAGAAAATTCCAGATAAAGATTTATAACCTAATGGGACCATAGGGCCACCATGTAAATATGACTCTGGTGAAATTGTGAACATCGATGGGATAGCGAGAGCAGGTGCTAACGCAATCAAAACAAATGGTCCAACCGAATATGTTGGTTCAGGCATGGTTACTTGACCAAATGTATACCCTTTTGAATGAATGGGAATTTGAATAGGAACAGGATCAACAAAAGCAAAGACATGTGATTGAGGAATAGACTCGTACAGGTAAAGATCCTCCCTAAAATGGGTTGGATTTAAATGTGTTTTGTCTAGTGGGATTTCTTTAATTGAAATTAAACTAGGTGGAGGGATTTCACTGTCAGGCCCAAACTATATTTCAAGAGGTTGACTGTGCGATATGGGAGACTCAAGGCTACATTATATTGTGGGGTGACTATATTTGAATGAATGGGAATTTTAATAGGAACAGTATCAAAAAAAGCAGAGACATGTGATTGAGGAATAGACTCGTACAGGTAAAGATACTCCCTAAAATGGGTTGGATTTAAAGGTTTTTTGTCTTGTGGGATTTCTTTAATTGAAATTAAACTAGGTGGAGGGATTTCGTTGTCAGGCCCAAAGTATATTTCAAGAGGTTGACTGTGTGATATGGGAGACTCAAGGCTACATTATATTGTGGGGTGACCAATACAGGAAAAAATTCCGTTTTTTCGACTTTGGGATGAAGATGTTATGGCAAAAAAGAGACAGGATCTAGATCAAATTGCAATTGAACAACATCGGGTTCGGGAGGTATGGTCTAACTGATTGGATGGATTGTGACCATGGGTAGCTATGAGGACTTCGTCTCAACAACAATAGACAAACCAATATTTGTATAAACAACTTGTGTTGACTTTGGTATGTGGGAAGATGATGCTTCACCAGAGGTATTGATGGTACTGGTTTTGGTAGAGCGATGTCGCCTTCGCTTACCAGAAGTGACTTCCATTGGTAAAGGTGGTTTTAATGCAAGTCTACATGAATGATGGGGAAAGGGATTTTCCTCTTCCATGATGATTGATTTATTTTATGGCCAAAAATAAATAAACAAAATAAAAGGGTAATGCTAGACAAAATTTTTACCAAGAAACTGTGAACTACATAATACCTCTTGGCGAACCAAGAAGTACGGGCAAGAAATATCCCCGAATGTTGTGTTAGGTGTATCAAAAATTACAAGGCAGCTGAATCAATTCAATATGGATGGATAAAAACCTAAAGTTGTCCTCCAAAATATACCTGAAGGTACGTGGAGTCCCAAGTTCACATTAGCACTGTCTAGTGCGAAACTACACAATGAGAGCACCCCTTTATACTTTTCGTACTATATCACCGCCCGATATACTCGAAGGTATGTGGATGAGGTACAATATACTTACGTACGTGGAGTGAGGTATCACACTCAGAATGTACCGCAACAATTAACGATAGTTGCTATGTTTTACGACGTCGGAACATGTCTCTAGCCTAGACCTTCTAAATGTTATCGTTATGGTTCCAATGCTTTTTTAGGTAAATTGATGTAAATTTTAAGTTGATGTTGTTTATCAATTTTCCTTTCAAGGTTCAACATGATGATGTGATGGAAATTCCTAAAATGAAAACTAAAATGATAAGCAAAATTTTTACTTTTAGCTTTTTCAATGAAAATCTTAGCTACTAAAGGGAAAGAGCAATCAGTTTTGAGAGAAAACAACAAAGAGCACAAACTAATATGAAAATTTCCTAATTTTTTGCTATGCAAAATGCACAACCCAATATATGAAAATGCAGGTTTTTCTTTTCAATCCCCTTAATGTGAATGCAAAAAGGAAACCATATGCATCAAATAAACAAAAAACAAATGCTTTCTTCTTCGAGAAACGATGAATTTAACAATGATTTATTTTTTAGTAAAAATTAAGGATGGAACTATAATTTTTCCTATAGGAAATGAAGAATTTAATGACAATTTCCTTTACGAAAAAAAATGATCTAATGCAGAAATAAAATATTTTGAATTTGATTTGTTAATGATAAAGAAAAACACTTCAAGAGACATTGAAAAAACTTACTTTTCAAAGGAGGAAGATTTAGGAAAATTCACTAGTCCCTACAAGGCATTAGACAGTTGAAAACAAAAAAAACAAAAGGCTGAAATTGATGGAAATGACAAACTCAAAGAGAATTTGGTTGGCTTAAGGGGGCAATGCAGTCTTTGAGGGGAGACAATGTATTGCAAAGCACCTCTAAGTGGGAGACAGTGCTATTCAAAGCACTATGTCTTGACCAACTGCGTTGGGCGCAACTGAGAAAAAAATTCAAGCTACTAAACACACTTCTAATGACATTCTTTGTTTCAAAAACCTAATAATTGAGAGTAGATGCTATTGGGTGGATAAGTAGAGGAAAAAATACCAAGGATGAAGGTAAACTCCCTAGTGGAGTCGCCAATTTGTTATACAAAATTTTGGATTACGGATAAAACACATTCCCTAAATGTGGTTCTATGCATGTAGAACAACTAATCAAAGACTTTGTGAACACTTTTCCTAAGAGTAAATAGACACATAGAAATATGGATAAACTTACTTGGAGTCTAAGTGCTTCCTATTCTCCTTCTGTCGCTCTTATTGTAGCTTCCAATCCAACTTTGATCGTCAAACTAGTTCCTACAAGTATAAACACTAAACAACAAAGAGATTTCAATATACAGATGCCTATTTATCTTAATAAGTTAAATCAATAAAAAATAAACACATACATCAACTAAGAATCCATAATATGAAAGATAGAAGCTTATACAGATGCATATGTGAGAACATGAGTAGCAATCTATATTAATGCATAGAAGGGGGAGGTTACAACCAACAATTGACTTGATGTCACCAACTCCAGCTTCATCCTAGCCTCATCACAGTGAACATCTCTCCAACAACATATTGCTCAAATCAAACACTCAATTGAGAATTCAACAACATTTATCTACCAAATTTCTTCCTTCTCAAGCACTACGATCTATGCTCAATTTATAGATCAACTGAAGGTAGTTTCACAATCAATGAATTTCTAATAATAGCCAAGGCATGTTCCCAATCTCATAGTTGTTGAATGGACATATGGATTCAAAGTTTGACACATATGGACTCTTCTAGAAGGCACTGGCCATGTGGAGATTCCGGAACAATGAGAATTTCACTCCCAATTGACAAACACACTCTTAAATGTCGGGAAGTGCTTTGCAGAGCACCCTTGAATGGAGGTAATTGCATATGAAAATCAGTTAGTCCCTTGAGAGGCTACGTTGGTGAGCTCATAGGTGATATAACATGTACTTCAAATCTTGGAAACCTTGTAATCGAATTCATGGATGATTTGTTCTTTTTCTTTGTCTTAGAGAATGTAGCAATTGGAATGATAGGGGATGATGGACCCTATTCATTGGTTCTGGGGATGATGTCCAGTTTAACTAGGTCATTGAGAATGGGGCCAAAATTGACCTATAACACATGGAATATCTATCCTTTAGGCACAGTCATTTCAAGATCCCCTATAAACACGTCTATATCATTTAATCCATTATAGTGCCGAAATTCATGTACCTCAGATGTTATACATCGCAGAGACCTGGTCACGCGATTACAACAAAACGCAGATACCTCATGCAATCAGTTCTACCTATTTTCTAGTTCTTCATCAAAGTCTGAAAAACAAGAGTTATCCTTCTCCCAATTAAGATTTCCATCTGTTGTTGGATTAATCCAATCTTCCTTGTGCAATTTCAGCTTATAGATTTGATTGATATCATCATCAATGCACATAAGCTCCATATATATTTTTCCTTCTGTGGGATCTAGAGGAAGGATGGCCCTTACTCCATTACTTTCAAATTCCATTCTCCTTTTCTTCAAATTTATAACAACATCCATGTCAATACCCCAGTCCACCTAGTAGTGCAGGATAAGGAGTTGTATAATCTGCTATATGTATGACTTCAAATTATTCCATCACCTTAACACCCTCGATACTGACCACAACTTGTGGCTGCCTCCCTAAGGGAATGATATTCTGCTGATTGGCCATGTACAGTTGGATGGTAGACCACTCCAGCTTGGGTTCTCCCATGCATTACCATGTTTTCTTAGGTATAACATTCACATCTAATCCCGTATCTAGAATCACCTGGTCCATCTCATAAGCACCAATATGTGCGGTTATACACATCTCCCTACCCATTCTCTTTTTATTCTTGCATATTTTGTTCACTTCTCACTGTTCTACCATCGGTTGTTCTTTCTCTATGCAATTATCTATCAGAGCTTGAATATTTTCTATTGCATTTTATTTGGGTAATAAATTTATACATGCTTGTAGAAATGGTTTGATATCTTCATATCCTACATTTTAGCAATCAATACAGGACAATATTCTATTACATGATCAAATTTCCTACAATACCTGCATGATTGTCCTATTGGATTAGGATAGTTGTGTGCATAATGACCAACATATCCATAGTTATAGAAAATGACTTGTCCTCTTCCTTGACCAACTAATCCACCTCCTTGGCCTCTTCCTTTTCCCTGAATTTCTCCGCTTCGAGAGGGGGATGTGATCCAGATTTATGTAGGAACACAATAGAATACACATATAACCATAAATACAAACATGCAGTGGAATAACACTTCATTTCATTAACATCAAAGAACTAAAATTTTCTTACAGACAGAATGGAAATAAACTAGCTAGGGTGCTGTTAGTGAATCTCTGAGAAGAGATGTGGTGGCTAAAGACCTCTGAACTGTGTTACAATGAGGCTCGAGGGCCTATTTATTATTGAGAAACAATGGAGAACTCTAAACGTCCAAAAACCTAACCCTAGGAGATGAAGCGCCAAAACTATGGGCCCCGTTTGGGTAAATTGGTGTTTCAACTTCCTGGGGATGTAACTTCAACATACAATCTCCGTTTAGGGCCTCTAAATCGCTCCAGAAGTTCAGGACTCGAAAAACTACTAAAAATAGTAAGTTGTGCCGAAATTGAAAAATTGAAATAGACAATGGTGGGGCCCCAAGTGGAATAGGTGGGTGGCCACCAATATTGATCAGGAGCTCAAGTCCAAGCCATGGAAAAAATGAACTGATCTGAAAATGGAATGTACTTGAAAAGGGTGCAAGGCATCCATTTTCATTTATGTAAATGAGTGCAAATACTCCAAATTTTAAATCTGAAAATGTGAGAACTTCTTATTTCTAATACAGAGATAGACTGTAGGGTCATTTACCGGATATGTCACCTTTCAAATAAAGGATGAATTGAGAAGCTACCTGGCCCTCTTACAGACTCTGCCTAAAGAAATAATAGAAGTAAACACTCAGACTTAATTAAAATGACCTTACTCAAACTTGACATTATGCGGAATTTTTGCTTGGAAGAGGTGTATGTCTTTTCTTCTGTTTATGTGTGTTAATTTTATTTTTTTTTTCTGAAACTTCACATGTATATCAGCAACATAATTCATCCATAGAATAAAAAAACACAACATCAATATAATATAGGAGTTCACCCCAACTCTTGGGCTACATCTCCTTTGAGCTTCATCAACATTACTAGACTCTTTGGGATTAAGGTACTTAAATTATTTTACAAGCTCCACACTTAACCAAAATGAATATGAAAATGATTCAAAGGGCAGAGAATACCATTTTAAATCCCTTTAATGGTTGTCCAATTCCTGCAAACAGCTTTAGGCTTCCATGGACACACATCCTTTTGTTGGTGCACTAAGCTTCTCTGAGCTTCTAAATGGCACAAACTCCCTCAAATTTCTGTTTCTGCTACTGAAACCACTACTTCTGCATCTAATAATGATCATACATCAAATACAAACTGATAAATTTCTTACATTAAGCACAACATCCCCAAAAATGACTCTCCTCCACGGTTTGCCCAGGGCTGCCCACGACTTCATATCAACTTCTTGAGCTTTAGAATTACTCAAAATGATCTGAAACCACTTCCATTAGTTCCATAATGACTGAAATAGTCAATATAGAGTTTTTTTTCATTAAAAACGGCCTCCGGCTGCTCCGGTTTCGCCTAGACACTCTGTTTGGAAAATGGCCTATAGAACTTAAATGAAACTTTTCGGCTTTATAAAGTTCTTAACAAGATCTGAAAACCATCTAAATAGATTCAAAAGGCATGAAATAGCTAATAATTCCTATTCATTTACCTTAAACAGAGAAACACAGTCCAATACACAGCCTTCTCTTTCCAGGCCCTGATGGCTCCTTCATCTTCTTCGATGCTTAAACCTTTGAATATGACCTCTGTTAGATTTTCGACCTGCTCCATTGAGTCCAGAAGGTCAAAGAGACCCAAAATAAATAAATAAATTCACCCCAAAAGGATCTCCCATGTGAAATTTATGCTCCAAACTGTATTTTGCCCAATGTTAGGCAAAAATCCCACTAATTGTGGGCCAACTGTAGTTAACTGGAGCTAAAAGTGGAATTCCGCCTAAAATGGAGGGATGGCGCTAAAATTGTGGCAACGTTTGTTGTGACATTAAATTTCAAGCTACATGTGACCGCAACCATCGCAACATAAAATGTTGTGTTAACGGTTATAACCATAGCATTTAACACTTTACGGAACCTCCGCCGTAAGTCATGTGAACACGGCTGCAATTTTAACTGTTAGTTGTTTTAAACCTCCAATGTAGCCACGTGACTTTTAACACGTAAACTAAAGCCCACTTTATCACACGTTGTCTTATGCATTTAAACCTTTGACATTTAAAACATTTGCCATATTGGGTTTAACATAGTTTTTTGAATTTTATTTAATATATATGTGTGGTTTTAAATAATTTTTAATAAGGTTTAAAAATAATTTAAAATTAATTAAAATATATATTAATTAATATAATATATGATTAATTTAAATCATATAAAATATAAAAAAATATATAATTTAATAATTTAAACCTTAATAAAAATAAAAAATTTCCAACATATAATATTAAAAAATTTCCTTTCAAAATTGAAAGTTATTGGATGATTTCAAAATGCAATAACTTTTGCATACAATGTTGGAATTGGGTGCCGTTTGTGGCATTGAGATTGCATCGCTGAGGCCTATCCCGTCACTCAGGTTTCAATTCAATATGAGCACTTTCATTTTTGAGCTTTTTCCCAAGCTGAGATTTGAGCTCCTGATCACACCTCCCAAATGAGAGGCTTTTGGTCCCCAAAAGCTTACTGAAATGAAGAAATGAACTGTAATACAGCAAATGAGAGAATAAAAATCCTCTTCTCTTTAGCCCTTAAAAAATTTTCCTTGCAAAGCAAGTAAATTTGAACCAAAAATGAAAAGAAATCAACATTTCCCTTCTTGAAGGCGCTTGTCCACAACTGTCCACAACTGACCTTCTTGAACTCACACAAAAATGTTTGGTGAGAAATTTACAGAATGAAACTGTACAACGCTGCCTTGATCAATGATCTAAGGTGGCTCAAGACAAAAAAGATATTACAGCAAAATACATGCATACATCTGAAATTTGCATATGTACAAAAGGAATACCTCTTACTGTGTCAAGAAGTCCATCCACTTCTCACCAAGACACTTCCATGGCGACTTTTGCTGCTGCAACTTTTCCTCATGTGAAACTTCCCTTTCCACATCAATAATGGAATCCATGATTCCACCTTCGCCAATATTTGTGTCCTCTTGTTGCATGTGCATGGGACGATGAGTTGGATGCAAAGTCCAACAATGAGAGACAACATGTCCCTTCACCTTAAAGAACTCATTCTTCATGTCATCATTGAAGAATCTTGTGAAGGAGGAAACTTCACTTGTAGAAGAAGTTGACATTATGTAAATGGTAAAAACAACCAAAAGGAACTTCCAATGGCTTCATAAGGTCGAAATTATCTGAAATAGAGCTTTGGATCACCTCATACTGATAACCACAACTCAAAATAGCTCAAACTCCAAAATGGCCATGGTGGCCCTGAAAACTCTCCTAAAGGTTTTCGGCCTCTCAATGTCTTCAAACAGAGCTAAGACCTATTCCAATGGCTTTGGAATGTAGGAAATAGTCGAAAATGACTTTTGGTTCACCAAAAAAGGTTAACCACAGCTCAACCAAACTCAAAACCCAAAATGGCCCTAGTGGCTCAAAAAGCTTCTCAGAAGCTAAACAGGATGAAAATGAGCTCCAATGGCTCTGAAACCTGTGCCATTCAGTCCAAAATACTGAGAACATAAGAAATCACTTTTTTTCCATCATTCCTTCATCTTTCACATGGGAGATCCTTTTGGAGTGAATTGTTTTTTGATTTTGGATCTCTTCAACCTTCTGGACTCAATGGAGTAGGTATGAAATCTAACAGAGGTCATTTTTAGAGGTTTAAGCATCGAAGAAGATGAAGAAGCCATCAGGGCCTGGAAGGAGAAGGTTGTGTTTTGGACTGTGTTTCTCTGTTTAAGGCAAATGAACAGGCATTCTTAGCTATTTCATGCCTTTTGAATCTGTTTAGATGGTATCAGAGCTTAGGCTAAGCTTGTTTGTGCTTAGTTTGAGCATTGGATGAGCATTTTACTTTGTGCAAAAGGTGTTAAAACAGTCAATCTCACTATTTTATGGCTGCTTGATTAAGAAGGGGTCTTTACTGACATTTGGTTAAAAGCTTGTCATTTGTTGGAAAGCTTTGAGAACTTTTCTTTGGAAGTTCCTTTTGTTAAATTGACCATTTACATAATGTCAACTTCTTCTACAAGTGAATTTTCCTCCTTCACGAGATTCTTCAATGATGACATGAAGAATGAGTTCTTTAAGGTGAAGGACATGGTGCAGATTCTCCTTGAGGATCAAAGGGAAAGTGTTCAACTTCGTGCACAATTGCTAGCTATGCAGGAAGAGAAATAAGCCATTCTTCAAAGACTGCATGATATGGAGTTGCAGCTCCTTCAAGCTCAAGAAGCTTTGTCCAAGAAAATTATTGAGGAAGAGGTTAATCGTTCCAACTTGTCTTCAATTTCCTCCATTGAAAAGTGTGTAGGTTCTTTTGAAAAGCATACAAGAGGTATTGGGTCCAAATTGATGTTGAAAATGGGCTATCAAGAAGGCAAAGGTTTGGGCAAGCATGCACAAGGCATTGTTAAGCCTATTTGTGTTGTGGAGCGTCCCAAGCATATTGGTCTTGGCTATGAGCAGCTTAATGGCGAAGCTTTGAGCACATGCATTTAAGAATGTGATGCAAATTTGAAGAGAACATTTCTCTCAAGTTCTCAATTACATCAATGTCATGATGGCAATATTCCTTACCATTGTTTTAAGCCTTTGTTGCAGCAAGAAGATGTTAGACATGCAGCTTATGGCAAGCATGCAATTTTAGGCAATTTTCAAGACAAGAATGATGATGTTATTCAGCAATTGAAAACTGGAGCCTCTATTAGTTCATCTCCTCATGGAGGCAAAAAGGATGAACATGCAAAGCAGCATAAGAGGATTTATTGTACATATTGTGGTCAATTTAACCATCATGTTTCGAGATGCTGGATGAGGAAGAAGGCACACAAGAAGCAGATGAAGCAAAGACTACCTTCAAAGAAGGTGCATATGATTTGCACTTTTTGCCAAAAGAAGGGACATGTTGTCTCTCATTGTTGGACTTTGCATCCAACTCGTCGTCCCACGCACATGCAGCAAGAGGACAAAAATCTTGGCGAAGGTGGAACCTCATATTCCATTATTGATGTGGAAAGGGAAGTTTCGCATGAAGAAAAGTTGCAGTTGCAGCAAAAGACGCCATGGAGTTGGCTTGGTAGGAAGTGGATTAACTTCTTATTGCAGTAAGTCATTACTCATTTTGTACATGAAAATTTCAGATTGGTATGCATGTATTTCAGTTGAAAAATTGATGCCAGATTGCATGTATAAGAAGTTTCAGTTGAAGGAATTTCTTTGTTGTTGCAAAATTTCACCATGGAGGTGTAAAAGATGAGTATGATACTCACTTATGTTGCAGCAATGTCTTTTGGTTCAGCTCTTGATCACCCACATGTTTTTGGGATGATGTACTTGTTGGTATTTGAAAAGAAGAGTTGAAGTTGCACATGTACATAGAGGTTGTATGTGTAATTAGCGAACTGTATATAGTTCATTGTACATGATACATACACATATGTTTGTCAAGATGTATCTTGTTGTTTATCTACTTGTGTCGATTTTGTCATAAATTTTTATCAAATTGTGTTGGTTGTGTGCACACTTTTTTTTACAGATTTTGTGTGTCATTTGTATAACACATTTCATTGTCAACTGGTTGTTGATGTCGTATGTTGCACAAGATGCCTTTGGTGTCGTTTGGTGCAGAGAACGAAGTGTCAATGAAAAGCAGTGAAAGATTCCATGAGTTGGAAAGACATGCAAGAAAATAGGGCACAAAGTTCAGCAAGTGTCATTGCTAGTTTCAGTATGGCATATTGGTATGGCGAGAAAACTTGGTCGAGATTCGGCGCAAGTATGTGGCTCATTCAGCAAAATTCGCCATGTGAACAGTTGGAAATTCAGGAAAATTTTTGGAGGCTGAAGAGAAGAGGATGTCGTTATTCTCTCATTTTCTTTACTATAGTTCAGTTTCAGAATTTCAGTGAGCTTTTGGGGTCCAAAAGCCTCTCATTTAGGAGGTGTGATCAGGAGCTCAAGTCCAAGCCATGGAAAAAAACTCAAAATTGAAAATGTTTGAAATTGGTTTAAACTAATATGGTTTCATAGGTCTCTTCTTCCTGATTCTGGAACCGTAAACGGTTCGAAAAACGGACGTTGTACGAGGAATTTATTGCACTTTTAGTGGAGTGGATCCGGCGGAGCACAAAGGGGCCAACCCTCCTCCCATGGAACCTCATCATATGACCAGTGTGGGAGCTTAATGATTAAGAGTGCTTAAGGAGCCTAATATCAAGTTTAATATTTAATTAAGCTTCAATTAAGTGGAGTTTAATATGGCGGAGATTCTGGAGGCGCTCCCAAATTTAGGTGGCAGTTGCCCCACATTTAGTGGAGGAAATTGGGGCAAAGTTGTTTTGGTCATAAATTTCTCATTACTAAACCTTTTGGAACGAAATGTTTTTTGATTTCATATTTTCTCAGCATTTTGGACTGAATGGCGTAGGTTTTAGAGCCATTGGAGCTCATTTTCAGCCTGTTTAGCTTCGGAGAAGCTTTTTGAGCCACTAGGGCCATTTTGGGTTTTGTGTTTGGTTGAGTTGTGGTTAACCTTTTTTGGTGAAAAAAAAGTCATTTTCGACTATTTCCTACATTCTAGATCCATTGGAATAGGTCTTAGCTCTGTTTGAATACGTTCAGAGGCTGAAAACCTTTAGAAGAGTTTTCAGGGCCACCATGGCCATTTTGGGGTTTGAGCTATTTTGAGTTGTGATTATCAGTTTGAGGTGAACCAAAGATCTATTTCAGATAATTTCGACCTTATGAAGCCATTGGAAGTGGTTTCAAAGGAATTTTAGGACTTCTACATCCAGAAAAGTTGCAGAGAAGTTCAAAGCACCAGCAGGACATTGATGAAGAAATCACTGTTTATGGTAATATTTCACTATTTAGTGAATTTGAAAAGGAATTATTATCTTTTTCCTGCCTTATGAATCAGTTTATATATTCATATTTGTCTATTGAGACAATTATAATCTTGTATTGCATTTGAGAGCTTTTAATACAAGAGGACAAGCCCATTTTGGGAGGCTTGATCCAGGAGATGTAGCCCAAGAGTTGGGGTGAACTCCTATATTATATTGTTGTTGTGTTTTGATATTATATTGTTGAATATTGTTGCAGATACTCATGTTAAGTTTCAGAAAAAACAATTACACTTAAGATACATAAACTGTGAAAAGACATACACCATTTGCAAGCTAAATTTCCACATAACGTCAAGTTTAAAGCAAGATGATTTTAATTAAATCTGAGTGTTTACTTCTATTATTTCTTTAGGCAGAGTCTGTAAGAGGGCCAGGTAGCGTATGGATTCATCCTTTCTTTGAAAGGATAAATATCCAATAAATGCCCCTACAGTCTATCTCTGTATTAGAAATATGAATTTCTCACATTTTCAGATTTAAACTTAGAGTATTTTTGCACTCATTTACATAATTGAAAATGGATACCTTGCACCCTTTACAAGTACCTTCCATTTTCAGATCAGGAGAAGGAATCAGTCCAAAATGCTGAAAACATAAGAATTCACTCCAAAATGAACTGATTCACTCCAAAATGCTGATAACATAAGAATTCACTCCAAAATGATACCTTGTTGCAGAGAAGTTCAAAGCACCAGTAGGACATTGATGAAGAAATCATTTTTTATGGTAATATTTCACTATTTAGTGAATTTGAAAAGGCATTATTAGCTTTTTCCTACCTTCTGAATTAGTTTATATATTCATATTTGTCTATTGAGACACTTGTAATCTTGTATTGCATTTGATAGCTTTTAATACAAGAGGATAAGCCCATTTTGGGAGGCTTGATCCAGGAGATGTAGCCCAAGAGTTGGGGTGAAATCCTATATTATATTTCTGTTGTGTTTTGATATTATATTGCTAAATATTTTTGCTGATACCCATGTTAAGTTTCAGAAAAAACAATTACACTTAAGATACATAAACAGTGAAAAGACATACACCATTTGCAAGCTAAATTTCTGCATAACGTCAAGTTTAAAGCAAGATGATTTTAATTAAATCTGAGTGTTTACTTCTATTATTTCTTTAGGCAGAGTCTGTAGGAGGGCCAGGTAGCCTCTGAATTCATTCTTTCTTTGAAATGTGAAATATCTGGTAAATGCCCCTACAGTCTATCTTTGTATTAGAAATATGAAGTTCTCACATTTTCAGATTTAAACTTAGAGTATTTTTGCACTCATTTACATAATTGAAAATGGATACCTTGCACCCTTTTCAAGTACCTTCCATTTTTAGATCAGATGGTATTGGAGCTTAGGTTAAGCTTGGTTGTGCTTAGGTTGAGCATTGGATGAGAATTTGCTTTTGTGCAAAAGGTGTTAAAACAGTCAATCTCACTGTTTTATGGCTACTTGATTAAGAAGGGGTCTTTACTGACATTTGGTTAAAATCTTTTCATTTGTTGGAAAGCTTTGAGAAATTTTCTTTTGAAGTTCCTTTTGTTAAATTGACCATTTACATAATGGAAACTTCTTCTACAAGTGAAGTTTCCTCCTTCTCGATATTCTTCAATGATGACATGAATAATGAGTTCTTTAAGGTGAAGGACATGGTGCATATTCTCATTAAAGATCAAAGAGAAAGTGTTAAGATTCATGCACAATTGTTGGCTATGAAGGATGAGAAGGAAGAAATTCTCCAAAGGTTGCATGACATGGAGAAACAACTCCTTCAAACTCAAGAAGCTTTGTCCAAGAACAAGCGTGAGGAAGAGGTTAATCGTTCCAACTTGTCTTCAATTTCCTCCATTGAAAAGTGTGTTGGTTATTTTGAAAGACATACAAGAGATATTGGGTCCAAATTGATTTTGAAAATGGGCTACCAAGAAGGCAAAGGTTTGGGAAAGAGCGCACAAGGCATTGTTGAGCCTATTTGTGTTGTGGAGCGTCCCAAGAATATTGGTCTTGGCTATGAGCAACTTAATGGCGAAGCTTTGAGCACATGCATTCAAGAATGTGATGCAAATTTAAAGAGAACCTTTGTTCCAAGTTCTCAAATGCATTTATGTCAAAATTGTTCTAAGGATGATTGCCATTTTTTGAAGCCATCATTGCAGAAAGTAGAAGGTAAACATGTCACTTATGGCGAGCATGAAAATGTAAGCAGTTTTCAAGACAAGAACAGTGATGAAAGTGTGAAAAGGAAAGTTGTCTCCTCTACTAGTTCATCATCTTTCGAACACAAAAAGGATGGACATTCCATGCAGCAAAAGAGGTATAATTATTCATATGATCAATTTGATTATGTTTCAGCAAAGAATAATAATTATGCTTGTTCAAATGAAAGAAAATTTTGTTGCACAATTTGTGGTGGAGTTAACCATGTTGCTTCAAGATGTTGGTTGAAAAATAAAGCACACATGAAGCAGAAAAGGAAAAGAGAAATTTCTCAGAAAGTGCTTAAGATTTGCACATTTTGTCAAAGGAAGGGACATGATGTATCTCATTGTTGGTCCTTGCATCCAACAAATCATCCAAAGCACATGCAGCAAGATGAAAAAAATCTTGGCGTAAGTGGATCTATGGAGTCCATTATCAATGTGGAAATGAAAGATTCACATGAACAATTCTGGTTGCAACAAAAGACGCCATGGAGTTGGCTTGGTAGGAAGTGGATTAACTTCTTCATGCAGTAAGTCATACTAATTTTTTACATGCAAATTTCAGTTTGGTATGCATGTATTTCAGTTGAAAATTTGATGCAAGATTGCATGTAAAAGCAGTTTCATTTGAAGTAATTTCTTTGTTGTTGCAAAATTTCGCCATGGAGGTGTAAAAGATGATTATGATACTCATTTATGTTGCAGAAATGTCTTTTGGTTCAGCTCTTAATCACCCACATGTTTTTGGGATGATGTACTTGCTGGTATTTGAAAAGAAGAGTTGAAGTTGCACATGTACATAGAGGTTGTACGTGTAATTAGCAAACTGTATATAGTTCATTGTACATGATACATACACATATGTTTGTCAAGATGTATCTTGTTGTTTATCGACTTGTGTCGATTG
This sequence comes from Pinus albicaulis, assembly GCA_034641835.2. Classification (NCBI taxonomy): domain Eukaryota; kingdom Viridiplantae; phylum Streptophyta; class Pinopsida; order Pinales; family Pinaceae; genus Pinus; species Pinus albicaulis. Next base: position 4,005,663 of record CM076575.1, on the reverse strand, counting down.
TGTCATACATGTTTATTGACTTGTGTTGGTTGTGTGCACACTTTTTTTTTACATATTTTGTGTGTCATTTGTATAGCACATTTCATTGTCAACTGGTTGTTGATGTCGTATGTTGCACAAGATGCCTTTGGTGTCGTTTGGTGCAGAGAACGAAGTGTCAGTGCAAAGCAGTGCAAGATTCCATGAGTTGGAAAGGCATGCAAGCAAAGAGGGCACAAATTTTAGCAAGTGTCATTGCTGGTTTCAGTATGGCAGATTGGTATTGCGAGAAAACTTGGTCGAGATTCGGCGCAAGTACATGGCTCATTCAACAAAATTCGCCATGTGAACAGTTGGCAATTCAAGAAAATTTTTGGAGGTTGAAGAGAAGAGGATGTATTTATTCTCTCATTTTCTGTACTACAGTTCAGTTTCAGAATTTCAGTGAGCTTTTGGGGTCCAAAAGCCTCTCATTTAGGAGGTGTGATCAGGAGCTCAAGTCCAAGCCATGGAAAAAAAAACTCAAAATTGAAAATGTTTAAAATTGGTTGAAACCAAGATGGTTTCATAGGTCTCGTCTTCTTGATTCTGATGCCATAAATGGTTCAAAAAATGGACACTGTATGAAGAAGTTATTTCACTTTTAGTGGAGTGGGTCCGACGGAGCACGAAGGGCCCAACCCTCCTCCCATGGAACCTCATCATATGACCAGTGTGGGAGCTTAATGATTAAGAGCGCTTAAGGAGCCTAATCTCAAGTTTAATATTTAATTAATCTTCAGTTAAGTGGAGTTTAATATGGCGGAGATTCTAGAGGCGCTCCCAAATTTAGGTGGACTTCCACTTTTAGTGGAGTTAACTGGCAGTTGCCCCACATTTAGTGGAGGAAATTGGGGCAAAGATATTTTGGTCATAGCTTTCTCATTACTAAACCTTTTGGAACGGTTTTTTTTTTATTTCATATTTTCTCAGCATTTTGGACTGAATGGCGTAGTTTTCAGAGCCATGGGAGCTCATTTTCAGCCTGTTTAGCTTCGGAGAAGCTTTTTGAGCCACTAGGGCCATTTTGGGTTTTGAGTTTGGTTGAGCCGTGGTTAACCTTTTTTGGTGAACCAAAAGTCATTTTCAACTATTTCCTACATTCTAGAGCCATTATAATAGGTCTTAGCTCTGTTTGAAGATTTTCAGAGGCCGAAAACCTTTAGGAGAGTTTTCAGGGCCACCATGGCCATTTTGGGGTTTGAGCTGTTTTGAGTTCTGGTTATCATTTTGATGTGAAAAAAAGCTCTATTTAAAATAATTTCGACCTTATGAAGCCATTGGAAGTGGTTTCAAATGAATTTTAAGACTTCTACAACCCGAAAAGTTGCAGATAAGTTCAAAGCACCAACAGGACATTGATGAATAAATCACTGTTTATGGTAATCTTTCATTGTTTAGTGAATTTGAAAAGGAATTAATAGTTTTTTCCTACCTTCTGAATCAGTTTATATATTAATATTTGTCTATTGATACACTTATAATATTGTATTGCATTTGATAGCTTTTAATACAAGAGGACAAGCCCATTTTGGGAGGCTTGATCCAGGAGATGTAGCCCAAGAGTTGGGGTGAAATCCTATATTATATTGCTGTTGTGTTTTGATATTATATTGCTGAATATTGTTGCTGATACCCATGTTAAGTTTCAGCAAAAAAAATTACACTTAAGATACATAAACAGTGAAAAGACATACACCATTTGCAAGCTAAATTTCTGCATAACGTCAAGTTTAAAGCAAGATCATTTTAATTAAATCTGAACGTTTACTTCTATTATTTCTTTAGGGAGATTCTATAGGAGGTCCAGGTAGCCTCTGGATTCATCCTTTCTTTGAAAGGTGAAATATCCGGTAAATGCCCCTACAGTCTATCTCTCTATTAGAAATATGAAGTTCTCACATTTTCAGATTTAAACTTAGAGTATTTTTGCACTCATTTACATAATTGAAAATGGATACCTTGCACCCTTTTCAATTACCTTCCATTTTCAGATAAAATATCAACCTGGATCATTCCTCCCCCCTTAGGAAGCAATGGTCCCTATTGCATTGAGTTCCTCCATGAGATGAGGAAACTTTTGTTGAACTTGGTCCCTGGTGAACCACTTGCCTTGGTGCAGGAGTTGGCCAGCTTTGACAACCTGATATAGTTGGATCTTCTGTTGGTGAGTGTTCTTGATTTGCATGTCCATGATACAATATGTGGTGGCTTTTTCCATGCAGTTTGGGTTTAACTCTTTTGGTGTGAGTTCTTCTACAATGTCAGAGGTGTCGAGTAGAGGTGGGAAGTAGGGACGAAGGCGATCTACATTGAATACTGGGTGTATAACAAGGAATGGTGGAGTACTGAGCTTGAAGGCATTATTCCCTAAAACCTTATTGATGGTGTACGACCCATATCAAAGTTGGAAAAGCTTTCGATGGAGTCTAGTGAGGCTCTCCTTCTGCAAATGTAGCCACACTTTGTCGCCCACCTGGAAGTTGTGTGGCACCCGATGTTGATCATGTCATTGCTTGTACTTAGCATTGGCTCTATCCAATATGTCATGAAACTATTGGCGGATGTGCTAAACAAAATCGATGAATTTTTTTTCTTTGTCAGCTTTAGACTGGACATGATCTGAATCAGCCAAAGAAGCCGAAAATGGCATGGCTACGTCAATGGGACATAGTGGCTGGAATCCCAAGCCCACCTGAAAGGGGCTGTGGCCAGTTGAGCTGTGGAGAGCCCACTTATAACTGTGTTGTACATAGGGGAGGCTCTCATCCCATGTGTGTGGATGATTTGAATTGTACATGCACAGAATGTGTACAATCATCCTGTTGACGACCTTTGTCTGGCCATCAGTTTAGGGATGGAAAGCTGTGGACTTGGCGAGCTTGGTGTCCAACATTGATCAGAGGCTGGACCAAAATGTGTTGAGGAACCTACTGTTGTGATCTAATATGATAGACTGTGGGATCCCAAGGTGAACCCACACTCGTTCAAAGAATATTTTAGCAGTGTCTTTTGTTGTGATATTCTTCTTGCAAGCTGCCATAATGGAAATCTTCGAGAATCTATCAACGACCATGAAAAAACAATCATTTCCATGCTTAGTAGAATGGAGGCTTGACATGTAATCCATGGAGATGGATTCCCAAGGTCGACTAGGGGTAAGTAGCGGAGTATATAGCCCTTGCTTCTTGATGGTTGGTTTGGCAATGGTGCAAGCAATGCAGGATCTAATGTACTTCCCGACATCCTATCGAAGGCTCGACCAATAGAAATACTTTTTCATTATTTCCATTGTTTTCTTGACCCCAAAATGCACAATGAATCGACTGTAGTGTGCTTCCCATATCATCTTAGCATGCTCGCTTGAAGGAACACAAATATGTCCCATGTGACATAACAATGCATCTTGGAGGTGAAAATTTGGAACTTGTGTACCCCCCAAGAGTGCCTTGTATGTGTGGCTGAATTCTGGATCTCTCTAGTAGAGAAGTGGCCAATCAGAAGTCTCGTGCCCTCAAGAGTTGAGAACTGTGGTTATGGCCACGATCGGTGGTCGGTTGAGGCAGTCGGAAACATTATTGGTGCTACCCTTCCTTTAATTGATGTTCAAATGAAATTGTTGCAGATATGTGGACCACTTTTGATGGCGATCGTTCTATAACTTCCCTTGTGTCTGTATGAACTTCAGGGGTTGGTGGTCTGTGTGGATGATTGTTTCCTTCCCCAAAATGTAATGCTTCCATTGTCGACACGCGTGACAATGGAATACATTTCATTTTCATAAGTGGGATACTTGAAAACTATGTCAGATAATGTCTCACTGTGATATGCCACTAGATGCCCCTATTGAGTAAGAAATGCCCCAATAGCATAGTCATAGGCATCTGTCTCAATCTCAAATGGTTGTTTCAAGTCTGGTAATGTGATCACTAGGGCAGAACAGAGGTGATGTTTCAATTCTACAAACGCCTTCTGTTGAGATTCTGACCAAAAGAATTTTTCTTTCGCTCCTCCCTTGGTGACTTGACTCAAGGGCCAAGTGATATGAGAGAATCCCAACACGAACTTGGGGTAGAAATTAACAAGACCCAAAAATTTGTGCAGCTCTGTTAGAGTGGTTGGGGCTAGAAAATACTGAATGACTTGGATCTTGGTTGGATCCACATGCACCCCCCTTTCATCAATAATGTATCCCGGATATTGAACCTGGGTCATGCCAAAAGTGCACTTCTCCAAATTGGCACACAACTTGTGTTGCCGTAGTGTTTGGAAGACTTCTAGGATGTGGTGGAGGTGCTCTTCTCAAGTTTGGTTGAAGATCAGAATGTAATCCAAGTACACAACTAAAAATGAGTTGGTGAATGGATGCAAGATCTCATCCATCAACCTCATGAAGGTTTCGGGAGCATTCGTCAACCCAAAAGGCATGACAAGCCATTTGAAAAAATCCCGACTTGGATTTGAAGGCAGTCTTCCACACATCATAGGGTTCGATTGGTACCTGGTGATACCCAGACTTCAAGTCGATCTTGCTGAAATATTTTTCCCCTTTGAGTTGGTTCAAAAGGTCATTGATCCATGGGATCGGGTATCTATTCCAAATAGTGATCTTGTTCAATGCTCGATAGTTAATACAGAGTATCCAAGTCCCATCCTTCTTTTGTACCAACATGATCGAGCTCCCACAGGGAGATGAACTTGGTCGGATGTGACCTTTCTGAAGAAAATCCTAAATCTACCACTTGATTTCATCATTCTCCAGGACAGAGCGCCTATAGATCATTCCATTAGGTAGCGGTGCACTTGGGGTCAGGTCAATGGGGTGCTTGACCTGACAGTGTAGAGGCACCCCTGTGGGTGAGGTGAAGATGTCCCCGTACTCCTCCACAACCTTGTCCATTTGTTTTTGTCGTGTAGAGGAGCCATTTTTGGAGGTCATGGCCACAATATTCTTCTTGCCCTGCGGGTGGACCATCAAGAAAAAAAATTTCCTGGTTTGGGAAATGAGCTTACTGCATTGTTTTGTAGTAACCAAAGAGATAGTGGGAGGCGGTGGTACCTTTGGTATCTTGTACAAATTATTTCCTAAAGTCACAATAATAGTGCAAGGCCGGGACTCATACACAGCATGTCGCTTCCACAAGTATGTTTGGCCTAATAATACATCAGAAACATCAATAGGAGCAATGTCACACAATCCCTCATCCGTGAAGGGCTTGATCCTATAGGGAAGGCGACACTACTGGCTGATGCAGAGATCTCGTCCTTGGTGAAGCCACCCGATGGTGTATGGTTGTGGGTGCGTTTTGGTCGGCAAGCCCAACTGCTTCATGACATCTACTGAAATGAGGTTCTTTTGGCTCCCATTGTCAACAATGAACCATAGCGGGGAACCCTTTACCCACATCTGGGAGTGGAAGAGACACTCTTCCTCCTCTGGATCTTCTGGTTCCTCCTTCTGGATATTCGTAGTGGAAAAAATGGCGTTGGGCTCCGTATCAATAATCTTATTCCCTTTGTCATTCCCCTTGTTAGGTTCTGATTCAAAATCCCTCATCTCGGCCACCAGCGACTGCTTGGCCCGACACTCACTTGTGTTGTGGGTGGAGCTCTTACGGAACTCACACCACTTTCCCATGTCCTTCTTTGGCTTCGCGGTGTTGTTCTTTGCTTGTGGCTTTGGCAGGTTTTCTTGGGATGTCATGCCTTGGATTTTTCCTTTGGTTTGCGGTTTGGGGGCACATTTCCCTTGCTTTTGATTCGCAGATCCAAAGTCTTGCTTCTTCTGTTTGAATTTCTGCTCAATCTTGGCAGCATACCGGTATGTTGTATCAAGTGATGAGATGTCGAGGAACTCCATATCCTCCTGAATTTATCTGTGCAGACAACCATGATACTTTAGCACCAAATTTTTCTCTGAATCTTTGATAACCAACTTTGTGCATAGGGTATGGAACAGATTCGTCAGCTCATGCACATCTTGATCCCTTTGTTTCCGCAGCGTGGTCCATTGTATGTACTTGTCCTCATAGCTCCCCACGGGATAGTATTGTTCCTTGATGTCATCTTGGAAAGAATTCCAATTGGTTACGGCTGAGAATAGAGAGGGTTATGTCTCATCCTTTTTCTCACAGTAGGTTTCCCACTAGTCCTTGACATGGGGGGTAGCTTTGAGGAGTGCAAAAATAATCTTCTCCCAGTCGAAAAAGTCATGAACCGAGAAATATCCTTCTAATAGATTCAACCATCTATCTATGACATCTGCATATATTTGAACCTCAAATATGGGAATGTAAAATTTTACTTGTACCTTAAAGGGAGTCGCGCCTCCAGAGTGGCTGTTGGATGAAGATGCGCCACCGGTGGGTATTCGTTGAAGGATCTGGGCAAAGTTATCCATCATCCATTCCTTTGTTTTTAGAGGGCCTCCTCAAGCAATATTTTGAGAGGATCTCCTGCTCCCTCATCTTTCTTTTCATCCCCCATGGGTGTCCCTTGGGGTTTGTGAGGTTGATCTTGCAAAGGTTCCACCAGATCGATCCCTAACTCCTTATATCGCGACCTTGTTGGGGAAATGCAAAGAAGGATTGAGAAAAAGCAGAACGCTCTGATACCATTGATCTGGATTTATGTAGGAACACAACAGAATACACATATAACCATAAATAAAAAGATGCAGCGGAAATAAAACTTCATTTCATTAACATCAAAGAACTGAAATTTGTTTACAGACAGAATGGAAATAAACTAGATAGGGTGTTGGTAGCGAATCTTTGAGAAGAGATGTGGAGGCTACAGACCTTTAAACTGTCTTACAATGTGGCTTGAGGGCCTATTTATTATTGAGAAACAATGGAGAACTCTAAAAATCCAAAAACCTAACCCTAGGAGATGAAGCGCAAAAACTATGGGCCCCGTTTGGGTAAATTGGTGTTTCAACTTCCCGTGGACGTAACTTCAGCATACGATGTCCATTTAGGGCCTCAAAATGGCTTTGGAAGTTTAGGACCCAAAAAAATGCTAACAATAGTAAGTTGTTCCGAAACTGAAAAATTGAAAGAGACAATGGTGGGGCCCCAAGTGGAATAGGCGGGTGGCCACCAATATCCACTTGGATCAGGACGCTGGTAAAGTAGGCTCAGCCTGCATCCTATATATTTCAGCTTTATCTAACATCATATCATAAGTGTGACAATGTTGCTCATCATGACCTAATGAAAAACATAATCTGCAAAACACTACTTCAATTCAGGTTGATACTTTCTGATCCTTGGGTAGGAATCTGTGTCATGTAATCTAGTGATTTGACAGATTGTGCACCATACAAGACTCTTCAATGGACTAGGACCTCCAACGTTCAGATAATTGTTGAAGACAAGACATTGATATTTATGGTGCCCAGAAGCTTTAAATTTTTTGCACCAAAGCTCTGCGCAAACCTCCCTGCCCTTATCCTTGCACAGGCTTTGAATCTCTAGATGCATGGCTTCTAACTGATTTTGTATTTAATGAGTCCCAAGCACAACAGGCGTTGGAGTAGCCTCTAGTTTCATTGCAACCTCCATAGCCTCCGCCTGTGTGGCAATATTTTGCTGACCCAAGGGCTGGCGTAGATGCAGGAGAAACATATAAATGAACCATTCCTTATACTGAGTATCATCAATGAAAAATCCACCGTCTCTGATGGTGTACTTCAGTCTTTGTTTTGCCTCCCATACAAATTCATTAACCTCCTAATGAATCTCTTTCATTTCTGTCATATGCGTGTATGAATTAGGTTTCTTTAACTTCTCTTTTAGGGAATCTTTTATTTGTTCCAAGGTGGAATTAGTGTTTTTTTGAACATACCTTATGTACCAATCTAATGCATGATCTTGGAAAGTAGTATCCAGCTACACTTTCCTAATATCATAATTATTAACCTATTGAGCCTGCCATACAACATTAGTCACAAAATAGAGTGTTTAGTATCCTCACTTCCAATGCCTCTGAAATTAGGTAACTTCATTGATGCAACCATATTTTCTTCTAGGGGAGGTGGAGGTGGTGGTGGAGATGAACTACGTGGTGGAGTGGGTGTTCTGTGATGTGAGTGCATATTTGGAGTGGATGGGGTTTTAAACAGACTCAAGGGTTTCTGACGTGATGGAATTTCTCCTTCAGAGTCACTAGAGCTAATAGTTTCTGGTTCACCTTCACTATCACATCTAGTCTTCAGAGGGCTATAAATATTTTTTTTTTCTGAATCTTCGTGGTAAATGTTTCCACTGTGCGTAGTCGGGCCTCTTCTGGTCATTCAAGAAATATGTTCACATAGAAAGCCCTATTCACATAATATCATTTTCAGAAACAACTTTAGAGGGCACATGAACTTACCTCTAGGGCCTTTGAAAAACCTTCTTTCTACTTTAGAATAGGATACAAATTGATCGATGGAAAATTATGTCACAAATCCTCCCAAGACGTGGTCGATTGAGTGATCTAACACACAGGTGATCTTATTGTCTAAATTTTCTACTTTCTAAATCAATTCAGGAGTCCACTCAGTGACAACGTTGTCCTTTACATGGGTATTGAATTTAGACAAGCACAATAACCACTCATGCAACTCATTTGCAAAGGAGAAAAAGAATATATCGTGAAATTATGTATATATGTATTTCTATACCCACAGTTTTTCAGATAGTTTAGTATTTCGATTCTCTTGGAGTGCGAATTCAAGGATCTTTCTATCCAGCCAATCTTGCAATTCATTTCGCGAAGGGTGGCACAACATCAAATCCCCCTCAAAATGATCCTGGTCCCAGCAACAGAACCATTTTTTGGCTTGATGGGTCCTGACCCAGGTTCAGAGTTTATCATGCAACGAACAAACCCTCCAACTACTGGTCCTTTCAGCAATGACCTGCTTGCGCAAATCAAAGTCTCGCCCGAAGCAATATGGGGGGGGGGGGTAGTGTTGGAACCAGGTTTCTGCACCCCGACGAAGAAAATAATGAAGTGGCCCTAAGTAGATCAATTGCAAACTTATGTCAATAATAAACATATGCGCGCAATACTTAACAGATTATAAGAAAAATCGTAGATCAATTCAGCACATACATATTATAATAGAACCAAATCCAGATATAATAATGTGAAATTACTTAAGGAGATTCATCATCCATTAATATGCATAAATAACCATAATAGATATCTTTTCACAAATATAAATAAACAACACAGAAGCAATGCGATCTCAACAGAACATATAACTCATATCAATACATAATTTTCACCAAAAGTAGTCCTTGTATTAATTCAGATTCTTTCAGTACATCAAACTTTCCCCTTACACACAACCCTTCCGCACACAAAACCATCACAGTCTACACATAGCCAGGACTAGGTATCCATGCACACAGCCAACAGGAGCCTTTCTACCCAACCCAGAAAAACCCTTACAAATTATTATAGACGCATAAATAGTTAGATCATAATAGTTTATTCAACTTAAGTTTTTTTACTTAGACTCGATCTATCTAGTTATATTCTTCTAGCACATAGATACTATGGTCTCAAACCATGTTTTCAGGCCCACGGTTTACCCTTAAACCCATTTACATAAAAAATAGGGACTTTGACCCACCCCAAAGCCCCTTGACTCATTCGCGCAGCGCGCATATAAAAAACTTGTACAAAATGATAACAAAAAAAGTGTGGTGCATGGGACCCCGCTCCAACAACCTCTATTGAAGTCCTCATGGATCCAAAACTTTTATTTATTGTTATTGGCATGCTTGACCACCTTTTGGTTTTATTTTTGTTGTTTCTTGACACCTTTTGGGATCCCAATTTTTTTGTGCTTGTTGAATTCTATGCTCGTAAGTCTATAAAGGTAGAAATCTTAACATCATGACCTGCTCCTTGGTCATCATTTCTCCCACTCTACTATCATTCTCTAGTATGGAAAGGTTGTTTCTCTGATGCGTTCTAATCTCTGTTATGATCCTCAATATCTGCCACTTGTTCATGCTTCTCCATATGATGTCCAAAACCCATTTTTTTTAAAAATATACTAATTCCTCACACATCTAATGATATTCACCATTTCATAAAGGATGCTTCTTAGCTGTTATAATTTCAACTCTATCTTCATTTATCAAATTATTTCAGAAAAACCTTCCTTTTCTTCCCACATACTCCTTTTGTAAAAATCCTACCGTGATCATGCACCATTTATTGGGTGCTCCATTGTTTCCATCACCCCAAACTATCATTCCATTTTTGGAAAGATTCATACTATAATTTTACATATGCCATTTTAGTACCTCATATAACTTACTATTTTTAGGATTTCCAAGCCAACTTGTGATTCTCTTCATGCCCTCATATTGTTGTTTCATTTCTAAAGTCTTCTAGTTTCCTTTCTCTTTAACTTTTCTTCCTTGAAAGTCCCTTTTTTTTAATCCACCTCTAGATAAGTGTTATGTCTCATCTAATAATGTATTTTTAGATTCTATGGGCACATATTCTACACTAGGTACTTGTGAACACTTCCCATCATTAGTTGTAATATCTTCTTCTAATTCAAGTTCTCTTAGAAATTCTTCTAGAAACTTGATCTCTTCATCACACTTCATGAGTATTGCAGGTGAATGTTTCTGTTGATCATTTCCTTGATCCTTATTTTTGATTTCTTCATAAGACAAATTTTTCCTTCTCTCTACACTAATAGGTCCTTGAAATTATTCTCCCATAGTTTCATTTTTCCATTGTGTATGATGTCCACTCTGATTTCCTTTATAAGACAACTTGTCCTTATTTCTCTTGTAACATAATTATGGTTTTGTTCTTCCTCTAGTCTTATGATATTTTTTAGTGACTATCCTCCTCTTCAACACCTACAAAACTTACATTCATACAAAAATTATCAATTTTAATAAATTAAGGCTCTCTAGCCTCCTTTGTTGTCTCTATTATTGTATCTTCATGATGATCTAAAATTTTCAAGAAATCCACGAGAGTCTCATGAATTATTTCATTAACATCATTATCATCATCATATTCCCCAAGAAGAACTATGTATTCTAGTTTACAATAGTGAACTCCTTCGCCAACCTCAATTTATTTGAGTTCCTCTTCCCTTAACTAAGAACACAACATGTACCTTAACTTCTTCCTCATACTTCCTGCAAACAATTATTTAACGGGCCATTTCACCTTCTTATTCCCTAATACACAACCATTTATTTGTTCTTGATTATTTTTTTACATAATCACCATTAGCACTAAAAATTGTGCCTTCAATTCAACTATTTCCCTCTAAAATTCCTCGTTACTCATTTTCCTATAGCTTCTTCTTGAACCCCTATCATGAATATTGATGGTCATCTCTCTCTCCTTCACTATGAGCTTTCCCATGATAAACTATGAGTTGCAAGTAAGCCTCTGTATTAAAAATTCTATTTCACCTTGTTACAAAATACCTCACCAAGGTCTACTCTCCTAGACATGGCCTTTTGGTATCACTGGCTCTCTCATATAGAACCCTTTGAGCTTCTCTGCATCTCTAGTCTTCTATGCCTCTGATCACTTTTCTTCTGAGGGCTTCACCCACTCTCTTACACATTTCCAACCTTAGCTAGAATTGAGTGAGGGTATCTACCACACTCTTCTTCACTTGAGGGCTTCACTTCTCCTAATTCCCCTTTCACAATATTTTGGCTATAGTCTTCTGCCATAGTACCTTATTTTCTACTACTTGTAATCCATATATACATTTCTTCACTAATTTATTGAAAAATATAATATTCAATACCTACAAGGTCTACTTCTAATACCTTGTCAAGCAATTCCATCCAATTGTCCTCCTTTGCTGTAATAACCGCCAATATACAAGATCATTCAGCGTTGCAAAGTCCCTATGCTACAATTATCTCTATTCCTATAGTACATTTGAGATTTCTTTCTACTTAATACATTCATCCTTTTTAATTTAGACTATGTCAAGTTTATATCTCCTTCTCTTCCCAAAGAGTGTCACTATGCTATAATACCATTTGATCATGTCAAGCTCAAGGGTTCCTTTGAATCGAGTATTTTTTACTTTGATCCTCAGGCCTATGGGTTATGGGCCCATGAAATAGGCTAATATTTCCTTTGCAACAAAATAATATGTAATTGTTACCCTGTTCTAAAATTGAAAATTTATTCCCCCTTAGCTAGAAGGCTTAAATCAAAACCAACACACACAACCATGGGCTCAGGACTAAGTGCTTAGTCCAAACCTAATTATGTGACCACCTCATATGACCTTGAGCATTGGATGTGGGATTATTATGGACCCCGCATTAAAATGTGACCATATTTAAGTGGCATTATTGTGAGGTGACTATATTTAAAGCTATGGTTCACTTCTCCCCCCACACCAAGTCTGTCATGGGTTAAGAAGCGTGGAGTGGGGGGGACGGTGGGCTCTACATTGGAAATTACTGTCGTGGGACCCCCAATTAATAGAAATACACTTCTCAACAACATGGTCATAGGCAGGGCTTCATATACGACCCAAGTTTAATTTGAGGCCCCCCTTGGTTTGTTGTAGGTTAAAAGGGGGGGGGGTTATGAAGTGGAAACCAACCACAATACAAACCACTGTAGTTTTTTGTTGGCATGTTGATCTGGGGATCACCCCTTCACTTGAATATATTCTTGAATTATCTACTAAATGCTCTGAATCCTGTATGTAACTTTATACACCTTTGTAAGGGGTCCTCCTCCAATATATTTTAGATTCAATTGAATCCAAATGATCCCTCCATCCAGGGGTCACACCTCATCTCTTTATCAGTCACAGATAGATAAAATCCATGAGCCATGTTGGTATTGTAGTGTTGCCACTGATATCTACCAACACTCAACATTATTTTCCCTGTAATGATGAATTCTATGCTTTGTATTGATTTTTATGGATGTTATTTTATGGTTGTGACAATGTTTAAACTAACACAATTACAATCTGAAGATGAGATGCAAATCAGGTGGAAGAAGGATGCAATCTACTTGAGTTATGGCATCCTCGTAGGAAAGTATTTGTCCTCACATAGAATATGTTGTTACCTTTGATGGCATGCCAATAATATCCAAGCAATGACCCTCTCTGGGAGCATGTTTTTTCCTAACGATGATGGTTGAAAGCAGACTTCTCGAAATGTGCACACATCCAATCAATTCCAAGGGAAATTCCTTTGGTTTTTTCACATGGTATTTGGTCAAAAAGTTCAAGGAATTAATATAGAATATTTTTAAAGCTGAAAATATCTCTCATTCAATGTATATAAATGAGGATCAAGTGATGGAGGACACATATTCAAAATACTGGATCGATTCTATTGTATGAAAAAATATGTAGAATGGTCCATTTCTCTAAAAGCAATTATTGTTTTAATCACTCCAAAAAATTATTTAGGAGAGAATTCCTTGAGGAATTTAGTTTCATCGTATTTTTTATTGAGCAAGTGTGTGTGAGGAGGAAACTTGAGACACATTATGCAGAAAATATTAAGCGACTTGTAGAAAATGTAGGAGGTAGTAGAAGTGTGTTTCAACCAACATCTTATGCAAATATAGAGGAGAGGACTAAGGAATGATTGAAGATCATTTAGTGTATGTTTTCTCCTAGTGCATTAATCAAAATATTGTTTGGTTTGCATTGTTCGTTTTTGGACATACTCTATATATTGTCGAGAGGACTCACATGTTTTTGTTGAGTTACGGTTCTCCTTGGAGTCCAGCATGAAAATGAATGAAATTGTGGCTCCAAGAGTTTTAGGAGTGTTAATGGTGCTTGATACTACCAACATACATGGGGTATCCCCAAGGTGAAGTCCCAATTATACCTCACATTTTTTGGAGTAGGAGCCCCATTAGGAGTATCAGCTTGACCACCATAACTCAAGGTTTTCCTTGTTTTCAATGGATAACATAAGAGATTATAAACGTAGTAAAAACTAAGTAAGTTGAAATTTTGAAACACTAATATCAATGTGTAAAGGAGGCCTTCATGAGAGGGAAATAAAGAGTGAGCCCCTAGAAGGAAAGTAATAGTACTATCCTAAGAGAGACACACAAGAGCAAAAAATGATTCATTAGTTATTTAGTGAATTAGTTCACATAGAAACAATGATCATTAAAGAAAACAAAACACACATTAAACAAGATAATTACCAATCCATTGAAGTAGTTCAATTTCCTTATTACATTATGAATATAACATATATTGCAAACATCTAAAGAATAGTCTTACAAAATTCATGGTACATGCATGAAAATGTGTTGGCTCAATGAGCTTTAATTATTAAGTGAAATATCCAAGTACACAATTATAATGATGAGCCACTAGCTCCAATATTGGAACATTATGTCACTTCTTGCTTATCCAAATAATAATCTTCTCTCCTATTGTTAGAGAAGCCAATGATAGCTCTCCAAAGGATAAGCCTCCAAAATCCCCTTGCTTGAGTTATGAGGTTGCTTTTATAACAAGAGGATTGACGTTTCATATACCCATGACTCTTGAACTAAGCTCTTGAATCTTAAACTTCCAACATGACCTTGTGACTTCCATAAGGCTTTTGGACTTTTCCTAATGACTCTTTTGTCCATATATGACTCTTAGGTTCACATGTGACTTTTCACATTCCACATGTGACTCTTAAACTTCCACACATTACTTTTTTTCATTTTAATTTTGGTAATTACATCAATACATCCATAAATTATGTGGAAATATACATGGACACATATGACATTTTTATGACACTTGTACAGACCATGACTTGGCATTGATGACATGGAAATCCATGATGATGTGGCAATGCCAATGTGCTCCCTTGTTTCTTTGCCTTGCATTATTGATGATGGATTTGATATGTACTCCATCTTCACCCTCCAAAGGGTCATGGATCAACATCAAGACCTTATGAGTTATCATGCAATGTCTTCATTATGTCATGGTTCAAGATCACTTCATGTCTTCATGATGGTCCTTCTTTGTGCTTCTTCTATGTAAGTTCTTATTTTCTTCTTCTCCTTGACATATTCCTTGAGCATCACCCTGCCATGATGAGATGGTACACATGGAAATGAAGATCAATTATGATGAGGCAATATCATTATGAAAAATGTTCTATTTTATCTCGAACTTGCTCATGGAAGACATTTTCTGTGATAGGCATATGAAAGGACTGAGAAGGAAGGGATTGATGAGGATAGTGCAGTTGAGCTCAAAGTGGCTGAGGGAGAGAATAATTTTTCACTTAAATTATGCCATGCACTATGAGGAAGATTTCTTCAAGGTCTAGTGCAGTGGGAAAGGGAAATAAATAATGTGATGAACCTGCTGACTACGACTATGCAATGCCTAGGGTAGAAGGGATAGGAATAAAATGACTATGAAATTTTACTTCACAATGACTGAGAGGAGGCATATCTATACTCTAGGAATCTGTACTACACTGAGGAAGCAAGGCATGACAAGTCTTGAGAATAGTGCGCACTTGCAAGAGACTAGGCATCATGGCTGCTTACTAAGAATGCATTGTGCACTAGGAGGAGAGTCAGGACCACAAGGAGGGTGCATAGCTCACTTTCAAGGCACAAGGGAAGCATCAATTCTCACTAGACGTGTACAGTGTGCTCAATTGGGGGACAAAGGTAAGGCAAGATGAGTCTTCATGGAGTGAGGAAATTTAGTGGATAAGGGTTGAGGGATTTCTAACTAAAACTACACCATGCACTATGACTGAGAGGCAGGATTAAGGGAGCTTGTAGGTTTCTTTAGCAATGGATGATTGGTCACTAAAATTGCACCTTGTGCCCTATGTTAGTGATTTTTTTTCAAAAGTAACTGACTATTCACTAGAAATGCACCCTATGCTTAGCAAGGCTCACTAGAAGATGAAGTTTTGTAGTTGGCTAAGCAAAACAGAGGAAGGAAAGTCACTTTTCCCAGGGAGTGTATTAATGCATTGTGAGAGGGAAGAAACCCTATATGGCATATATTTATTTTTCATAGGGCCACTAGAAATACTCCATTGTCTATACAAGGAAGCATGCTCAAAACTCAGTGAAATGAGTTAGTACAAGCAAGAAGTGTTAGGTTACTATGCTTAGAAGGTTCTCAACTTGAAATTAAAGGATATGACCTTAAGAGATTCTCATTGCACAATTTTGCAAGGGAAATATCTCATTGATGAGGCTCATGGATAGGTTGTTCTCATCACCTAGGAGAGGGTTCATGTATTCACAACTTGCACTGGGCAGGAGGATGAAGAAGAGATCCAAAATGGCTAAGTGTGGTACCTGTAGAGTAAGAGAGGGAGAAAAATATGAACAAGACTCAAACATGGATCACACACATGAATTCCATTAATACAATCCAGGGGAATACATAGGAATCATGAACAACAATTCCACCTTGAAACAACAACAAGGAGACACTTATTTCTAAGTGTGACATATGTAACTGTGCATTTTCATATTAGATGAACATTTACATTGTATACCATTTCTTTAAATTTAGTTTCAAAATCATAATAATTAATATATGTTGATTAATAATGAACACATAAAATCAATCTAAAACTACTAAATTAGTAGTTTATGTTTATTAATGATGAACACAAATAAAATGAATATATGACTAAATTAGTTTCCTATAATGATTGTTAAGGAAATTAAATGAAATGAATTTAAACTACTAAAGTAGTCATTTATATAAAGAATATGAAACTACTAAAAAAAATATAAATGACTACTGCAAATGATAAATTTGTGATTACAAATTCTGATTAAATTTTGCATATATATGACTATTAGTAGCTAATTTACAGTATCTTATAACACGACCAAAATTTAGTCATATTTGTTTATTCATTAATTGGTTTAAAATGACAACTATAATTTTCACGTATATGAATATTAATAGCTAATTTACAATATCTTATAACACAACCAACATTTTGGTCATTAATTGGTTTTCTTGGGTGATCATTTAGTAATATATTTTTATGTATATTTGGTCATTGATTGTGGCAATTAATGACTAAATCAATGACCAAATTAATGATCAAATCAATGACTAAATATACTACTAGACAACAAAATTTAGACAACCAATTAATGACTAAGTTAAATACGACTAAAAGTTGGTCACGTTATAAGATACTGTAAATTAACTACTATTGGTCACTGATCAAAAAATAGTCGTTTATATTCAAATTTTAGTCATTTTTTAGTAACTAACTAGACATTTTGTACTAGTGTTGGCATGGAAATATTATTTAACCTGAATAATGCTTCTTTCTTTTAACCATTTTCAATACTTCTGATATTTTCAATTCTTAGCTATAAACAAATACTTGTACATGAAGAAATTTTTTAAGAACATCTTTGAACTCAAACATAATGTGTAAGGCACTAATTAAAAACATGATTGAATTGGTGGAAATGATCCGGATTTATGCAAGAACACAACATAATACACATATAATCATAAATACAAAGATACAATGGAAATAACACTTCATTTCATTAATATCAAATAACTTAAATTTGTTTACAGACATAATGGAAATAAACTAGCTAGGGCGCCGGTAGCTTATCTATGAGAAGAGATGTGGTGGCTACAAGCCTATGAACTCTGTTACAATGAGGCTCAAGGGCCTATTTAATATTGATAAGAAATGGAAAACCCTAACGATCCAAAAACCTAACGCTAGGAGATGAATCACCAAAACTATGGGCCCTCTTTGTGTAAATTGGTACATCAATTTCCTGGGGATGTAACTTTGGCATACAATCTCTGTTTGATGTCCACTATATCTTATTAGAAATATCTATCTGAGGAATACAATTTTTTCCTAAAAATGGCTCCGAAAGTTCAAGACCCGAAAAACTGTTAAAAATAATAAATTGTACTACAATTAAGGCAACTGAAAAACTAAAAGAAACAATGGTGGGAACCCAAGTGGAATACGCAGGTGGCCACCAATATCCACTTGGATCATTCCTCCCCCCTTAGGAAGCAATGGTCCCCATTGTGTTGAGTTCCTCCATGAGATGAGGAAACTTCTACTGAACTTGGTCCCTAGCAAACCACTTTCCTTGGAGCAGGAGTTGGCCATCTTTGAAAACCAGATACAGTTGGATCTTTTGCTAGAGATTTTTCTTGATTTGCATGTCTATGATACAAAATATGGTGGCTTGTTCCATGTATTCTAGGTTTAACTCTATTGGTGTGAGTTGTTTTGCAATTTCAGAGACGTCTAGTAAAGGTGGGAAGTAGGGCCTAAGGCAGTCCACATTGAATATTGGGTGCAGACCAAGGAATGGTGGAATACTGAGCTCGAAGGCATTAGTCAATACAACATTGGTGATGGTTTATGGCCCATATTAAAGTGGAAAAACCTTGCGGTGGGGTCTAGTGAGGCGCTCCTTCTGCAAATGTAGCCACAATTTATTTCCCACCTAAAATTTGTGTGGCACCCAATGTTGATCATTTCGTTGCTTGTACTTAGCATTGGCTTGGTCAAATATGTCATGAACCTATTAGTAGATGTGATGAATGTGCTCAATGAAGTAGTTCACTTTGTCAGCTTCAAACTGGACATGATCTGAATCGGTGTGAGTAGCCGCAAATGGCATGGCTACGTCAATGGGACATAGTGGCTGGAATCCCAAGCCCACCTAAAAGGGGATGTGGCCGGTTGAGATGTGGAGTGCCTGTTTATAACTATGTTGTACATAGGGAAAGATCTCATCCCATGTGTGTGGATGCGTTGAATTTTACATGCGCAGAATGTGTCAATTATCCTGTTGATGACCTTTGTCTGGCCATCAGTTTGGGGATGGAAAGCCATGGACTTGGTGAGCTTGGTGTACATCATTGACCAGAGGTTGGAGCAAAATGTGCTCAGGAAATTTTTTTCCTAATATGAGATGATAGACTGTGGGATCCCAAAGTGCACCCACACTCATTCAAAGAAGATTTTAGTAGTGGCTTCTGCTGTGATATTCTTCTTAGAGGCCACCATAATGGTCATCTTGGAGAATATGTCGACGACCAAGAAAACACAGTCGTTTCCATGCTTAGTAGAAGGAAGGCCTGGCATGTAATCCATGGAGATAGATTCCCAAGGTCGACTAGGGGTAGGTAGCGAAGTATAGAGGCCTTGCTTCTTGATGGTTGGTTTCACAATGGTGCAAGCAGTGTAGGATCTTATGTACTTCCTGACATCATGTCAAAGTTTCTACCAATAGAAATAATTCTGCTGCACTGCCACTATTTTCTCAACCTCGAAATTTGCAATGACTCAATTGTAGTGCACTTCCAAAATCATCTTCGCACGCTCGCTTGAAGGAACACAAAGGTGTCCTTGGTGACATAGCAGTGCATATTGGAGGTGAAAATTTGGAACTTGTGTACCCTCCAAGATATTTGTGTATGTGTGGCCGAATTCTGGATCACTCTTGTAGAGAAGCGGCCAATCATAAGTCTCATGCCCATAAGAGTTGAGAATGGTGGTTAGAGCCACAATTGATGTCTGGCTGAAGTAATATGCAACATTATTGGTGTTGCCCTTCTTGAACTTGACGTTCAAATGGAATTATTGAAAATATGTGGACCACTTCTGAAGGTGAGCATTCTACAACATCCCTTGTGTATGTATGAACTACAGGGGTCGGTCGTTTGTGTGGATGACTCTTTCCTTCCCTAAAATGTAATGCTTCCATTTTCAACAAGCCTGCACAATGGAATACATTTCTTTTTCATTAGTTGGATACTTGTAGACTGTGTCAGATAGTGTCTCATTTTGATATTCCATTGGATGCCCCTGTTGAGTAAGAACTACCCCAATAGCATAGTCAAAGGCATCTATCTTGATCTCGAATGGTTGTTGAAATTATGGTAATGTGAGCACTGGGCAAAGCGAAGGTGATATTTCAATTATACAAACGCCTTCTGTTGAGATTCCGACCAAAAAAAATTTTCTTTTGCTCCTCCCTTGGTGACTTGACTCAACGGCCAAGTGATATGAGAGAATCCCAACACAAACCTACGGTAGAAATTAGCAAGACCCAGAAAGCTTTGAAGCTCTATTAGAGTGGTTGGGGCTGGAAAATCCCGAATGACTTGGATCTTGGTTGGATCCACATGCACCCCCCTTTCATTAATAATGTATCCTAGATACTGAACCTGGGTCATACCAAAAGTGTACTTCTCCAAATTGGCACACAACTTGTGTTTCCGTGGTATTTGGAGGACCTGTTGGATGTGGTGGAGGTGCTCTTCCCAAGTTTGGCTGAAGGCCAGGATGTCATCCAAATAAACTACTACAAATGAGTTGGTGAATGGCTGAAATATGTCGTCCATTAGCTTCATGAAGGTTGCGGGAGCATTCGTCAACCCAAAATGCATAACCAACCATTTGAAAAGGCCCTCCTTGGCTTTGAAGACAGTCTTCCACACATCGGAGGGTTTGATTAGTACTTGGTGATACCCGGACTTCAAGTCGATCTTGCTGAAATATTTTACCCCTTTGAGTTGGTACATAAGGTCATCAATTCATGGGATCAAGTACCTATTCCATACAGTGATATTGTTCAGTGCCTGATAGTCAATAGAGAGTCTTCAAGTCCTATCCTTATTCTACACCAACACGATCGGGCTCCCACAGGTTGATGAACTACGTCAGATGTGACCTATTTGAAATAGCTCTTGAATCTACCTCTTGATTTCATCATTCTCCAAAACAGAGTGCCAATAGATCAGTCCATTGGGCACCAGCGCACCTGGGGTCAGATCGATGGGGTTCTTGACCTAACAGTGCAGAGGCACCCATATGGGCGAGGTGAAGATGTCCCTGTACTCCTTCATGACCTTGTCCATTTGTTGTTTTCGTGCAGAGGAGCCTTGTCTAGAGGTTGTGGCCACAAATTTCTTCTTTCCATGGGGGCGGATCATCAGGAAAACAAATTTCCTAGTTTTGGAAATGATCTTCCTACATTGTTTTGTAGTAACCAAAGAGATAGTGGCAAGTGGTGGTACCTCTGGTATCCTATACAACTTATTTCCCAACATAAAAATAACAGCGCGAGGCTGGGACTCATACACAGCATGTTGCTTCCGCAAGTATAGTTGGCCTAATAATACATCACAAAAATCAAGAGGGGCAATGTCACATAATACCTCATCCGTGAAGGGCTTGATGTTGTAGTGAAGGCGACACTATTGGCTGATGCGGAGATCCCGTTCTTGGTGAAGCCACCCGATGTTGTACGGTTGTGGGTGTTCTATAGTCAAAAAGCTCAACCGCTTCACGACCTCTGCTGAAATGAGGTTATTTTAGCTCCCACTATCAACAATGAAATGTAATGTGGATCCCTTTACCCACATCTAGGAGTGGAAGAGACGCTCCTCGTCCTCTGGCTCTTCCGGTTCCTCCTTCTAGATCTTTGTAGTGGCAACGGTGGTGTTGGGCTCTGAATCAATAATCTGCTTCCCTTTGTCATTCCCCTTGTTGGTTTTTGATTCATAGTCAGAACATGCATCTGATTTAGAAGCCCTCATCTCGGGCACCAATGAGTGCTTGGTCTGACACTCACTTGTGTTGTGAGTGGAGCTCTTATGGAACTCACACCACTTTCCCGTGTACTTCTTTGGCTTCGCGGTGTTTTTCTTTTCTTTCCGCTTTGGCAGGTTGTCTTGGGCCACCATGCCTTGGATTTTTCCATTGTTTTGTGGTTTGGGGTCACCTTTCCCTTGCTTTTGATTCATAGATCCAAAGTCTCGCTTATTTTATTTGAATTTCTGCTCAATCATGGCAGCATATCATTATGTCATACCAAGCGAGGAGATGTTGAGGAACTCCATTTCCTCCTGAATGTATCTGTGAAAAAAACTATGGTACTTATGCACCAAAATGTTCTCTCGATATTTGATACCCAACTTTGTGCACGGGGTATGGAATAAATTCATTAACTCATGCACATATTAATCCCTTTGCTGCCGCAACGTAGTCCATTGTATGTACTTGTCCTCATAGCTCCCCACGAGATAATATTGTTTCTTGATGGCATCTCGGAAATAATTCCAAGTGGGTGTGACTGAGGATAGAGAGGGTTCCCCCTCATACTTTTTCTCATAGTAGGTTTCCCACTAATCCTTGACATGTGGGGTAGCTTTGAGGAGTGAAAAAATAATCTTCTCCCGACCGGAAAAGTCAAGAACCCATAAATTTCCTTCTAATATATTCAACCATCTATCTAAGATGTATGCATCTATTTGGCCCTCAAATATGGGAATTTCAAATTTTACTTATACCTTAAAAGGAGTTTCACCTCCAGAGTGGTTGTTGGATGCAGATGCACTGTTGATGGGAAGTCGTTGAAGGATCTAGGAAAATTTATCCATAATCACATTCCTTTATTTTTTGAGGGCCTCCTAGAGAAATATTTTGATAGGATCTCCTACTCCCTAATATTTCTTTTCTTCCCCCATAGGAATCCGTCAGGGTTTGCGAGGCTGATCTTGCAAAGGTTCAACCGGATCGAACCCTAACTCCTTATACCCCTACCTTGTTGGGGACATGCAAATAAGGATCGAGAAAGAGAAAAAAAATATGATACCATTGATCTGGATTTATGCAGGAATGAAAAAAATTACACAGATAACCATAAATACAATGATGTAGTGGAGATAACACTTCATTTCATTAATATCAAAGAACTAAAATTTGTTTACAGACAGAATGGAAATAAACTAGCTAGGGCGTTGGTAGCTTATCTCTTAGAAGAGATGTCCTGGCTACAAGCCTCTGAAATTTGTTACAATGAGGCTCGAGGGCCTATTTAATATTCAGAAACATTGGAAAACCCTAAACATCCAAAAACCTAACCCTAGGAGATGAAGTGCCAAAACTATGGGCCCTGTTTGGGTAAATTGGTACATCAACTTCACAGGGATGTAACTTTGACATACGATATTTGTTTGACGTGCACCATACCTCGTTATAAATATATATCTGAGGACTAAAAATTTTTGTGTGATCAACATTAAAATAACTTCCATTTTGTTCTCGATTTTTCCAAAAAACGCCGTTTAGGGCCTCAAAACGGCTCCGGAAGTTCAAGACCCAAAAAACTACTAAAAATAGTAAATTGTGCTACAATTAAGGAAAATGAAAAATTGAAAGAAACAATTGTGGGGCCCCAAGTGGAATAGGTGGGTGGCCACCAATATCCACATGGATCAAGAAAATTCCCTTTGTTGGAACTCATGTAAATTTTTCATCACTTTGGCCTAGGAAAATTTAGCTACAACAAGTGTCATGTCATTATGGTTGTCATGTTGTTATGTTTGTCATGTTGTTTTGCTTCTCAGCAGGATAATCATTGTAAATAATACAATGATATAATTTATAAATCTCCATGGGTAGCATGTTTTGTTTTCAGTAGTCTTGTTGGTTGTAGGTGTCATTCAACACCAAAGATAGTGTTCCCCCAAGGGGAAGAGTTTTGTCATGGGCCTAGTCAAAAATCCATGTAAATAAATTTAATAAATGTAAAATAATAACCATGGTCATGGGACACATATTTCAAGCTAAATGTTTGGAAAAACATCCTAGTGGGTGTTCATTTAGTTTATTATGGCTAAGGGAAATTGGCAAAGGCAATGGAAAAGGCTTTGGAAAGGAAAATGGCATTTTTGGAAATTTATCTATGAAAATTATGGAAATTAGTAGAAAAGGAAGGTTAAAGATCACAAGTTTCATGGGAGGAGGAAAATAATGGAAAATTGAAGAAAATAGAGGCCTCATTGATAAAAATGATATTAAGGATCAATTGGTACCTTTTGTCAGTTCATTTTTGGAGCTCTCTCTTTATTCTCTCTATCTCTCACACTCTTGGACACTTAGATTTTTCTTGGAGCACTCTATCATTGGATCAACGAAAGAAAAGGAAGGACCAAGAAGGAAAATGACAGAAAATATCAAGCAAGGAAGAGTAAGATCAAGCAGCTATAGTGGGAATACTTGCAAGTATTTATTTTCATGTCAGATTTCCTTGCTATATTTGGCATGCATGTTACATGCATGTGTCTATTTGGTTCTCTTGTTTTCATTGGCATAGGATTTTCCAGGTGTGACAATGTTCTTCAACCTTTCTTTTCCATTTTTGGATAGACATGGTGCGGTGAGTTCTCTTGTATTTAGTTGAGCTAGATTTCCGAATGATTTCGAAACTGAGTGAGGTGGTCTCTAAAAGAAAGAACACAAGGCCTAGGAATCCCTGTATTGGAGAAGGTGGGATTGCGGTAAAGCTAGATTTTATGTGCCTCGATAGTCCTAGTAATTCTAGACTGGTGAATGGATGGATATATTGTAAATCATAGAGGTGTGTTCCCTCAACCGGGCCTAGGAATCCTCGACCAATGAATGGCACAATATACGATAGATCCTGGAGGGTGGAGTATCGATTAGGCCTAGGAATCCTTGACCGGTGAATGGTGGGATATACAATAATTCCTATAGACTAGGAGGTAGGAAAATTATTCACGGTGTAGTAGGAGAATTCTAATGGAATCCATGCTTGTTTAGGGCCTAGTGATCCGGTGGGGATTGTAGTAAAGCTTGATGAAACCTACTTTTGTTTTGTTTTGAGTTCCACATTCATGCTTGCAATATAACACGAGGGTGATTGGCTACAAGGAAGATTTGGTTCAACCAATCTATGTTTAGTTGGTTCTTGGAGGTCCCAGACCTAGTTGGATTTTTCATTCATTAATAAGAGATTCTTCTCTTTGGTATTTCATATGTAAATGTACTAGTTCATATGTGGTTTTTATGGTTATTATATCCTTGTTATTTATGTTGGTTATATGTTGGTTATGAGTATGTTTTATCAGAGACTTGATGTATGGATTTCATCATGTTTTGATTAGAAAATGAATGTACAATGAATACAAGACTGAATAGATGATAATGCAGTTATTTTGATAAGGCAACAATACTTCTCTATGAATCTCAGATAAGTATAAGACTCCTATGCTCAGATATGTTATTATGACCTGTAGATTACATATTTGTGACATGTTTAAAGAAATTTTTGTCATGGATAGTGTCACACCATTTTTTGCTCATCTAACCCATTTTTATTAGATGGACCCAAGTACACCATGTAAGACCAATTTTACCCTAAGTAAAATCGCATTCACTATGAAAAATAACTTAGTAAACCACCTTTATTAAGTTGAATATGGTCTAAACAGGAAACCCCATGAGGGAATATTAAATAAATCTATATTTTTTTTATTTTCCTTAAGGAATAATTAGTTAAACAACAATTTAATTAATATTCCTGGTTATATTTAACCCAAAACAAGGAAATTAATTAGATAACTAATTATTTATCTTATTATTTTCTAAGAATAATTATTTAAACATTACTTAAATAATATTCTTTGTTAAATATGACTAAATCTCCCTTAAAAAATTAAATAAATCATTATTTATTTGATTATTACTTAACCACATCCTTAAAATGATAAATAAATCATTTATTTATTTATTATTTACAAATAAAGGGATTTGACCCCAGTAAAATTCCTTTTCCCTCCAACAAATATAATAAAATATTCCATAAAAGTTGGATCTTGATTTGGTTAATAATATTTTAACTATGCACCAATATCTAGACTAACTCAATATTTTGTTATAAATAGAAGGGTTTTCTCATTCATTTATCACCTTTTGTTTCCTAAAGATCGCTCTGGATCTCAACTCTTGGTCTGACTATTGATCCACCATCATAGTCATATTTTGCTATCATTTTTGTCTAGGTTTTCTAGACCATCAAGAGAGAGGAATTCTAAATCCGAAGTGCCGAGGACTTACAAGAATCCATCCCATTGACGAGAACCGAGAACACCCTCTTGTGTTTTCCTCCCAGGTGCCATTAATACAAAATTCATTTGATATATTCTTGTTTTGTCTATTGGATGCATGGAGTAAATCTTGTTTTTTCTACTGTTTAATGTCTTCTAATGCATAGATCTAGATTTTTGCAGCATTTATCTTGATCACCTAACTGCAGATCTGAAGATATTAGCAGTCATTTCTGCTGTTAGGGCTATTTGTTATGTGCAACTAAAGTGGTATTTTTCATACACTTGGAATTAAGATTCATACTAACAGATAGTAGGGGTAAGATCAAGTACTTGTACTAGTGATTGCATTAGTATCTTTGTTCTATTATTATTATTCATTTTATTAAGGTTTCATGAATTTTTTGGAAGTGGCCTGAGACTTAGCCTTGAAAAAGTGGCTCAAAATCCGGGGTCGTTGGCTCAAAAATATTGGTAAAATTCCATAGTCACTAGCATTCCTTGCTATGGGAGAGACTGAAAGGCCTCAGTTGCATGCATGGCTTATCATGGGAGTGACTGAGGGTCCAGATCAGTGAAATGTCATGTTGCTTTAGGGGTTGGTCACCTGGAAGGGTTGGTTGGCTCCTAAAGGTTCTGTAGAATGTGTGGAAAGTTAGTTTGGTTTCGTTATGTCAATTCCAATTCCTTAACTATACACAAGGAGTTGAATCACATAATAGTATCCTCTTGTCACATGTTTACGCAAGTGGACTGGTTATCTTGGCTAAATGTGGGAGGAGGCTATTACACTATATATATGGGAAGTTTAGGAGGATTTTCCACAACTACTACTATAATGCATTACATTCTCCCAAAAATTTTAACAGATCCTCTTATAATGTGTGAAGCCATTTTGCTAGAAGAGGAGGATATGTTGTGACAATCCAAATTGATAGTTCCTAACATCTTAAACATTTTCATTAGAGAAAAAAATTGTTATATTACTCCAATTCTAACTACTTTTTTTAGTTGAAATTGAAAATCCACAAAGAAATAATGTAGTGGTTCAAGTCACAATTTGAGAGAGCAAGTTTACTCATAAATAGTATAAGCAGAGGCTAAGGGTAGTCTAGTCGCACATCCAAATTCTATCCTAGTCACATGTTGCATTTCTAGCTACAATGAGCTTTGTGTATTCAATTGGTCATTAACAAAGTAGATTTTCAAGTATTAACGATAAATAATACTTCTAGTGTCAAAGTGATTTTTAAATGTGACTTTCGACTTCAACAAGTGATGGCTCTCGTATTAGTCACAAATCACACTTTTAGATCCCAAGAGCTTTCAATACCCATTAAATTTGTGATTTTTGACTTGGGATGCGGGCATATTTTATGTTTTCGCAAATTACATATGGTTGACAACAACATAAATTATGGGCATGGTTTCAACTTCCAAAATTCTCATGGAAGGTAGATTCAGGTTAAGGGTAGACACTACAATTTGTGATACCACTGAAAGGGTTAACTTGTGATTTACAAAATGTTAATGCAAGGATAAGCTCGTGATTTGGTGACACTAGGTACATTTAATGATACATATCCATTGAAATAAGATGACACATGAGACCTTAGAAGAGAAATAAGAAATATTTAAGGTGATAGTATAGGTTGGGGGAACTTCAACGCACAAGGGTATATTATTTTATGTATAGGAGGGGTTACAACTTATCTAGGTGTATAGATGAGTGGGGGCTCATTCTGCTAGTGCGAGAAGGGAGAAGGGAATATCTCCTGAGTGCATAAGTACTTATATGTATAGTGTAATCAAATTACTTGTATAACCATGAGAATAAGACAATATAAAATAATGAGGAAGAGGAAACATAACTTACCATTTTAGTCGCAATCACAAGATTCAACTAGAGGAATGGATCACTCATTCGAGGTGAATATGCACAATGAAATGATAGATGGATTAATTTCTTTATATAACAAGGAGCATGTGTGGTTGAATTCATGGTGAGGAATTTTCACAAAGTCAAGTTGCATGTGATAAGCTTAAGTCACATATTTAGAGTGTGATGAGAAGAAGTAGGAGTCGCATGTTGCAAGACAATATTATAGAGGCCAGTTGAAAAATAATTAGGGAATATATTTGTGATTTGTGACCCAATGATGGTATTTAGAGTTTTGGTTGTAGGTCATGTTGCAACTCTAGTCGCATGTCCTTTAGTTATGTACAGAGGCATGTTGGTGGAAATGAAAAGAAAATTCATAAGGAAATGACATAAAATTAAAGATATGATAGCAAATAAATCCATGAAATTAAAGATGGCATAAAATTAATATGTAAAAAGATGATAATAGTTAGAAGAGCTGCTGATGAAAACATAACTTTAGATATTGGTTGTTCACAAGTAGGGACCTGATCTTCCCATCTAAGGTTTGCAAATGGTATGTATTTATGCCAAGTTTCCCTTGGATTTGATAGGTAATGATCCATAGGGATTGGAGCTTGCTATGATTTCTCTTGTGTTTATGGTCTTTGTCCTACTTCAATACAATGTCTCCCACACTAACTTCCTTATCATCTACATATTTCCCGTGAAAAAATATTTTGATCTGATTTTTATGGGAGGAAAATTTCTCACAAGCCTTCTTCCTCTCTTCCTCAAGATTTAATAAGGTGTCAATCCTACTTTGCATAATTGGGCATGAGCCACTATGTGACTCTTGGGATAATTGTAAAGTGAGTACGTACAAATTGGATGGCAGGATTGCTTCCTTTTTGTATATAAGGAAATAAGGAGAAGTACCAAGTGAAACCTTGCGAGTAACACAATCAACCTAGAGCAAGGAAAATTTTAGGGGCTAATATTCGTAGGTGGGCTAATTTTCTATTCTTTTTCCAAAAAAAATTTCACTAATTTCCATTTTTTTCTAAAATGATTCGCCCGGATTATATAGTACACCATTATTTTACCTTAAAAATTTCCTAAATATTATATCAATTAATATAAAATCATTATAAATCTAAATATTTCTACAAAAATATCACCAAAATTTTTACAATTTGCATATTAGGGACTAGTAATATTTGCCAAGGTTTCTAAAATTTAATATAAACTTCAATCCTTAAAATTTTCCCTGACCTACAGAGAATTTGAGAAAGAATTATGCCAATTTCTCTATTGAGTGAGGACAATTTTCTTAATATCCATTTTTTATTTGTGGATTTGGCTTGTCCATTTCCTTTCATACAATAATTAGCATAATGCTTTAGCACAAACGAATTTTCCAAAGAAAAATAATATAACCTTAAAGATGAGAAATATATATCATTTTCCAAGACATGTGAGGTTGAAACACCAAACCTAGTAATGATATTTTGATTGATAAATTGGATTACCTCATGGTCATTCACTTGTATGAGGGGAAAAAATTCAATCATATTGTAAAATAATCCATTGTTGTGAGAATGTATATATGCTTCTTTGAGGAATGGGAAGTGATTTCTCGAATAACATATAAGCCCCAATATTGAAATGGTTCTTTAGGTGCAATGGGTTGTAGTGAGGTGACTAATCATTTTTCTCTACCAGCACACTTTTCACAAATGGAACATTTGCATGCATATGCATGAGAATCCCTAAACAATGTAGGCCAATAATAAGCTTCTCTCATAAATTTTTGTGTTGTTGTATCACTAGCATAATTTCCTCATTATGTTCCATCACGGAGCTCTTTCAAGACCATCTCCGAGTTAGGGTATTATAAACATCTTATAAAAACTCCATTGTGGAGATTTTAAAATAATACTCTATGGAATATATGATATGATAATGCCTTCAATCAAATAGGCCCTTTTATTTTTTGGTTATAAATTAAATGGAAAAGATCCAAATATTTCCTTATTTCTTCATATCTAGAGGATGGTGTATTTGATGGGGCTGCACAATCATTATTATACATTTCAATTCTTGCTTCCATCCTAACATATCTTATTTATGGGGGTCCATGGCTTTATAAGTAAGATTACATAGGACATGAACTTTTACTATATGAGTAGGCTTGAATTCTGTTGGGATTCCGTAGTTTGCAAGATTGGCAAGTACAAACGCTGCAGAGCCTACATCAAAACCACTTTGGAATCTGAGGACCTAGCCATCCTAGATTCAGAGAGGGATCTCTCTATATATGAGTTCAAAGATATGATCTTTAAGTTTTATGATATGATTTTAGGCTAGTTATGAAGAACAGAGTTTTTGTTTGTTTTGGTCAGGCAAGGATATAATGAAGGTGAAGGAAGTCTTTATGAAGGGTGAAGATGTGAGTAAATGATAGAATGGTTCAGCTGATAAGATAGGCAAGGATCGGCATCAATCCATTAGGCTATGAAGTCATAATAGGATTTAATCGAACAACAAGGTTCAAGAGTGGTCTATGGGGCAAGTCATCTATGTCAAAGGAACTATTTAAGTTGATTTTATGGAATGAAACAATAAGAAATGAAGTGAAAGAAATAAAACAAATGAAGAAACAAAGAACAGCCTAAGATCAAGTAAGTACTTTGAAACTATCCTGCTTTTGGCATGCACTTAAGGGAGACACACAAAAGGAATCTAAGATCATGTAAGTACTTTGAAACTAGCCTGCTTTTGATGTACTTTCAAGAGAAAACATTTAAAAACATAGAATAGATTAAGATCAAGTAAATACTTTTAACTTAGCCTTCTTTCATCATATTCAAAGGGAAAACATTCATGATAAACACAAAAGTAGTCTAAGATCAGGTAAGTACTTTGAAACTAGCCTGCTTTCAACATACTCTTAAGGGAACTTTTCAAAGCAATTGTTGGAGAATGAACTAGAGGACAGGGCTAACCATAGACTTCCCTAACTCAATCTTCAATTAGCAGACTTATCAAGAACATTCGAAGACAATATCTCAAGTTGTACTCAGGAAAAATGGGCTTACCAACACTTCACTGGTTATACTCTATTGAATTACCTCCAAATTAACAATCAGTAGAAAACATAAAGGATAAAGATTTTCAGTGAGATTTAGGGTACTTCAGAAGTAAATCCTAATCTATATTTGTTGTTATTTATCAAAGAAAAGTGGACAGAATGGAAACAAAAATAAAATAACAATTTACAGTGAGAAACACATCACCATTGACATAGACCAAGATCACATAAATCAGATATTTGTATTTGATGTTCAAACTAGTTACAATCTTCAAGTCCAACGGGCCTCTATAGCTTCAAACTTCTCATCTCAGCTTATGTGTCTTCAATTACAAACAAAGCTACAACAACTTCAAAAGCTATTTACATGCAACGGATATCCAGAGACCAACCTCTATATCGTCTTCTACGAAAGTATTTATAGAAGAATGAGGAGGTGGAGTGTAAAAAGGGATCATTGGTTCAATTAATACAGAGTAATGATTTATTGACCTTTGGGAGGCCTAAGAGAGAAGATTTCAAATGCTCATCTCTTTTTTAATGATTTTACATTAAGTTTCATCACCTTTAGTTACTTTTGTTGACTTTGAGGGTTTAAGATGGGTTGGTAGTTAATGTTGAGCTCCCTTTTAAAAATATCCCTGACCGTGCATTCATGGTGCCTTATTTTGAGGAAATAAACATGTAGGTGGTAGTTTTGGCCTTTATTTCCTTATTGATGTGGCATTCGGAGGCTCCTTCATTGATTTTATGTTGATTTGGTGGCTTTTAACACTACTTAAGCTGTGATTCTGTTGGGTATGTGTTATATTCTTTCCACGATTGGCCCCACGTGATGTATGTTGCGTCGAGCGTAGCTAGGGGGTCACGAGGGGCGAAGCAGTCCCCACCGTTGGGGTCCGGGGCAGCGCCCCGGCCAAAATTTGTTTTTTGTGCGGACCCACTCATAGGCGGATCCGCCCATGTTTTTGTGCATGGTTTTGCACATGGTTTTGGGGTTCGATGGTTTTCGGCCCCTGGTATTTTGTAGATCCGGTCAAGGGAACTACGGTTATGTTCTAATCCAGGGTTAATGGATTGGGGTTTATGTATGCTTCGGCGTGTATATATATGTGTTGTAACACTAAAAGGAATATAATGAAAAATCAAGCTGGTCGTCCCGATTTGGGATCCAGGGGAAAATCTCTGTGTTTATCTGTTTTATGTTTTATGCTCTTGCTATTGTTTATTTTCCGTTATAAGAATCGTGTGTAGATATTTCTGTTCAGGGTTAAAACCTACATTTGGTATCAAAGCTATTTCAGCTTCAAGGGGACGCCTTTGTTGTTGAGGGTTTTTTGCTCGGGCCTGTGGTAGACCCTGTGCAGTGGGAGATCTGCGGGATCGATTCTTGCGGTGAAAGAATATGGCGAGCGGCGGAAAGATAGAGATCGAGAAATTTAATGGTCATAATTTTGAGTTGTGGAAGCTCAAGATGGAGGATCTGTT
The DNA here is from genome assembly GCA_034641835.2 of Pinus albicaulis. Taxonomy (NCBI): domain Eukaryota; kingdom Viridiplantae; phylum Streptophyta; class Pinopsida; order Pinales; family Pinaceae; genus Pinus; species Pinus albicaulis. Next base: position 3,973,278 of record CM076575.1, on the reverse strand, counting down.
GGTGGATAAAGATCAGTGGATCGCAGTAGATCCAGGTACTAAACCAACGGCAATGTCAGATGAAGACTGGAAGGTGAGCAAAATCATTTCTTTACTCCTGATGATTTGCCTATTTATATTACCGAGGAAGAGGAGTATGGCGAAAGTTCAGTTGTTCAGAAAGATGAGGATTTTATCCTAACTAATGATGCTGATTTAGAAGAAGAGTCAGATGAATACCAAAGAGGATATTTGAATGCATTGACTGCTCAGCAGAAAAAATATTCATTAAGAAATCGAGATGTGCCTATAAATCCCATTCAGAAAAGAAAGGAAGCTTCAGCACCGAAAACAGATTCACCAATACCACAGAAAAGAGGGAAAGAGACAATTGACCCTGCAGCAAGTAAAGTGTCATCAGCTGAGAAGGTAAATCAGTCAAACATAGTGAAAGACAAGGCTGAAAAGAAGGAAACTCCAGTTAAGGAGGTTGAGAAGGTTTCAGCATTTAGCTTGGAAAATGAAATTTCTAAACTGAAAATATCCATTCCTTTGACGGAGATTATGAAGAACAGCAGCTACCGTAGTCAAGTCACCAAAATTCTGAACTTTGATCCAATGATTGACACAGTGAATGTTGAGGATGATCATCCGGAATTGATTTTTGGGCCTGCATTGAATGGTGAGTCTCCTGACAGTAATGTTCCTCCTTTTTACATCAGTTTGAGGTTGCATGAATATATATTGCATAATGCTATGCTCGATTCGGGTGCTTCGCACAATTTGATGCCAAAGGCAATCATGGAGAAGTTGGGATTATATATTACAAGAGAGTATCATGATTTGTATTCATTCGATTCCAGCCGGGTAAAGTGTATAGGACTCATCAAAGATTTGGTGGTAAGTTTGGATCAAATTCCAGCGAAGAATGTTTTGATGGATGTGGTGGTTGCTGACATTCCTCCACGTTTCGGGATGCTCCTTGCAAGATCTTGGGGGCAAAGTTGAAAGGTACACTTCAATTAGATTTCTCTTATGCTACAATTCCAGTCTTCGGTCAAATGAGAAAGTTGTATCGTGAGCAGAAGATGAAATACATGATAACTAGCAAAGAGAAGCCAGTCAATCATCCTGTGAATTATGTACATACTGAGTTAGAGTCGTTTGTATTGCTTGCTGATAGTTTTAATGATGTAGAAAGTCAATTAGTTCAGGCAGAAGACATACCAGAAATAAATGAGAATTTTAGAGAAGTTTTGCAAAAAGAAAAAAGAGAAAAACAAGCTGTTTTGGAGCAATCAGCTGAAGACAATGGGCAGCAAACAGGAAAATCAGAGCCGACACAGTTTCAACATTTAGAGGACGATGAAGATGGTCTTTGGACCATGGATTTTGATGGTGCAGTGGGCAGCGATGGTGCTGGGATTGGTGTGTGGATTCGAAGTCCATTTTCCGCTCCTGATAAAGTTCCGAGCAATGTGAGAGTGTGTTCTTACAAGCTTGCATTCGATTGTTCAAACAATGAAGCGGAATACGAGGCTCTTATTGCTGGTCTTAAGATTCTCAAGAAGCTGAATGCGAAAAGGATTGCGGTATATGGCGATTCAGAATTAGTGATAAAGCAAGTTAAAAATGAGTTTCAGGCTAAGCATCCTCGCATGAGGGCTTACTGCAATACAGTTTTGGATATTCTGAAGTTATTTTCTGATTATACTTTAACATGTGTGCCCCGCATACAAAATGGTGTTGCTGATGGACTTGCTAAGGCAGCAAGCAATCTTAAGATTCCAATGAATTCCAGCAACAAGTTTGAGATACATGTGAAACACCGGCCCACCGTTCCAGACAATCAGCGATGTTGGCAATTTTTTGAGGATGATGAGGAGATTAGTGAATTTCTGCAGAATAAAGGTAAGTTTAAAGATACCTCCATAGATACAGAATTTGATGATGGTATTGATGACATACAGATAAATCAAATGGATGTGCTGCAACTGAAGGATAACATCATTCCTAAGGGATTGATTCCTTTGGAAGAGTTGTTTGATCAAGATGATGTAGCTCGTAAGCCTACATTGAGGCCAACAGAGAAAGGTGTCGAAGAGGTAAATATTGGAACAGATGAGAATCCCAAGATGGTGAAATTGTCAAAGTCATTGTCACCAAAGGTAAGAGCAGAATACGTAAAATTGTTATCTTCATTTTCTGATGTGTTTGCGTGGGATTATTCAGATCTTAAAACATATGATACCAATATCATCCAGCATACTATTCCCATCAAACCAAATCAGAAGCCTTTTCGTCAAAAGTTGAGGAGGATCAATCCAAAGCTGCTACCATCGATCGAAAAAGAGGTAAATAGGTTGTATAAGTCAGGAATCATTGTACCTATTCGTTTTTCAGATTGGATATCAAACTTGGTGTCCGTGAGAAAGAAGACAGGTGAGATCCGTTTATGTATTGACTTCAGAAATCTGAATAAGGTATCATTAAAGGACAATTATCCGCTGCCAAAGATGGATCACATATTGCAGCGAGTGGTTGGAGCATCAAGGATGTCATTACTCGATGGATACTCAGGTTATAATCAGATTTTAGTGCAGGAAAATGATCGTGACAAGACTGCATTCACCACTCCTTGGGGAACATTTCATTACGCAAAGATGCCATTCGGTTTAAAGAATGCAGGCGCTACCTTTCAGCGTGCCATGGACATGGTTTTTGCCAATGAGAAAGATGTGTTTTTGGTTGTTTACCTTGATGATCTAACTGTATTTTCTAATTCTGATGAGGAACACTTATATCATCTAAAAATTGTTTTCCAGAAGTGCAGAAAATATGGCATTTCGCTGAATCCAAAGAAGAGCCTTTTCGCCATGGATGAAGGAAAGCTCCTTGGCCACATCATCTCAAAAGATGGCATTCGAGTTGATCCTGCACGTGTTGAAGCCATTCAGCAGATTGAACAGCCCCGGAATAAGAAAGAGATACAGTCGTTTAATGGTAAAATGAATTTTCTGCGTCGTTTTATTCCTAATCTTGCAGAGCACCTTAGAGAAATCACGAACATGTTGAAAAAGGACAGTCAGGTAAAATGGACAGAAGAGGCAGTAAAGTCATTTAATTTGGTAAAGATAGCTCTTTCTTCAGCCCCTATTTTAATCAGCCCCGATTACACACAAGATTTCATTTTATTTTCTTTCGCTTCTGAGCATACATTGGCAGCTGTTTTGATGCAAAAAAGGGATGGAGTTGAGAAGCCCATCGCTTTTTTCAGTTGGATCATAAGAGATGGGGCATTGAAGTATAATATCATTGAGAAACAAGCACTTGCGCTTGTAAAGGCTTTGAAGGATTTCCGTGTGTACATATTGCATTCCCATATTACAGCATATGTCCCTAACGCAGCAGTTAAGGATGTTTTGGTACAGGCAGATCCAGAAGGAAGAAGAGGTAAGTGGATCGCTGCATTGTTAGAGTACGATGTGGAGATTAAACCGACCAAGCTGATCAAAGGGCAAGGTCTCGCCAAGCTCATGGTTGAAACAAATCTGCATGCTCTAGACATAAATTTAATTGCTGCCATGTCCGATGAAGAAGAGGAAAGTGCGTCCGTTCAGGTATCCGATATTTTTGTTTCTTCTCCTTGGTATGCTGACATTTTATATGTGCTTCAGAATTTGTCTACACCGCCCGGTATGCCTAGAAATAAGAGTAGAACATTGAAGTTAAGAGCTGCTAAATTCTGCATTTTGAATTCTGCATTATATTGGAAAGACCCTGGTGGTATGTTGTTGAATTGCTTGGTGGAGGAGGAAGCTCAAAGAGTTTTGGAGGATTTTCACAAAGGTGACTGTGGAGGTCATTTGTTTTGGAAGACCACAGCGAATAAGATCCTAAGGGCAGGGTATTATTGGCCTTCTTTGTTTTCTGATGTGTTCAAGGTTGTGAAAAATTGTCATGAGTGTCAAATATTCGAAGGGAAGCAGAAACTACAGCCCTTGCCTCTAAAACCAATTGAAGTTAATGCACCATTCCAGCAGTGGGGATTGGATTTTATCGGAGAAATCCACCCAGCATCTTCCGGACAGCATAGATGGATCTTGACAGCTACAGACTACTTCACGAAGTGGATTGAGGCGATTCCCACTCGACAGGCCACTGATGCAGTAATTATCTCTTTCCTTGAAAACAATATTCTGTCACGCTTTGGGTTCCTACTAAAATAATCACGGATAATGCAGCAGCTTTTAAGTCTAAGAGGATGGTTGATTTTTGTTTTAAGTACAATATTACATTGGGACATTCAACCGCATACCATCCACAAGGGAATGGCTTGGCGGAATCTTCAAACAAATCCTTGGTGAATATAATTAAGAAATTGCTGGAAATCAACAAGAAGGCTTGGCATAAAAAGTTGGTAAATGCATTATGGGCTGATAGGGTAAGTCAGAAAAGGTCTATTGGTATGTCTCCTTTCGAGTTGGTGTATGGGACGGATACAGTCTTTCCTACTTCACTTGCTGTCCCGGTGGTCAGATTGCTTCAGGAGGCTGGAAGTGAAGAGGATCCTATGCAGCGGAGGATTAATGAGATGATTCATTTACAACAGACACGAGAGGAGGTATTTCAAAATACTTTCAAGTTGCAGGAGCGCATAAAGAAGATCTACGACAGAAAGGCAAAATCAGATAAGTTTCAGTTGGATGAAGTAGTTTTGAAATGGGATGCCCGTAATGAAGACAAGGGAAAGCACGACAAATTTGAGAATTTGTGGAAGGGACCGTTTAAGATTGCAGCGTATCGGGGGCAGAATGCATTTCTTCTCAAAGAAATGAATGGAGATGATTGTCCTGGTGGACCGATCAATGGTCGGTTGCTGAAGCGCTATTATTTCTGAGTACTTGCTGCTGATCTCATTTTCATTGTATATATCATTTTACTTTGCTTCATTGCAAGAGTGCACTGATCTCTCATTTTCAGTCTGGGGCCCGGAGCGAAGGCTATAATTCTGGAAATAGAGGTTGGTTGGTTTGAGATTGTAAAGTTAAGTTTATCAGTCTTCTTGTTTAAAGTCATGTCAGTTTGAGTCTAGTCAGTTTTGGTCAAAATTGCAGTCTATCATTACTCAAATCTGCAGTCAATAAAGGTGTCTAAAGTTTGTCTTGTCAAGTTGAAATAATGATTCCATCGCCCAATGGATGAGAGGCACTGTCTGACTCCCCCAGAGATCTGCTGTTCTTGGCATCTCCATGGAGCCACCATCCCCATTGGAGCCAATGTTAGAGTCAGCCCTTGCTGCCCTCCGTCAGTGATCATTTCGTCTTTTGAATTTTTATTATTAGGTGTCTCACTTGTTTCACTTCTTTGCATATCACTAGGATCATGCCATGAACTGACGAAGGGTTATGTCATCTTGTGTTTCCTCATATTACACCTGCAGCGCTATTTTAAAAAAAATTTCTCAAAAAATTATTCATAGTTATTGTCATGATACATGAGGTCATTAAAATTGTCAATAAGTGTCCTAGGTCTTGGTGTCTAGGGTTTCTGAGTCATTTATATACTAGTCATCAAGCCTGCAAGGTGAGGAAAGTCCAGCACTTGTGATTTCTATTTTATTATCATCAACATATGTTAAAAAAAAATACATTTCTAGTCCAAAACTCTGTTTTGGAACTAGAAATTTGTCATTATCATTTTGTAATAAATTTGTAATTGTTCCGCCATGAAGACATTGTAGAAGCAGACCCCTGGTCTTTCCTCTAGCTAAGACAGCCATATCCCTGCAAAAAGACAATAAAATCATCAGTATCGACCTCAGAGAAGCCAAAGCAAGGTTTGTATTTAAAAAGCCAAAGTGAAAATTACAAAAACATTTGTAATGTGGGTTTAAAGTTGGATTTGAAATGAAATCTGATTGGGAAGATATTTGTGAGATATATAAAGGCCAAACAAGTTCATTTGAACCGATTTCATTGCTCCCAAATCGTATTTGCCAAGTGAAAGCTGATTTCAGACTTTTGGAAGGCGTGGACAGTGTTTTAGGGCTGCGCGACCCAACTTGAGCCTGCGCGACCCACCTGGGCTGCGCGACCCAAACAGAACGGGTTTAGCACAGTGGGTTTGCACCTGCGCGACCCACCTGGGCTGCGCGACCCAAACTGAGCCTGCGCGACCCACGCAGAGACAGCATTCCGGAATTGTGTTTGAGCGCTCAGATCGACTCCAGTTGCCTTCAAAGCAGGTTTTCTTCAATCATTTGGGGTTTGCAAACGTTTTTGTGTCATCATGGGTGGTTTCTAATATGCAAATGAAGGATTTGAAACCCCACTGTTATAAGATTATTGTTTTCAGGGTTTGCAACGGAAATGAATGGTGTAAAGAGTGTGTTTGCTATTTTAAACAGTGATATGGCCAGCCTTCTATACAAAATCAAAATCAATTTGTTAGCATACCCATAATACCACTGCTACCATTGTTAGTGTTATGCCATGTTTAAACCTTTTGAGTCACCTTCCTCATGTTTGTAATGAGTCACATTGCCCAATGTTAGCATATGCTCATATCGTTGTTTCGAATGGCCCATTGAAACCTTTATGCTCATAACTCGTAGACAAACATATCACTGTTAATACCATGCTCTCCTTTAACTAGATGTATCCAAACTTTTGAAGGTTGCCTGCTCCTATTTGGTAAAAATTCCATTTGCTTTCAAAACAGAGATGGTGCCTTTTCAGTCCATTTGAAGCAGAGATTTTATCCATAATTTGATTCCTTGATGGTGCTTTGGCGGTAGGATATTGGTTGAGTGTTAAACATACATCCTAATTTTGCTTTCACTGCATTCATATCAGTGTACACATTGCCAAACGTTTGATTAGAGATATGTCAGAGACAGAGTCAGAATATGAGCCAGGGTCAGGGAGTGATTCGGTGGCTGGAGGTAATGTGCCACGGAGTTCCCGCAGAGAAAACAGAAGTGGTGATCATCGCAGAGAGGAGCCTACTTCTTTGGCTCGGTTGCAGGCATGTCCTTTAGCTATGGATTGTTTTCGATTCTTGTCATGTTTCAGATTTTGTGAGATGGTTGTACAAACCCGACCTCATCGTGAATTAGCACGTCTGTTTGTTCTTCATTTGCGGGGTGATCAGGTAAACCTTGCTGGGGTTGATTTCATTGTATCACCTTTGACTATTGCTCAAGCCACTGGCATACCGAACATAGGCGAGAAATGGAGCAAGGGTAAGCAGTTAGAGAAATTTCATTATGAGCCATAAATTAAAACTGGATATGTGGCTTACTTGGGCAGAGTCTTTCCATTCCGATTCTTGAGAGATGAGTATGCACCAATCATGAGGCTCATTATTCAGTATTTCAGTTGTGAAGGCAGGTATGCCCGTCTTTTCTCATATCATGTTCGTTTGCTGATGCACTTCACAAGGGTGCGTATGATGAATATTCCTTATTTCATATACTGCAACATAGAGAAGATGGTTACATTTGTGCAGAAGAAGACGAGCCCAGTGCAGCAGTACAGGAGTATATATCATTTCGCTTTGATCAAAATCTTGGTGTCACATCAGTTGGCAGAGCAGGGCATCACTTGGGAGGACTTCATTTCTAGAGACTTTTTCAGAGTGCCACAGCAGCCTCCCGAGGCAGTTTATGAGGCAGGAGAGCCTTCACACCAGCCGGACATGCTTGAGGTTGGGCATATCATTACTCCTTTGATTCAGACATATCAGCGAGGCCACAGGGCCTTATTTGCAGCGACACGGCGGGTACTATCTCCACGTGAGGTGGAAGGGGTCCTGCCGACTTCATCGACACGGCGAGTATTATCTCCACGTGATGTGGAAAGGGTCTCGTTTTCTTCTCCAGTGCAGGTACAGGTAAAAGACAGGGGCAAGAGGCCCATGCATGATGAGGGCCCATCAGGAGGCCGGGACACCGATATGACAGTCATTGATGTTGATACGGGCTCTCCTAGCTCGAAGCTGAGGGAAGTCATCCAGGAGCAAAGGGCCGAGAATGACCAACTGAAAGACCAATTGCAGAAGGCTCAGTGGGTGATTAACTATTTGGAGCAGCGCAACAAACAGCTCGAGGATGAGCTCACATTTTATGAGGTGCGCCAAATCCGTGAGGACAGGCAGTGGAATCGAAAGAGGCCCGGTGACATGATACCAGCTGACCGAGATACTGTACTCACGCGGGTGAATATACATTTTGAGAAACTATTGGCGAAGGCCAATCGCGACAAAGACATGCTTCGCCACATGAAAGGCCATTACTGGGCTCGCATGCATGTTTGCAAAGCGAGGATGAAGATCATGAAGAGGAGGTTGCGCAAGGCACTTCAACGGCAAAAAAGGCATGATCCACTCCGGATTTTGGCCGAGGCTTCATTGACTGAGCAAGACACATGATGGAGGACCTCCGCTCCGAATTTGTGCAAATTCGGAGAAAATTTTGTCATTTCCAAATTTTTGGTTTAAAAAACAGGTTTTGTGGCTAGGTGGGTCGCGCGCTCATGCGCTCGCATTTTTTTGAGACACTTGCTGGAGGAGATCTTTACATTTTTGGATTTTTCATGGTCAAATATGCATCCTCTGAAGTCAACTTAGCATTTTGACAAAATCTGGATGGTCAAACAGCTCAAAAACACCATGAAAACCACCTTGCTGCCACCTTTTGCACCAACAGGAAGTACCTCTGGGAGAATGAGGTTTTGGAGGTTCAAATCAACTCCAAATTCATAAATTCCACTTGGGTTGGAAAGTAGACATCCAGGGCTTTCCAGCAAGCTATCATGAGGGTATGCTTTTGATGACTATTTCAGTGGCTTTTTAATAGAATTTGTGAACCTTTTTGTATCATGAATTTGGAAAGTAATAAGGAACCATAACAAAACATGTGAGAATTGATATGCAAGACTTAGCCACTGATAATGGTTATTTTCTGTACAGGAAAAGGAGAAAACGAGGAATTTCCGTTCCAAAGGAAAGGACAAAGTCGAGATAACTGCTGTCCCTCTGAACGAGAACCGAATGCAAACAAGGCTAAATAGATTACAGCAAATCGGCTCGGAAAAGAAGGAGAAGACACCAGCTCGGCGCCAAAGAAAGGAAAGGATGAAGAATTAACAGTTTGGCGAATCCCTCAGGATCTTCGATCCTGAGGGATCGCTGCTTTATTTATCATGTTACTTGGACATCTCCGCCATCACCTTTATATAAAGGGACAACACTGTTAGCTTGATAGATAGGATACGCTTTTATGTAATTTTCTGTAAAACATCAACTTTGATTATTGAGTCTCGTTGAGAACTGGTTCAATGTATTTTTGACCGATGCATTAATAAAAGCTTGGTGATTATTTCATCTCTGCGTCTGGATTAACTTAAAGCGGTGTATCCTTGGAGGCTAAGGGCCCGGCCCCGAAGGACACTTGCTTCTGTACCATTACGACTTGACTTTTGTGTGGTTTGTTTATCATTGTTATTTGGTAATTTGATATGCTTTATAAGTTCATATTACATGCTTTGTTAAAGATTGAATCATTGAGGTTTTTTACAGATAGAATCGTGTGTTGACTCCGCATCAAGTTATTAATCCTTTCAAGAGTTAATTGCATGTTCTTACTGTTTTGTTACAGAGCTGTTATACTAAACGTTCGTGTTGTGCGCGTTTCTGATTTATCAGTACTGTTCCATAATTCATTAATAGTTATTGCTGTTCCATTAGTGTGATTTGTGTGAATTGCTTTTAGAGTGAAAGAATGTTATTTGATTGCAAAGAATGCATTTGAGTTAATAGATTAAGTTTGGTTACAACCTGCGGGACTTAGTTATTCAATTGCTGTTCCATTTTAGACTTGCTGTTCTATTTCAGAATTGTTGTTCAATCCTTTATTTGCTTTGCTATTCCAT